>CM057098.1:20712500-21385000 GCA_029959045.1 Taenioides sp. WSHXM2023 | reverse complement strand
GTAGAGATAGAAGTATGCGATGGAACACCATCCTGCTGCAAAATTTGACCCCTTTTATGGTTGGGAATGTAAGAGGTAGCTAATACTTCTTGATATTTTAGGCTATTGATATTGCCTTCCACCCTGCAAATGTCTCGCACACCCCCATACTGGATGTAACCCCAGACCATGATTTTTCCGCCACCAAACTTGTTTTCTGGGTGAATCTTGGATCCATGCGGGCTCCAGTAGGTCTCCTGCAATATTTGCGGCGGCTGTGATGTAATTCAACCGAGGATTCATCTGAGAAATCCACCTTCTGCCACTTTTCCAGTGTCCATCCTTTTAGCAGGCTGTGGGCCTTGGCAAATGCCACACGGTTTTTTAATTGCCTTTTGTTTAGTGCTGGTTTCTGTGCACTGATTTGACCATGGAGGCCATTTCGAGACAGAATTCTACAAACTGTTCTGGTTGACACAGGGACTTGAGGTGACCAGGCCTGGTGGAGCTCTGCTGCAGTGGAAAAGGGGCTGGCCTTGGATTTTCGAATCAACAAACGGTCCTCCCGAGCAGTTGTCTTGCGGGGTCTGCCGGACCTGGGCTTGTCAAAAACATCTCCAGTCTTTTCAGATCTTTTTCTTATTCTTTGTACTTGACGCTGAGACACATTGAAGGTGTCAGCCACCTCAGCAGTGGATCTGGTCTTCAGCCTCTTGATAATTAACGCTTTGGTCTCAGGGTGGATCTTAGGCATGTTGTCAGAGGTCAAGTTGCAGTTGATGTGAAGGTCTGGTGTGCTGGGGTTCTTTTTATACACACCCACTAATTGATTGATCAGTAACTGATCACAGGTGAGGCTGTAATCTAGGATTGGGTGCATCATATGACAAGGCGACAAGACTTTTGTCTTGCCAAAATCTGACCTTTCTGTGTTCATTAAATGATCAATCTTTCTTCAGTGAAGCAAATTTATTTTAGTATATTGAGCATAATTTGGGAGGGTTTTAGCTTTCATATGAGACATTTCTAAAACCAATCGATTAATTTAAAGTCAGGTTATAAGCTTTTGTTTCTACAAAATGGATAAGCGACAAGACTTTTGTCAGGGACTGTATAGTAATGGACCTCTTGGCAACACACGTATCAAAATAAGATGCTGTATTGTAAAACTGCAGAGTTCGTTTGTGTCCTGATATTAAGGGCAGATATGAAATTCCAATGCATTGTGTATTCTACATGGTAAAAACACAAAGTTGGTAATATGCATGGTAAGTTGGTGATATGCATGTATTCACATTCTCATCATATTGTAGACCCTGTACTGGAATATATTGTATCATGAGGTACATGGCAATACCAGCCCTAATAACTATTAATGTATGTTTGTATAATCAGTGGCCTGTTGTTGTCGTTCTTGTTGTTTGTGAAAGTTAAGTTAAAAAAGCAAATTAAATCAAACAAATCCCTGCATGTTATTCACATCTTCTTTTACAGAGTTGGTGACTGTCACAGTCTCTTCCCCTTTCTTTATGATATAACAATCTAACCATAATAAAATGAAAAACAATGTGCACCTATAATAAAATGAAAAACAATGTGCACCTATTTTAGTGTGGAAGAGGCCAAATTTGGCACATGTTTCTTGTGTTCAGGACGGTGAAACCCGCAGTGCCAGTAGCTTGTCCCTGGCGCGGGTACGACCCAGCCCCATCACCAACGGAACCAACAAGCACTCGTCTGCCACGGGCTCGTCCTCCTCCTCCACCTCCTCCTCCCACAGCAAGACTCAGCGCAGTGCCTCCACCTACCACAGGCAGCGGCGGCACAGTGACTTCTGTAAGTATCTATTCTCACATGAACCACCCCGAGGACAGCAATTACACATGCACTGATAACATTCAATACGTCACCTTGTGTACATCAGCTATTCAAGTTGGGCTAGTTTTTGACAGTGTTCTTGGGGGCATTTTAGACTGCATTTAAAGTAACAGTTGGCACATCACCTGCATGGTTCCATGAAAATATAAATTTAACACCATATAACCACATAACCATACAACATACAGAACATTCTCTATGGAGATAGAGACATTTTATGCCATGTTGTGGAGCATTATAGCCAAAGGAACAACCTTTCCATGGAAACAAGTGAGAGGAGTCCTTTCTTCAGGGTCAGAGTCAGGCTTGTGCAGATGCAAGCCTGCTCACAGTAAGGATGCATGTTTTTCTACATTTTTCAGTGCAATAAAAACAACTCAAATGAAAGAAAACATGCTTTTATTTTGTTTACTGGGGCACATTGCCTTTAGCACACTGCACTTTAATGCTGCAGTGGTATACATGTAGATACTAGTGTTGTACATAAATAAATCACCTGTAGGGGTTTGATGTTTGTTATTACTGTCATGCGATAAAAAACATGACTATAAAGTCTTGTTTTTTGTACACACACATTAAACAGAAAGCTTTTCGTCATTGTTCTTGGCTGACTGGTTTTTCACAGACTGTACCTTATATTCGACTTTGCCTTTCTTTGCCCTGTTGTCCTCCACAACAAAGGCGGGCCGTCCATGCCGGTCATGCACCCAAAGAGGAGCCCGACCAGCACGGGCGAACGGGAGCTGAGGGAGGGGCGCATGCCCTCACGTAAGGCTAGCTGCAGTGTCATGGGCAGCCACAGCCTCCCTCCCTCCAGCCCCATGGTCAGCAGTGCCAACAACCCCAACAAGTCAGAGATCCCCGACCGCCGCAAAGACATGACTGCCACAACGGTCTGTACTACATATACTATATATACACACACACACATACATATATATAAGTATGTATATGTAAAACAAAAAAATATGACAAAATAAAATGACCAATCTTCCTTTTTTTTTAACAGAATAACATCCCAGGAAGCGCTATGACACGCAGAAATACATATGTGTGCACGGATCGCTCAGGTGCTGACCGCCACTCTCTTTTGCAGAATGGAAAAGACAACAGGTAACAGCACACATGCAGTTATAGTTTATAGGTCAGATTAAATTCACAGCTTTCAAGTGACATCTTGTCTGATGTTAATGATCTTTTGTTGGGACCTGCACATGATATTACTGTGGCAAAGCTTGCCAGGAGGCTGTCAATACAGCCTATTTTGGCTTCATTAACAGTGACTTCATATAAGACATTGAGCATGTGGCAGTTAGATGTTTTTTGTTTATTGTTGGAACAGTACTCATTTATTCATGTATACTCATCTGATGGCATCGTAAGTGGGTGACTTGGGGGCTGCATGGACGAGGTTAAAAAAGTAACAAAAAATGGCATAACATAAACATAATTACTATATACTTTAATAATAATATGTCAGACTTATGTAGTGCGTTTTGGACACTGAAAGACGCTTTACAAACAATGGGAAACAACTTTCCTAAAACTATAATCCCTCATCTCTCAGCTCCTTGGGTCACCGTATGACTCAGGCGTCTCCCTCCACACTGAGCATCTCTGGAGCAGGAGCGGCGTCGTCCTCTTCATCGGAACGCTGCCGTTTGACCCGGGGCTCCACCATCCGCTCCACTTTTCACGGGGGTCAGCTGAGGGACCGCGGCGCCCCTGTGTACTCGGCTCCGCCCACATCTCCCACTCTGTCCCACCACGAGCCCAGCCCCCTGCCGCATGCACGCACCAGGGCCACATCCAACCTCTTCACCAAACTGACCTCCAAACTCACGCGCAGGTTGGTACACTTTCTGATATGTCAAAGTTCAAATTTCTGTTGTCGTGACACTTAAAATTTCAAACTCTGTTCAATACTAGTGGATAGACTTCCCTGATACCGATACCACAATGTTAATAAATGCTCTTGTTGATTTTATGATTGTATTTTTCTTATGTCTTTACTGTTAAGGAAAGGTCACCTTTGGGCCTGTTGTGTTTTATTGTTTGTATCGATACTTGCTCAAATATTTATCTAGTATCTAACTAGATTCAGTAGTAGTTTTAATATAAATGAGTATATGATTTTGTGTTTTGATAACCCTAGTTAAAATTGATAAAACATTAACAGCCCTTGAACGTGTGATGTATCCACAATGCATCACACGCAAACACATTTTACAAATTGTACAGAAATTCTGTTTAGTACTATAACATTACTGTATATAGTACTACTAATAGTTGTTTAAACATGGAACATATTATAATTAATATCCATAATATTTTAAACTGTCAACTTTAATTATTACTGTGATACTGTCGTTAATTGCAAATATATTGTCCGTGTCAATATCATCCCAGGCCTATGACCAACAAAGCCTAATAAAGAGATAATGTAGCAGTGTGGTAGCAGTTGTACCCTTGTAGAGCTGGAGTGGAGCTTTGATCTGGTGCTGATCAGACCTGGTTCCTGTCTCAGACCTTTTGGCTAGTGCCTGTCCAGCTCTGGATTAGCCAGTGCTCCCCTCTCTTAACACTCATCATAATCACATGTGTCTAATCTTATCAAACCTCAGCTTTATCCCTGCCAATCAGCTCCTGTCACTTGCTCCTGTCTTAGTTATTCTACCCCTCCCCCAACCACCCCTCCGACCTGTACTCTTCATTCCCCCCTCTTTATCTTAATCTGTTCTGCTTTCCACTGTCATGGCACCAGGGTCAACCTTGACCCCTCCAAGCGCCAGGGCTCAAACAAATCAGTCTCGGGTTGTACCCTTCCACAAGGATCAAAAACAGTTAGTAAGTTCCCATGTCTCTTGCTTCTTTCTCGTCTACCCGCTCTGCCCTGCCTGTCTGCCACAAACTCATCAGCAGCAAAATCACACACTTTACTTTTTATGATCTGCATGACCTGTTTACTGTTATATTTTCAGCATGAGCACATTTAAGACATTGTTTTTTTGTTTATGATTTTAAAATTTCTGTTTGCCAACTTTCTGAGATTATTTTGTTATATTTTTTATTTTTGTAAATAAGATTCATCTAAAGTAATATCTGTGTATGTTCAGAAACATTACATGTAGTATGTGAATTTTTCATAGTAGTGCTTTTGATTTTGCATGGAAGGTCTGTGTTTACGGTCTCTTACACAGGGCACAGTCCACATCATGTGTTTGTTTTGGTTCACTGCATTTCTAATGCAGAATGTGTTATGACGTTGCAATGGTCAAATCTCATTGTGTGGAGTGGATTACCTCTTATGCTTCCTGTTTGTCCTGCAGGGTCACAAATGAATCTGAGGGAATCAGGAGATTTGCGGTCACAAGGTCAGTGCTGCTAGACTCCTGACACACACTCTAAAGCCCTATACTCTAGTCCCATTGAATAAACATAAACACTTTGTTCCTTTTCCAGTTGCCATCTACCTGGGTATCAAAAAGCGGCCGAGCCCAGGGCCGTCGGACGTGGCTGGGATCTGAGAGGAGGCGGGCGGCGGGACCCTGCGGAGGTGGTACTGGCTCTGCGGGAGGCAGCTGTGGGCTGTGGCTGCCAGGTCCACCATGCCGGCCCCTTTCTGCTCTCATGCACCCACGGTGTGGCGGGCGGCCGTGTGGCCTTTGAGGCTGAGGTGTGCCATCTTTCCACAAGCGGCTCAGAGACTTCTAATGGGGTGCGCTACACTCGACTTTGGGGGGCACCGTTAGCTTTTCGGGACATTGCCACTCAAATCTCTAAGGACCTTGAACTCTGAGCGTGCATTAGTGTGTGAGAGTGTGTGTTTTGTGTGAGCAGGTGCTTGTGTGTACTTGTGTGTGTGCTAAAGAGGGCTGGGCGGTAGCAACTACTGAAGAAAAATTTCCGAGAAGGGGCGAGGGGCTGGACCCAGGACAAAGACTTCTCCTTCTGTCTCTTTCATGCTGATGTCCCATCCCCTGTATGCGCGCGCACACACACAGACACACACACACCTGACTGTGTATTCTCAGACTGAGGCTACCCCTCCATCTCAGCCCCTCCAGTGATGTACCACTGGACCTGCATCAGAGGGAATTTAGTTTGAATATTTTTTATTGCTACTCTAGCCATAATGACTCTTTATTTTGTTATTTATTGACCTGATCATAGTTTTACATGAGTGTCACTTTCACCAGAGGAATATCATCTCGTATACTGGATGCCACTGACCAGCCAGACTCCCTTTTTAACTAATTTTATGTCAATTTTACATAATTAGTATATAAGTCATAAGTGATTATTTCCTGACTTCGATTATATTGGGACAACATTGTGAAATTGTAGTCTCATAAGCGACAATAGAGGCTTATGATGGCTGCATTAAATTAGGTTCAGTGGGAGCAGGGTTGACAGACCAACAGGAAAATGCCGCCAGACTTGACCTATTAAAAAGCCAATGAAAAGCAGATGCTGAATTTTACTAGCCAATAAATGTATTATGCACTAAATAATATAGTTTACGCCAACTTCAAACTTTGCAACCTGCTAGCAGGTTTGCTGGAGAGCTTTGTATCTGGAGTTATGTTGCTAATATAAATATGAAAGCCATTTCAGCGACTCTGTTGGTTTTAATACTGTTAATTTATAGAGCGCTAGTTAATAAAATATTCTAGCAGCACACAAAATGGCTTCTGTGACAATTCCACTGCTACCCTCTTGGCTTAAACAAGTCTGTCAACACTGTCGTCACTTTAAAAATCAAGTGTGGGCAGATCCCAGTTTTTCGGTTTGTCGTGACTGTTGTAATAATGGACATACTCATGTACAATGCAATTAATTTCTTTCTATTGGGTGCCATGTGATGTCCCCTCAGGCCTCTTCTCAGTTCATTGATGGCAAGCACCAAAAGCGGATAAGCCAAGTTGCAACACCTCTCAGATGACACACTCCTGTTTCAACACTAGTGCACAGTTTCTTGTTCTTCTCGTGGCCCTGTCCCATATACCGCTCCGTCTATTATTGATGACTGTGGGCTGTAGGATTGCGGGGAGTGGCCTGGCATAGTATGGACGTGGTTTCTTTACTTGTTTGTCCAGTTGCCTTTAAAGTGAACTACCCCCAGCGCCTTAAAAAGAGGCCGAAAAAAAGTGAGAAAGTCTACAACTGTCCCTCCCTATTTTTAGTGAATAATGTACTGTGATATTTACGTAGGCTACAGAGGTCATGTTGTTTGGCTGCTGAGTTACTGTTAATACTATCTCTTAGTTGTGGCTTTGCTCCTTGTCATACACTGTCCCGACATTTGCCAGGGAGCTTTGGTGTCCATCACGTTGTAGGCCTATGTATCACTGACTTTTTCTATTGTCACAACTATGAGCACTGGAGTTTGTTTCCTTTGCTCTTTGAGGCCGTGCTTTTGTTTGGCAGGGAAAATCATTCATCCATCTCTCACATACGTTGTACGACCATCTGTGGCATCTCGACTGACACAGCTGGTATGTCATTTTTTTTTTGGCCCCATCAAGAAAATATGGGCAGAAACGTGTCTGTCCATGTCCTCTCCTTGGACGTTTTTCATTGTGGTGTATATTAGCATTAGGTAATATAGACCTCAATGCACTTTGCTTTGACTTGAATCAGCTCCTTCCAGTGTACCTGTATAGGTAATACCAAGAACTAGCCACTGGAGGGCGCCAATGTCTTAAATGTGAAACACTACAATTTGTGGATATTTGCACAGGTACTTTATTTATTTTTTAGAATAATATCATTAAAACAGGATTTATATCAGTCAGTTGATGGCTGTATATAAAATATATGAATATAGTATATATATTAGAGCTCAAGGTTTATTTATAGCTAGAGCAAGGGAAGTACTTCTAGTTTAAAGCAGTCTCTGTCAGTGACAACGGGCAACAAATCAACCTGCAATCCTGCATGACTTCAGAGTTTGAGGTTTTAAAAAAGACGCACATCTAGGATTGGAAGCTTTGTGAATTGCACAAAACGTTTAGAGACATGAATTATTACTGTCAAACTGGTGCAGGTTTGAGCGCCACACCCTTCTCTTATTCAATAACTAAACAAAAATGAGGGCTGGATTCAAGTTGGTAAACGTACTTCATCTCAATTGTAAGTAGAAAGATTGTTTGTTCATTATATGGGTTTTAAAGTATTGAGGGACAGTATGTCATAAATACACTTGAATTTAAATATCTCTCTAAATGTCTCAAGAGAACCGCAGATTCTGGGTTCCAGTTAAGCCATAAAAATATTACTGGGCTGTCTCCTGTTCATCAGCTGAGTGAAAAGCATTGAAGTCTGTTACAAGGTACTTAAACTAGTAGAACAATCTATTCTTAGTACAATATGGAAGAAAATGTCAAATTTACTGTGAACTATTGTGGATATGAGTTGCAATGACTGATGGCTTGATGTATAGCTGCTTGGGAGACAGAGTGTTACTGGTCTGGCTGCTTTCGGGTACAGTATTATGACCCAGTGGGCTCAGTATTTAACATGCATTGTCATTTTGAATCTGTTTTTGAAAGAGGTTTATGTTATATGCAAAAAGACTGAAGAACACTGACAGTTTGACCTGTATGAGTAATTTTACACTGTTGTACTGTTCAATTCCTCCCCTCAAAAACAAACTTTAAACCGATATTGAGTGGTTGTGGTAAATGCGGGAAGTGTGGAGCTGAAGTTGAATAAAACTCACTGATGTTGGCAGCTCTTTGTTATCCTTGTTTCGTGATTTGGAACATTTTCTATAGCATTTTGTAATTCCACACAGACAACTCTCAAATGGTTTGTTGTGTTGTTACTTGGGGTACATTTTATTGAGCAATATGAACAGCTTCAATAATCAGTATTTTTTACAACAAAAACTTTGTGGTGATACCACTTACGCCAGGCAAACCTAGCTCAGTGGAGGCTGATCCCAGGATGTTACCAACCAACACATGAACGTGAAAAAGGACACAGGACGGTAAACAAGGATGGAAGAAAGTAGAGCAGGAGAGCAGAGTCAAGAGTCTCTGTGAGCAGCAGTTTCCTCTGCACGCCTGGGGAGATGTGAATGCTCTGGAGCAGTGTCCACTTTACTTCTGGGCGGGGATCATGCCATCGATGGCCTCGCCCTTCTCCAGCTTCTTCTCCATCTCAACCATGAGCTTCACACCATCAACCACCATCTGCACCTGCTCCACCTCAGAGGAGCCCAGACGGTCAGCGTTGGAGATGTCGAACACCCCACCGACGGAGGCAGTGTCCACACCACCTGGAATAAAGGTTAAATTAAGGTACACTGAGCACATAATACACACACACAATTTCATATATCTATGAAACTGTACAGACCTGTGCCACGCTTCTGCAGACGCAGCCTGGTCAGGATCTCCTCGAATTTGGGATGTGTGCTGAGCTTGGGCAGCTTGACGTGGACGCCACCACGCAGGCCAGTGCCCAGGTTGGAGGGGCAGGTCAGGATGTAGCCAAGATGCTCGTTCCACATGAAGCCGTGGTTGTGCTTCTTGAAGATCTCCTCAATCTAGGGGAAATTGCATTGTTTTAGGAGAGAAAACTTAAATGTTTTCATTATTCTATCTCTGATGTGAGTGTGTACCTTTGTCAGACCAACGCAGAAGCGTCTGAACACCTCCCTCATGTTGCCACCCTTCTGCATGGAGATGACACGCAGGTGATCCTCCTCGTTCACCCAGACCAGGAAGGTCTTGTTATCGTTGTGCCTGACAAAATGTGAAGATTATTTTAAATCTAAAGTTAAATCTACTCAAGTTACATCTCCAAAAACAGGATTGTTTAAGAGTTCCTCACCAGATGCCTCTAGCGTCGGGCCAGTCACGGGCCATACCAGCGCAGGTCAGCAGGGGGGAGACGGGCTTGTCAAACAGGAAGTGGTCAGCGATCAGCTGCTCCTGCTCGGCATCGGTCATGGACTTGAGGGGGTAGTACTTTCCCTTGAACTCACCGTCCAGGCTGGTAAGAGCTGCAGGGCCAGACTTTAGTCAGTCACAATCTGGTGTGAGATCTGAGCAGATTTTTGAACTTACCCTCAACGGAGAGCCTCTCAATGATCCTACGCTCGCCACGGCTGTTGTGAGGAGGCAGGGTGAATCCCTTGATGCTGCGGCCGGTACGCACACGGCTGGACAGGACGTAGTTGGGGTCCAGGTCGTCACCGCCCTGAGAACAGATTGATCAAATGTTAGTACAAGGTAAGCCTGGTTAGATGTTTAGTGTGTTTATGAATCTGTTCCCAACAGTTTGCATTCTGCACCTTCAGGTTCTCGAAGTTCAGGTCGGTCTTGTGCTTGTCATCAGGCTTGTATCCACCATGACGGTCAGAGATGACGGGGTCCAGCAGATCCTTGAAGACTGTGTAGGACTCCTCATCACCAGCGACACAGCCAACTGTCATGATGAAGGGGTGACCTGAGCAGAGGAGAAAGATGTGATGGTGAGACATACTTGACATATGAGAGAACTGCGTTTCGTTAAAGATGTATTAAAGATGTAATTATCTGGATAGTATCTGTGATTTTCTCACCAGGGTTGTCAACTCCAGTCTGGATGACATCATCCACAGTGTAGCCGCTGGGGGTCTGCTTGTCTCTAAGCTTTCCATACAGCTCCTTGGTCAAGACCTTGGCCATATGGTTGTTGTGCTTAGACAGGTCGGGGTACTCATCCTCAACTTTGTAGTTGAGTTTGAAGTTGTTGTGGGTGTTTCCGAAAGGCATGATTGCTTTTCTTACACTGCAGTGGAAACAGAATTTTGGTAAGTTTGAATTATAAATAATTGAAAATGTATCAGTACAGTAATACTGCTAATACTGCATTTGTATAATTGTAATTGTATAATTGAAATCATATTATCTAAGATGAGATTTTAGGTACGGGGGCATTATGCAAGATAGCTGCTGAGTTGGTGCAGAAGAATTTTGGTAACAAGTGTCGCTCAATTGGTGAAGGCTCAAATATCGAGCTGAAATAGATGAGGGAGGAGCCCATGTGGAGGGACTATCTTTAGCAGCTGTGCGCCTGACTGTGTACCCTTTCTGCAAAATGTCCCTAACATGTATGTGCAGCATTTCATTTCTGCTGGCACCACACATCTCTGTCGTCTCTCGTTCACACTTATGTTCCCCATCATGTTCAAGCATATTCTTTATACCTCTTGAAACACACTCCACCATAGAAATGTCTCAATTACATGCAGCAGCCCTTTAGACTACAATGTCACAATTGCACTATCACTGTCAATCTTCTTTATAATCATTAAATATTACAAAATAAGCCATCACAAAATAGCATATTGAATTTATAATGCGTAATACAGTCAAACACAACAGACATTTACAGCAGAAATCTGAACCCTCCAACAGAAATGTAATCTGCAATAGCTATTCAACAAGTAAAAACAAAAAACAAAAAAACCCATCCTTTCCACCCAAATATCTGCATCTATGCTTCTGGAGTCTAAGAATTTTTATCCAAATAATATATTTGACATGACTTTACCTTCACACCAGACAAGAACAGAGGTAACAGTCCTTGGGATCAGATCCTGTTCACCACAGCCAAAATAGGGGTCACCCAAATGTGGTGGCCACTGTTTCTGCTTTATATACTCGGCCATGTGCAGCCATTGGCCTGGCCATTTTAGTGCCTGCTGGCCCCTCATTGGCTGGTGCCAGTGTACTCAGACTGGGAACAGTTTATGAAGGGCCACACTTGCATTTCAATCATCTAAGAAGGGGGCTGCAGCTGACCCCCACCCCCTCACTCACTCACTGTGGCCCATACATAGCACCAGTAGGTTAATGTGAAAGGGAGTGCACGCTGGTTTGGGCAATTTAAATTATTTTTATTTATTTATTTATTTATTTATTTATTTATTTTAACATGGGCAGAGATTGTACCCAACTAAAAGTTATACTACTACTTTATAAATGTCATGTAATAATCCAAATACATTCACTTACTACTTGAGATCTCTCTGGGCATTGGATTGATGTTCTACTATTGGTATAATCATAAGGAGAGAGAAAAAATAATAATTACATTTTATAACTATAAACAATAGAAAAAGAAAGTTTAAAGTATGAGAAAAAGTAAAAGAGGGGAAAAAAACAAATCATAAAAACTTGCCCTTACAGTGGGAGTAGTAGTCCTTTCTTCAAGAGTATTGTTGATTCATCATATTAATCAAGTCAAATTAAAAATGATGTGTGCAAAGCTATCAGAGGAACAATTTATTTGAAAATTTGAAATAAATAACTAAAGTAGATTCACCTCTTACCGCTTCATATAACCTATCCCAATACCATATATATAGTTAGTTTCTTTCTTTCTTACGTACCTTTTAAACACTTTAAGAACTGCTCAATTTGTTGAGCTCATTAACAGATATCGCGTCCTCCATGGGAGATTAAGTAACAGGTGGAACAATTAAGATGGAAAATTACGCCATATTTGACACTCTCCAGCTCACCTCTCACTAACTCACGTCATTGATGGTTCACTCTATTTAACAATGCCTCTTTGCAGCAATGAGTTCTGGCTAAGATAAATGTCACAGGGAGCTATAAAAACTCTTTCCACTTAAATACCATTATCAGGCCTTTTGTTTTGCAGCAGAAAATAAAAATAAAAATTACACATGTAGTATACCATCTCTGTAGCATCATAATATGCGTCATGCAAAAATGCTTGTTCATTATAAAAAGTGGTTTAGTCCTGTTTTATGCATTTGTATAATGGTACATCATTGTCTGTAATGATTTCTTGAGAGTGTTAACACTGTCAGCTTTCCAACTCTAGGACACCCCATGCACCCGCTTGCCTATGGGATGTCCCAGCTCAGAACGGGCGTGCCCAGATGACAGTTTCTTCTTACTGTCGCTTATATGATTACCACTGTGTGTTCTACCAATAGTATAGTGTGGTCCCCTCCCTTGAATATCAGCCCTTCACTTTGTACTACACATCCACGTCACTATTTGTCCTCTAGCTGTGTCCAAAGCAGGTTTAATGTCCATAGCTCCTGCCCTCTCCTCCGTCAGGCCATGTCTCCTGTTACACAGCTGTCTGCTGTCTGTCCTTAAAACGACGGGTGCCAAATTGGTCCCAGGACCATTTTGTACGGTAAACACGACTTTTGGATCATTTAGAGTAACAGTATCTCTGTATAGTCTGCACTGTTTCAGCTAATCATACCAGAGAGTAAAGGTTAGACACCACCAAAAATATCACTGTACACTTATGCAACAGAGATGTGATATGAGGAACCACCTTACTGTAGCTGCTGGATCTCTTGGTGTCCTCTGGATGCCTGTCTCATAGAAATACCACAAATGAAAGTGAGTAAATGTGCAGAATACAGTGTGGACAGGGAATGGACTGTTTTGGTTGTGTTGTATTACACTGGCAGTAGTATTTAATCTGTGTCTGCCCTACAGAGAGGGTCCCAGGAGGAGGATATTAGTTTGTAGTGTTGCAGAACACCTTCTTGAGACATTAACAGGTTGACCCCTGAGAGGAATTTGTGCCAACTGCCCTGACCTGTTTGAGAATAACTCAGTGTCCCGCTGCAGCTGTGACCACACTGCGTTCTATTCATTGCATAAGAAAATTATGTCAGAGGAAATGTTCAGTTAGTTTACACAGGAAATGTTCAGTTTACAGAGATGCTTATGAATTTCACCGTGTTTTGGAAAGTAACATTGTGTACCTGGCAACAAAACAGTGACGTACACAGTGGATAATAATAAACTTTACGGGAGCCATATTTAATGCTTCTACCATCATATAATTTACCTCTGATATTATCCAACTGAAGCCCCATCCCTCCTCTCATGTTTTTCATGATGGTGAATACTAGTGGCAGTGCTGTGCTTGCCATGGAGTCTGCAGACTCTCCATTGAAACCAAAGCTCTGGGGTCACGTGTGCTTGGAGTGGTCCAGTCAAGGCTATATTTGCCCTCCATCTGCAGCTTGTCACACAGGAGCCCCTGCTCATGGGATTCAATTTCATCGAGTCAGTTTTTTGTAGTCTTGTCTTATCAGAGCAGGCACTTTATAACTTATATGTCAATTAACTGAATTGTGCCTTTGCATATTCCCAAGAACCATTGTATTCTATAAAAATGAAATTTACTGAACAAACTTGAATGAAGCATGTGAGGCTTTTATTAATGAGTCCACTATGTCACAGGAACACAAGCCACAAAGAGGAACAATAAAGATGTTTGTAGTTTTCAACAGTTGTGTTCATTAGAGCTGCAACAGTCAATGGGCATAATTGTGGCTAGTCAAATAGTAAAGTTGTTGTAATTGTATTTTGATATTAGTAACTGTCCAGACTATAATACAAACTCTAAAACACATGCCAAAAGATGTTTTATAACAAAGACTGCTCCATTAATAAAACAAAAAGAATTCCCAGTTTCTTTATTCATATCAACTATGAATATTCTCCAACTAGAAACATTTAGTCACCATATTTTAGCCTTTATCAAATGTATTTTAAAAATCTTGATCAACAATAGAAATAGGTCTAATTGTTTGACTAGTAATTAAAAAAATTGTCTGACTAGTGACCTATAAAAATGCTGCAGATAACAATTATATCTGATCCCACTACTCCTGTAATGTGTTTTTCTTTCCTCCAGTGGCTTCACTGATTACAATGGATTAACCTTTCTGATTTGTGATCCAACTCAGAAAGTCACCCCAATACCCACAATGCAAAGGGGCGCAGTGCCATAACAGGTGTGAGCTACTCTAGTACTGACAACAGGTGTGCAGTTATTATGATGACCAAGGTTTCTACTGAATGGGAGATCAAAGCTGAGACATTAGTTTGTTTTTTAAATAGGAACATTACAACATTTTAACACTTTGTACAAATGAGCGTTGGTCCATTTGAAGTGCCAATGACACGCTTGAGAGCATATTTCTCCCTAGAGACAGTCTCATTGTACTATCATAGACAATCTGTTGCAAGCACCTGTCAATAAATCAACACATGACCGACAGTTGCTACCATGTTACATAACTGTAGCTCCTGCCTACAATGCCCTTATTCAAAACGCATAGACCAGTAATAAAAGGAACATATGCCCATTATTGACTCTAGTGACACTTAAAAGGGTCTATACTGCCCCCTGTTGCTCACATGGCTTCGGGTCTAACCTATGAACATGCAGCTATTGTTCTGATGTCACGTGGGTTTCAAATTAGGGAGGGATGACAAATTAGCACTGTTGCCATAGCAATTAACAATTCAAAACAAATTATTCTATATGTTTTGAATCGAGAAAAGTCATCAAAATTGCACATAAAAACAGGAAACTGAAGCCCGTGATTAGGGTGTCACTAATATCGAATGCTATCCTATTTTAATTTAAGTAAAACTAAATGTGGGGTAAGTTTTAACTCATTTTAGAGTTAAACTTTGCATTAATTTGTACGTCCCATGCCTTTGAATCTAACAGTGCTGTCTAAGGATCCACTTGGGGGAGACATTTTTAGATCAAACACTGCTCACTACTGTAAATTACGCATTACATGAGATATACCATTACATTGGGTTAGATGCCGTATTTTCTGCCTAGACCGACAAACTGAAACCTGTCTGTGCTTGTCATTGTGGTATTGAAGGCAGTAAAATACACCCATGTAAATCATAAAATGTATATGATTTACATGTGTGTAAATTTCCATGGTAACACCGCAGTAAAGGGTCAAAGTACAATGTAAAGACAACTGATAGCATTTTTCTTATAGGTGTGTCTATCTACTACTCCAATTGTCTAACCAACAAATGAGAATTAACAAGTAAGGATTGGTAACCATGGAAATAAATAAATCAGCCATTCCCAAAGTCTGCACACTCACAAAATAATCAAAGTTTTTCTTCCTTTTACACAAATCTTAAAATTCATTATATGACTAAATATGTGTAATACCAAAAAGTAATAGACCTATGTACTTATGTACATTTTACTTCAAAATTGGTTTCCCTTTGGGTGCTTGTTGAACAATCTTTAGGGGCCCTTGTAATCCCTCTGACGCCCTCCAGGGGTCCCCAAACCCTACTTTGCGAAGAAGTGGATTAAATATGTAAATTAAACTTAAACGTAAATAATTATGGCCATTTTATGTCTTAATTAATTGTATAAATAATTTTGAGTTACCCATAAAGAGCGTGGTTAATGCTTTAGGCCTATGTAAGCTACTATTGCACATGAATGCATTTTCATAACGTGACACTTCACATTATCTTTATTATCAGCGGTTACAATGTCCTCTCTCCTGTTCCTTTAAGAGGGCTGGATCACGGCTATGATGGTGCACACATCGACCGTGGGATTGACGCTTTAGGCTCCAGTCAAAATGTATCTTTACTTCCTGATTGTAACTATCGCTCATTGCGCTGTACCGAGCAGCAGCATGTCCTCCGGGGACTGGAAGAAAAGGTGCGAGGATGAGTGGGGTCTGGGGGGCGCGCCGATGCCCGACAGCGTGGACTGGAGATCCGTGTATGAAGCCAGACCTTTGAGCAGAAACTTATTGAAGAATCCATCTCCCTACGGTACATTTAAAACCATAAATAACCATAAAGCCATAAAGGGGCGTGACTTTTACCACTGTCTAATGTGTCTGAATTATTGTTAATATCATTTTAGTTCCACACGTTATTGAAATGTAGAATTTTTAGCCAGTTTTAACTCTTGAAAGTGGATTTTACAATAGACCCATTAATTTAGAGAAGTTGTACATTTAGAGAAGTTACTTTGTTTTTGTGATAGAAAAGGAGTGTATGCCTAAGAAAAAAAAAAGTTCTTTATTTTTAAAATGAGTCAGTAGTCATGCAGTTTTGAGTCAGTCATTGGTTATTGCACAGTCTTATCAGCTTAGGCAAACCTACTGTGCTCATCAGTTATCATGATTCACCTACAAGAGTCAGCCTGTTACTGTAGCGTCACTTAATACAGAGTTGGGAAATTAAAGGCTTCTGAGACAGGATGAAGAGACCTGTCAGCAATCAAGAGGGCGGGGTAACTTTTAAAGTTTTAAATTAATTTAATTTAACAGATTTTTTTTTTTTTTTTTATGTACAGGATTAACCAAGGATGGCCCACCACCTGAACCTGATCTGCCTGATGAACCTGACCGGGGTCCTCCACGCTTTGTACCTGAAGGTAAATATTTCGCCTTTCAAGGAATTTTCAAACATGAATAATGCAATAAATATAAAATTCTATTTGTTATCATTATTAATGATTATTAGAATACATAATAATAATAACTGTTGGACAGGTGACTTTAGCGGCTGGACCACCAGCTCAGAGGTCCTCCCTTATGATTCAAGTGGCATCCCAGAGGGAGCTGTGATCTGTAATCTGCCTCAGGCCAGGCAAGTGCACTTACTATCTCAGGTCTGATCTTCAGCTTCAGTGATAAAAGGTTTCCAATAAACAGTTTAGGAAAATAGATATGTCTACTACACTTACTATGTCTACTAGACATATTTATTTTTCTCAACAATGAGAGAGATTCACCAGAAGATGTCACTATAACTGCTTAGAAGTTGTGATCATTTGTATTATTCCATATTCTGACTTCATTTTCTATCTGTCTTCTCTTCTCAGCTGGTTTACAATGGAGCAGGTGGTGGACCTGAAGGCTGAAGGACTGTGGGAGGAGCTACTTGATGAATTTCAGCCTGAAATTGTGATCCAAGACTGGTGTGTCACACATTTTACACACACTGACACCAAAGAAAGTGTCTATTTACTTAAAAACAAACTTTGAGTTCTGTTACCCGGTTTATTATAGCACCGTTCATATGCTCTGAATAAACTGTACTAATGTCTGTAATTGTTCAGGTATGAGGAGAGCCAGTTGCATAAGTTTATCTACCAGCTGCATGTGAAGTTACTGGGAGCAGACAAAACTACAGTGATCGCTGAGCATACAGTGAACCCCACGGAGGACCTAAGCGTTTACTCACACAACTGGAAAGAGGTGAGTCCCATCCAGTCCCATTCAGAAGATAAAAAATGTACTTTAATCTCTATAGAAATCTGTATGTTGTGAAACAAAAGAACAAATGATCAACAGACCAAAATCCAAGCAAGTGATTTATAATGGCTCTGCTAGTTGTAAACTGTAGTCAATATTCATTCACTCTATCCAGTGGTAAACTTCTACAGCCACAGCTGCCCTGGGGCAAACTGACAGAGGTGAGGCTGCGCTATTGGCCTCTCTGACCACCACCAATCATTCATGCACTCACCACTTTCAAACTAAGAAATGTAGGTGAAGGTGAGTGTCTTGCCTATGGACACAACAACAGAACTTGATCTGAGTGGAGTTTGATCCTCTGATCTTTGAGATGGTGGGTGAGTCCTCCAACGACTGAGCCACTGCCACCATACAGTGGAACATTCCAGGCAAAGCAATAGCATCTCCATGGGAACAAGAAGATGGGGCACTTACAGCAGAAAAGTTACATATTGCACCTGTAACACTTGCTTCTTTAGATAAACATAACATATGTTACCAGATTAATTTCAAAAGTATCCCTGTACCTTTTACCTTATTTCTGTCGATATCTTAAGTAATTATGATGTAGATAATGAATTTTCACCCTTGTTGTTATGTCTTTTGGCCTCTAGGTGTCTCATGTGTTTTCTGGCTATGGACCTGGTGTCAGGTATGTCCACTTCCTGCACCGTTTGAAGAACCATTTTCTCAATGGATTTTGGAACACAATGTTCACAGGGAGCTCAGTGATGATCAACCCAAAGAAATGAGCTGCTACTGGCGTAGATGTCACAGATGGTTTAGTTTGATCAGTATGCTACACTTTGTCAAGCCAAATGTATTTCAATTTAAAATCATCAATAAATGAAAAGCAAGTTGTATTAAAATTGTGTCATGTCCTATGTTGAGGTGGGTATTGTGAACTGCTGTGGAACCTTCCAGGCAATAACATCTTCATGGAGAAAAGAAGGTAATGGAGTGACCACTAGAAAAGTTCATATAGCACCTTTAATTAAACTAAACCTTTACTTGGAAACATCACGCTGTAGGCCTACACGGAATGAGTTGGGTGAATCTACTGCAGCAAAATGTTGTTCGTTCTCACAAGTAGTGCATTTTAATTTGTGGTATGAATTTGCTGTAACTTTGATACCAACAGGTTTTTACCATTTGGGCACATTTGGTAGCCTACAACTTCTATCCAGTCAGCAGAGAGGCTATATTTGTAACTGATAACTTATAATGGCAAAGTCGAAATTAAATGTTAGGCCTATCGCTATAGCAGCCCAAGTTGGTATACAAGGTCAGGTGAAAAAATAAGCACAAATTATTTAGATTTATCCCAACTGCATCTACCTTTTCCCTACAGTAGGACCATGGATTAATTATGATTACAAAGCTTGTAATAAAATGATAACGCAGAGACCACTGTTCCTTTAAGAGTTCTCAGGGGCGAAGCCACGCTGAGGTTTTGATAATAGGCGTGGCATGTGGCGCAGTTAATTTCAGGATAAAAGAAGAAAAGAAAAGAAAAAAGAAAAAAAAAAGCTCCGACCAAGACTGTATTTGTGTGAATGACCAACAGCAGCATGTCCTCCGGGGAGTGGAAGAAAAGGTGCGAGGATGAGTGGGGTCTGGAGGGCGCGCCGATGCCCGACAGCGTGGACTGGAGATCCGTGTATGAAGCCAGACCTTTCAGCAGAAACTTACTGAAGAATCCATCTCCCTACGGTACTTTATATCGGACATGCAGTGACTCTATGCTGTGCACATCTTGAGTACTGAATGTTCTTAGTTTTGGGATCATATACTTATGCATGTGTATGTAGGCATTTACTGTCACAAAAACTTTATTATAGAAACTTTTAAGTAAAGCTATTTATGTGTGTATACATTTTTTCATTGCCATTATTACTTGCAGCTTGCATAACTGCTTTAGGCCTACTGGTGGTGAGTGTAACCAGCTGTTAGAAGTCTGAGTTGAGCTGGGACCAAACAATTGTCAGCTAAATAAACATTGCATTGGCCAGTTCAGCAATGCAGTGTGTTAAATGAATCCATGTGAAGCAATGTTAATATTGGGATTTAAAGGTCCTATATTACACAAAATTGACTCTTGTGATCTTTTAGCCATGTTAGAATGTTGTTACCTGTATTTTGTTTCATTCACACATTTGCGTGTTTATTGGGCTGTCTGCATTTCCAAAGCTTAAAATGTTCTGTTCCACCTTGTGATGTCATGTAGTGGTAGTTTTCAAGCTACCCTTTACCTTTAGTTAGTTAGAGTTAGTTAATAGAGATTGGCATTTCCAGGGCTGAAATGATCCAGATGATTCTAGTGAAAGTGTATGGAGTTTAAAAACACAGTAGAGTGCTTCCTGTATTACCACATGACATCACAAGGTGGGAGTGTTTTCTGTTTGAAAGCGTAACAGCCTAAATATGCAGGTCGTGTGTGTTTAACATGTGTGTATGAATGAAACGAAAGGCAACTCCAGATATGTTTTTGATGTGGAAACAACATTATAACATAGATTAGAAAATAGCGTAGTATGGGTCTTTTAACAGCTACACGGAGCAAAGATAGTTTTCAAATAAAATTATAAAATTACGTAACTATAATGTTCAAAATGTATCCTACGCAAGTAACTCAACTACACTTCACCTGTCTATGTCCGCTAAGTCCTCCCTATCTGTCCTTTTGCACAGCGGTTTGTCATGACAGCGGGACAGGTGAAGGGGGTCTGTCTGAAGTGCCTGCTCGCCGGGGGCTCTGTATTCCTGGATTTATTGAAGGTAAGGGAATATACGGACGAAATATTCAAGAAAACAATTGTATCTTTTTATTTTTTTGTAGGAGATTTCAGTGACTGGACCACAAGTACAGAGGATATTCCTTCTGACTTGAGTGGAATCCCCAAAGGAGCTGTAGTCTGTGCTGTGCCTAAATATAGGTTGGTTTATTATGACTCAATTAAAAGCCATTCAACATTTTAATCAGTGTCTCTATGGAGATAATAAAGTGTATCATAAAGGCGCACTACGCAGTGGAGGAAGAAGTACTCAGTTTTGTTAAGTAAAAATACAGATACCAGAGCAAAAAAAAACCAAAAAATACCCAAATTAAAGTAAAAGTATAACATGAAAATATCTACTAAATAAAAGTATTAAAGTACCTGTGTATAAAAATGTACTTAAAGAGTAAAAATTAAAGTATTTGGCATAGATTTTGAGATCTAATAAATCTTCAAATGTAGTGATTTTGATAAGGATTTGTGATGGAGTTTGTTCAACAGAAACAGCTGAATCGATATATTTCCTAGCTGTTTTTATTTGTATATTTTTGTTTGCTAAAACTATAAACGTGTTAAAAATAAATTCCTCAGCCAATTTAGCAGATAACAAATACTTTTCTGTCCTGTTCAAAAATGTAGTGGAGTAGAAAGTAAAGTATACCTGCTCTCAAATGTAGTGAAGTACAAGTAAAACCTGTCCATTTTAAAATGTATTAAAGTAAAGTACATATATATAAAATGTATAGATAAGTACAATACATTATTACTTTTACTTCATTAGCATTAATGAGCATTAAACCTTTCTTTCTTACTTTTATTCAACTACAGGATTTTTATTGCTCAGAAATAGCTTAAAAACAGGTATTCTGTCTGTGAGTGGGGTCATTTTCCCACAGACCTGACCAGTAAATATGTCAGGACAAAGCAATAATGTCTCCATGGAGATGAACAGGTGGCATGCCCTCCACCAGAAAAGTTTCTCTCCCAGTGTAATAATTTTTAGCTTTGCCTATTTCTCTTTCACTGGTTCTCTGGTTAATAAAGCCATAGACTGTGTAAATAAATGGACATAGCTATCCTGCTCGCTGCCGTGTTCCAAACAGGAAGTGTTCATGGGGTAGCATCCGGCTCCACCGACTCTGGTTCCAACTGACTTTACATTGAAAAATTGTCACCCCTCTCTCTATAACTGCTGCAATGAGCCTCGTCATTTTGGCTTTTTATTTTGCTGTTTTGTCCATAAATAAATTCCTTTTCCTCATATGTAATTGCTCCAAATTTGCTCCTATAACTGCTAGCCTCGTGAGCTTCATTTGAATTGAGCCGAATGCTATAGATGACGTCACACTCCCTTAGTCCACTTCTTTATACACTATATGAATAAGGCCAATGTTTATTCTTCTCTTCTCAGCTGGTATACTATGCAGCAGACTGTGGACTTGAAGGCTGAAGGTCTGTGGGAGGAACTACTTGATGAATTCCAACCCGAGATTTTTATCCAGGAGTGGTGTGTTAATAAACAGTGTATTTCAATATGCACTTTTTGATTTCTAAAAGTATATTTTTCTTTTTAGGTATGAGGAAAGTTGTCTTCATGAGTTCATATATCAGCTCCATGTACGGTTACTCGGAGCAGACAAAACTAGTGTCATTGTTGAGCACACATACAACCCCACTGAGGAGCGCAGTGTTTACTCTCGCAATCACAAATGGAAGGAAGTGAGTTTGTGGCCCATTACTGAAGCATTTGGTCCTGCTTGAACTCACTCAACGCATAATTAATGAATGTGTTTTGTTTCTTTCACACATGTTTAACACACAAACCCTGCACAGTTCTTCTCTCAAATGGAAAACACTCCACCTTGTGATGTGCTCCACTATGTTTTTAAACTTCATACACCTTCACTAATCATTTGGATAATTTCAGCCCTGGAACTGTCAATCTTTACTGAGCAAAAGGTAAAATGTAGCTGTTCATTTGAAAACTACCACTACTTGACATCACAAGGTGGAGCATTTTGAGGTTTGGAGGTGTAGACAGACTAACAAAGGGTTACTCAGACATGTGTGAACGAAACAAAACACAACTCCAGGTATAATTAGTAATTAGTAATTTGACATAATGATTTCATATGCATGTCTTCCTGATAAAAGTTTTAAATCCCAATTGAGGCAAGCAGGCAGTTATTTGTTCATTATGAATTATATATTTTTTTCATGCTCTATTAAGGCTAGTTAAATTGTAGTTATTGTAAAAGACTACCAAACTCTCTGCTCCCAGAACATACTAACAAACTGTTGTTGTCTCTAATGGCCTGTAGGTGTCGCACGTGTTTTCCGGCTATGGTCCTGGAGTGAGATATGTTCATTTTTTGCACAGACTGAAGAACCAGTTTCTGAATGGATTTTACACCACAGCATCCAGTGGCAGCTCAGTTATTGTGAGACCAGTTAAATCTCCCTGAACGGTATCAATTGTATTATAGGCTAGAAGTTACACAAGTTACACATACCATACCAAAGACTATAAATCTGTTAAAACTACGTACTAAACCAGCTTTGTGTTTACACCAGAATTTTTACTCTACTTTTTTATACTTTATGTTGTATTAAAAAACATGATCTGCAATTTACAAATTATAGACTATTCTCACTCAACATTGCATGAAGATAAGCAAGGCTTCTGAGATCTGATTGTTGTGTCCTTAGGCAAGGCACTTCACCCGCATTACCTAGTATGAAAGTGGTGTGTGTGTGTGTGTGTGTGTGTGTGTGTGTGTGTGTGTGTGTGTGTGTGTGTGTGTGTGTGTGTGTGTGATGGTGGTGGTCGGAGGGGCTGATGGTGCAGATTGACAGCCGTGATCCCGTCAGTCTGCCCCCGGGCAGCTGTGGCTACAACAGCAACTTGCCACCACTGCGTATGGACTGAATGATCTGTAAAGCGTCTTTGTGACATATGTCTGTGAAAAGCGCTATATAAATAAAAACTTACTTACTTAAAATATACGTCCAAAGTATTTTATTGTACTTTGTATGCAATTTGAGTCGCTGAACATTTTGTGAAGTACATGTGATCAAGTTTTGGAGCGACAGCTTTATGAATTAGAAATTGCCTCTTACTTTCACTTGTATATGTGACAGTGAAATCGGTGTCTTAGTTGAATGTTTAATATGTCAATAATTAAGTCATGAATCTGCGTCTAGCGATTCAGTTGAAGTGTTGCTTTCACGTTTTTCGGAAAAAGCCCTAATGGCTAATCATTTCTTAGAACCTCTTTGCTCTTTGAATATTTTATGGAAATTCAGGAAGCCATTCACTTGTTGCTTCTCACCACTGTATCTATTTTAATACCAAGTCTAACGCAAGAGAAAAAGTATTACCAAACTCCGTTACCAATTAGCATATGTAATTTGGTGAACTCTGGGAGGGGTCAGTGAAGCCGGCACGTCACCATCCCCGGTTTGGCGTGGGCTCAAGAGCATCAGTGCAGCCAGTGGACACGGCAATGTGAGGACAACGGGAAAACCCTCCCTCCGCTCGTGGGTTCAGCGGCGTGGACAGACCAGCCCGGAGGATAGTCAGACCCGAGTCGGCTCCTCAAGCTTCAGAGGCGATGTCAGTTTGCTTTGGAGCTGTGCCATAAACTATAGGGTAAGTTTTAAGCAGGTGGGTCTCAGCCAGTATGGAACAGTTGTATGAGAGAGGCGCGCGTAAAGTTGGTTTCGCTTTTTGTAGACCGCTACATTCATCGCCATCTCTAAGATTTGCAATGTGTTAAACCATAGACTAGAGTAGCATCCAGGTTACATTTCAAATTCTGAATGAGATAATTTTTCCACTTGCTCCTCAAATCCATCATTGTACGAGCTGCTTGCAGTGTTGCGTAAAAAGTAAAAACCACATGTTGGATGACCTAAGAGCAAAGGCATTTGAACGATCACAATCTGTACCCCGTAATTCTCATGTGAAAATAAAATGTTTGCAATTATGCGCAACCACAGCTGCTACCATTGTACGCTAGTTTACTTTAAGTTGTTTTACTAGATCTACATTGGAAAGGTAACTTAAAGTACTCTTGGATATTAACCAGGAACCCCAGATATCTCCATACAACACAGGACAAAATAAATTAAATGCAGCTTAAACTAACCACCTCCCAAGATGATTTGTAACATGGTCAAAGATTGTAGGAGTGTTAATTATATGAGGCTAAGGCTACTGGCTACTTTTATATTGACTACTACAGTTCATGTAGTTTCTGTCAAAGGATGAAAAATTAAGTCTGCTCCCATAGCAAGTAATTCAGAACGAAAAACTGAATCTTTAAGTCCTCAACATGGCACATACAATGCATTCATTATTTACAAACCACTGGAATAATAAATCTAAATTTAAGACTTCAGGGACGTATAGGCCTAGAGTTTTAAGTGTATTGATGTTTTATTTTTTCCGTCAGCTTCTCTATTGATTTTATTCTGGGAAAGTTCTCTCATGTTTTTCTCCCTGACATTTCCTGATGAGGCCTGAACTTCAGAGCTGACATTTAACTGGCATAAAAGTACCATTTATGTATCATTTATGTAGTAGACTGGCCTTACCGCAGTGCTGTTTCCTTCATCTAGGCTGGTCATAGGGATCTGAAACTGCAGTGTAAGAGATATAGGAAGAACTGATTATGCTTGTTGTAACATTAACTATAAAAGTATTATTTAATCTTCTATCAAAGTTGTGATGTATTACAATACCACAACACAATATTAAGGGTCTTGGAAATAAGCTTGCAAATACACATTTAATGAAATAATTACTGTTTTGCTCGGGCCTTAATCTTGAACACAGAATTGAAATTTCTATGTTCTTAATTTTCAATTGCTGAAGACTATAATATTGCTAGTGTTCATCCCGTTATACAAAACTATTCTAGCTTTGAATCCAGCTCCTGACGTAAACATCAATAGTAGAGCTGTCCCACAGATGAATACTGTTGCTGTGTCCATGAGCAAGGCACTTCACCCCCCCATTGTCTGCGTGCACTGTGTGTTTGACAGTGTAAAGAGTTTTGAGTGCCTTGAAGGCAGAAAAGCGCAATATAAATGTGTCTATATACCATTTAGTTTTTGCAATATTGAATGAGTAATATTGTTAATTCATTTCAATTAGACTTGGACTTAATAATAATAAAAAATAAATAAGTAGCAAAAATAACAAGAGACTGATGTAAAATAAGGCATAATTATATAAATGTGTATATGTAAAGTACAAATGGGCGATTCTTTTACATTGATCCATCAGCCCCTCTTTGGACAAAATTTGATGACCTGATGGCTTTATTGATTACTGCTGAATCTATCAATTTATATGCTGTAGAGAGCCTTTTTTGCTTGTCCGCTTTTCAAAATTCAAAGTTTCACTTAAATTACCAGCCCCAAAATACATATCTGAGTGGAAAATTTTGTCTTCTATAGCATCCTAAATGTTACCGAAGCCAACTTTTCAGACGTCAACTGGATAGCGCACATATTTCTGGAGAATTGCATTAGATTTTAGATTTGCTAACAGCAATAGGTCTTGGTAATGTGGAGGTAGTCTCACCTCTACAATAAGCACAATATCTTAAAATGTTACAAAATCTCAATGGGTAACTCGTCAACTGGGTAGTGCTTCCCATAGACTCCATTATAAAATCAGCGTTACCCAGTTTTTTTTTTTCCAGCCACATCAACAGTAAAAAAAAAAAAAAAAAACTCTGAAAATAGAGCCCAAATGACGTACCTCTTTTTTTTTTTTTTTCTCGCTTGTCGCTGAGGGCCTCTGTAGTTTATAGATTTCAACAAACACATTTAGAAGAAATATAGAAATATATAATACTGAAAAAATATATATTAATTGTGACATGGAAGTAGTACTACCAATACAGATATTTTTTCTTGATTAATTTGTGATCTGTATTTTACTCTTGATATATCTACTAGGGATGTAACGAACGAATAAACGAAATATTGTGATACTGTATCGTTAAAAGTCTCACAATAATATCGTTGGCCATCACAATATATCAACAAGTCTCTTTGCTTAAATTCATTGTTATGGCGCAGGAGTACCTAAAAATAGAGGGAACTACAGACTACATGAAGAAATAATGTTATAAGCACTTTTAAATATTAATTATTTGGATTATGACAAAACCAAAGGCTTGTTAAGGCATTTTAAAAGTAAAAAGTAGCATATTCACAGTTTTGTTATCACAATAAATATTGTGAAAATATCTTATCGAGACATTTGGATATCATTACATCCCTAGTTAAATCCCTAATACTTACTGGCCTAATTCCTGTTCATTCATAGAATCCATAGTACACATGTTTGGGTATCTAAATCCTAACTGTCTACACTGCTACAGAGTCTCCTGAAATGCTAGCAGGCTGCACTTAGTAGCGCTCAGGTAAACCAATGCTTCCACATTGTATGCAGCAGAGACATGTGCGCCATCACAGGTGCCACTGGACAAAGGGCCATACTACACCTCACGTTTCTCTCACGTTTCTCCCCCCGAGATCAATCAGTAAACCTGCGCACTCACCCACACGGCCTCCTGAAACCTTTTCATCCCCAGAGCCACAAAAGCCAAGACCTATAGAGCCTTCTCCTTTACCCTGATGCATCCAGATCACTTTCTCCTCTGTCATTAATGTTACACTGATTAAGTCCTCTTCATTGAAATGGGGATTGTACAATTACATGCACACACAGTTGTGCATGTTTGTATATGTGCACTTGACACTGCTTTTGGGATCTACAAGTGAGCCAGATCCACTGCTCCATGTTAAATGTTTTTATGAAATATTTTTTAATAGAGTAATATTATATCATAAACTGGAACAAAATGTTTGGCAATTTTTGTACTGAGGCCTGAAGTGCCCAGTGAATATTGAGCCCTTTACCAATGTTGCTGCAAAAAGACAGTATTACACATATATGTTGCCCAGTCATAGAGATCACCATGTCCACTGTTGCCTTTTAGAATTTTCTCTAAATAAAACAATTGGGAGGCACAATTTACAAGGAAGCATATTATGTTCAAACTATATGAGCTTTTAGTGTGTTATAATGGTTTTGCTTTATCATTACCTTACACAGAATTATATTTTTCACTCGTATTTGAGGCACCTATCCCGCTGTACTTGCTTACAGTTCTTTGAAAAAGTTAGATTCTGGGTTTTATACAAATGTTAAATAAATGTTGTCCAGCCCTTTTTGATTAAAAAAAAAAGTACACATATTATTAATACTAAATACCAGAACAAAAAAGCATAATATGTCTTTAAAAGTAAAGTAAAGGTACTCATAAAATTGTATTGTGTTATATATCAGTCTTCTACGTCTTGTCTCTATAACCTGTCCCTTTTTTAGACTTTGGGCCTTAAGAGGTCACAGCCTGAACAACAGCACTGACATAAACACAGACCGTAATATTTACTCATCACTCCAATTAATTCAACAAAGAGAAGTCCTGTATATTATTTCAATACAGTAAGTTTATTTTAAAAATGTGTTTATTCATTTAATTTGCGATACACTGTTGAGCCCGGATGTGTGGGTTGTGCGTAGCTTAGTATTGAGCAGTCTCCTGTGTAGCTGTGGGAGACTGAGCCTGTTTTGTTTTCATTGACTGCCCCAGCCCTTTGTGTGCTGGCCCGCTGGCTGCCGCTGCACATTAGGTTAACATTTTGCTGTTTAAACTGGAGAGAATAAACCGCAGCACTCAGTTGGAAATATGGGTTAGTGTTTTGTTGTCTTTCCATTGGACCTGTTACTCTTTAGGTTGCTTCACTGTCCTGTTTGAAGAGAATCGTTAACTCTGTCTTGATAATAAATAGTAAGCTTTTTGTCTTTCTTCCAAGCATTGTGTCACTATTGCCAATTGATCTCCAGTGCATCTATTTATCAGTTCAGAGTTCATATTTTGTCTTTTATTAGTATTTTTAAGGCCTACACTGAATATTGCATAATTCCTGTCATCGTCTGGGTCCCTGCCGAAGCTGAGAATGCTGCTCCTTCTAAGATGACAGGGCTGCCCGCTGGGCAGAGTATCTCTGGTAATGGAAACCCTAGGTCTGTCTGCTGTTGTCAGTGCGTCTAACCTCAGTTCATCATGGTCACTTCCAGACCCCTGCAGCCTGACTCTGCATGTGCGTGCCTTTACAGTAGTGCTATTTAACATAAGAACAAAGGAAAGTAAAGTTGTAAGGAAATATTCAGTAGAATTAAACACATTGTGCAATGAGAGATGTCAAGTGGATAATGTGCCTCAGGGTTAACCTGACGAGGCAAGAGGAGACCTGCTGACCTCAGTAACCACCCCGCGACCTTGACAGGGCCCAGTGAGGCCCTGATATCATGCGGTTATTAATGCCACTATCAGTCTCAGCAGTAGGTTGTTGGGGTCACAGCCTGGAGCTAAACTTGTTGTATGTTGTTCTGTGGGCAGCTAAATGCACTGATATTAAAGCTTAAGTATCAGGTCTAATATGGCAATTCCCTTTTGATTTAACAGTTTTTCATGTTTAAAATACACATATTTTAATGCATTATTTAGTATTTGCACATATGAAATGTGTGAAAATACTAAATGATGTCTCTTTATCCTGTCTAGAGCAGGATAAAGAGCCAACATTCAGAGACAGTGTTTGAGAGTAGATTGCTGGAGGAGCTGGACTGTGTGGCAGTGTGCCCGCTGCGCTGTAAGCTAAGCCTGTGTTTAGCCAAGCTTGCACTGCTGCTGTTCAGATTGATGCTAATGTTGACCTGGTGGACACAGAGCAAGCAGAGACTGTATGAGACTAGGGTTAGCTTTCACCTTCCATATCTCCTACTAGACCAGGCAAAAACCAGTTACAAAGTGCAGGGGACTGATTGAGGCATTGTGACGTATCACACTTTTTTTCTATCATGACTTGCATGGTCAGTGTTACATGCCAATTATTGATCATTATTTTAGTTGCCCTTTTTCATAAAAAAATGACATTATCATTAATGATAATTAATGATAATGGTAATGATTATCAAAATAGTCAAAAACTGTTTTCACTACTGGAGCAGGAAGTATAGCACTTATATGGCTGTACAATACACATTAACACAGTTAATGTCAGTAGATCAGTAGTTATATTATTCTACTGAAATACTGTTGGCACCTTGACCAAAATCTTCTACAGCTCCTCATAACCAATGCTCACAGCACACTCATCCTTTTGTTTTGTGTCATGCATAATGTATAACTCAAATGAAGCTGCAGTGATAGTGATCTAAAAGTGTGTATTGATCTGGATGTCTGTGAGTAAAAGTTGCCTCTAATGTAGTGTTGCTTTTGTGGACTTGGCCTGAACACGAGTTGTTTGTAAAACCTGTTACATCTCCATAGTTTAGAGCAGATTGCATAAAAGGTGTAGAGCACATTAGTGGTTTGACCCGTTGCCTATCTGCCCGTGCATCTGTCTGCCATGGCCACTGGGATTATCTTACACTCTGATTCAACTTCACTGACAAGTGCACATCATGGTGCCAACGCCAGTGTTACTTATTAAAAGGATGTATCTTCTTGCTTTCTTTACTTGCTGCAAACAGAAAGATGGGACTTTGACTTCCTGGCTGAAGGTGGGCGGAAATGGTAATTAATTGGTTCTACTACCAACGGAAATCAAGAGTGTGATTTACTTGGCTTTTCTTACACAAAGGTGACTCTGCTGGCCGTGGATTACTGCACTTCACAGCAGCATATTTGGAGTTTGGTTTAACTGTGTGGAAATACATTAGGTTTCATTACCTATTACATGAATGATGATTTGATTGCACACTTGTATATTATAATCACATGCAATGTCACTCCACTCACAAAGGGCATGTTTTCACATGGGACTTTATCCTTTAAGTACACTGTACATCTTCTCAGATGACCTCTGCACAGGACACTGGTCTTAATAGGAAACAGTGTTTTTCAGATTAAGAGCAACTCAAGCTCTAATTGGCTGTCTGTGAAACTGATACTTAACTGTTAATGGTTTAATTGTGCATTGGAGTTACCATACAGGAAAGGTGATATTGGGCGATCTAAAAGCAGATTTATGTTGAAGCTTGTAATGTCTTCTGTCAGTCATGGTCAGCTAATAATTAAACAGTGCACATTGCATATCTTCACTCTTAATCCACAGCGGAAATAATTAATTACAAAAAGAGGTGTGGTTCCCAAGTGCTTTCTTCACAAGTGTTCATTTAAGTACCACTGAGGAATACAGTAGTTGTATAAATGATATAATGTTAATGTATTGTACTAGACTAGACCCACCCCTTATCCCACCTACAGGGTACAAGCAGGAAACACTAAACTGTTAAAGGTGTTAACTCCCTTTTTTGCTGGCACTCCTATCAGGGTAAGCCTATCCAAGGCAATCACTTATCTGTGGTGCTGACAGATCGTGGCTGTGTCACAGACAGTAACAGGAGAAGAGCTGTCAGCCAGCTGACCAGCCAGTGTGCGCTAAGTGGCAATAGAGACCACAGTCCCATCAACACCTAAGCCCCTCCCACCTGTGAGCCTGCGCAGTGAAGAGTGCCCTGCTCAAGGCGCCCTGCTCAAAGACATCAGTGTGTTTCAAACAGTGTGTGGAGTGTGAAGTGTGGTGCATTTTATAAGATAAGAGGAAGCAATAAAGCGGTTTTACTAAGAGACAGACTTTAAAATAATGTCCTCCTCTGTTTATTCCATCTGGTTATTCTTCTAAGTGGATCGTGCGCTGTCACTTCATCTTGTTTAAATGATGCTTGGTGTCTAGGAGCCATTAAGGAGAAAAAATCCTATAGCTATATTTAGATTAATGCATTAATGGATAATACATTCCTCCATTTTTCCACCATAGACTTTTGATTTGACTCTACATGTTTGTTTTTCTCTCAGGCTTTAATCCTGTGGTCCCATCTTGCTGATGCTGTTTAATGTGCAAGATAGATAGATAATACTTTTGTGGTAGTGTACACATTTTTACATATATTACTCAGTGAACAATGCAGCCCTACAACAATCATGTTGATGCTATTGTTTCTTTACTAAGACCAAGTAAGTTATTTTTGGTGCTGCCATCCTCTTAGAGCAGCCTGGTGTAACATGGCCCCCTGTCTGAGGCCGTGGTAACCATAGCAGACCTTGGAAAGTGAAATGCGACACTGTGGACCTCTGGGCTGTGTTTCTGAATCACAACTCCATAATGAGCTGGCAGAGCTCAGGCACCATCAAAGATGCAGCACTGAGTATCTGTTTCAGTCCACAATGTACAACAGTGGAGTGTCACCTGTACAGACGAGTGGAGGTGATGGGCTCTGAGAGAGAGGACCCAGAGCTTTCATTGAACTGCAGTGCACTGGAGCATGACACAGCCCACCTGCCCACGGGACCCCCACAACAACAACAGATCCATATCTCTCGATCTATTCTATATTGAGTCTGCCTAATTACATGCAACTATTTTATTAAACTAGTGATCAGTCTTAAACACTGATTTCAGGAAATTAATAATGAACTCTTGCAGGCTAGCTAACCCCCCATTCCCCCTACACACACCTCTTGGTTTTGGAACTAAAATTCACATTTTTACCCATAAACTTTGAAATAGTAATAATAATATCCAGTGTGGGGATGAGACAAGATAAATCAGCAATAGATAAATCTCCTTTCATTGGGATAATATCCATTTGGAGTTTGCAGATTAATTGACCAGAACCAGAAGCTACAAGACGAGACACAAGATTTTGACATGATTTATAAGCTCTATTTACATTTTTCAAAAAGTCTATGGGGAAAATGAATTGTTAATTTACTTCCAGAACAATGCTGATGTTGTTTATGCTTTGCTGGTATAACATGGTGCCTCATTTGTGTTGCTTACAGGAATCTCTTCCCAGTGGCTGACCCCTCACACTGCATTGATCACCATGAGATTCTCCGCCCTCTTCATCGTCGTCTGCCTCCTCTTCTTCCTCCCTCTCCCCTGCACCTCCATGAAGCCGCAGGTTGTGGAGAGAGCCTCTGGTCCCCCACAATCTCAGCCTTTGGGGAACACTTCGGGCCCAGGCAAACGGACCTGCGCTGGCAAAGTGGTGTGTAGACATGGCATCCTGCTCCCTGTTTGGATGCCACTCAACCCTCCAGTGGGGGAGCAGGCAGGGAGGGCTATAGTTTACTTCCTCAGTCTCATGTACATCTTCCTGGGTGTATCCATTATTGCGGACCGCTTCATGGCTTCTATAGAAGTCATCACCTCTCAGGTATACAATTCAGTTTATCTAAACTTTTTGCATTATTTGATTTTTTTGTTAAAGGTGTACATTATAACTTTTCTGATGAGCGTTTGCCAGCTGTTTGTCTGCTTTATAATTATAATAATACATTTTATTTATAACCACCTTTGATTGATTGCTAAAGAAAAACATGCCTTGCATGCATTACACATGGTCCCCTCTCCACAGATCTGACCTGTAACGTGGCCTGGTGGTGTCACATTCTCTCCATGAAACAAAAAATAAATTTAATGCTGTACTATGGAACATTCCAGGCAAAACAATAACATTTCCAGACATGCAGGTGGCATGACCTCCACCAGAAAAGTTACATAATGCAGCTTTAAAACTCCTCATATACTGTACATAACAAATATTTAATAGGAAAAGGAGGTGACTATTACAAAACCCAATGGGGAAACTACAGTCACTACAGTGCGCATTTGGAATGAGACTGTGTCCAACCTCACATTAATGGCTCTGGGCTCCTCTGCACCAGAGATCCTGCTGTCTGTCATTGAGGTAGGAGGTGTGCTGAGTAAATTATATGGTAACACTTTATAATAACTACATCTTAATTGGCCTTGATAAAGCATGAAGACTCAATTCATAATGAACAAGTGGCAATGATTCAGGCTTAGTAACTACTTAATCAATACCTAAAACCCGTATTGATTAAGTAGTTACTAAGCCTTATCAGTAATCCTGTGTGTATCATTTTGATGTTGCTGTACTCAATTTTGTTTCTTAAGACCCCATTGTTAAAGGTCCTATATTACACATAATGGTTTCTTGTGAGATTTTAGCCATGTTATAATGTTGTTACCTCCTCAAAACAAACCTGGAGTTTTTTTCATTCACACGTTTGAGTAATCTTTTATTATTCGTCAGTGTCTACATCGCCAAAGCTCAAAATGCTCAGTTCCACCTTGTGATGTCATGAAGCGGTAGTTTTCAAGCTGAGTTAGCTTTTACCTTTAGTTCAGTAGAGATCGACAATTTCAGGGCTGTCCATATTATTCTAGGTGTATGGAGTTTACAAACACAGTTGAGCGATTCCTGTATTACCACATGACATCACAAGATGGAACAGTGCGTTTTCCGTTTAAGAGAACAACTCCTCTTAAGTATGCAGGGTTTGTGTGTTACACATGTGTGCATGAAACAAAACACAACTTCCGGTATATTTTTGATTAGGAAACATCATTTTAACGGATTAGAAAATAGCGCAGTATGGGCCGTTTAAGAGATGGGAGAAAACATGTTTATAAAATAATGCATTATGTGGCAGTAGGTAGAAGAATATAAAATGCACAGTTTAATAAATTTAGTAAATCACCAGAAAGTAATTACTGAATAATTTTTAATAAACAAATTAAATATGAATAAAGTCTTTCTTCTTGCTTTATTGTTACTGTAGTAGTGTAGTTATTATAAAGTATTAACATTTATTTTAAGATCTGCAAAGTTAATGTTGCTTTCTTGTTTCTTAGGTGTGTGGGCATAACTTTGATGCAGGAGAGCTTGGGCCTGGCACCATAGTTGGCAGTGCAGCCTTTAATATGTTTGTGATTATTGGTATTTGTGTGTGGGTGATCCCAGTTGGAGAATCTCGCAAAATTAAGCACCTACGTGTCTTTTTTATCACGTCTTTTTGGAGTATCTTTGCCTATATTTGGCTTTATCTCATTCTGGCTGTCATCTCACCTGGGATTGTAGAGGTATGTGTTTCCATGGCAATTATAAAGTTTGTAGATGACATACACTGCGTTCCAAATTATTATGCAAATAATATTTTTCTCTGATTTTGCCAAATTGTCAATATAAATGACAGTCATCATAATTTTCAAGTCATCAACCTTTAGAGTAAATAATGAAAGTTATTGAACAAACCTCCCTATGATAACAGTATTTTATTCAAAAATAAAAACTTCAAATGTACTGTTCCAAATGATTATGCACAACAGAGTTTCAAACCATGTTATTGTTATAAAGAGCTGAAAATGGTCATTTGTTTATTTTTCAATTAGAAGCATTAGCATATTACTGAAATCAAAAGATATTTCAATCAAAACATCTTAACAGGTCAAGTTACATTTTAACATAGGACCCCTTATTTGATAGGAGCTTCACAATTCTTGCATCCATTGAACTTGTGAGTTTGTGGAGAGTTTCTGCTTGAATTTCTTTGCAGGATGTCAGAATATCCTCCCAGAGCTGCTGTTTGGATGTGAACTACCTCCTGCCCTCATAGATCTTTCACTTAAGGAGCTCCAGAGGTTCTCAGTAGGGTTAAGATCAGGGGAGGATGGAGGCCACACCATGAGTTTCTCTTCTTTTATGCCCATAGCAGCCAATGATGCAGAGGTGTTCCTTGCAGCATGAGATGCTGCATTATCATGCATGAAGATGATTTTGCTACAGAAAGCACAGTTCTTTTTGTACCATGCAAGAAAGTGGTCAGTCAGAAACTCCACATACTTTACGGAGGTCATTTTCACACCTTCAGGGACTCTAAAGAGGCCGACCAGCTCTCTCCCCATGATTCCAATCCAAAACCAATCCACCTCCTTGCTGATGTCTCAGCTTTGTTGGGACATGGTGGCCGTCCACCAACCATCCACCACTCCATCCATCTGGACCATCCAGAGTTACATGGCACTCATCAGTGAACAAGACTGTTTGAAAATTAGTCTTCATGTATTTCTGGGCCCACTGTAGTCGTTCTGCTTGTGAGCGTTGTTTAAGGGTGGCCGAATAGAAGGTTTATGCATAACTGCAAAGCCTCTGTAGGATCCTACACCTTGATGTTCTCGGGACTCCAGAGGCTCCAGCAGCTTCAAATACCTGTTTGCTGCTTTGTAATGGCATTTTAGCAGCTGCTCTCTTAATCCGATGTATTTGTCTGGCAGAAACTGTCTCATTGTGCTTTTATCTGCACAAATCTGTGTGTGCTCTGAATCAGCTACAAAGTGTTTGTGAAATATCTTAAGGTTTTCATATCTTGTCCAAGGTATTCAGCTATTTCACACTTTTGGGCACTGGAGAGATCCTTTTTCTTTCCCATATTGCTTGAAAATGTTGCCCTGCTTAATAAGGTGGAATGTCCTTCGTTTTTGTTTTTCCTTTAATTGGACGCACCGGGCAAACTCATTGGCACAGGTGTGTGAGACACAAGACCATCCATGAGTTTCACTGGAAAACTAAGCATTTCACCTTTATGACACTTAAACTCAATTAGAATAATTATTTGGAATGCAGTGTATTTAAAGTGCATGTGACAGGTTGTAATGTTTTTCTAATTATTACTTGGTTTGGTGGGGTAGTGCCTATAGTAAATATTTATCATACTTTATCAGTTAAGTGAAAAAAGTTGAAAAGAAAAGTACAAAAATAAAGCAATTAGTAGAGTTTTAAAAAGGAATACAATTTCATCAAATTCCAGTTAAGAATTAAATTTAAATAGTATGTCATATCTGCTGCTCATGTCCAACCAAGAAGTATAATGCTAAATTTCACCAAAATAAAAATAAAAACTAGACAAAACTAGGCAAGATTTTCAAAAACCCTCACTAAAACCCAAATACCATGTTTTAATGAAAGCGTGAGTAAAAGAGTAGTTTAACCTGTCCTATGCACTTTAAACTGTAATCTGTAATCCGCTAATGTTTGTCTTGTATTCTGCAGGTCTGGGAGGCCATAGTTACATTGTGTTACTTCCCTGTGTGTGTGATCTTGGCGTGGATTGCTGACCGCAGACTACTTTTTTACAAATACATGCACAAACGTTACCGTGCCGACAAGAGACATGGCATTGTAGTGGAAATGGAAGGCGACTTGGCACCCAAAGGTGTTGATGTGATCATGGATGGAAAATACTCTGACCCTGGAAACTCCTCCAGTGTGACAGTCTCTGTGCAAACAGGAAATGAATTAAATCAGAACAAAGATGAGGTAAATGCATGACTTGGAAAACCACATTTTATATTTGATCTGCTGTGCTGGTCAGCATAATTTATATATTTTAGTTTAGCATTTAAGACTATTTATAATGATACTAATGAAAACATATAAGATAATACAACACAATGTTTATAATGTAGCCTACTTTTGGTTTTGGATTCTTGTTGGCAGGTAGTCCGAATCCTGAAGGACTTGAAGGAGAAACACCCCGACAAAGACATAGATCAGTTAATTGAAATGGCCAACTACTCGGCTCTGGTTCATCAGAAGAAAAGTCGTGCCTTCTACCGCGTGCAGGCCACTCGCATGATGATCGGTGCAGGGAACATTCTAAGGAAACACGCAGCGGACCACGCGCGGCGCAGTGCTGCAGCCACAGAGGCCGACCTGGCCACATGCTCGCACATCTGTTTTGAGAGTGCCCAGTACCAGTGCACAGAGAACTGCGGACAGCTGAGCCTCTGGGTGGTCCTGGAAGGAGGTACTGGACAAAACGCCTTCCTCGTCGATTATTGCACTGAAAATGGCTCTGCAAATGCTGGAGCCGACTATGAGTTTGCTGAAGGCACCCTTCTGTTTAAACCGGGTGAAACCCGAAAAGAGATCAAGGTAAGAGTCTTATTGTAAAAATATGATGTATGCTAATTTTCCCCAACACTATTTTCATGATTGTGGATATAAAATATGTTAATCTTTCTACTTACAGGTGGGAATACTAGATGATGACATCTTTGAGGAGGATGAGCACTTCTTTGTGCGTCTGCAGAACCTGCGCTTAGACGACGGGAGCTCAGAGGGTTTAGGGTCTCCTCCGAAGGGTCGCCTGGCAGAGCCTCACGTGGCAACCATCACCATCTTAGATGATGACCATGCTGGCATCTTCAGCTTTGGGCAGCAGGTGCTGAGGGTCAGTGAGAGCACAGGGATCCTCACAGTGACTGTAGCCAGAAACTCAGGCTCCAGGGGGACTGTGTCTGTGCCCTTCCACACAGAGGATGGCACAGCGAAGGCCGGAGTGGATTACGAGGAGACCAAAGGAGAGCTGGAGTTCCCCAATGAACAGACCACGTGAGTCCTGAAGTTATGGTTTTCTTGTTAGTCATTTACATTAAATTAATAAAATTTCAATTATAATAATGATTGTGATTGATTATCATTATTGCTCTTATTGATTGTAATTGAGATGATTAACTTTTAAGTCCATTCAGTGCGCACATACATGTTAGTTTTCTACTTGTAGAGTACTGTCTATATTTCAGATCACCACAGATGCTCCACCTTCTCTCTAAGCAAATAATCTTTTAAATACTTGTTATTTTATTTTTTTCCATAATCATGCAGCCCTGTGTATAGGGAGTGCATTATGGGGCAGCTCTGGCCTCTCTTGAATATAAGAGAGCTTTTTGTTAGCAGGTGAATTAGCTGCTGACTTGACTCTAAGATAATCCCCCTTTGTGGTCAGGTGTGGGAACCACTGGCCCACATGGATTCTGTCAGATCCTTTTACCATTAAAATTTCAGCTCATATAAGGTGTGTGTGCACATGGACTAATTGTGCACTTAAGGAAATGCCTGTTATGTAACAAGTTAGACATTTCCTATTTTTTATGTTTCTATCTAGATACTAAAACAAGTGTGTAGCCCTCAATTGATTTAAGAATTTAAAAGGGACATTTTGTATTTATTGATTAGATTTTTATTGAAAATAACAAATAGTATATCAAATAACAAATAGTAGTATCACCATAGAACATTCACAAACCTGGTTAAATAGTTACATTATTTTAACTGAACATGCTGATACGAAGAGGAGCTAAATGTTTAGTACTGAATTATTTAAATCTCATTAATTGTTTAGGCCACTGTTGTGATTGTTGTTTCTTGTAGCACTTAATGCCATGTTTGCTGTCTTAATACAAATAAGTGTGTAAATGCTTGTTTGTTTTTTCATGCTTGCATATCTCCAGTCAGACTCTTCGGGTGCACATAATAAATGTGTCCGAGTACGAGAAGCAGGAAAACTTTTTCATTGTGTTGGAGGAACCCAAATGGCTGAAACGTGGTATTTCGGGTGAGTTCATGCATAATTCAAGTTTTAGATCATATAGATAATATGTATATATAATAGATGTGTCATAGCATGTTAAGTAATGAGGGTGTCTCATTTACACTAGCACAGTACAGTACTGCGCACGACAGGTACAGTAGGTGGCTTAAGATCAAGTATCAAAACAATAACTTCAGTAACACAGCAACACATGAGCCCCAAATGTAACATGTAACATACTCTTCCCTCTGCTGGCCCTGTCACTTTATTGCTTTAGTGTGGTCCTTAGTATTTATCATTAAAATAACTGTAAATAAATGTTAATGAAATATCATTATGAGCTGTGCACAGAACAAAACATGTGCTCAGTCAAAGCAGCCCCTGAAACTGTCTAAACCAGACAGTAACAAAAGATGAAGTAGTAGGCTACTTACTACATTTATTTTATAGTTTTCATGGTATAGTTTTCTTTAACTTAATACTTGTACTTATTCCCCCTTTACAGGGTCACTTTTATTTCAAGAGACCTGTTAACTTAAAAACTGTAAACTGTATTTTGTATTTGTTCATAGCCTTGCTGCTGAACCAGGGTAAGAATGTATGATTTTGCTACAACACACTGCTGACTGTTGCATGGATTTCTTCTCTATTACTAAAACCCTTCATTTTTAATTTTAAGAAATATGTTTTCTTTGGTTTGTTCTTTTAGTTTGATGTGTATTCAAATATAATTCAGGAAAGACTCTGCTACCAAACATTGTATTGTGTATTTAACATCAGACATTGCATAACTACATGAGCATGCTGTCTTGGCAATAACAGTACCTTGGCTTGTTTGTTCACATTATCTCACCTTGTCTTACTTCAGTTGGATTTACAAAATATCTCCAACTGTCTGTTGACAGGTAACCCAACCCCTGAAGAGGAAGAGGCCAGGAGGATTTCTGAAATGGGCAAACCCATTTTAGGAGAGCATAGCAGACTTGAAATTATCATTGAGGAGTCTTGTGAGTTTAAGGTATGTGTGTGGTGCTCACTATTAAAATATTTTAATAATTTCTGGGTATAAATATGTAAAATGTATACAACTAAAACATGTGTTTGTTTGGTTTATAATAATTTTGCATCAGACTCCAAACGGAGTAATAGACCAGGTAACAGTGTTTGGAATGCTGTGTGTGCATGTTAAGTATGCTGCTACTTCTGCCTTACTTCTCTGCAAACTGTTTTCAGATAATTCAATTAAACATGGCTAGAGGACTGATATGCATTTCCATTTTACATTTAATGACCTGAACCACTGTTGAAAGCATTTACATGAGGTCTCTGTTTCAACAGAACACTGTTGATAAACTTATAAAAGACACTAATCTAGCAGATGTGCTTGGGACGCATTCTTGGAGAGAGCAGTTCATTGAAGCAGTAACTGTCAGTGCAGGTTGGTATGATTAATAGTTATATTAATTAGTAATCTTATTCCTCTTTTTTATTCAAAACTGAACAAAACCATGTTTTACTTTAATAGGGGATGAAGAGGAAGGAGAGGAGCAGCGAGTGCCGTCCTGCTTTGATTATTTCATGCACATTTTGTGTCTTTTTTGGAAAATTCTGTTTGCTTTTGTTCCTCCGACTGAATACTGGAATGGCTGGGCATGCTTCATCGTGTCCATTAGTGTTATTGGTTTACTAACAGCCATTATCGGAGACTTGGCCTCTCATTTTGGGTGCACTGTAGGCCTGAGGGACACTGTCACTGCAGTGGTGTTTGTTGCTTTGGGGACCTCCCTTCCTGGTGAGTTTCTACTGTTTGAACAAACATTTACGAGATGGCTTTGTATTACTTATGGTGTTTTCTCCTAGATACATTTGCCAGTAAAGTAGCGGCCACTCAAGACCAATATGCTGATGCATCGGTGGGAAACGTGACGGGAAGTAATGCTGTTAATGTGTTCTTGGGAATCGGAGTGGCCTGGTCTATAGCAGCTGTGTACTGGCAGATCAAGGGGAAGGCATTTTATGTGGATCCTGGCTCCCTTGCCTTCTCTGTCACATTATTCACCATCTTTGCATTCTTCAGTATGGGAGTGTTGATGTTACGCAGAAGGCCATCCATAGGTGGTGAACTAGGAGGACCTAAGATTCCCAGGATCCTCACATCACTACTTTTGTTTGGATTGTGGTTCTTGTATGTTCTCTTCTCCAGCTTGGAGGCCTACTGCCATATTCAAGGTTTCTGAGGAAACACAGTTGAGTACTGTAACTGCCGACGGTCACTGATACACATGTGCAGGACATTAATGTGACCTGCCTAAACTGTCGGTGGAGAAGAAATCTAACACTTCAATGCTGCCATGGTTTTCTTAAAGAGACATGCATGTCTGCATTGCAGGCGAATTCAAGTCAGCTGGAGAATGTAATGTTTTTATACAGTCTGTCCAGTTAATCTACTGAATGCTATTGTGTCAGTACCAAAACACTATAATGACATTGTTCTTTTAGTAGTTGACTTTAAAAATCAAATGCTATTTGTATGTTTATTACATACAGTAAAACATTATTTATTTCATCACACTTTAATGACAGTTATTAAGTGTAATGAATAATAAGAAAGAGGATTTAATAGATCAATAACTATATCAATAATAACTATATCAATAACTATAACTACTCTGTATTCATTTGAATGGCTTTGCATGTTTACCTCTACTTAGCATGTCCTGGATTTGGTCAAATGGAAACCCTTGTCCCTGTAACTCATTGTTGCATTGGTGTCTGCTGTTTCCACATTCATAGAACCTCAACTGGAGTCAGGTCTGGAGCTTTGAGTCTGCCATTTTAAACAATAGCCATAATCCATCTGTCAGTAGCAAACTGTGTGATACTTCAGACACTGTGTTTGCAGGTTTTGCTCAGTGATTAAATCAGAGGCATTTCTCAAAAGACTTGGGTGACGCTGAACCTCAGAAACACAATCATTGAGACAAATTGTGGAGTGTAGGTTTCCTGTGAGTTTCATTTTCAACCATGAGGCGTGCTCATACATGCAAACATCAAATTAGGACTAAACTAGAACTAAATCCAGAACTAGACTAGGACTACACTGAGCTCAAACAAGGCCTAAACTATGACAAGTGATTGAGCAAACCTTAAGTATGTGGTTCCCTTTGAATAGAATTACTGACAGTAATTGAACAATTGCACCTTCACCTATTTTAAGCACCTGAATATGGAAGGCTGCAATGAACAATGAATGGCATAAGAATACAAACTTACCTCTTATATATTACTTTATTTTTAAAGATACACTTCATGTAGTTCTCCTGTAATTAAGACACAATTAGAAATGCCATTTCCCTTAGTGTCCTCTATTTTTGGACAATCCTTCACAACTTTATTATAGTATAATAATGTAATTTTGTGTAAGAAAATTTATTAAAATATCTCTACAAGTAATCTGCTATGATTACTGTACCTCAGTGTTAATTCCACGACCCATTAATCATTTACCCTATTGTGTATGGAAATATTTTAATGAAATTCTTTACAGAAATCATAAAGTGTGAAAAGACAAAGTTCAAAGTCCTGTTTATCAGTGGTGTACTGTCTTTGTAAAAGAATGCACTGTATATTGTGGCAAGTATATAGATTTATTATATTCAAATGTTAAGTATCAATACAATCAAATGTAAACTTACTGTGTCTTCTTTTGCAATTATGTATTCATAACAGTTTTATGGTATTATAATTATGAATTAGACCTGGTCCGTGACCGTAACAATAAAACAAAGAATGAACCCTCTCTATTGGCTGCAAGCTGAGGTCAGTTTAGAGGTAGGCCTATTATATTTAGGCAAATAATTCTACATTTAGACCAATTCCCTACAAACTGAAGATATTTGTGGTAACAGATTCTAAAGATTAAAGGCTTTAATCTGATTTATATCAACACTGCTTTCTGATAGCTATGTCCCTTTTGTGTGCCATTTTGCTCATGTGGAAAGACCATATGCATAGTCAGAACTGGCCCAGTAAGTACACAGAAATTAACAATAAACAAGGTCAACATATCTACAATAGGATAACCCAGATCCTAAAACCTTGTAATGTGCATTGTCAACTTAAGTGGAAGGCTTAGTTTAAAACTTATGGAGCAGAGGTGTTGCCAATAAACAGGAAAGCCAAGGTTTGAGTACCAGCCTGTTGAAATGTGCCATGTGTTTTTGTGGCGACTCATAAACATGAACAAAAGTAACAAAAAGTGTGTATATTAAATAGTAACAAGTAAGTAGACTAATTATATGTAGGATACTATACTTTTAATCTATATTTGATCTATCTATCCATATGATCTACTACAGGCCCTAATATAAATCGGCCATAATGAAACAGAAGGTGGTGTCTGTTCTGGATTTTTTATGTACATTCTGTGGAAGGCAACGCTCTGGACAAATTAGAGCAGATCTAGCTTGACATTTATGTTTAGAAACATGCCCAAGTTGAGCTCAGTACTCTCAATAGTACACTAATTGCAACATTAACATTTATTATCATATATTTTATTCTACTATTAAATAAGTATTCTAAATTTTAAGGGGACCAGTGACATTGCTGTCACTTTTTACACTTGATTAGAAGGGAAAAGCTTGCACACCCAAACAAATGATCACATTCAATATTTGTTTAAAGTAAAGGTAAAAAGTGTCTTCATCAAACCGCAGTTATTGAAAATGAACCAGTTGTCGTGTCAGCTGACAGTCTTATAACATGTAGGTGCGGTGTGAAAATGTCCAAAGTGCCATGAACGCAGCACCCGAGCAGAGCGGAGCACAGGACAACATGGCTGCCGCTGCAGGCCGACTCTACGGGGAAGGAGGCAGGGCAACGAAAAGACAGAAAACCGAGGAAGGAGGGATGACAACGGTGAGATCTCCATTGCTTTTAGGCAGTAAAACGTATTCGTGTCTATTGTCGTTATAAGAAAGCGCCCTGGATTTGTTTAAAGTGTCGTGGAAAGCACAACTGTCTTAACATTAGCCATTAGGCTAGCTAACGGCATTGTTGGAGCTACTGCGGTTGACTTCGCATTATTACTTATTCTGAATATTATAAAAATCAATTGTTTACTTGTGTATATGCGGCTCCTCTTCTCCAAGAAAGTTTAACTTTCCCATCAAAACACACATGCCAAATACATAAAAATAAGATATAGTAAAAAATAGATGCCGTGCAATTGCGTGCTTAATTAATATTACTTAAATGCTGACAAAATCGATACTGTTTTGTACTGTCTTCAGGAGGGCTACGATGACCCGCACAAACCCCTGCCTTCCCCGGTGGTGCACATCAGGGGCCTCGTGGACGGAGTGATGGAGGCGGACCTGGTCGAAGCCCTGCAGGAGTTTGGCACCATCAGGTAATGCTACAACAAGAGACTTTGGCAAAATGTTATATCTTTTGAATGGGGAAAAAGAGAAAAACGGGAAGCTGAAACTTATGAATGCCCTTCAAATATATGAGCACAGACGCAATGTTATCAACTGGAGAAAGTCTTTGCCCGGTTGACTGAATGGAACCTACCTGGAAAAGTGGGGGGATTACATTTTGTTTTGTTTTGTTTTTTCCCCTCCCTTCCTAGTTTTGCAGTCATGATGCCCAAGAAGCGGCAGGCGTTGGTAGAATTCGAGGACATGAATGGCTCCTGTAATGCAGTCACATATGCTGCAGAGAATCAGGTGTATATAGCTGGTCACCCTGCGTTCATCAACTACTCCACCAGCCAAAAGATCTCCCGTCCAGGCGATTCTGATGATACTCGCAGTGTTAACAATGTGCTGCTGCTCACCATCATAAACCCCATCTATCCAATCACCACGGTACGAGACTCTGTATTTTGTATTATTGTGGAAATATGCATGTCCTTTTGTTGACAGTGTTCAAATGTTGTCTTCTGCAGGATGTGCTGTACACGATATGTAACAACTGTGGTCCTGTCCAAAGGATTGTCATCTTTAGGAAGAATGGTGTTCAGTCCATGGTTGAATATCCTTCTCATTTGTTTTTTTGGCAACTCAAATTATAGAAGTTATAGAATCTGTCTCCATTGTGATTACCAAGTTTATTTCCATACTATGGAATATAATCCAGGCAATACAGTAGTATCTCCATGAAGACAAGCAGGTGGCGGACCCTCTACCAAAAAATTACGCAGTGCACCTTTTAAATTGATTATCTTCTTAACATAAAGTTCCACATTTGACTCTGTCCAAAGTGCTCAGAGGGCTAAAGCATCTCTCAATGGAGCTGATATCTATTCTGGATGCTGTACTCTGAAGATCGAGTATGCTAAGGTATTCAGAAGATCATTGTTTTTTGTACTCTTAATTGTATTCTTTGTACAGTGTGTTTAGAAAAAGCATATAGATAAAATGTATTATTATTATTATTATTAAGATTCTAGCTGTTACTGTCCTAACCATGAAAACTGTCCACAGCCAACACGCCTCAATGTCTTCAAGAATGACCAGGACACTTGGGACTATACCAACCCCAATCTGAGCGGCCAAGGTAACACGCAGCTTCCCCAGTAGGGCCCCCTTTTTCTTCTCCTCTTCTCTCATGACACTGTACGGGATGTAGGGCTCACCGCTCCCAGGGATATTGCCTTTGATAAGATTGATAAATTACACTGCTCTTGTAGCTGCTGTTTGATGTCAGAGGCAATACTCCTATTATCACAGTCTTCATACTTAAAGTAAGGGCAGGAGGAGCCACCTTAAGTTATATGCAGCCAAGTATCAAACTAATGCATGTAAGAACCTTTTGAATGCACCACCTTTACACGTAGATTCACCTTCCTGATGGAGCATGTCACGGCCAAGCCACAGACACTGTAAACTAAAGCACTCTTGGCTTTCTTTCAAACATGGTGGAGATTTAGACGATTAGAATTTGCACCCTCCTTAGGAGAGTCGGATAGCACAAAACACACTGCCAGGTTTGGCCAGTCAATGGCTAAGTCCGTCTACTTCGTCATGTACTATAGCATCTTTTTTTTTTTTTTTTTTTTTTAATATATAACATGAAATTGGTAATGAATGACTTGACTTGTCTCTAACAGTTTCATTCCAAAGTTCCTTTTACAATTCATTCTGTTAAACTTGGCTGGCTTAGACACCACTGGTACTCCTTTTGTCCTCACTTTGCAAAACTGCAAAACCTATACAGGCTTACCTCAACCTGCAGGCAGACACATGCTGTCAAAGACACACTGCCTTCTACCGCGTTCTACAGCATCACTGCACCTACAGCTACAACAAACCCAAACCTTGTCAAAACATCGGACACAGTGGGGCAGCAGACACTGGAACACAACCTCAACTCAGTACCTGGGTATTCAAGTGCATCATCACTCCAGCATGTGACAAGGAAAGTCATTTTACTCCTGACGGACAGTAGCTGTCATTTCAGAGACAAATACTTTCATATACAACACAGAGCAAACTCTAAGCTAAAGCCACCTTCCACCACCTCTGAGGAATCACAACACACTGATGATGGGCGGGAGTCAGGTGTGTGGTCTTTGTGACCATGCCTCCTAGCCTTTGGGAAGTGACTGCCTAAACACAGCCACAGGAAGCAACAAAGGACATTTCAAACACACTGTTGTCCAGGCAACAGACGTGGACACATACCCTCTCAATACAGCTCTCCTCCTGCCTCCAGTGCCGAACACAACATGAGAAACTACATGCATAGAGCTGAGCTCTACTGCACATCCACACGCAGATATTCCAGATGTCTTACTCCTCTGCACTAGACGCCTTTTTCACTTTGCACTAAAATGTAAGCACTACGTCCATGAGAGGCCAGTGTTACACAAAGAAGAAACATCCACAGGGGGGCCTATGAAGAGACACGAGCCAAGCATACAGCACAGACTCAAACAGATCAGATATGTTTCCCAAAGCTCCCTCTTATGGACTCTGCTGTTCTATGTTTCCTGTCCCCTTTCTCCACCTCCCTCCTCTGTGCTTTTCTTGTGTTGTTCTTGTTTCATTTTCCCTTTTTGCACTGGCCCATAGTGATGCCTTAACACCTCCCGTGTGATGCAGGTTTGGCTCAGTGTTTCTGTGGACAGACAGCCCGCTCTCTAAACGGTGCAAATGTCCTGCTAAGTGGTCAGAGCATGGTAAGATGGAAACTTTGAAAACCACAAGAAGAAAGTGAAAAGCAAGTATGAACTTGTGGTCAGACTTTGCTATCTGGTGATGAGAAAGCAAGAAAAGACGTCAAATTTGAAGCGAGAGAATGAGTTGAAGATCCAGTGAAAAGGTTGGCTGGAGGCATCCTTGCAGAAGACTGCCCCCTGCCTGCCCACTGTGTCCTGTGCTTCATGTGTGGTGCTGTAAGTATTTCTGAGACATGACACAAAACTGCACAGCCACATCCAAACGCATTCTGAATGATTGGGTTGTCAGTTATTGTCCTCTAATCTTTTCTGGAACTCCGGTGTAGGTTAGTTTTCCAAATGTTTTAACAGTATAGTAAATATGCTCCAGTGAAAAAACTTGATGAATTTAACTGGTTATATTTAAATAATCTGTCTGGTAGTGACCTATCTGCTTATAATGCAAAGCATTGTGTGTAGTTCAATATAGTACAGTTTGTTTGTTTGTTTGTTTTGGTTTTGACATGTGTATGTGTACCGTCCTGCACAGATGCTGATGGTGAAGGCAATTGGAACAATTCACAAGGTGTGTGTGAAAATACAAAGATGGTACATAAATAAGATTTTGTATGAAAAGGTTGACTTCTGGTGTATAAATCTCCATTATGTTACTGGAAGAGTGCGGACTAAATCCTTTTTCATCTTAGCCTCTGTTGCATGCCAATCAGAAACGTGTTGTTTTTTTTTCCCACTTAATTCATGTGGATGCTTTTAGAACACTCTTAATCTTTACTGATGGGAATGGAAACAGAAATACAGTTTGATTGGCAATGTCTTTGCTGTTTTAGATCCCAACGCCAACCCTAACAAACGCCAGAGACAGCCAGCTCTCCTGGGAGATCATCCTCCAGATTATGGTAAAGCTTCCTATTTAATGTAGATGCTGTGTGCTTGTGTGAATTATACATTATATTTTGCTTTCAGGAGGTCCTCAAGGTGGTTATCATGGCTATGGTGATGACAGCTATGGGCCTCCCCCTCCTCACCGTATGGGTGCGGGCATGGGAGGCCGGGGCCGTGGAAGTCAGCGCTACGGTCCAGGGTATGGACCCCCACCCCCTGAGTATGGACCCCATGCTGAATCACCAGTTCTCATGGTTTATGGCCTTGAATCAACTAAAATCAATGCAGACAAAGTTTTCAACATATTCTGTCTCTATGGCAACGTAGAAAGGGTAAGTCCAATTGAACACGTGAGATTGAGCCCTGCACTCTACCCCAACTCAAATGTTTCCTGTTGATTTTGTGTTGAAGGTCAAGTTCATGAAGAGTAAGCCTGGAGCTGCAATGGTGGAGATGGGAGACTGCTATGCGGTGGACAGAGCCATCACTCATCTCAACAACACGTTTCTTTTTGGACAGAAGCTCAATGTTTGGTACAAACTGCAAAATATGTTGGGGTCTACATGCATAGACTGCAAATTGAATGCTAACTGAATGTATTTTTGTATGTTGACATTACAGTGTCTCAAAGCAGCAGGCGATTGTGCCAGGGCAGTGCTATCAGTTGGATGACAACACCAGCAGCTTCAAAGATTTCCATGGCTCGCGTAACAATCGCTTCACGTCTCCAGAGCAGGCAGCGAAAAACCGCATCCAGCACCCCAGCAATGTCCTGCACTTTTTTAACGCAGCACCAGATATTACTGAGGAGTTCTTCACACAGGTAAATTTAAATACTGACCAAAAAAATACAACTTTTTTTTTTTTTTTATATATCCATTTCTTATCTGTCGGCATCACACATTTTGTTTCTGACAGGTCTGTGAAGAGCTAGGGGTCAAAAGTCCCTCAAGTATAAAAGTGTTTTCTGGTAAAAGTAAGTTATGTAAAAGTTTATGTTCTAAAATGGGACATCTTTTATATTTCAAAAACTTTGCCAACTGAAGATACCTTTTCCATTTTACCCAAATAGGTGAGCGGAGTTCTTCTGGTTTGCTTGAGTGGGAATCGATCAATGATGCCATGGAAGCCCTTGCTTTGCTGAACCATTATCTCATGAAAAATTCAAGTAAGCCACCCTAAACCAGAATTATAATTTATCAAACATGCTGCATTTGTCTTACTTTTATATTCAATTCAGGTGGACCTTATCCCTATACACTGAAGCTTTGCTTCTCAACCACACATCATGCCAACTAAAGAATAGACTCCAGACTCCTAAATATAATACTGTATTTGATTTTTGTGTTGAGTGTCGGACTGTTGCTTCCCACATGGCTATCTATCTACAAAGTTTAGGAATAACTGCTTTAACGTGTTTCCACAAGTTTTATATTATTTTTAAGTACAATTTAAGTTTTTACAATTCTTCAGCAAAGTATTGCATTGTTATGTAAATTTAACATGTAATGTGCACCCAGGTCTTGTATTTTTAAATAAAGTGGACAGTACCCTTATAGTTTCATGGATACTAATGCTGTATACACATTATCTTTATTAATACTGCTGGTTTAGTTCATGGTTTTTTTTTTTTTTTTGTTTAATTTATTCTCAATAAAAATCCAAATTGCTATTCACAAAAGATTGCTTTATGAAAAGACAAGACTGGGTAAGTATTGCTATTAGATTAAGGTTACAGCTAGCCAAATGGATTTAAACCGACTACTCGTGTTAAAAAAATTTAAAAAATAAAAAATGCTGTTATCACTACTTGAAAAGTAGTTAAACGTTTATCCGTAGATCTGCACCTTGAATCAATCATGAGAGTGCGCACTTGCAGCCAGACGCATGCTCAAAGAAATAATGAAGTATTATTTATATGAAGAATTTATTTGCTTTAAGTCGGTAGCTGTTGATGATTTGGCGTTTGTATTTGATAAATGAATGGAAAGAGGATCTACGATCATCTGTCATCTACGCATATGTTTTTAATGTTACGTTCATCACGCTTTTCTTTTCAAACTACAAATCCCACAATGCTGCGTGACCCGAGTGGCGTAGGTGTTTCCGGTGTCTTGTAACATTTTACTTCCTTCTACACAGACCGACACGAACAAACCAAAAAAGAAGACATCGTTAACTTTCCAATGCTGTTGTCAACACGCGTATATTCTACTTCATTTTGCTCGATTTCTTACCATAAACATTACAGAATGTGGTAAGTAGTGGCTACGTACCGAAGAATTGTTGGTAAAAGTAGACTCTAGCGCGAAGGCCTCCGAAGAAAGTTTGGTCGCGGCCCTGTAAACAACATGTCCTCCGCCTCGCAGTCTTCCTCTAGACGGCAGTGGTGCTACCTCTGCGACCTGCCCAAGATGCCATGGGCCATGCTGTGGGAGTTTAGTGAGGCTGTGTGCCGGGGCTGTGTCAACTACGACGGCGCGGACAGGATAGAGCTGCTGATCGAGACCGCGCGCCAGTTAAAAAGCTCACATGGTGTTTTAGACGGCAGGTCTCCCGGTCCACAACAGAGCAAACCCAGCTCCTCTGGACCCATTGAAGCGGGTAGGCAGCACGGGGAGCGCACAGACAGGGGGAGGGGGGACTACGGGACATCTTCACGTCTCCCCAACGGCCTCCATAGAGCAGAAGATGTGGCTTTGTCAGAGGGAAGCCGCCAGAGCCCAAACACTCGACGGGCCATTGCTGGGACAATGCCGAGCCTCCACGGGGCTCTACCTGCTCATGCCCTCATAGCCCAGGGCCTGGTTGCTGCTCCTCATGGCCTTTTAGCCCCCTTATCAGGTTCTAGAGCGGGGAGTGCTCCTATAGCTGTGTCTGCAGGTCCTATAATGGGAGATGGTGCCAGAAGGCAGCCTGTGCCCCTGGGGGTCGGGGCTAGCACCTCTGCTATGGGTATAGATCCAGCCGTGTGGAGGAATAATGAAGTTATGGCTGAACTCAATGAGATTGCACGAAATCGTGCGGAAGGTTGGCCGAATCGTCCCAAAGCAGTGCGGGATGTACTTGTAGCACTCAACAGCTGTGTCCCGTTCACTGTGCGCTTTAGGAAAGATCACAACCTAATGGGCAAAGTCCTGGGCTTTGATTCTACATCCACTCCAGAGTTTGAGCTCAAAGTGTTTGTGGAGTACCCCTGTGGCTCTGGCATGGTCTTTTCTGGAGTGCCAGACCTGGTAAGGCAGATGTTTCGAGATTCAGCAAAGGATGCTGGGAAAGCAGTGAACTCTGGGCTGCGTTATGTGGAATATGAGAAGAGACACAACAGTGGAGACTGGCGTGGCTTATCTGAGCTCCTGAACGATGGTGTGCGTCTCTTCAAAGAGCCCCCTATTCCTGAAGTTTTGCCTCAGCCAGACCCAGTTCTTTCCATGGCCGCCACAGGACGCCCTGTCTCATCTAAAAGCGCTAGTCGGCGTCGCAAGGCCTCTCCGGGTTCAGAGAACGGTGAGAGTGAAGGGCGACCGGAGCACTTAGGCAGAGAGGCCTGGCCCAGGGGAGGATACCCTGGCATGGATGCCCATCCCCCCGATGGTCCCCCTCGCCTTCACAGCCAGCCTTCACCCATCTCAGCACTCATGGGAGTAGCAGACAGCCTGAGCTCCAGCCAGCTCGCCCGGGACAGTCCCAACATGTCCGCTGGGCACACCTCCTCAGTGGGTCGCCCCCCCAGCAGCAGCCCTTCCACAGCCTCCACGTCTGTGTCCCAGGCTGCTATGGGCCAAGGCTCCGCCTCTGGAGCTTCCAGTAACACTACAGCGGGCGAGTCGAGCAGTGGAGCCCAGCCCGCTCTGCTCTGCTGCACTCTGTGTCGAGAGCGCCTGGAGGACACACACTTTGTCCAGTGTCCCTCTGTGCCACACCATAAGTTCTGTTTCCCATGTACACGCGGATTCATCCGGAGCCAAGGCCAGGGCAACGAAGTGTACTGCCCGAGCGGAGAGCGCTGTCCCCTAGTGGGCTCCAACGTGCCCTGGGCATTCATGCAAGGAGAGATCTCCACCATCCTGGCAGCTGACGCAGATGTGACGGTTAAAAAGGAGAGTGACCCTTGATGTGTGGTCAAAGGTAAGAGCCATGTATAAGTTACACTGTGTTACAATGTTTGTTAATGGTTGGCTATTTGCACATTGCCTAAAAATGCCTGTTTTACAGAGGAGCGTAAACTGAAAGCACTTCCCATATCGTCAAGCAGAGGTGCGCTGTGGCTGCAGTGCTGTGGGCCTCTATATCCAGGAGAACAGAATTCACGGTCCACTCACTTGAGGGCGGCGCTCACCTGTTGCAGCGCAGCTGAATGTTTCCATCTAAACCTCCATCAGGAGTCAGAGGCTGGTCATTTCAAACACCCAGGAACAAAAGCACATGCTTCTTTTATGAATGACAATCTTTTTGTGTTAACATACTTTTGCATATTGTCCTATACTGACAGATGACACTGATAAATGGCCTGACAGAATACACTTCTCTAAAAGTAACAAGATGAATGTCCAAAATGTGGCAAAACCATGAGGTCCTTAAACATCAAGGTGTGAGCTATATCCCCATTGTCTGTCTTTTATTATATATCAAAAATGTGAATTTACTTTCAATATGGCTCTGTAATTTCTATTTTTGATACAATACAAATTTATATGCATTTGTTTATAGTTTTGAGAAGACCAAAGATGGCTTCATGCTCAATGTAATTTCTGTATTGTAGCTGTGTATCTTGTATTTACTGTCAACCTTGGTATTTGTCACTAATTTGTTCATCACAGATGTAAGCTTGCTTTGTCTTTATTTACTTTTTGAATTATATGTATGGTAACTTCAAATGGTTAACCCACACTCGTGATCGTACTTGGTCAGCTCTATAATAAAAGATAAATAGGTATAGCTGGTTTTATTTTGTTGGGAATTATTTTATTTTTAAAAAGCATGATACAGACAGTGCATTCATATGACATTTCTTACATTTGTACAGACCACAGATTATTTGAAATCACAATTTAAAGTAGTAAAAAAGCTGGATTTTGTCCGTACTTAATATTAAATCCAGTAATCAATTGCCACAGCATTGGTGTAAACACTACTAGGATAAAGTGGTTCTTAACTAGTGCTCACATTTCAAACGTTCATATCTTGTGTTCACTGTACAGGCAGTGATTAGTGTATCGTCATAATCATCACACTGGCTCTAAATGGGACACCCGCCGTTGGCAAGAGCCTCCTTGGCGCCCTTCAGTGTCTCTCGTTTTACACACTTCCAATAGCCAGAGATGCCAGTCTGAGGCTGAACCTACGTAATTCAAAGATAAAGAGGTTTGATCAAAATATAAAAGTCAAAATATTGTTCTCTGAGCAGTTTACCTTGAGACCACGCAGCACTCTGTCCGTCATCACATTAATGAACTCTTTATGGCTCAGGCAGTTGTCTCCATCCATGTCAAAGAGTTTGAACACAGTGTCCAGGACATTGTCGGACAGATCGTGTCCTGTGGCGATTCGTACTGCCCGCTTAAACTGAGCTGCAAGTAACATGTTAGAAAACTACCTTAACAATGCTGTACATGTGGTTATATCACTCAAATAATCTTCTTACCCATCCCAACTGGACGATTTGCTTCTGTAACCATTTTCATGGAAACGGCAAAATCCTCCAGATTATTTGTGAAAAGACAGAAGGCTCTGAACTCTTCAAAAGTGATACTCTAAAAAGACAACACAAATGTATTCTTTAATCACAAAATACTTTACAAAACTGTTAACAGAAGCTGAGAAGTGGGTTACTTGTCCAGCAGGGATCTTCTTCCTCATGTTCTGCCAGTAAACCTCATTGTCTTCCTCATTGGTGTAGTGCAACAGCCACTCAGCAAAGTCCTCTCGTCGCATAGTGTCCATTCCTTTGGAGAACTGCAGGAACTCCATCTCCTGGACTTCAGCCTGGAGGTTCTCCATGAACCTGTAGACACCAAACATTCAAGAATGTACTCCCAAATGCCAATAATGTTTAGTAAGCAATAGTATTAAACTGGTTGGTTCTGTTGTCTCTGGTAGATTCAATACTCTCTAACTGGTTACATTCTGTTACTATACATTACCTGTGGAAGTCCTGATACTGCAACTTGGTTTGTCCTTTCTGACCAAAGAAATGCACTTGAAGAGTGGTGTTCACAACTCCTTCCTCTGCTGGGCTCTGGTGAGAGGACACAAATAAACTAAAGGAATGTCTGAATATAATATTAATATAAGCATTTTACAAATGTTAATGGAGTGACAAATCTGTTTTTATGATAAGGATAAATGTACCCACCTCAACATTGTCCTTGGCCAGTGGCACTTTTCTACTTTTTGCAATTATTTTCTTGAGCTTTAGTAACAAAAAGAAAATTGACAAAAATTACCAAAATGAATTTGTTTATGAATTTGATTTATCCAATAAACGTAGAATACCAGACTTAAATAAATGGCATTAAACAAAATATTTATAATGGCAACCATGCATCTGTACTTCTTTTGAACACTGAATGCGTTTTGTGGAACCAAGTCAAAACCTGTAGCAACAAGGCAGGTACCAACATGCGTCATCAAGAAATAAAACTAGCCTCGACCTGATCTATTTAAACAGGTTTCCTCTTGACATGGGAGTCTGGCTGAAGCAGAGACTCAAATGTGAAAAGGAGAGACAGACTAATGCAAACACGTAACAGGCACATGTCCCTCACCTTTCACTGGGACTGAAGTCACAACAATCAAGATACTACAGTGTAGCATCTGGACTTAGGCAGCATTAAGAGTGGCAACAATTGGAAATTAAGGACATTTTTACTTCTTTGTGCTTTGTTATCAAATGTAAGGTTTCATTTCTCACCTTTAAGAATTCCTTTTTGTCCACTTGTTCATTGCCGTCCACATCCAGCATTTTGAAAGCAATGTGGAATCCGGTGCGTGGCTCTAAAAACAGCATAGATGATAGAATTTGTATATATTTGGGACATATAAATCTGAAAAAAGTGTTTGAGCCAGGGTTCAGTCTGTTGACATATTAGATACAAAACAACATTTTGAGTAAACTAATTAATGTAAAAAAAAAAAAAAAAAAAAAAAAGCCTAATTCTTTAGACTTAAAATCAAGTTAAGAATTAGAAATCAACAAACAATCCCTTAAAATCTTGCTGAGTAAAAGATTGGCAAGTTTAGTTTATGTGCTACTTTAAGAGGTGATGTTTATGTCCCTTTCACCTTAATTCACTGCAGCAAAATATAACAAGTATATTGATTTAGTAAACAGTGAAACATACTTGTCAGGATTGTCAATAGAAAGAGATACTCTGTGTAGGATATCAGACCTGCAAACACATAGATTAGCTTAGAGCTTATATAGATGACCACAGTAAAATAGTAAAAAAAATAAATAAAAGACCATAGAACTTACCATTGTCCCCCAGGCTCCGAAACAGAGAATTCCCTGCTCTGGCTTTGGAGGCTGCCGTCAACATTTTTTGTAACTCCTACAGGACACATTTGAAATGATAGTTATGTGTTTTGTTTCATTCACACATGAGTAACCCTTTACTATTAGTCTATCTACATCTCCAAAGCTCAAAATGCTCTGTGTGATGTCATGAAGTGGTAGTCTTCAAAATAACAGCTACCTTGTACCTCTTCTTCAGTAGAGATTGGAAATTCCAGGGCTGGAATTACCCAAATGATTCTAGTAAAGGAGTATGGTGTTTAAAAACATAGTGGAGCGCTTCCAGTAGTACCATATGACATCACAAGGTGGAACAGAATGTTTAACATTTAAGAAAAGAACTCAGCCTAAATACTTGTGTGTTCAACAAAACACAACTCTGGATGTTTGCAAATAGTGTAATATGGACACTTTAATTGTAATGGCTAGGCTACTGAGTAAGGACATAAATATATTTGAATACCTGTTCTGTTAAAATCCTCTTCTGCAGCTTTCCTGTAAAAGCAACAATAGTTTATAGGAGTTTATTTTTGTTATTTCTTTCCATGTCACACATTAAAATGGTTGTCGACTTATAACCCAGAACTTAAAGGTGCACTGTGAAACTTTTCTGATGGAGGAAACGCCACCTGTTTGTCTCCATGAAGATGTTATGGCTTTTCCAAGAATGTTCCACAGTATGGCATTGAACTTATTTATCTTACACATATTTAATTCAATCAAATTCCATTTTTTTAATTGCCCAAAAATCATTCTTACTTTGAGCAGGTCGCCTCTCCACAGATCTGACCTGTATCTTGCCCCGGTAGAGCGTACTGCTTGTCTCCATGGAGATAGATAAGTTTAATGCCATGGTGGAACATTCTAGGCAAAGCAATGATGTCTCCACTGATACAAAAAGTTAGAAATATTAGCCTACATAGTGCACCTTTAATAGTAGGCCGACTAAAATGTAACCCCACATTTAAAGCTACACTATGTAACTTTTCTGGTGAAGGGTCAATCATCTCTTGTTTCCATGGAGTTGTTACAGGTCAGATCTTTGAAGCGGTGACCCCACTGACAGTAAGAATGCATGTGTTTCACGGCATCTTTTTCATTCTCAGCCATAAAAACATCTGTAACTGATTAAATGTAAAATGATACAATTAATGCCATAGTGAGGAACATTCCAGGCAAAGCAACAACATCTCACTAGAAAGTTGCATAGTGCACCTTTAATACACCACCACTGATTATGAATATTCATGTGGGCTACAGTTCAAAGCGGATGCAATGTTGTTTTTATAATCACAGGTCATACTTCATTGATTGCGTTTTATACAAGAAATGTCCCAGGCGTCCTTATTCTGACCAATCTGAAACCCACCAACAGTAAAGAGGGGGGATATATTATGATTTGTTTCGCTAAATACAGAAAACCATGCTTGAAAATGACCATAAAGCAAAAATGCACTTACAGAAGTCCCTCAAGTTATGACTGACCCACAAGTGAGCTGAGAATGGGCAATGTTAAGCACTCTTTTCACAACCATCCCAACCCAGTGTGTCCCAGTTTTGGCTTTTGAAAACCTGCTCACCCTTCCCCAGCTGATAAAGTATTGTTGTTATATTGTGTTGACAGTGACTGCTGCTTACTGTCCACATTCTCGAGCATCACTGAGTACAGGAAGTCCCTGGGAGTCATGTAAGGCTCGCCCTGGTACACCACCGAGGCAAACTGGATAAAACGGAGCCTCCTCGCCGACAGATTTAAACCGAGTCCATCCTGAAACAGCAACAGCATAAAAAATATTAGCGAGATGAATACCAACCATGAGATCAACAAGCTATGGCAATGTTTGTTTACGTCTGTTCAGGCTGACAGCTGCAATGGGGCGGGGTTACTGCTTACTCATCTATGGCTTAATAATTAAAACATAAATTAAATAACTTTAGTAATAAACAGCCATTGTTATACGTAAACGAACAATGCATAATAGTAGCTAGCTGCTTTTAAGCGTTACTTTAACCAACTTTAGTAAGATACTTAGCCTACTTTTTGTTCCTCCTTGGCGAACACTCTGCAGGGAAGCGTCCGGTTGCTTTGAATGTATTGGTAAAAACAAACGACTCCGGCTCCAACCAAAGACCCCAGAACACCAGGGCCGACAACACGACGTAGACCTAAAACTTTAATGCACCGAGGAGAACGTAAAAGCCCTCTAAAAAGAGAGGCGACCCTTCCCCAGCTGGCCATTTTCAAAGAGCTAGCACCAAACGTGCTAAGAGCAGCAGCCCAACCCCATACTTCCGTAAAGTACAACTGCACCAGACCTGGTGTCACTCGGACTCTATGTAAACTACTACTAAAGATATTATTATTATTATTATTATTATTATTATTATTATTATTATTATTATTATTATTATTATTATTATTATTATTATTATTATTATATACACACACACACTTAAAGGTGCACTGTGTAACTTTCCGGGTGGAGGGTTCACCACCATGGAAATGCTGCTGCCTGGAATTTCTCACAGTATGATATTAAAGTTATCAACAAACACCATGCCAATTTACAGATCCATTTTACAGGCCCTCTTACAGTAAAATGCATATTTTTCAAAGTATTGTTTTATTGTTACCAATTATAGCTCAGAGGTCATAAACCTTGGACTAAAGCTACAGTCACCATTTCAGCTTATTACCATCTTATTTGCACTGATGTTGGGTTTTAGTTACAGTTGGTGTATAAAAGTGTCAGAGGTAAATGTGTCACCATTAACTTGACATCAAGTTTGCATTAGCAAGTTTGGAGGTTTATTTAATGTCATAGCAGCAAGTTGTAAAGTAACAAAGACATACACACTGTAAGATAATCAATGAAGGAAACAAAGGTTTCACAATATTTTTTCTTCGGTCACGGTTTACTCTTCTTATTTACGTTGGTTATAACTATGTTCATTATAACATAGTTGAAATTGCCCTGTGTGTCTCAGAAAAAGTGATGAGAAGCAAACAGTTCAAACACACACAGTGGTGCAGGCTAAATATCTGCCATGAGCAATGAGTAGGAACAATCACAGCCACATGAAAATACTTAAGCTCTTATGGTAAAAACATGTATTGCAGTGACAAATGTATTGATTGGTTTACTCAAATTAGTTCCACTGTCAAGAAACCTATAACTTCCTCTCCCAAACTCTCAGACTTTTGCAGACTGCATGACATGGCACTTATGTTAAAAATGAATGCATTAAATAAAAACATTTCCATTAAAACATAGCTTATTTAGATTTGAAATAAGACAGCATTAATGCAGGCAGAATCAGAACACTCTTCATGACAGTGAATTTCAACACTGCAGCATCCATTGCACTCACGTCCACAAAGTACTTTTGGTGTTTTAAGAGAGGAAGACTGTAAACAAGTATGAGACTGATCATTCACCTGGAAAAACTGAACATAAAACGTATTACAATCAGAAAAGGTTTGCCACTTTCTCAGCTGGAATTCTGTCTTTTAAAAGAATGGCACCATTTTGCAGAAATTAGAAATTTTATGCCAAAGAAAAATGCTGTTTCACCTGTGCAGACAGTTGTCTAGACTCAGTAATCCTCAAACATTTGGTTATGTTTCTTTGTATAGGAGGACATGTACTATTGTACTTGTAACATACATCTATCTTGTCACAGACACACACTGACTAATAATGATCTTATTGGGGCTACAGGGAAACTCCTGGATTTGACAGACCTGATGTTATTATATATAGACATATAAAAATAGAACAAGCATACCTACAGTACAGTATGGCCTGCTGGTCTTCCTGGTAAAATGTTTCATACAATGTAATAATTGTGTATGTATATACACTGTATAATTTCATAATCCTAATTTGCATATTTTTATGTGATAAACATTAGGAGATTAGAGTGATTGTTTCTTTTGAGTTTTGTGGATTAATACAAATGTTAAATTGTATCCATTTCATTTCAGAGTATTGTTTTATTAGAGCACAGGATTTATTGGTATAAATACAAAGATAAGTATATACAATTTATGACACTTAAACTAGTCTTTCACAGAGAGTTTTTCGATCTGCTGAATGTCTGGATTCAAACACAGAGTGGTCCATTCTATGTTGTTTAGTGTTTTACCATTTTGGGCACCACTGCATCAGCTGTGGTGCAACATTTCACAACTGAACTCTTTACATTCTGTGAATAAAAGTCGACATTACAAACAATAAGGTGGCCATTTTGGCCTAGAAGACACAGATCAAAGACTTTTCTCTGGTCTGACCATACATCCCACTCTTTTGAATAGCGACTGCAAACAGCGCACACACTCTCCGCCTCACATTCACTTATTGCAGTTCTGCTCTGTTCTGCCCAAATGGTTTCAATAATGTAAAATAAAAGCAAGTTAAACGGGAGCACTAATAAACTATTTCATGCAATGCTTGGGTTTTTCATCATGTATACAAAGGCATTGTGTTACGTAAGCTTACTGTTACTTTGAGCATTGTCACTTCACACCTCATGTACTGAATTTGAATTTGATGGAGACTCTTCGCCTGACATTAGGAAAATAAGAATTATAAAGATCTTGATGATAGTAACAGAACTTAAAGTGAATAGTGGCCATGACTATTTACTGACATGATGAGCTCAGAGAGTTACACCAGCATTCTGTTATATTAACATCACTCAAAGCTAGTGGTGCAGTGGGATTACATGTTTACTTTACACAGGTCTGTGTTAAGGTGCCCCACTGCTTATGTGGGTGTGACAAATCAGATTACATTTGCCAGTAGTTCTTGTTTCCTTTCCATTTTCTCACTCTAACAAAGAGAATAAATAAAAAAGTATATTGCTTCAAAAAACTTTTTTTTTAAATATTGTGAAATGTCATTCACCACTTCTCAAGTTGTCTAGATAGACAGAGCATTACATTATCAGTCAAAGATACATACAGAAAAATGCTGTGAATCCAAGAGATTAAACTATCAACAATGAGAAGTGACAGTGACTAATTCCTGGAACAAATGTTGGAGTCTGACTGTGTGTCTCGGCTCACCTCCTCTCTACCAGCAGGTGGCGCTCCTGTATTGCCTGGGTGAAGGGGAGGGGCTGAGATGAGTCTGTCACAGTTGAGTCAGTTCAATGGCCTCAGTGTGTTCCAGAGTCACTGAGGCTCTGAAAACCTAGCTGCGCATGCTCCCCGTCCATCTCAACATCCATCCATGAATCCACCCAAAGCTCCACACCTTTAGTCAGTGAAGTCACTGTGACTCCTCATTTGCTCTTTCCAGAGGTGCTGGAGCCCCCAGCCCCACCCTCATATTTATCTGCAATTTCTGATGTGTCTAGCTTCTCCGAGCCATCTCCTTTCTCTGACCTCTCCTTCTCAGAGCGCTCCTCTCCCTCCACCAGTTCTGAGCGCTCGGAGCGGGCATCAGCGTCACCCTCCGATTTCTCCTTTCGCTCCGAGCGATCTGCCTCCAGACCAGAGGTGCCAGGCTGGTCCCACTTAGCCATGGTCTCATGCTCTGATATAGCAGCGGTGATGTTAGATGTCCAGGCCTTAAGGTCCTCCTGCGCAAATACAATGAAGAGTGTTAATAACACATAATGTTAAAATTATAAAAAATATGACCATGTATTTTGTTCAAGTTATTCATAAAGGTAAATATTTGTCGAGTTACACTTGTAAAAATAAATTAAAATCAGAATGATCACTCACCTCATCTTTCGCATGGAATATGAAGTTGTTTCCATCGTTCACTCTGGTACAAAAATAACAAAACAATAGCCACTTTCAGCTTAAGTAATGGTTTCACGTACACACTATTTGAAATGCTAGATTATATTTCTAAAAAGGCAAACTAGCTCTTACTGCACGATGAAGACGTTTTTCTTCTTCTTGTATCCCATGGATGGGTCAAAGGTGCAGTTACACATGTCCACAGATGGCTCTTCGTTGTAAGTTGTATTGTGATTTCTTGCATCTTTGTAGAAGTTCAACTTCCCATCTTTCAGCACGCAGTAGACATTCACCCAGGTCTTACTAGAATACAAAAATAATGTTCTTTTAGTTCAAATGACAACATTTGTGATTGTATTTGATTTAGGTCCAACATGGTCATACATATATTAGACATTTATACTATATTATATTTGCTATGTAGATAAATTTAGATACAATTTAGATAAAATGAACCTCCAAATGAATTCAATTAATATATAAAATTCTTGAGTACCTGTTGGGGCTCCTCTGCGTAGCTTCCAAGTCAGCATTGGTGGCTTTCTTGCGGTAGAGGAAGCCTTCGTTTTGGGCAGTGTGAGAGGGGGGCTGGGGCGTAGTGGGTGCACCGGTGGCTGGTGCAGATCGGGACCGCCTGGGTTCCTCTGGTTCTTTTGGGCGGGGCCTTCTTCTGGGTTTGGGCCGGTCTCTGGCTCTAGGACGCCCATCAAATCTGGTGACAGGAGCAGAGAGGCTGCTGGGAGGCCGATAAGGCTCCCCACGTGCCTGAAGAATAAACACAGGGACATGATGAACAAGGGCAAAATGAGACTGTGTGTTTGTATTGTGAGGATTTTTACATGTGCAGCTTCTCGCTCCTGAACCTGCTCCACGATCTCTGCCATGGTGGATCTCTTCTCTCTGCAGAGACATCACACATGAGTCACTTTTATCATTTGAGGTCATTTTTAAATCATTAGTGCTGGACACTACTGTCTAAAACATTTTAAGCTGAATGTTGCAGTGAGGTTCACCCTACCCTGAGCGTCTGTCAGACCCCTCTTTCCCCGATCCCTCCAGGTCGCTGGAGTCTTGCCTCGGTATCCGCTGCTTGCCGCTCCCCTCTTGCTCACTGGACGACTGCCTCTCTAATCGTCTGCGGTAGCGCTCCTGTCTCACAATCATGGGCAGTTCGTTGAGCCTGGCTTGGATCTCCTGCTCACTGGAGGTCTGACGGCCCAGCTTGTACTCCCGCTCCCGTCGCAGATGGTCCATTTGGGGGTCAGAGCGGCTGCCGCGGGGGTCCCTCTGCAGACGTCCATGTAGTAACTCCAGCCCAGACTCTGGGCCCATGTCGGCCATGGGGATGTCTCCATACTGCTCACGCTGGATTCTGCTGGCCTCCAGAAGTGGGTTCACTGCCTTGTGTATGTGGTTGATTCTGGGCTGCATGAAGTCAGCCTTCAGGTGCTGCCACGCGTAGGCCATTTTAGGGTCCATGATGCCCCCGCTTTGGGCCAGGTAACCCGAACTGCCCAGACTGCCACTGCTGTAGTGATTTTGTGCCAGAAAGCCTGAGCTGCCCAAGCTCCCACTGCCCTGATAATTCTGTGCTAAGAATCCAGAACTCCCCAAATGAGACTGTTGTGCCAAGAATCCTGAACTCCCTAAATTGGGCTGCTGAGCCACGTATCCAGAACCTCCTATGTTTTGTGTTTGTGCCAGATATCCAGAACTGCCCATGCTCTGTGGCTGAGAGAGAAAGCCTGGACTGGACAGTCCTCCACCTCCTGGAGGCTGGGCTAGATTTCCAGAGCTCCCCAATCTTCCACTGCCTAAATGGTTTTGGATGGAGTGACTAGAACCACCAGCAGCAGTCAGTCCAAAGTACCCAGAGGTCTCCCCGATGGCCCCCGTTTGATGGTTTGCACCGAGATAAGACGAGACATCAGCTGCTGCGCTCTGAGCAGTCAGTGCAGACAGACCCGTGTCCACGGCGGAGGCAGGTGTGAGGTGGTTCATCCCCAAATACGAGGAGCTGCTGATCTTGGTGCTTCCCTGCTGGTCGAGTGAGTGGAAGCCTGATCCGTTCAGGACTGGGTTGTAGCCACTCAGGGCTGCGGACAGTCTCTGGGACGCAGGGGTGGCTCCCAGCTCAAGAGCGCTCTGTAAAGGTTTGGGTTCGATCTGGGCCTGCACCGTCTGCCTCAGGAAAGGAGAGGTAGAAGAAGAGGAAGCACCAGGAGTCAGGCAGGACAACGGGAACATTCTACGGCTGGACAGGGGCATCTTCTTCTCCTCTTCCTTTTTCTTCTCAGCCTAAAAAAACAATTTATTACTATATATGTTTTGATCGATATTTTAATGTACACATCAATGGATGGATCTTAAAATTACAATATTTTTAATTTGCGTTTATGGAAGTAATGGTTATGTATAAATAATAGGTTCAGTGAATGCAGCACATGCAGAAGACAAACCAGCTGTAGTGAACTCATGGCATGCTAAAGCGCGCCTACTAAGCATTTTCTTGGGTCACTTTTTTCTTTTAAGGCCATTAAAGTTTGACTCCAACACAAACTGATTAAACATTTATCTCCAGTCAAGCTTACTGCAGAAAGCTGGCGGAGGGAGCTGAAGCGTTCTTTCCAGGTTACAGCAGCCTTGCGGAAGGCTTCATGACGGAGGATGAGCTGCTCCACCTCGTCTGTCTGGGCCTGGGCCTGCCCCCCCTCCTCTTCCCGGGATGTGATCAGTGGCTCTTTGGCCTTTAGCCACGCCTCTGCCTTCACTGTCTCCTGCGCAAACTGAAAGTGCTCCTGCTCTGTTTGGACACAACAACAACATGTTACAGTTATGTGTGACTGTGTATCTTTGCACTACTATGCCTGTCACAATAATACATTTTCAAGTGGGATATATTGCTGAAAAAAATAGACTAAGGGTAAACAAGTTAATCAATTAATCAGACAATCGTCAACAAATTTAGTAATTCAATAAATGTTTCAGCACTATACACAGATTCTAAAACCTGCCGTGTGCCAAGATAACAGGTTTTATGATTTACTTACAAATTACACAGGAAACATATAGAGATTGTGTTTTTAATGAAAAAAAAAAAAAAAAAAAAAAAAAAAATTTGTGGATATATTCCATAAGGATGTCCTTGAGTGGGATCACTTTTTCATCCTGGTAAAATTTTGTAATAATCTCAAATTCACTGGCCTTTTGCAATATAATTTAATAATTATCATGACAGGCCTATGTACTACTCTTTTACATGAGATTTCAGTAATACATGTTAAACAGGGGCTACTTACTACATAGCAATCTTTCTTGGTGTTTTTCCCACTTCTCATTCAGAGCGTTTTGTTTTGTCAGAAGACTGTCCAACTTCTCCTTTATCTGTAATGAAAGTATGGTGAATATAGTAGATTTCTATTATAACTAGACCCATTTACACACAAGATAGCATTCCCTATGTCAGTAAAGATAACATTAACTTGACAGACTAACCTCCTCAGATGCCGGGTTGCCTGCAGCGATGAGGATTTTGCCCAGATCTGCACACTGCTGTATGGTCTTGCTGCGGTTTTCTATTTTGGCTTTTTGTTCCTGGTGTTGTCTCATCATTAGCTCCAAAGATGTCTGATCCCTAAGAAAGTATACACAAATCATATCAGTTAGAATCACTATGTATCTACAAATAATACAACAATATATTTTAAAGGGATCTGGTATTATGTTGTTTCCTCATCAAAAACATACTGGGAGTTGTGTTTTGTTTCATCACACATGCATATTTGCAGAAAACACTCTGTTCCACCTTGTGATGTCATGTGGTGATACAGGAGGTGCTCCACTGTGTTTTAAACTAAATACACTTTCATTCGAATCATTTTGACAATTTGAGCCCTGGAATTGCCAATCTCCACATAACAAAAGGTAAAAGGTAGCTGTTAACTTGAAAACTATTTTATGACATCAGATGTATGCAAGATGCATTATGAGCTTTGGAGATGTAGACAGACAAATAATACTCAAACATTGGTGAATGAAATAAAACACAACTCCAGGTATGTTTTTGAAGAGGTAACAGCAGTATAACGTCGCTTAAAGAGACTCTCACAAGAGTCAATTTTGTGTAATATAGGACCTTTAAATTTGTGGATTTTTAGCCATTTCAGCTGTTTAAAAGGAAGAATCTGACGCACTAAGGACAAGATGAGAGCGTACAGAAACTGGAGCATATCTGAGCAATACAGGAAAAACAACACATATTGGCCTATACTGATATTAGCTAAAGTTTATTGCTCATCCATAGTTCTAATATAGTAAGGTTTTGCAGCTCATCATGTTTTATTTTACTGACCAATGGACTAACCACTATTTGATATTCAATTTTTTTTTTTGGTTAAAGGTGTACTGCATAACATTTCTAGTGGAGGGTCCGCCACCTGCTTGTCTCCATGGAAATGTTATTGCTTTGTCTAGAACAGGGGTGCGCAATACGTCGATCGCGATCTACCAGTCGATCGCCAAGGTAGTGTGGGTAGATCGTAGCGTTGTAGTAGGCCTACTCGAGAAGAGCAAGATGAAACGCGAAGCAAAAACGAATCTAAATTTATGTTGGCAAAAAACAGGCCTACAGCACAGAGCTGGCCTACCGCGACATGTGGTTGAACTTTGCCTAATAAAAGTGCACAAATACATCTGTATTTGTCACGACGTGTGTTTGGTAAATGTGCAGACGCTGGTAAATACTACTGCAAAACCAGTAAGATAATGTAACTCCAGTTAAGAAGTTAAGAAGTGTGCTTGAGTCTGGATGTCAGCAGCTACTGTCTGGACTATGCATCCCTAGCTGATTCCAACCAATGCAAGTCAAGAGAGTAAGGTAATGAGAAAAAATGAAATTGGGTTCATGCCGTTATGCAAGGTACATCAACATAAATTGTACATGTAAAGAATTCTCAATATATTTATGAATAAATAATTTGCATTTTTGTAGTAGGTAGATCATTTTTACTTGGTCATTTTATAAGTAGCTCGCATGCTGAAAAAGTGTGAGCACCCCTGGTCTAGAAAGTTCCACAGCATAGATTACACCCATCTATCACAAGGGAGACAAGGGAGAAAATTTTATTTAATTTTATAACTGCTCAGACTTGATTCTATGTACACAGTGTTATACCTCGGCTCGTCCCACATAATCTGTCCCATGACGCCTTCCATCCACATGAGGTGTTCTCGAACCAGAGAGAAAAACTGGACTTTATCGGTGACAGAGGTGACCTGGACGCGGCTGGCCTCGCAGGAGCTCAGCAGCTCTCTCCAGGCCTCCATGATCTGCTGTTCTTTGACCATGATGGCCTCCGCCTTCTCCCCAGCGTAGATGGTTCGGAGCTGGGCTGCGTTCTCCTGCATCTGCCTCACCTGAACACCAGAAACATGGAGGTCTGAGAGAGGATCTGAACATAGTCACAGTCATTCATTCGTAGATAAAAAGCACTGTAAAAAATCTTTCAGTATTCAAAAAGTGCTATATAAATTGAATTTATTATTATTTATTATTGTTTAGATGGACTATGGCAGTAATTCCCATTAAAAGAGAAGAAAACAAAACAAAACAAGGGTAAAACAAATGATCAATTATGCTTGTAATATTGTTATAAACATTTCATAGCGTATTGTTTCATGCAACATTTTGAAGACTTTTTCTAATGAAGATAGATCTAGTTTTAAATTGTTTGCAACGGTCCTAATTTGTCAACATTCTGAAACCCATGGATCGAAGTAATCTGTATTTCAGCTGCAATTCAGTGATTTTATCGTCAGTAAGATAATAAGTGACTTTAATACTCTAAAAATAAAATGATTAAAATATGGATAGCTTGTGCCACTTGTAATTTCAGTATGAACCTGTAGGAAACACTACCAGGGAAATATTTTTTATTGGCAAGTTGGTACCACTTTATAATAACTACACCTGAAGAAGCCTTAATAAAGCAAGAACAAAGACTTAATTAATTATGAATAATAGTTCATTAAGAATGATTCAGGCTTAGAAACTTAATTGAGTGGTTGGGGTTTGGAGTTAGGCCTAGGGTATTAATTATATACCCAGAATTTTATTAGGCTATTAAAAGTGGTACCTGCAAGTTAGTAACACTGTAAAAAACCAACACAGCAAAGTCATAAACTGTATTAACCAGACTTGTTGTGGATACATTCTACATTGTGGCGTACCTGTGCGACTAAGAGTTGAAGGGCGTGTTCAAAGGAGTGCATGAGTCTCTGCAGGGTGGCTGGGTTGGTGATGTTTGCTTGACATGCCCTCACCTCTGGCAACTGCTTCATCTTTCCCATGATTTGAGCCAAAATCTACAACACAGGACAGCAACGTCATCACAGGGACCAAAAAAATGTTTTCATTAATATTTTAGCAACTTTAGCAAGTCCATTGTGTAACTTTTGTGGGGGAAGGTCCGTCAAATGTTTTTCTCCGTGGAGAAAATGAAATGGAACAAATGGAATGTTTCCCAGTATGGCATTAAACCTTTGTGTCTTCATGTAGACAAAACCAGACCCAAGTTACTGGTCAGATCTGTGGATCTGCTTACCGCTCACAATCAGAATGGCTGTTTTTCTAAGTATTTTTGAGCTATAAAACTACCTGTAATTTAATAAATGTAAGGAAGAGCAACCAAAAAGTTGCATAGTGTATCTTTAATTAACTCACTGGTCGTCTATCTCTCACCTCAGGTTAACAGTTTAGTGCTTTGTTAATTGATTCTCCAGAAATCTGCAATGTTTTTCAGTCACCTGTGTTATTTTTTACCTTTCTTTTTTCCTATAAGCAGTCTAATCTGTTTTGATACAGACAGACCATGCATGTCTCTCATTGGCTAATCTATCTGTCACTCACACCTAAAACCAGTGACCAAATTCACATCTTGTATTGGAGAAGTGTGTATTCTTGATTCCAGGCAAGGATTTAAGTAGACTTAAATATATTTGACTGTAAAAATAACATTATGAAATCATGAAAAATCAAAATCAAGTCCATCTTTTTGTGTTGTGTGTGTGGCAATTTACAGATACCTCTTTGCAGTCGGTGAAGAACTTGTGTAGTTGGTGTGAGGCAGCGAGCATCTGTCTGCGGGTCTCCATCAGCTCCAGGAGGTCGGCCCAGGACTCGTTCAGACCGTCTTTCCACTCTGCGATGGTGGCAGCGTCAGAGTGCCCACAGTCTATCATCTCATTCACCATTTTGTTCACCTGCTCCAACCGCTGCTGCCCAATACTGTTAGTTTCTGTGGCAAATTTGGTAAATTTCTCCTGAAGGACCTGCAAAAAAAAAAAAAAAAAAGAACACATAAAAACAAAAGCAGAATGTTTTTTTTTTTCCATTTTATGTATAACTTAATTCTGGGCGTTTTAGTTACAAAAGTGAATGAGCTTTTGGGTTATATTATTATGAATTGTTCATTTGATCTGTGCAATCTGTGTGTGTCAGCTTAGAGTTCATTCACACGCACAAACACTAATTTATACACCAAAGTACACTGATGCCATTGGGAACATAAATACCAGCTTCAGGTAATAATAGCTTGTAAAATAAAATTAGAATAAGATAACATTTATTCCAATCATTCTACACTGTCTACAACAGTGTCTTATATGGCAGAGCAGTTGACTTGAAGGTTGCCAGATAAGATTCAGCTCTCTTCACATTGTATCCTGTTGCTGTTCTTGTAATTACTACATACACAATTCATATTGTACATACTGTGACTTCCTCTAGATCATTGCCAAGATCTGTGGAGCTGGCCACTGTCTCCCGTTCTGTGATCCACTTCTCCAGCTCCTCCACCTCCTTATTGAGCTGATAGAGCCAGTACTGCTGCTCCAGCCTGGTCTTCCTGTGTTCAACCATGTCCTTCAGAGACACGTATAGCCGGTCTATGTGGGACTGTTGTTTGGTGATCTGCTCACTGTTTGAAGAAAGAGCGTTATCTTTCCTGTATTACTAAAATTCACTGTGAACATGTATATGTAACCCTATGGCTGACCTGTCAGGATGTCCCAGCCCCAAAAGGCACTGGCACTGCTGGGAGAGCATGCCCACTGTCTCAGCGTATGTCTCCACTGTCTGCTCAAGAGCCAGATGAGCCTTCAACAGCTGCAGCGTGCTGGCCTCATCCTGGAAAAGCAGCGAATCTGTAAAAACTGCATTTAAGCGACTACATAGGGGGTACAGTGTATTAGTGTTTTACCATGCCCTTCTCCTCATTGGCGAGCTGCAGCTTCTGCTCAGAGAGCCAGGACTCCACTTTGGCGGCCTCTGTGTAATACTGCTGAGCCTGGAGCGTGGCGTCCAAGAGCACAGCCCTCCGCTCTGTTTCCAGCTGCAGTACCTCCCACAGCTGCCGCACATGTCCCGCTCCCTCACGCACAAACTCCACCTCCGGCGTCCGGAGCGACGCGATGATGCCTGCACGGTCTAACACCTCCTCAACCCGTGCACGCCGCCCCGTGAGCTCCCTCTGGAGGGTCTGTGGAGCATGAGAGCATAGTTCACAGTTATGAGAGTTATAAGTTATGAGAAGAGGAGATGAGATCAGCTGTTAGGAGTCCATGTACCTGGTGTTTCTTAGCAAGCTGCTGGACACTCTGCAGGTTGTTTCCAAAATCCTTAGATGATGCCAAAGGAAGTCTCTCCTGAATCCACAGCTATTAAACAAACAAGACATGTTAAAATCATTTCACACGTATTAGGACAGAAATACAGAAGATACTGAAAAGTGGTTAGATATTATTATATACAGTAACACAGTGACTGTAAATGAGATAAAAACACCCACTATCTCATCCTCTAAGTCCTGTGCCACTTGGTGCATCTCCTTTGAGGCCAGCAGGATGCGGCGGCGCTCCTTCAGGGGCTCGATGAGCCGGACGATGCGCGTCTCGACCATGCCGGGGTGCTCCGCTCCCTCTTGCTCTCCTGACATCAGGCCTCTCTGTGGGAGGCACATTCCCTGTAAGGCCCCCAGGTCCCCCACGTCTTTATAGAAGTCCCCAATCTGAGACTCCATCGCCTGTGTCAGAGGAGAGGACAAGGTCATATTACAGCCACTGACAAAGGAAATACAGGTTCCTTGAATTGTTTTATGCCAGTTTCTACACTGCAAAATGTTAAACACCACCATGACATGTGATGTGGGACCAACTTAGAGAACATTTAAATGTAGCTGAGAAAAACTGCTGTAAAAGGAGAAAACATTTCTTTATAGCAATGTTAAAACCATGTCTGCATATATCTACGTATTGTTCATGTTCTGTATTAAACCTTGTCTTAAGGTTTCCCTGGATGAGGTCTCACCTGAAACTTCTGCAGCTGCTGGTTGAAGGTGGGCAGGTGGTGGGCCTGCTCCAGCTGAGGGGGCTGCTGCTCCAGGTGGGAGAGCTGACTGTCAAGGTCTGAGTAGCTCTTGACGGCCGGCTCAGGCTTGTTGTTCTCAAACAGCTGCCGAGCTTTGGCCTTTGTGGTGTTCTCTAGATCAGACCAGCACTCCCTGATCTCCTCCAGCTTCTGCTGCACCACAGAGCGTAGCTCCGGCTTCTCCTGGATCAGCTCCTGCCCTTCCTGCACACACATCAGGACACCCCCATGTTAGTGTTAGTGAGGACCACCTGCTTTATCTAACTCCTCTTACTGTGCATTGGACTGTTATTTGCCGCTCGAGTGACTTGTGATTGCTCATTTGTGCACACTTTAATGCCAGCCTTTGCTTGAAGGGGCAGTTCTTATTGGTTAAAATATAATACTCAATACAAGAAACTTGTGACCTGAATGAAATACATTATTTACATAAAAGCAAGCATCCTTCAGAGATATGTGAGCATATTTTGTCATTTTTGGTGCAAAAGAAAATGAATTATCGCACTGTGCGTCCAAAAATAACTTGGGACCAGACATATTTGTGTGACTGTTTAAGCCTCATACTGGTATGGGCAGGTGTACAAGCAGAGCATGGCCTGAGGCTGACCTAAAATCATACATAGTAACTCTAATAGAGCTTTGATCTGTCCTTCAGTCTATATCTCCTCTTCAGTATCTCAGCCTTTCTCCATGAGCCAATCAGGAACAGTTGATGTCCATATCAAAGCCTTTGGCACTTCCACACCTCCTGATCTGATTGAGCACATGGATTTGTTTAAACTAAAATAATTTGACAAAGAGACTGAAGCTGCAAAAACAACAAACTCCCTGCTATTGAAATCCTCAGAGATGTGTGGTTGTGAAGGCACTTTGAAGAAGGGGCATGAACTTAAAAACACGGAGAAGCCCAAAATGGATTAGCACCAGATGATAAAAAGAAAGTTACTGAATAGCTCAGTCCACTGCCTTTCATTTAAATATCAGTACAATATCTGATATATGGAGCCTCCCTTCAATATTAGGTACATAAGGGAAGGGGTGTGCAGTTATGGCACTGGCATACAGCGTTCACATTTGCTACAAGTGACAATGGAAGATGGATACAGTATTCATGGACAATAGGAAATACCTAAATTTGTTCACATAAAGCATGAGACAATTCAAAGTTCTTGTAATCCCTGCTCCTCTTCTTCCTCTTGACCAGTGAAGGGAAGAATACTTATAAAATGTATATATAAAATGTATTTAGTTACAGAATACTGAATACCTGCTTTAAAATGTATTTTGCAATGTCCTAGTATTTTGATACATGGGCCAATCAGAGTACAGTATTCTGAATACTTAAAATATTTTCATACAGAGTTGTATTTAAATTATAGAGTAAAGACGCAACGTAGCATAAAAAATAGCATTGTATTTGTTTCACCATTTGTTCTGCATTTCCTCTCACTAAATAGGAAAAATGACACATGCACACGCTATAAGAGCAATGTTTTCAATTTTTTTCTCACCAATCAGTCATGATCAAATAGTGCCATGTATTCCTTTGATTTTAGAAGTCACTGTAATCTGAATATCACCAAATAAACTACCTGAATACAGTTACTCAAAATTACTATTCTCAGTACATGTATTCAGTTACTTCTCAACACAGCTCTTGACAGACACGGACCCTGTGTATATCCTATGGCCTTCATAATGCAGTGTTGCGTTTCTCCTCTTGGCACGGGCCTGCTGCTTAACTGCTGCTAGTGCTCACTCTCCCATCCCTGTGCTCCTATCTCCCCTCAGCCTCACTCTCCCTCCCATAATGCAGAGCCAGCAGAAAGCAGGCCTCTCTCTCTCCTGCTTGGCTTTACTGACACACAGAATGGCCTAAGAAGAAACCAGAGAGGGGGTGGAGAGAGAGGGGGAGAGAGAGGAAGAGGGGATGGATTCAAACATTCAAAAGACAGGCAATGGAGAAATCCGAGGGGCTTTTGTAAGTCATGTTTCCTGGTTAATGCTGGCTGGTAAAATGTGCAGTATATTTTTTTATCATATGACCATGTACGAATTATGCTGTAATGGCTGCTTTGTGTTCCCAAAATCTGCAGGCTGGTAATGCTGATGCAGCATAGTGAAATAGTGGGAGGGATTGACTGCCTGGCTTTATAGTACTGACACAAACAAAATGTGTTCACACGGTACACTAGAAAGTAGCACTGCACTACGCAAAATCTGCAGAACCCCACTACAGTAACATGCTTTCTACTGCCTAGGCAAGAAAATGACTACATGCTCTTTGCAATGCAGGTTTAACTCTATTCTGCAGGGACTGTTATAATCAACTATCAATATTATAAGAACGTAATTAGGAAGAAAATCAAAGGTATCGTTTGCAATAACACCACAAATATGATGGAAAATATGAAAGTGATATCTGTTATGTAAAGCAATATTAGAGGTTCTGAAAAGAATCATATCAATTTTCAACATATTTCTACAAGCAGGGCAGTAGACAGGGGGGTGTAGTCCCAGGCCAATTTATATTAGAGGGGGGCCCATGTGAGGACCGCCAAATTTCTGTTGACGGGTCTGTATAGTAAAAAAATAAAAATAAAAAACTCTAGACAACTGGTACACATTCAGAAGTGATGTTATGTAACTGAATGAGCAGATTTCTGTAACTAACAAATGACATGACTAATTTTACCAAAATACAAAATTATGTTGTTTTGCCCTTTTTTGCATTCCCTCATTTTGATTAGATCTCAGTTGCACATGATTTAGCAGATACTTAAGCCAGATGCCCTTGTCACAGCCAGTGGCATTAATGTGGGTGAAGTATGTCTTAAAGTCTACAAGAGATATCATTTTACTGTTTCTTTTTTTTTTTCATTACTATTGTCTTCACAAAAGCTTCACAAAACAAACTTTCTGAATGAAAAAAGTTAATTTGACATGAACAGTCAGATGAAAAGGAGTATACATTCAAGTGAAATTACTTAATCTTGCTTGTCATGATTATCATTATTATTATTATTTTAATTCTTGTGATTATGTTGTGACCAGAATAGCGATGGATTAACCAAATAATCTTGACATCCCTATATTCTATCACATTTTAGTTTTTACTTTTACAATTCATGCAAGTTCAAAACTGAAAGACTGTTGATAAAATAGACAAACAAAAAAATTACTGATCTTAAACTACTGTATGGTAAATAATCCTAATCTGTGTAATATCTGATTGGCACTCACTATCTCTGTGCTAATGCTGTTTCTTCAGAGTCCAAAGAGAATCAATGTATGGCACTTGCAAATGAATTAACTTTCACAATTAATCATTTTGGGTATTAGTGCTAGCACTATTCTGTCTTGTGTTTGTGTTCAATGGCGATCTATGTACTTAAATTTAGGTGTATGTGAGTCTGATGTTATGTTTCAGTGATATTTTACAATCAGCCTGTTTAGAATATCTGATGGAAATCAATTGTCATAACATGCAGAGCTGAATTAAAAATAATATGTACTCTCCCTAAAGATTTAAGTAAAACTGGATTTTATCAAACACAAGAAGGTTCCAGTCACATGGAACTGCATTCTGCAAATTTTATGGATTTGATGTGTGTTTTGTTAATATTGGAGACTATAAAATAGTCTTAATAAAGCAAATCTTAGATACTACAAGTATCAGAAGGGATTCCAAGCTATTATTGGCTGCATTCATGCAACATCACAACATCCACAGAATCCAAGAAGTTTAACAATGAGCTGGAGGACAAGTCAGAATTCCATGGTGGTAAATTGGCTGTCAGGACTGCAGATTTGTTGACCTAGTTTATGGTTAATATCTCTGTAATTACTGGGCTTATCCACAAGAAACAAAAACTGCAAAAGTTCAATGTCTCCTCTGTCGTCTTAAAATTAACAAAATAGAAATTATTTTACACACAATAGCTTCAGAATGTAGTGCCATTATTCAGTCCAGTTTGTGTAGCCAGTCCCAGTCAAAAAAAATGGTTAAACATTTGTGGATTTATTGATATCACAGTAAATCACCCACAGAGGTATATAGGTTACTGCTGCCCATCTGTAATTATAACAACATTAAATTCTGCAACGTAAACAAATGAATCTCAAAAACTACATTACTAGCAAGATGTGCCAAAAGTCCACATGCATTAGTAAAAACAATATTAAAAAAGTTAACTAAAAAGTCATGGAACAACCTCTTAAACTGCTGGATTAATACTGGTAAATACATTTATCACACTATAGTCTTCTGAATGAAAGTTTAGTTTAGTATTTAGCATCTTAACATCTTTATTGGTTTAACATTAGGCAAAATGAAAATTCTCTGAGATGTGATGACACAATCCCAAGCTTTAATACAATATTTTATCTCCTCCTTCATTTTGTATTTTGTAAATAAATATTTACCAAATTTCACCGGCTAGTCTTCCAGTATCTTCTTGTAAATACATCAGCTGATCTGTGCATTTGGTGAATTATAGTGTGTTCTAGTCTAATGTGTTTGTTTACAAAGGCCTGACCCCTGAGCCTGTGTAAGGCTTGGCACAAGGACAGCTCCTCTAACACGCCCAGAGCAGCACAGCACAGAGCAGCACAGACCAGGACAGAGCAGCACAGACCAGGACAGACCATGACAGACCAGGACAGAGCAGCACAGACCAGGACAGAGCAACAGAGACCAGCACAGACCAGGACAAACCAGGACAGACCAGGACAGACCAGGACAGAGCAGCACAGACCAGGACAGAGCAACACAGAGCAGCACAGACCAGGACAGAGCAGCACAGACCAGGACAGACCAGGACAGAGCAGCACAGACCAGGACAGAGCAGCACAGACCAGGACAGAGCAGCACAGAACAGGACAGACCAGGATAGAGAAGCACAGACCAGACAGACCAGGACAGACCAGGACAGACTAGGACAGGCCAGGACAGAGCAGCACAGAGCAGGACAGACCAGGACAGAGCAGCACGGACCAGGACAGACCAGGACAGAGCAGGACAGAGCAGCACAGACCAGGACAGACCAGGACAGAGCAGGACAGAGCAGGACAGACCAGGACAGAGCAGCACAGGTCAGGACAAACCAGGACAGAGCAGGACAGAGCAGCACAGAACAGCACAGACCAGGACAGAGCAGCACGGACCAGGACAGACCAGGGCAGAGCAGCACAGACCAGGACAGAGCAGGACAGACCAGGACAGACCAGGATAGAGAAGCACAGACCAGGACAGAGCAGCACAGGCCAGGACAGACCAGGACAGAGCAGCACAGAGCAGCACAGACCAGGACAGAGCAGCACAGACCAGGACAGAGCAGGACAGAGCAGCACGGACCAGGACAGAGCAGGACAGACCAGGACAGAGCAGCACAGACCAGGACAGAGCAGCACAGAGCAATAAATAAAAGTGGACTAAGGCTCTATATTATGAATAGGATTTTTTAAAAGGACAAAATAGAAGAAGAAAAATGCCAGAATCATGTAAAGCGGGTTAATATGAACATTTTAAGACCAAAACGATGAGGCTCACAGCAGCAGCAGTTACAGAGAGAGGGGTGACACTAGGCCAGTGTAAGTCAGTGGGAGCCAGGATCAGAAGGAGCCGGAAGCGGCCACGTCCTATTTGGAACACGGTGGCTAGCAGGTTAGCTTTGTCCATTTATATATACAGTCTATGAGAGACAGAGTACAGAGCACAAAGCACAAAGCATGGGACAATATTGAAATTTGGTGTCACGATTATCCCAACTAAAATACAATTGCGATTAACGATTATATCATGATAATGTTTAAAGTTTCTGCAACAGTTTAATTATATTTAATTATAATTATAATTTTAATGTTATAAATAGGTTCAATACTTAAACATCAAGGATAAGTAGCTTTTTTCTGCTCATTTTGCTGATAAAATGGCCATTATCTTTGTTGGTGATTATCACAATTATTTAAAATGTACCAACAACGATTATTGTGTATACTTTTTATCACAAGAAATAATATTATTGTTTATTGTCCCATCCCTAGCACAGAGCAGAGCAGCTCAGAGCAGAGTACAGAGTACCACAGTACACAGAGCAGAGACAGGCGTGAGGAACTTCATGTGCTGAGTAAGGACTGAGATTATCGAGGGAAGGGGCCGGAGTGGGAACCTTTCCAAAAGGACGCAGAGTTCTGGGACGCAGTGTCATGTGCTCCCCGTGTTTTTCTGATAACCACAGACCTGTCACCACAACCCAGTTTGAAGTGCGATATATTGCTACAGAAAATTATCACGATACAGAATCATTTGACTCATTTATACCACTTATTATAGCAGTGAACCTTTTTCTAAGCAAATCATATTAAAAGATTTGGCCAGCAATAAATGTATAGCACAATTAAACACTTGGGTTATTACTTCTAGTATCTATAATATGTCATAGATGTCAATTATTAACCCAACTATACCTGTTTAGGTTAGTTTATTTGCCATAAGTAGTTAAAAAGGTAAGTTTATTTGCCATTTGTAGTTAAAAAGGTAAGTTTATTTGCCATTTGTAGTTAAAAACCACATTGGAATAACATGTGCAAAAAGCCTCAAATGCTCCATGAGACATTAAAAACAATATTAAAGTGTTATCTTATAGGCTAAAACTAGAAAAATAAGAAAAAAAATGCCCAACTAGTGCAAAGAAAAGGTACATGTGATAAATATTGAAAAATATAAATCATATATTGAACGATAAGTTGATATAGTTATTAACGTGACAGACTTAAAAACACAGAGGACCTGCTAGTGTTATGGCTATAAAGGCCCTTCTGAGACGCTGCATTGAGCTACACACAGGAACTTAAGGAAAATCCTGCCAGTCAGCACACGGGCCCAGCTACAGCGAGCAGCCATCTTCAGCTCACAGTGTCAGTGCTTTTGCTTTTTTCATCTGTTATTAGGCAGGAGGTTATACAAATGCGCTGATCATTCAGAAAAGAAGCAGGATCCTGTTTCAGTTCATTTTCATTTCAAGCTGAGATGTTATTCTTGGCCGATCGCCTCCCTCTGTTTTACACATGTACATAAACTAGCTGCATTATTCGCGACTACAAATGTTATAGCCACAGCATTTATCGATGAGTTTTATGGTTTCCAGTCACATAATAAGCTTGAATTAATGTTATGTTTACTACTACATTCAAAACGGTCTAAAATTCACATCCAAATAAATGTAACTAAGAATCTAAAAAGCATTAATGCTTTATCTGCTCACAAGCACCCCTTTTACTATAACTATAATCTCTTCATGTCCATTAATAAAGTATTTGTAAAAGCTGGTGCAGACCGCAAACCAATTTGACAATATTACCCAACAAATGAATAGTTAGTAACTTGTAGGTGACACCATGATTTCTATATCGTAGCACAAAATCACGTAAAAGTGTCCATCAAAATATTAGAGCTATGGTCATGTCGCAGATTCAAAACAAGACCAAAAGAGCAGAGCTAACAGAGACCTAATTAAAACTTTACTTTAATTTAAGACAATCAAACGTGACTCACAGAATCCCAATTTTTATACTTTAAAACAGTGTTGCTTTTTTGTTTGGCAATGTTGTAAAAAGATTCTAACTTACTGTCGATACAGTCAACTCCACAATAATTCACAAACATAGTAGAATATAGAATCACATTACTAACAGATGTGAAATACCTGACCAACTGTCTACATTCAAATGAGTGGCCTTTCTCATAATCATAGTTACTTCCAGTATTATTAGCCTCTCTGTATTCATTAGGGTATATAAAGCAATATAATGATTAGAAACACAAGCTAGAACATATTTGATCTTATTCACAAAGTGCCAAAACCTATAATCCTTGATGAACATGCAGAGTCGTTTGATACAGGATTAAATCAAGCAAGATTAAGACAGTGACCTAAAACCTGATATGAACATTTGTTAAAAGTAGATTTCATAATAGTTTTTCAAATAGCAGATCTTGAGTGAAATGTATAGTATGACTGAAACAATAAAGAGAGTTTATTAAATTACTTAAATTAGCCCTTTGGGAATACAATCGATTTGAGACAAATGTATTTTGTTAGTGTCTTCCATTTAGCCAATAACCCCAGTACAGTATACGGTATATGGCTAAAGGCTAGTATGTTTTATGTGCATTTATTAATCTCAATGAATCCAGAAACATAGCATGTGCATACCTCTTAAGTACTATATCTATGATTGTATGCTCTATCAAAAGGGAAAAGCATTATGGGTACCGTGGGAGAAATGTGTGTGAAGATATCGACAGCATAAATACAAGCACAGCTAATAGCAATAGGCCACACAGGTGTTTCTCAAATATGAGGCAATAGGACAGAAAAAAAACCTTGATATCACATGGATCTCATCATCTGTGACTGAAAACAACACATCCACCTCAGCAGTAACCTTGACTGTGTAATTCAGGATGTCCCCAAGCAAAGTGATGAAATGAAAACAGAGGGATGACACCTTTCGCACCATACTCACCTGCTGTGCTCCTCCATGACCCCTCCTCTCGCCCTGTCCAGCCCTCCTCTCCCCCCACTCACCTCCACTCACCTGTTCTATCTTGGCCAGCCATTCCTTGTTGCGGGCCAGCTCTGCCATAAAGGCCTGGTGCTTCAGCCACTTCCTGTGCAGCTTCTGGGCCTCATCCCGCGCCGTGTCTCGGGCCATAAGCATCTTCTCCTGCTCCTGCTGTCCCACTCACTCAGCTAGGGGAGACAAAAATAGCCACCATCAGGAGCCCAATGCTCTCCCCCCCTTTCCCACAGGACGTCCTGCCTGCCTCTGCTATGCTAGGCCCACCAGCTTCTCTCAGTAGGGGCCTTGGTACCTGTGCTGTCACCACCCACCCTCACCCCCACCAGACACCCTTTTCTGGTAGAAAAAAATCAAGATAAGCACCTCAACAGCAGTGGTAGCAATGGAAGAACTCAAGCCCTTCCACTCAGTCGCCCCTGGGTCCTCATGCCCTACCGCTTCATGGGTCTTGCGGTCCTGATGCTGCAGTGCCTGCTAGCCAGTCTGGGAGAAGGCAAAAAACAAGCAGCCAAATAGAGGAAATGCACCAATGACAACACCGCTAAAGAATGACACTAGAATCCAAGATGCCCAGTGGGTTGTGGGTTTTCTTCTAGCACCAAATGTCAATTACAATCCATCCATTAGGAACGGTGGCAATGTAGCATAGCCACGAAGAATGATCGAGCCAGGGCGATCAGGACCGTCCAGTACTAGCCAGCCCAGGTCAATCTGTAGTCCAGTCTAATGATGCCGTAGACAGGAGGAGGAGGAAGAGTTGGAGTGGGAGGAGCAGGGCGCCCAGGATGCAGAGGCAGTGCAGTGAAGGCCGGATAACATAAGCTATCCTCTCCTCAAAAGCATTGTTCCCATGTTCTAAAGATGCGGCGCTGGATGCTTTGAGATCTTACACTATTTCCTCTCCTCAGCTCCCCTTCCCCATGTCCCCGAACAGCTCAGCGGTGCTTGGTGCATGCTGCTGCAGTCCTTGCCTCTCAGCTACGCCGTGTGTGTGTACGTGTGTGTGTGCAATCACAATCAGCACTGCAGTGCCGGAGCAGAGAGGCTGAGAGAGAGAGAGGGAGAGGGAGGGAGAGAAGGAAGGAGGGAGGGGAGGGGGACAGCCAGGAGGAGAGGAAATGGAGAGAGGGAGAAGAGAGTGTGTACAAAAATAAATAAATAAAGAAATAAATAAGGAAGCAGATAGAGCAAGTGAAAAGAGGAGGAAAAGATGGGGTTGCTGTTTGGGGGTAGTGGATTCAAAAAAGAGAAGAGAGAGCCTGCGTCATCCATCGGTGTCACCAGGGACATTTCTCTGCACTAGAAATGACTGCACTCGGAGCAGGAGCGGGATTTGGGATGGAGGGAAGGGGGATGGAGGGAGGGAAGGAGGGAAGGGGGGAGGTGTAGTTTTAAAACAGCTGAATGAGAGGGGGGAAAAGATGTGTGCGCACATGGTCCACGGTGTAGCTGACTGAATCGGATCACTGTTCTCTCCACATGATTCACACAGCTGAGGACAGAAGCACGAGAAGCTGCTATTAGGTTACATTTCACATGAATTATACATACATGTAAAGAAGAAGAATTTGTCAATACCTTCTTTTTATAAGGAATATGTTGTAGGAGGTCTAAAAATGATCTGCAGTGATAATGAAGGACCACTCCAACACTGGCTATATATTGTATTAAATATAGTGATTAGGAAAGTGTAGTAAAACAAATTAATTACACTGGTAAATAAAGGGATGTCTTAAAAATAATACCTTTTGATTGCACCACACACAAATAATAATACATAATAGGTATAGTCATTATATTTGATTCTATGTTCCGCTTTTCTCAAAATTGACTGTAAAATTACTCAACTACAGTAGATGCAACTCTGCTACATAAATGCTACTACAGATTTATACATGATGTGTGAAGGTTGCAAAGAGCAGGATTTGGTGCCACCTGGTGCTAGTTATGGTAGATTATTCTTGGTATATGCTTAATTTAACTAGATCACCATAAACACTCCAGTAAAATCCCCGTCAACCTAATCTCAGGGAATAATTTAACATTACTACCTGTTCTGCCCTTTGGCCACGGGGTTGGATCAGTGAACATACTGCAGGTCTTTGGGGTCCAGAGATTAATTCCAGGTTGCTGAATGTCTCTCTCCATTCATTACCTTATTTATTATGTCATCATGCTGCTAACTGTCCTGCCCAATAAAGAAAAGATCAAAATAAAAACAAAACGAAAAATGCTGACACTTGAGCTTGGGGTCCACATATTAGTCGCTAACTAAGCTTAGTGGTTTTTCAGCAGCTATTAGTTAGTACACATAAAGCACGTGTTCATGCTAATTTAATACAAAAGGAAACGTGTAAAAATCATCTCTTGCTAATAATGTTAATGAACAGACATAAATACTAACAGAGATTTATTTAAGAACTAGCAGTAGTTAGCAATAAATATGAGGTCCCTAAAGTAAACAATACCTGAAAAAAATAAAAATACATTTTAAAGAATGTAATCTAGGTTAATCACCAAACAAAGGACGCAGAGCTTGGTAATTGACAAAACTCTAGTGGAAATTTAGCCTACAATCAATAAAATCAATACATTATAATCTAAGAACAGAGCCTGAACACATAATACATATGATTGTTTACATTAACATTATGTAAATAAAAAAGCATGGATACACTTGGATATATTAGTAGACTATTTTACAACAGAAACATTATAAAGAATATCCATTGGAATAGCCCTGACACCCTCTACTGGACAAACTAAGGTACTTCACCCACTAGTGAAAAATCTCGCTCCCTCTTTTGATTATTCTTCACAGCTTTTTAGATCTCTGTCTCTCATCCCACTTTTTTAGAGAATGTCATATTTTCAGTGGAGTCAAATGAATTCAATATAAAGTGAAATTTATATAGAAAACAATACTTTTTTTAAAATTATTATTTTTTTTTTTATCTCTCTCAGCATTATGATAAATTGATTAAAAAAATGAAAATCATATGGTGTTATTGCAGTTATGAGCTTATTTTTTTTATTTTTAAGTCTGTCCCTCCAGGCCCCATCACATTCAACAACTTGCCCCTCTTTTAATAGAATCTGAGGTGGTCACCGTAGCCTGGTCACTTTATATTAAAACATTTTTACTGGCATGACTAAGGACAAAACACCGTATTTCTTGTTCCTTCAGTTGAGGATGTAATTGTTGAGTCAAAGTAGAAATTATCCAAATTACTATAGTAAGACATGTGATTGTCTTAATACTACTAAAGTGACTATTAACTATCCAAACATGTGATTTAGTGTTGATGTAATCTAACACAGAAAACTACAGCCTAACATCATGCCAACATAAAGCTTTTGTCATTTAAGAGTTACTCATATGGGAAGACAAACCAAACATTTGATCAAAGTCAGAATAACCTAACTATAGACTATTATTACATACAAAAGAACATTATTAAGTACAAAAACAATTAAGCAACTCTCAAAAGTACAATTTCTGTCAAAAGGTACGCAAATAAAATGTTATTGATTACTACCCACCTCTACCAACATGATAATCGTTTTTGTTAGATAGGGGATCTTTTTCTATCAGCAGAGAGCAACATTTCCACATTAAATCAAAGATATTACAATGCAAAAAACAGTGAATGAACAGACAGTGCTGACACAGAAGAGATGAAATGATAAAAGCAATGATGATATAATTAAAAGCAGTGTTATTCCTATGTAAAATTGACATAACCATATTATAATGGTGTCCCCTCATCATTACCTCATTCATAGTTATATTTCCATTGATTCAAATCCTGTATTGTAATGCATTTAAGGCAGACATGCCCAAAGTATGGCCAGTGGGCCAAATGCGGCCCTCAGACAAATTTTTCTTGACCCTCAGGCATCTACGTGAACTGGCCCAAATTACCTTGAGCAGTTTTGGCTGCAAGTTTTTTGAAAATCTGCCTTGATAAGACAATATTTAATATTTATTGTGTAGTTTTGTGGATCTTAGCATGAATAAAGGACTGATAGCTCATTCTAACGTGTTAAACATGCATATATTTCAATTATTCACGGTACTGAGCACCAGTCTATGGCCCTCGATCGGCCCTCTGCTTTGTCTGTTTTTAGATATGTGGCCCTTGATTAAAAAAGTTTGGACACCCCTGATTTAAGGCTTGAGTGCTGCGAAAATGTCTGTTTCACTTACCCTCATCTCATATATAAAATATTTTAAAATATATTTAAAAAATCAGACTCTAGCTCATAGGGTTAAAACATTACATGTAGCCATTTTTTTAAATAATAAAAAAATCATAAAGGAAGATCCACTGCTTGCAAATTTACAATGACCAAAAAATAATGATGTATATGTATGTTATAGTTTAATATTAAATATCAAAAATGTTTAATATGTCATCTTTTAAAAAAAATATTTTTAGATTGTTCAGAATTTAAAAAATGATAATAAAAACAACATAATCGGAATGCCATGTTTTTAGCAGCCATAATTTCCCCTGTTAATAAAACACCTAAATAGTCTTTGTTAATCAATAATAGTAACTCCGCTCTCTTCTGGGATGCAGGGGTTAATGACCAGAGCCAGGATAAGGTTATGAAGTCATAGGATGCTGGAGGCACCATCTAAACCGCAACACTGTAATTACAAATGACTGGGGATTTCAAACTTTCCTTTTTCCTTTATTTTCCACCACTGCTTCCGACCGTCCTGTTGTATATTTTCAATGAGACTGTGTCATTTACTGCTGTTTTATTGCACCAGTTGGAGTTGTTATTTTATGGATCTTAACCTACACAAACATGTCTTTAGCGAGGCTGTAAACCTATTAGACTCATTTGACTATGGTCACATCATTTTAGCAGTAGGGAGCTGTGTGGGAACTGGGCTACAGAGAGTTAACCTTGGTCACATGTCCCAACACCCCAAATGGACTCTATAATGACAACCTTATGTATAATGACTGACTTCTCTTTGGAAAGAATGCACTGGTATGAATGTACAGTGCGACCCCAGAATTTGTGCTAAAGTTTTAGTACAATACATTTAACTATTAGCTATACGGCGGGCTATATGTCCTACACAATAATGGATTTTATGGTCAGTGCATATGACAGGTTTTCATGTTTTTCTAATTATTACTTGGTTTGGTGGGATAGTATCTGTTGTAAATACTTGACTCATATTTGGCCTTCACCTGCTTGTTTCCTTAGAAATGTTGTTCCACCCCCAGAAAGTTACATACTGCACCTTTAAGTGGCAGTTAGTGAGAAAAATACAATAGAAGTGATTTCTAAAATTAATAACGCTATGAAACAACAACAAAAAAAAGGAGAAAGGAAACAGCAAAGGCGCAAAAATGAGCAACAAGACACAAAGCAGAACAGGAATATCTCACATCGGCCATAGCTGACAACTGTAAAAGAGAGAATCACATTATGGACTGGGATGTTGGGACAGAGGACAACAAACTACACTGGATTAAGGAAGCAATCGAAATACAGAATGAGACTATGAACCGGGATGAGGGGGCTTTTTTACGCTCACACACCTTGGATACTGTCTTGAAGAAGTTGGACTGCAGATGGCGCTGTAGTCCTGCATCCACCTGTAGGATGCCAAAACCAAACACAATTTAAATTAGTCACAGCAACATCACGTGACCACTCGGGGGAAGACCACTAAATGTCAGGTGTTAAAACAAACTAAATGTAGAAAAGGCCCCCTTGTGGCAGCTAGGAGCCACTGACTTTGACACTAACTCTCTCTCTCTCCTCACTTGCCATGCACCTCACTTCACCTGGACTCTTGTCCAATCAGAAGACGCCTTGGACTTTTCATTCCGCAGCGGTGGTCAGTCTGTCGGAGAGGTCGTTTACAGCAGCAGTGTTTTAGTAGCGCAGACTATTATACCTGCCTTTTGTGTATCGTGCGTCTTATGCAAAACCACACACAAACACACACACACATACTCATTTGTCTGCCATCACCATCGGACAGTACAAAATAAAAAATCTCCAATCAAGTGAAGCATCTCCGTGATTCTTACCGATCACCTGCTGTGGGTTCTACCTTAGCGATCCAGTAAATAACTTTAAGTAGGAAGCACATCCTTCCTTACATAGTGGTCCTTCGAGCCGGATCCAGAGCTTGCAGTAGAAGATGTCTACACCGTTGGATAAAGAGCCCAGTGTGCGTGTCAGGAGGTCCAGAGCCATCCCCGCATACCTGCAGGACTACGACCTATCAGATCTTCCGTCTAGACCAGTGCCACCACCCTCCGCTGAGCGTCCTTCAAGGCTCCAGCAGCTACCAGAGGAAGAGGACGACAGCAGCCAGAATTCACGCCCTGCATCCCCAGTGAGTCAGCCGCCCCATAGCCCCGTGCAATGGATGGTCACTGACACATGGGACCCTTCTGTTGCTGAATGGCAAAGAGAATGCTGGAAGTTGCAGCGTGAAAGAGAGAGTCTCCTAGAATCCATGGAGAAACTCAAGTTGCAGAACGAGGAGCTCAGGATCAGAGCAGAGCACACCCGCGCCCGCCCTGAGCCAAGGTATGTAATTGCCAGAGAGTCACTCTACAGAGAGGGGCCGGATTACAGAGGTGCTCCATCAAAGCACAGATCGTCTGTCCACTTCCAGGACAGAGAGTCAATGGACTACAGAAGATCATACCAGTATGACTCTCGCTCACCTGAGCGCTATGCAAACCACAGAGACTCTCGCCATTCCACCAGAGAATACAGAGAACAGTCACGTTACGCTGACTATTCCCCTGAATGCCGACGCAGCTCACCTCCAACACGACGTGAGTCTCGATGTCGAACTGTGAGCCCGCCAGGGGGACAGGAGCAGACCTACAGGGGCCCCACTCCTACTATCCCGGACTTCTGCCGTCCAAACCCTCGGGAGTTTGCCAGACTCCGCATTGCCCTGGAGAATCTCCTCCCTAGAGATGCCACTGAGCGTTTCAAGTTTCAGATTTTGGTGGACCATTTAAAACTGGAAGAGGCATTGCTAGTTGCTGATTCCTACTGCAACTCGGACTACCCCTTCACAGACACTATGACAGCTTTAAACCAGCAGTATGGGCAACCACACCAACTAGCGCTCCAGCGTATTGCTGAACTCATGGATGGACCCAACATCCAAAGTGGGGACATCAAGTCCTTCAGACTGTTTGCTCTGAATGTTCGATCCTTGGTGAGCATGTTGGAGCAGCTAGGCTTCAAGGGACAAGTTGAGCTGGACTGTGGTTCTCACGTCTCTCGTCTGCTGGGCAAGCTGCCACACGACCTGAGATCCAGTTTCAGGCGCTACATCCACCCGTTGCGAATACCAATCCCCACTCTCCTGGACTTAGCAGACTGGTTAGAGTACGAGCTCCAGGTCCAGGAGGATATTGTTCAGTATCGCAACAGAAAGGACACTAGCTCTAAACCCAGGGACTCTAGAAGTGCTGTCAAGCCCTCTCCTAAAGTGTCAGTCCTCATGCTGGGGACTGACACCAAACCAGTGGGGGAGTCATTCAGAGCTCCTCCCCCCCGCCAGGACAAGAAGTTTTGTCCATTCTGTGACAACAACAAGCATTCGCTGAATAACTGTGCAAATTTCAAGTTCCTCACCACTGCCCAGAAACGCTCCTGGATCCAGGACAACAACCGATGTTGGCGATGTGGCAGAGAACACAGATCATCGGAGTGTGATTTGAAAATGGTCTGCAAAACATGCAACAGCAGGCACCTTCTTGCCTTGCACGAGGTTAGTGATAGAGGCCCAGCCAAATCTGACAAGGCAGAGAGAAGGCAGGATCCAGTAAAAGCCAGTGGAAGTAAACCCGTGTCCATGCAAACAGCAGAAGAGGTGCTTTACATCGGCAAGCCACCCCAGGGCAGCCGAGTCCTTCTCAAAATTAGCAAGGTAATCCTGCGTAATGGTGACCAAACCTTGGAAACCTACGCTGTGCTGGATGACGGTTCAGAACGCACTTTGCTCCTCCACTCAGCAGCTCAGCAGCTGGGACTCCGAGGCATACCCGAGGACCTGCCCCTGCGCACAGTCAGACAGGAGCTGCAGGTGCTTCACGGGGCGGCTGTCTCATTCACCATCTCACCTGTCAGCTCTCCAGCACTGGTGTACAACATCCAGGGAGCCTTCACTGCACCCCAGCTTGGGTTAGGCCAGCATACCTATCCCACCAAAGCCCTGCAGGCCAAGTACCGCCATTTAGAAACACTGCCTATCCCAGCATTCAAGGACATTGTACCCCTGCTGCTCATTGGCTCAGACCATCCCCACCTGGTGACCCCAGTTGAACCTGTCATCTTTGGGTCACCTGGGGCTCCAGTTGCTGTCCGAACCAATCTCGGATGGACTCTCCAGGGTCCGACTCATAACCTCAAACGGTACCTCAGTGAACAGCACTGCCTTTTCACTTCCTTTGGTGCCCCGTCAGCCGACATCTACCAGCACGTTGAGAGACTGTGGCAGCTGGATGTCCTTCCATGGCGCAGTGAAAAAGTCAGCATGAGGTCACGACAGGATCTGGAGGCCCTTGACTGCTTGGGTTCAAAGACTGTGCGTGTAGAGGTTGATGGTGTCCTCCGCTATGCCACTCCTCTGCTTAAGGTTAAAAACTTTCCCAGTCTGTCTGCCCCAAAGAATGCTGTGCTCCCCCAGCTCAGAAACACAGAGAGACGGTTGGTGAAAGCCCCAGACTTAGCCCAGGTCTACAATGCCGAGATCCAGAGACTCGAACAGGCGGGCTATGTCGCTAAGCTTTCACCGAGCTCAGAGAACACGTCAAGCAGCTGGTACATACCCCATCATCTTGTTGAGCACAATGGGAAGCACAGAGTGGTTTTTAACTGCTCCTTCCAGTTCCGGGACATTGATCTGAACAAACTCCTGCTCCCTGGCCCAACACTCGGTCCGTCCCTGCTCGCTGTCCTACTGCGATTCCGAGAACACTGTGTGGCCTTCAGCAGCGACATAAAGGGTATGTTCCACCAGGTCAGGCTCCTTCCAGAAGATCAGCCCCTCCTTCGCTTTCTCTGGAGGGAACTGAGGCGTGAAGCAGAGCCCACAGTCTACCAGTGGAAGGTACTTCCATTCGGCACCACTTGTAGCCCCTGCTGTGCTACATATGCCCTACAGAAACATGCCATAGACAATACCCAGCCAAATGATGCAGTGAGGGCTTCAGTGCTGAAACACTTCTACGTGGACAACTGCCTTCAGAGTGTGGCCTCAGTCAAAGACGCCAAGGCCATCATCACACAGCTGCAGAAACTCCTAGCTGAAGGCGGATTTGAGTTGCGTCAGTGGGCTAGCACCCACCCAGAGACAATCCGTCACCTTCCTGCTGAGGTGAGATCGGCCAGCGCTGAAAAGTGGATTGCCCAAGGTCACCCAGGTCAGGAGGAATCAGCCCTGGGCCTTAAGTGGGACTGTCAAGAGGACACCCTGTCCTTCAAATGCCGAACTGCTGTTGCCACAGGGGACGTCGTCACCATGCGCTCCATCTACAAAGTGTTGGCGAGCCAGTACGACCCCCTTGGATTTCTGGTGCCTTACACCACCAGGGCCAAGGTTGTCATCCAACACCTGTGGGACAAAAAGCGCGACTGGGACGACCCGGATCTACCAGATCACTTACTTGCTGCATGGAGGGAATGGAAGAACGAGCTGCCGCTGCTGCAAGGTATCACACTTCCAAGGTGTTACACCACCCCTGATTTGGACTCCTCCACTAGCCTTCGTGAGATCCACGTGTTCTGCGATGCCTCGGAGCAAGCCTATGGCTCTGTAGCTTATCTCAGAACAGAGAACCCTGAAGGTGAGGTACAAGTGGCCTTCGTCACTGCAAGATCCAGAGTTGCTCCTAGAAAGCAGCAGTCGATCCCACGCTTGGAGCTGTGTGCAGCTCTTACCGCCGCGCAAATGGCAAATCTCCTCAAGACTGAGCTCACACTCCCCATTCACCGTGTTGTGCTTTGGACTGACTCGACTACTGTGCTTTCATGGCTTCAGTCTGAATCATGTAGATTCAAAGTGTTTGTTGGCACTTGTGTGGCAGAGATCCAGGATCTCACAGCAGGTGACACATGGCGCTATGTAGAATCTGCACTGAATCCAGCTGATGACATAACACGTGGCAAACCTCTTGCTACCTTGACCTCAAACAGCCCCTGGGGCCAAGGCCCGAATTTCTTGTGGTGTTGCCAAGACACATGGCCACAAACTCCCCAGTTGCAGCCTGCTACATTTCAATCTGAGGAGCTCAAGAAACCTCCCTTCTGTGGTCTTACCTCTCCAGGTCCTCTGCCAGATGCAGAACAGTTCTCCACATTCAAGGACCTCCTGGTTGCTACCGTCCAAGGGCAACACGGGGCGGCCTCAGGCAACGTCACAGCCGACGACTATCACCAAGCCCAATCGTCACTCCTCCGTCAGGTACAGCTTGACTGTTTTCCCTCTGATTATGCCCAGCTGCAATCAGGAAAACCAGTAGCCAAGAGCAGCCGCCTTCTCATGCTGGCACCAGAGTTTGACAACAGTGATCAGCTTATCCGAGTGGGTGGACGCCTACGCCACAGCATCCACCTAGAACCAGACACTGTTCACCCTGTAGTGCTGGACGCCAAACATCCAGTCACTCTTCTACTCATCCAAGACTATGATGAAAAGCTACATCATGCAGGCCCAGAGAGGGTCTTCTCAGAAATACGGCGCAAATACTGGATTCCAGGTGGGCGGGAGGCCATTCGCCGCTACCAACGCAAGTGCCAGGCATGCCAGAAGTGGCGCGGGAAGCCACAAGTGCCCAAGATGGCAGATCTGCCCCCTTCTAGACTGCGTATCCTCAAGCCAGCATTCTATTCAACTGGGGTGGATTGTTTCGGCCCATACTCAGTGAAGATTGGGAGGAGGAGTGAGAAACGCTGGGGAATCATCTTCAAGTGCATGACCACTCGGGCAGTACATCTTGATCTCCTCTCCAGCTTGGATTCAGATTCCTACCTGATGTCCTTGAGGAGGTTTATTGCCAGAAGGGGTAAACCATTCGAGCTGATTTCAGACCAAGGGACTAACTTCAGAGGTGGTGAACGAGAGCTCAGTGAGGCTTTTGCTAGCCTTACACCAGACCTTCAAACCCAGCTTGCCTCTCAGCAGATCCACTGGAGGTTCAATCCGCCAAACGCCCCCCACTTTGGCGGTTGCTGGGAGCGTGAAATCCGTTCGGTGAAACAAGCTCTACAAGCAACACTTGGAGCTCAGCTGGTGTCAGAAGAAGTCCTGCGAACTTTGTTAGTGGAGATTGAAGGGATTCTCAACTCCAAGCCGTTAGGCTATACCTCAGCAGACATAGCAGACCCTGACCCAGTTACCCCCAACTCCTTGCTGATCGGGCGACCAGATGCTTCTCTGCCACAGGTGGTGTACCCTGCATCTGAACTTCTAACCAGCAAACGCTGGCGCCACAGCCAATTGTTGGCTGACCACTTCTGGAGGCACTTCATCCGGTTCTATCTTCCCAGCCTTCAAGCCCGTCAGAAGTGGAACACAGATAACCCAGACCTGCACATCGACAAGACAGTCCTCATTATCGACCCTCAACTGCCCCGCTCGCTGTGGCCAGTGGGCAAAGTGACTGGCATCACCTCTGGCCACGATGGTAAAGTACGGTCAGCAGAGGTGAAGGTGGGTGAAAGGACCTACACCCGGCCTGTGACACGCCTTATCCAGCTTCCGGAGCTACCAGACTAACCCTTGGATCATCTACAGGTGCCTTTTCTCTGGTTGCAGATTTCCTACAGAAATCTGGGGGCGGCTGTAGAAAAGGCCCCCTTGTGGCAGCTAGGAGCCACTGACTTTGACACTAACTCTCTCTCTCTCCTCACTTGCCATGCACCTCACTTCACCTGGACTCTTGTCCAATCAGAAGACGCCTTGGACTTTTCATTCCGCAGCGGTGGTCAGTCTGTCGGAGAGGTCGTTTACAGCAGCAGTGTTTTAGTAGCGCAGACTATTATACCTGCCTTTTGTGTATCGTGCGTCTTATGCAAAACCACACACAAACACACACACACATACTCATTTGTCTGCCATCACCATCGGACAGTACAAAATAAAAAATCTCCAATCAAGTGAAGCATCTCCGTGATTCTTACCGATCACCTGCTGTGGGTTCTACCTTAGCGATCCAGTAAATAACTTTAAGTAGGAAGCACATCCTTCCTTACACTAAACCTTGGTCTGAAAAAATAATATAATAAAATGAATATAATCATAATTATAGTGTAATTTAGACCCTGGTTAACATTGGGGCTGCTAGGTAACAGTTATGGAAATACCTCTACATATGTCATATCTGCTGAATATGTCCAAACAGGAAGTAAAATACATAAATTACACAATTAAAAAAAATATTTTAAAAACATGGGCAATTTTTTTGTGTGTGAAATCCTAAATATAATTATGTTTTAGTGAAAATAGTAGTCTAACCTGTAATATGCACTTTAATATTATTTGACAGTTTAAAAGTATGGTTTAAAATGATCAGTTTGTAAAGAAAATTCACATTTTTGGGGCAGGGGCGGAAGTGTGCAGACATTCCGGTGTGAAGGAAACAGTTAGACATGTCATGACATTATGTACTGACAGATTTGCATGGTTCGGTTACAAGTTATAAATCACTTAAAGGGGAGTAGTAGTAGTGCTCAGCAGCATATGGCTAAATTAAAAGGTAAAGTATTGTTAGTGGCCAAAACTATGCTGTTTTTCTGCATAGCAACAGTTTGGCAATAAAACCTGTCAATCAAAAATATTCTTAGCTCTTCATATAAATTCAAATGTAAATAGGATTGGGCTATATTACAAAAATAATCAGTTATTAATACATTTTATTAATATTGATTGATCACAATTGAGCACAACTGAATTTATGTTATATTTTTACGTTTAGATTATAGCCAAATGAACAACATTTCCATAGGAACAAGCAGGAGGGGGCCCTCCTCCAGGCCAAATTAGAGTCAGGTTTGTGAAGATGCAAGCCCGCTCACAGTAAGGATGCATAATTTTATACTTTTTTTCAATGCAATAAATACAACCGAAATTAATAGATTTTTTTTTTTAACAATACAGACTTTTAATCATTACCATTTAAAGGGCCCATCTTATGCTCTTTTCAAATCCATGTTCTAATGTTGTTTCCTTGTCATAAACACACAAACCCTGCGTATTTAGGCTGAAACTAAAAACACTCCACCTTGTGATGTCATGTGGTAATACAGGAAGTGTTCCACTATGTTTTTAAACTCCATACACCTTCACTATTTAAAATTATTTGGATAATTTCAGTCTTGAAATTGCCCATCTCTACAGACAAAAGATAAAAGTTAGCTGTTAACTTGAAAACTACCACTTCATGACATCACAAGGAGGAACAGAGCATTTTGAGCTTTGGAGATGCAGACAGACTAATAATAAAGGATTAGTCAAACAAACAAACAAACAAACAAACAACAAAATACAACTCCAGGTATGTTTTTGAGAACGTAACAACATTACAACATGACCTCATAAGAGTTAATTTTGCATAATATAGTACCTTAAACACATAAAATAGTTTGAACTCTGCTCTAAACCACATACTATTAAAAATACCCAAGCATAACATTGCGGATTTGAAATGATCTCAATTCAGACTCGACAATGGCTCTAACAGTCCTAAATGTACATAATCCAATACCATGCTTTTGTGTTTTCATCTTTTCAGTTTTACCTGTTGTTTTTCCCCTCATAAATCACAAGTGCAGTAAACCTTTGGAGACACCTTTAATGCTGCAGAATAACTCTATGATTAACGGCCAGGACTACGACAGATTTGGTGAATAAGATTTTCTGTGCCGAGCTGCATCTGCTGTAGGACCTGAGGCGCTGTTTCTCACCAACAAGTTTTATAGCGGTCGTACACGGAGAGGTATTACAGCAGTCAACAGCAAATAAGTGCCAGTAATTTCAGACTGAATGATTCACAAATGTGCTGTAAGGAGTCTCCTCTTGTCACTTTTTGTGTGTGTGGAGTCATACAGCAATGTAGACATATTACAAGTGTGTGTGTGTGTGTGTGTGTGTGTGTGTGTGTGTGTGTGTGTGTGTGTGTGTGTGTGTGTGTGTGTGTGTGTGTGTGTGCGTGTGTTATAGATGCATGGTGATAGACAACAACAAAAGAGAGGCTAGACTATACCTCATATCAAAGCCACATGTCTGGCCTTGTGTAAACTAAACATTCAAATGTATAAAGTGGTAGAAAGAGTGCTGGAAATCTGTACTTAAGTAAAATTAAAGTAATGCTGGCAAAATTTTACTTAAAGGGACCAAATTTTGTTATTTTCTAATCTTTGTTATAATGATGTTTCCTCATCAAAAACATGCCTGGAGCTTTTTGTTTGTGTGTTTGACACACAAACCCTGCATATTTAGGTTGTGTTCCACCTTGTGATGTCATGTGGTAATACAGGAAGTGCTCCACTGTGTTTTTAAACTCCATACACCTTCACTGGAATCATTTGGATGGTTTCAGCCCTGGAATTGTCTCTACTGAACTAAAGGTATAAGGTAGCTATTAACTTGAAAATAATAGACTAATAATAAAGGATTACTCAAACATGTGTGAATGAAACACAACTCCAGGTATGTTTCTAATGAGGTAATAACATTCTAACATGGCGTAAAGCTCACAAGAGTCAATTTTGTGTAACATAGACTCCTTAGTAAATGTAAAACATACACATGAAAAATAAAGAGTTTGCCAGGAAAGGCTCAAACACTACCATGCAATCAGATATAGTTTATTTCAGCGACACATGTGAAATGAAGGAGCTCATTGGTCACTCATCATTTTGAACAAAATCTAATTTCTCTAACTGCTGAAAGAGCACTAACAGCAAAGAGTGGTGAAGGAACCAAGCATTTGACAAAGAAATGAACAGTCTATAATTGTAATGGTAGGTTTATTTTAACATTAAGAGATAGAAAATCCAAAAGAAAAGGTAGAAAATCACATTATAGAAAATATATTAATTGATTTGCATTCTATTGTGTGAAATAAGTGTTTGATCCCCTACCAACAATTAAAAGTTCTGGCTCCCATAAACCAGTTAGACACTCCTGATGAATTCGTCACCTGAATTAGACTCCTGTTTTAACTAGTCACCTGCATAAAAGAGACCTGTCCACAGAATCAGTCAATCAATCAGACTCCAAACTCTCCAACATGGGAAAGACCAAAGAGCTGTCAAAGAATATCAGGGACAAGATTATAGACCTGAACAAGGCTGGAATGGGCTACAAAACCATAAGCAAGAAGCTGGGTGTTAAGGAGACAACTGTTGGTGCAATTATTCAAAAATTTAAGAAATACAAAATGACCATCAGTTGACCTCAGTCTGGGGCTCTACACAAGATCTCACCTCGTGGGGTTTTAATGATCATGAGAACAGTGAGAAATCAGCCTAGAACTACACGGGAGGAGCTAGTCAATGATCTCATGGCAGCTGGGACCACAGTCACTAAGAAAACCATTGGTAACACTTCACGCTGCAATGGATTAAAATCCTGCAGCGCTTGCAAGGTCCCCCTGCTTAAGAAGGCCCATGTGCAGGCCCGCCTGAAGTTTGCCAATGAACACCTGAATGATTTAGAGGGTGAGAAGGTGCTGTGGTCAGATGAGACCAAAATTGAGCTGTTTGGCATTAACTCAACTCGTCATGTTTGGAGGAAGAGAAATGCTGCCTATGACCCCAACAACACCATCCCCACGTCAAGCATAGAGGTGGAAACATTTTGCTTTGGGGGTGTTTTTCTCCCAAGGGCACAGGACAACTTCACTGCATCAACGGGAGGATGGACGGAGCCATGTACCGTTAAAATCCTGAGTGACAACCTCCTTCCCTCCGCCAGAAAACTGAAAATGGGTCTTGTATGGGTCTTCCAACATGACAATGATCCAGAACATACAGCCAAGGCAACAAAGGAGTGGCTTAAGAAGAAACACATTAATGGAGTGACCCAGCCAGTCTCCAAACCTTAATCCTATAGAAAACCTATGGAGCTGAAGCTCAAAGCTGCCAAGCGACAGCCACAAAACCTTAATGATTTAGAGATAATCTGCGAAGAAGAGTGGACCAAAATTCCTTTTGATATGTGCGCAAAGCTGATCATCAACTGCTGTACAAGAAACGTCTGACCTCTGTGCTTTGCAAACAAGGGTTTTGCCACTAAGTCTTTTTTAGCTAGAGGGTTCAAATACTTATTTCACTCAATTAAATGCAAATCAGTTTATATATTTTCTATAATGTGATTTTCTGGATTTTCTTTTTGATATTCTATCTCTCAATGTTAAAATAAACCTACCTATTAAAATTATAGACTGTTCATTTCTTTGTCAGTGGGCAAACCTACAAAATCAGCAAGGGATCAAATACTTATTTCCTCCACTGTATATACTTAGTTATAGTAGCTGGAGTATATGTAATTTGATCCTTTCCCCCCTGAACACAAATCGTTCTTATGCAGTGTTTGAGTGTAGCTCAGAGGAAAGCGTGAGTCAAAGCAGAGGCCTCCTTCTTCAGAGGCAGATGTCTGGTACATTGAGCCATGACGGACACCAGCGCTGACAGCAGAGATCACACTGACAGATGGACTCACTGGACAGACAAGTGTCCTTCAACGACGCCGACAGAACCTCATGTAGCACAAGACAAGCGTCAGAACAAGAAACATCACATCACATCACAGGCCTAGGCTTGAACAATACCAGGAATTTAAGAGCACTGTAAACCCCATAAACCGTATCTCCACTCTAAGTGTATATACTGCTATAGTATACATGTATTTGACCTGCCTGTGGCCCTGCATCGAGTGGTGGAAATAAAGAAAGAAGAAAAGTTAAAGTACTGCTATATAGTATGTTATTCAATGTATGTGCTCTTTCAGTTTTATAAAGGATACTACAATCACAGCTGAACCTGGGGTGCTCATGCCTTAACCTGCAAATGGGACACATAGAAGTCTTTCTCATTCTCAGTATATGGACAGGCCATGCCTAATGTGAAAGCTCAAAAACTCCAGAATTCCCTCAATGATCTGCAGAGGCTGCACTAGCACTGACTAATGATTGGCTGCAGGTGCTGGGGTTTAGGTAGTGAAGATTCAGATCAGAGAGAGTCCTTTAGGTTGTATTTCAGCATTGCAGCATTGCAATTGGCAACCAAAATAAGAGAATCTGAACACAGAAAGGTCATATTTATGGATTTTACAATCTTATAAAATCTTACATACTGTTTCTTTAAAACAAAAAATGGGTTGGTCCAGGCCAATCGACAGAAATTTGTGGGCCTAGGGCAAGAATCCTCACACGGTCCCCCCTTTAATATAAATTAATAGGAAGAGGGTCCAACTGTGGGCCCTAAGACCCTCGGACCTGGGGCAACACACCCCTTTGTCCCCCATGTCAACTCCCCTGGGTGGGTCACATGACATTTTGCACAAATGATGAGTGAAATTATATTGAGAAAGTGCACATTTGGCTGAATGTGACTCCACTGTATAGCAGTAATCCCTTAGTACTAACTGAAAAAATAATACCCCTCCACAGATTGGTATAGTAAAGCTGATAATGTCGATTGCTCCGGTCATAATGGTGGTATAACAAATAGTGGTAGGGTGAGATTATCACTAACTTTTGTCCTAAGTGGAAGCTTTTATCGAGGTGAGAAAATTCCATAGCCGACACCAAAAACATGCATTAACATACCACTGCAAAGCCAAGGTTAGCGAACTTACTCACTTATTAGGCCTAACTACCCCTTTGGAAATATACATCTATAACTTTTGGCACACAGACCTCTAATAACAAGCGGCTAACAACCAGTCATTATGGGGGCTTGAGGAGGAGATTTACAAATCTAGGGTTCAGTGGTGTTGGACAGGCCCCCCTCACTTGAAAATGGTTATCCCATCAAGGACACGCCGAACCGTGTGATAAAATCGTATGATTTATTCTTGGCGGCTGATAATTACTGGTGTCTTGTCACCTGTCAAAATGAATGGACAGGGAGAGTCCGAGGCTGTAGTCTCTGTGCTCTTTACGCCACAGCAGTAAATCTGACATGTTTGTGAAGTCATAAATCACAGCTCCCCTGAACACAGCGCTGCGCCTGCTACTGTTAAAGACTGTTAAAGTGGATCTAACAAACACACTTTGCCTGACACAAAGGTGTGCAAATGGAGATGTCCAAGTGATACTTTTAGAGTGGAAGAGATAAGAAAATGTCTCCCCTAAGTCTATCAAAGCTCAAAGCTCAAACCCCATCATTGCCACTGTTATCAGTGGGAGATTTGCGAGCACTTAAGTACAGACCAGAGTTATTTTAGTTACATCAGATTTTCTTTGAAAAGAGTCAAAACCTCACTTAAAACAACACATTACAATGTACTGACTTCTTTAATCAGTGAAAGTTACAGGTGCTAATGAGGTAATGAGCATTCTGATTGAAACTGACAGATCACTGAAAAGACCCTTTGTTACTCTTAACACTAGTCTGTATGAATGTAGAGCTGATGTATTAGAGCCTGGGAGTTGCCTTCATGTTTCAGTAGAGGCTTGCTGCATAAAATGCACTGTGGACTTATCTCTATAACATGCATACATTTGCATTAGAAAATAGCAATGGACTGGGTGGGAAAAGGGCAGTATAATGAGTAAAACTCACAGTTAGGCTAACCCCATGAAGAAAGCAGTAAAATGGCTAGACCTCAAATCAATAGTTGTGCTCTGTGAGCTGCAGCGCTGGGCTGTAATTGTTTTAAAGGTTGGCGTCTCAAAGCCGCAACACGTACAATAAAAAGTCATGAGCAGGAAGGAAGCAATGCTTGTGAACGACCCCTGGTTCAGTATCTGAGAGCAGAACCTTTACTTACCCGACCTGATGCACTTGGCCAAGAGCTTAAAGGTCAGTGCAGTTACATCTCCAAATCCTCGATCCTACAATATCTGACATCTATTGTGTGGTGATAGGCTCCTCTCAGCTCCAACCTAGACAATTTGTTTATGTTAATATTTAGTCATTTTCATATTACAGACTACTACTATTAGTAATGAGTTAATGATGCCTTATTCATTGGGCTGCATAATATGAAATTAAAACATCTTAGTAATGTTAATATGCTGTCAATGAAAGATCAATGGTTTAAGCCAGCAGCAATTGTAGGTCCTAATTGTAAAATATTTGCCCTTGTTTTTCAGTGTCTTTGAAGTCTTGAGTTTGTTCGGCTTCTGTCCTCAGGTGCTGCCCAGGCCTGATTTATGGGAGAGGTTCCAGCGGAGCTCCTCTAAATTACATGGCCCTTAAGCCTAAGCGCAGAGAGATACACAGGGGAGAATGGACATTCTGAAGACAGCTAATTGTAAGGACAAATCTAAACCACCACAGATAAGAAGGTTCCTCTCTTCCCACACCTGAGAAGGACAACACAAACAACTGTAGCTCACATGATACATGGCCATGGCCTCAGAATGTGTATGATGTCCATTCAGTTCAATCAAGTATTTCCTTATCAAAAGCAGTCTTGATAATGAATATATCTAACCAGTTTTATGTAATGGGTTCATTTAGACTATAATAACTATAAGGCTCTAAACTTGTGTCATTTTTTTAAATGCACAAATAGTTAAGTAAGCTTGAAGTTGACTAAGTCCTTGTGTTTTGTATACAACATTACACTGAAGTGATTGCGTTAGATCATATAAGAGATAGAAGGGAGAGTCAGAGGAGGAGGTGACAGTGCCATTTGGCCTGAGGGCTCCCATAAACCAGGAGATGGAGAGAGTGCACAGTTCCTCACAGGTACCTGAGTCATGTGACCACAGCAGCTTTAAAAGGCAGGTCGACCTGACGGCTCAGTTACAAGTAATCACAAGACAGCAACAGCAGCAGTCAGAGCAGGAGAATACCGGGACTGTCGGCACAGGGGACACACCGACAGCCCCGCACACAAAACAGATAACCTGACACTAACATTACATAGATTTTTGTTATTTTAAAGGCATTTTTTCTGGTGTTTTGCCACTGTTTGCACCATGAGCTGCAGCAGTGTGGCCGGCTCAGAGTTCTCTGAGGAAGAGTTGGAACTGTGCACTTTGGGCCAAGGTGAAGAAGAGGGAAGTCTTAAAGGATCCTTCCAGGACAGTGAGAGCTCCACCAGCCCCAGTGAAGCAGAAGAAGGCCAGACCAAGAAACGCAACCGCCCGGTGCGCTCCAAAGCTCGAAGGATGGCAGCTAATGTCCGTGAGCGTAAACGTATCATGGACTACAACCAGGCCTTCAATGCCCTCAGGGTCGCCCTGAACCATGACCTCAGTGGAAAACGCCTGTCCAAAATCGCCACTCTGCAGAAAGCCATCAACCGCATCTCTGCGCTGTCTGTGTATCTAAGTTCCAATCCGCCCAGTAAACCCTGCAGTCACCGGGAGTGTAACCACGGCACAGGGGCCCCTCGCACGGAGCAGAGCCGGGCCCCGGGGGCTCGAGTGGAGCAGCAAAGCTACGTCCCCTGGCACATGCCCATGCCCCATCAGAGGGCACAGCCAGGGTCTCACCTGCATAGGTTATCCACTGAGCCTCACATTTACATGGACACCTCAGGGTCCTCGTGCCCTCCATCCCCGCACTACCCCTGCTACCCTCCAGAGGCACAGCTCTACTCCACACATGGACACTGTGGAAGCCCCCACGAGCACCCCCCCAGCCCCCTCAGGTACTCACAACCTGGGGAAGGCCTGGGCTACCAGTCTGCAGTCTGGGCCTCCTGTACACAAGGATACATAGATCAGTTTGTAGAACCAGCACCGGGACTTCACTGGCCTGTGGGCTATCTGCAGGAGCCTGATCACAGCCTGTCACTGTGCACAGAGATACTTTAACAGAGTGTACACTGTGACTCTGCACTGCACAAACTCTTACTAGAGTCCTATCAGTGTCCTGTCAGTGTCCTATAGGAGCATGCACTGAGGAGCACAGGGCTGGACTGTGAACCACTGAACTCAGAGTGATGCTAAAGAAACCTGTAAATGTGCGATGGCATCTAGACCACAGAATGTTGTAAACGCTGCAGAAATGCATGTTATTCTCTGATGACGGTCTCTTTTATCTCCTGAATAGTTTAATTGTGGTTATGACAAACACAACGTTCATGTTGTTAAAATGCTATATGATGAATATGCATTGTACATATGGTCCTGCACTTGACAAAACCCACTGTATTACAAAGGTCAAAATGCACAAACTAAAATGTGACTTATGGCACCACGTTTTGTAAATGTATTTATTATTTTAAGTTTTTTATTGTATTGTTAAATATGTATGGCATTTTAAATAAATCTTTAAAATATAATTATAGAGTCTCTGATATTTTAAGTTTTGCCAAACAAACAACAATAGTGTGTAGTGTAGTGTAGTGTAGAGTGCATGTGTCCATGTGAGGGGCGGTGTGTGGTTGATTATAGCCCTGGGTCGCTTTGCCGCAGAGATGACAGAGGTCCTTCACTGTTGAGAAATGTCCTTACAAGTCCATTCATGTCATTTTTGTGAGAGGGGAGAGAAGGTGCTATTTACACAAAGCTATAAAACACACAGCCCATTAGGGGAAGGACAACACTGCTTTACCGGGTGCAGCTAAATCAATGATCACTGCAGAATCAACATGTAACTGTTCGAGAGGAGGGCTGGTTCCTGCTTGAATTTGTGGAGATGTTATTGCTTTTGACCATGATGTTACATGTTTTTTAATTTATTTATCCCGCATTTGTCCATTTGCAGGTGTTTATACTGCTTATAAAATGCACTGAAAAACATACATTTTGACTGTGAGTGAGGTCACCTCCCCGAAAATCTACAAATAACTTGTTAACTTGGCCTGATGGAGTACCATAATTTTCTCCACAAACAACTATGCCTTATTCTGCAAAAAAGATCTGTTCACTAAACCTATACTATCCTGTACTTTAGATCTGTAGAAAAATGTTCTGAAGTGTGATTCTTGAATTAGTTTATTAGATCATATTTCAGTCTTTTTGTCAATTCTCCTTTTGTCAATTGAAAATGTGAACTTTAAACAGAATCTATTATTATAACATAAATTACAAATCTTATAGCAATCACAATTTAATATTTTTCCAAAATCGTTCTGCCCTAATCTCCATATATCCATACCAGGACTGTGATGCAAAGCAAAGGCAGCTGTATAGGTCCAATATACATTCATCCATTGGCCTGGTCAACAACACTACACACAAGTGAGTAAAAAAACACAACCTGTACATCAACAAAAGCTTTCCCTCTCCTGCAGGCCAAAGGTAATGGAAAACAGGTATAATATTAGAGCCTGGGACAGAACCACCGACAGATTTATGTGGGCTCAGGAAGGAAGAGTGTGCCCCGTCATCATGGTGGTGAAATCCCCTGTCTGTGAGCACGGGCCTGCAGGTGCACCACAACCTGAGCCACTTTTGAACATCCTGGAGGTCCACAGCAAAGAGGCCAGTCACAATAACAGATTCTGAAGTGAGATATACAAACAGTGCTGGGAAGTAACTGATTACATGTACTGAAAATACATATTAAGAATACTATTTCTTTTCAAATCAAAGGAATACATCATGGCATTTGATCAAGTAATTTAGACTTCAAACTGCACCAAATGAGTAAGAAAAATACAAAACACTGCTCTTGTTGAGGGTGTATGTGTGATTTATCCTTTTCCAATTAGTGATAAACAAATCACTAATCCTATGTTGTGTTTTTACATTATAATTTAAGTGCAAGTATTCAGAATATAGTACTCTGATTGAAACATGTAACAGAATACATTACAAAATACATTTTAATCCAGGAATTCAGTACTCTGTAACTAAATACATTTTTAAAGTATTCTTCCCATCACTGTACAGGTGGGGAGTATGTGGGTTATTACTTTTTCATAATAAGTATTTTTCGGACATTTACTCCTCCTTGAGTAATATATTTTAGAGTGTAACAGTACACTTACATAAGTATTGGGAGTGGGTTAAGATTTGCGATTTATGTTTTAATGACACGATTCTGTTCACATTTTAAACACATCCAGAAGCAATGACAAAAAGACTCAAATATGAACTGACAAACTAGAACAAGAGTCTTATTGCAGAACATGTTTGTACAGATCTAAACTACAGGCTAAGCTGTTTTTATGTGAAATAAGACCGGATATGTTGTTTGTGGAGGAAATTACACTACTTCAAAAACTGCATCCTTTGCGATTTGCTAATTATGTTCATTCAAATTGGAATTTGATTCGATTGCAATTAATCTTGCAGCCCCAAGAGGAGAGCTGGTGGTGGGGTCTTTTCACAGACATGAATCAGTGGGAAAGCTTGAGTCACTATAGTGAAAGATGAGAGTGACTGGCAGCGCTCTGTGACGGCATGTCTCTCTCTCCTCCCTCTTTGGCTTGATCACACAATTCTTGTCGTATTGTGGCGGTTTATGGACTTGTTTGGCTCTTCAAGGACATACAGAGTAAAAGTGGACCAGTAGAGCTATGCAATTACTTAATGTTCAGACTTACAATAGTACATAATTATTGCTATCGTAGATATTGCTTTATGGGCATTTTTGCAAGCTTGTTTAAGCAGCAGATTTTACATTTACATAGTGCAAATGTTTCTTCACTAATAAAAGTATGACACCAAACAGTTTTAACTTAACTTAACATTTCATTTGAATAACCAAAAACAGCTCTATTAAATATACAGTCTGAAATGGGATGTAGAAGATGCAGGCATTTGAGATCTCATTTTTGTATCAAAGAACCTTTACTTAAAATTGCATTAGCCAATTTGATCAGACCTACTTCTTTCTTTCCTGGTTTGAAAATCATGTAACCCAGCTTTAAGCATGTTCCAGAGTTTTACCTTATGTCCTACTTTAAGGAGCACTCTGTAATTTTTCTGATAGAAAAGTACAATTAAGTACAACTTAACTATAGTAAATTTAACAGATTAAATCTAAATACTATTTATTTCTGTCTTGTCTATTTTCTGTGCAGGCGACACATTTCCATACAAGGACAGTGAAGTATAGTAGCATGCTACTTTAGAGGTCTTATATTACGCAAAATGGATTCGTGTGAGCTTTAAGCCATGTTAGAATGCTGTTACAAAAACATATTCAGAGTTGTGTTTTGTTTCATACACATTTTCATAGTCTGTCTACTGTTGTACCTTGTGATGTCATTAAGTGGTAGTTTTCATATTAATAGCTACATTTTACCTATAGGTCAGTAGAGATAGGTAATTCCAGGACTGAAATCATCCAAATTGATTCTAGTGAAGGTGTATGGAGTTTAAAAACACAACGGAACACTTCCTGTATTACCACATGACGTCGCAAGGTGGAGAGTGGACTGTTTGACAGAAGAACTCAAACTGAAATTGCATATTCAAAATATGCAGGGTTTGTGTGTGAAACATGTGTGAAAAAAAAAGAAAACACAACTCCAGGAATGCTTGTGATGAGGAAACAACATTAAGACATAGATCAGTCAATAGTGTAATATTTAACCTCTATGAACAAATGAACAGAATAGTTTTTCATATAGCTGATGCCGCATGTTCTCTCCAATCCATTTTTTCCCACACGTTTATTATGCTATTTTCTGATCTATGTTATAATGTCGTTTCCTCATCACAAACATACCTGGAGTTGTGTTTTGTTTCATTCACACACACATATTTAACACATAAACCCTGTATATTTAGTTCTTCTCTCAAACAGAAAACACTCTGTTCCACCTTGTGATGTCATGTGGTAATACAAAACGTGCTCCACTGTGTTTTTAACTCCATACACCTTCACTAAAATCATTTGAATGATTTCAGCCCTGGAATTGCCAATCTCTACTGAACTAAAGGTAAAACGTAGATGCTAACTTGAAAACCACCACTACATGACATCACAAGGTGGAACAGAGCATTTTGAGCTTTGGAGAAGGTGCCATACTAATAAAGGGTTACTCAAACATGTGTGAATGAAACGAAACACAACTCCAGGTATGTTCTGAGGAGGTACATGTCTTAAAGCTCAGTCAGTTTTGCGTAATACAGCGCCTTTAAGCGGTCACTTGCATATCAGACAAATCCACCAGAGCAAATCGTTGTTATTTAAAGGAATTCTCTTCTCCGAGCCTCTGTTTTTACAATGTGACTCACCTGAGGATTTACTTCACTCCTCTGACATGTGAGCGTGCCAGTGATACATCGTTTCTTCAGACAGGCCCGCCCCCCTGACATCTCCCGCTGGCAAAGCTAATGGAATGAAAACAAGAAAACATGAGCGCAACAGTGTCAGAACATAAGGGTGTGTTTAGGTGATATATGAGAATGAGTCAGCCCCTTCAGTGAGGAGGATGCATGTAGATTTTCATTACATACTCGATGTAACACATTATAGAGACGCACAAACATGCTCAAGCTTAAGTGACATCATCGGTGAAGGTGTTGGAAACATGAGCTGACAAACTGACAAGTAGAAACAGACAGATTATAAAACACAATGAGGTGTCTAAAAGAGGTAAAATAAACTACATTCCAGGTTGCACAATTCGCACATTTCATTTTACTGGGTTGGTACAAATGTTACTGTAACTTATGTAATATTAAAGATGCACTGTGTAACTTTTCTGGTGGGGGGAGTCCATCAGTTGCTTCTCTCCATGGAGATATTTCTTGGATTGTTCCACAGCATAGCATTACACTTATTTATCTCTACGGAGACAGCAGGTGACACTGCAAGGTCAAGTTATATGTCAGATCTGTGGGGAGGCGAGCCCATTCACAGTAAGAATGCAAGTTTTTAGGTTAATAAAAACCCTTGTTACTGAGTAAATGCATGATGGATATGTTTAATGCCATACCGAGACATTCCAGACAAAACAATAACATCTCCATGAAGTCAAGCAGGTGACGAAGCCTCCACCTGAAAAGTTACACAGTGCACCTTTAAAGATGCATCACATAACTTTTTTTTTAATTGATCATCTTCTAGTCTAGTCATCTACTCTTGCATGTATTCATCTGTAGAAGTTAATATTGCTTATAAAAAACATATATCCTGATTCTGAGTTGGGCTGCCTCTCCACAGATCTGACTTGTAACTTGGTCTGGTAGAGTAACCTTGTTAATGAGTTTATAATGCCATAATGCGGAACAATCAAGTTAACCAATGTTATCTATTCATAATCATTCAAAAAATAATTAAAAGGATTTACATATTTGATGACAAAATACGTGAACTGTGGTCACAAGGGAGTAGTCTAGAAATGATATATTAGTTTTAGAGAGACCTTTACATAGAACATTTTACCCTGAACAAAAACAAGCCTAGACAGTAAAATCTTACCAGTGAAAGATCAGAAAAATGCCTTAGACATGTGTGTACTTGTTTCATATGTTAATGTAAAGCTGTGACTGACACTGTGAAGGTGAATATACTTTTATTCGCAGATAACTTGTGAGTGGTGTGGCACATTTGTACCACTAGATGGAGACAAGACGATGCAAAAAAGACCCAGTTCTGAGCTGAAAACTCTGACTCCAAAAGGGAGAAATGTTCTTTCATAACAGCAGTGAGATCAATAGATTCTACTGGCCATGATAATAACACTGTGTGTCTGCAGAATAGTCTATTTAGAGACCAGCACAAAGGCAGAGTGACAGGCATCTCCTTCTCACACAACAGTTATTGAACACTATTCTTTTTCCATCTGTGGTGGTATCAAGAAAAGTCATTTTGAACTATTGAACGCAATGCACCAAACTATATCTCTTTGTGCTTACAAGAATATTATTGTACAAAAGAACATATCCCACATAACACAACACCATAAAATATTAGAAAACCTGTTTTTAGATCTACAGTGATCAGAAAATGTATAATTATGAATACTTAATTTATTATTTAATTAGGACCAGACCTTTTTGAAATGTACTTAATAGGATTTTTTTTACTATTGCAATTGTTTTGCAATATATTATTTTATATTTCATGATTCACTCCACTGTGCACATTTTATCATGTTCAGGAACATTAATACTAGTAAGAAGACTGAAATATGAACTGCTAATCTAATACAAGAACCACATGCATTTCAGAAGAAGTTTTGCTAAAAACTAAAGTGTTAGCAGGTTTTACTCAAGATAAGATTGAAAGGTGATAAAAAGAAAACAACTGCAAAAGAGCTTTGTGATTTATTCCACACAAAGCTTAGCCAATGAAATTACGATAACAATTTGATTGTGATTAATCTCACCAATATTGTGTTAATTTAAATGTATATGTATGCATAATAACAACATGGAAATAGAGTGGACAGCACTCACACTTCACAGCAAGAAGCTCCCAGGGCAGCCTGTATGTGTGGAGCTGCATGTTCAACTTGTGTCTGGTGATTTCCACTGGGTACTCCGATTTCATCCATCAAAACACAGTAGGATCCAGCGAAGGTCATCCTGTGAGTGAAAGAACTTTTGTCACTATTCTTCCCACTTACACTGGCCCTTCTCTAGAGTACTGCTACTCAAGTAACATTTACTCGAGTAACAGTACCCATTAAAAGTAATTATCCATCTGCCAAAAACACATTATCCAACGTACCAACCATAATATTAGCCAAAATAACTGTTTTGATTTCATAAATGAAGCTGCTTTCCAATCCATTTTGTTCTTTGTGCTATGAAAGGGAAAAGCTCCATATTTTCTGCTGTCTTTGAGTCCAGAGCTTGGCCTGATCTACTCTGATGGAGAGCAACAGAGGCTAAAGAAAACTAAACATCGCTGACGGTGCGGTTGCCAGATCCACTATATTTTGTTTATCTCTTTTTGGTTTGGGCTTGTTTGGTTTGGTGTGCCAGTTTAGACAGCACCTGTGAAGTGCTGGCAATGGTAAACTAATTTAGAATTCAACTGAATATTGACATGTTGCTTTCAGTCACCTTAAAAAAAACATATTACGCTTTTCAACAAGCTATTAATGACAATATTAACAATTTTGTGACATTTTTTAACCCTCCATGTACCTGTATGACCTGAAGTCTGTTTTTTTTAATACAGCCAGTAAGAACAGAACAGTGGGCGGAGAATGCCTTGAAGCAATATACTGTAGTATTACTTAAATATGCATACATCAAAATACAACTCTTGAGTAAGCTACTGATGAGGGAATACTATTACAAAAATGTTAAAAGGTCATAAAATTTAATCAGACTTAGACTTAGACAAACTTTATTGATCCACAAGGGAAATTATTTGGATACAGTAGCTCACTCATGACAATATAATATAATAACAAAGAGTAAAAAGATAAATGGTATAGCAGAAAAGATAGCAAGAGACAGGTGTCGAATAAGACATGATTATATAAATAAATGTATATGTACAAGTCAAAATAAAACAGAAAAATAAGTAAGAAACATAAAATCAAATACAAAATCACAGCTGTATACATGAAACAGTAAAGGCAGTGCAATGATATGCTGATTGACATAAGGTTATCCGTTACATAAGAGTTAAGAACGTAAGAGTTGTTGTACAGTTGTAGGGAGTATTATCTGTTACATAAAGGTGAGTAGGAGCCTGTTGGAGAATGAGCTCCTCTGACCCTCTATATGTCCCATTTATCTTATACAAACAAACAAACAAATACATGTTACTCACTGATTCAAAGCTGGAGTAGAGCATACAGAAAAAGCAGCCCTCCCTTAGATTCAGATTGTACCACAAACAAATTGAGCTATCAGAAGTTATTAGAAGGGGTTAGCCGTCTACCTTTTCCCAAATACCACACTATGGATTTTTCTCATCCCAACTAGATGCAGTGTTTCTCAAGGGGTATGAAGAGAAGCAAAAGTCATGATGTAGGCTGTAATATCTGAAATCACAGGTTTAAAGATTTTCTGTTGGTCTGGTGGGCTCTCAGTTGGATACAAGCCCTGTATAAATTATTATGTGTTGTTCAGGTTGCTAATATAGGTGTGCATGAGCCGTAAATTTGCTAGGGCTATGCCTGTGATTTCTGAAAGGATTAAAATATACAATTACAAATGCCATGTTTAATGTTGCATGTCCGTGGGTTTCAGAATAATCAATTTGAACCATTGAAGCAAAATATTATATCTTTTGAATGGGAAAAAGTACTTGAAATGTTAGCTGAAACAAGAAAATGAAATCCATAAATGTAAGAGGGGCATTATGCAAAGTTCACTTTTTTGAGTTTTCTACCATGTTATAACATTGTTCAATCATCAAAAACATGAAGAGATTTGAAGAGGTTATTTTTGTGATCTTTCCTGGGCCCTATTTGAACCCTCCACACTTAGCTGTAAGACTGCGTTTTCTGCGAATAAAGTATTTTTAAAACTATAAAAGGTAACATGGTGATTTATGTAACGTGTTAGCCGTTAAAGGTCCCATATTACACAAAATTGACTCTTGAGAGCTTTAAGCCATGTTATAATGTTGTTAACTCATTAGAAACATACATGGAGTTGTGTTTTGTTTAATTCACACATGTTTGAGTAATCCTTTATTATTTGTCTGTCTACATCTCCAGATCTTAAAATGCCCTGTTCCTCCTTGTGATGTCATGTAGTGGTAATTTTCAAATTAACAGTGGTGGAATGGGCAATTCCTGGGCTGAAATTATCCAAATGATTGTAATAAAGGTGTATGGAGTTCCTGTATTACCACCTGACATCACAAGGTGGAACAGAGTGTTTTCAGTTTGAAAAAAGAACTCAGCCTATAAAATATTTGCAGGGTTTGTGTATTAAACATGTGTAAATGAAGCAAAACAAAACTCCAGGTATGTTTTTGATGAGTAAACAACATTATAATACAGGTCTGAAAATAGTATAATACATGCTCATTAATACCCCATAGAAGTAAAATATCCCATCTTTAAAATGAACTATTTGTGTCCTCAGTGAGCAAACTAGTTATTATTGAAAACTTAAAATTAAAATTTATGGAGGCTGTAATCTTTTCTGATTACAGGTTTCAACTAGGATACTATCCACAGTACGATCCATGTTGAACAGATGACCACTGCTGAATTAGATCATTTTTTAAAGGTCCTCAAAATGTTGCATAGAACAGGAAGCTGAAACCCATGAATAAATAATAGTTGAATCTTAACTCCTATAGGCCTAGTGCAAGTCAGAAATACCAAATGTAAAGCGCGGCTATGTCTAAATGTGACCGGAGATTGCTGAAATGTGCATCTGAGCTCAGAGCAGACTGTGGCTCAGAGGTGACTCCTGACAACACCACACATCTCCCAATCGGGCGTGGAGAAGTATCTGGGCTGACTCCGAAGTTATAGATGTGCTGGAAAACTCTCAGAATTTATACTTTGCAGCTGATGTCATCAATATTCCCTGGGGGTGTGATGCTAACTGTAAGCACTGCTCTGTCTGAGGCTTGTTAGACTTTAATCTGAACTTCATTTTAACACAATCTGACCAAAGAACTGATTTATCTGGAACTACAACAGGTGAGCTGATTTGCGCTGTTAAACAAGTTCCTCTCAAATGGCATTACAGTCACACACTAGCTAGCATTAGCACTCTCCGGGGGCGGATTTTTAGTTGGAGGAGCTAAGGGGATGCTTCAATGTGGATGCTCACTTAACATGTTTGTTTTAACTTTTAACAATGGAGTACACCGCCCACTCTCAACCACGTTTGCTTTGCTATTTTAAACAAGTTTAAATGTTGTTAGCACTGTGTAGAATCCCTCAGTCCAGGTAGAATCCATGGCAAAAGGAGAAATTCAATTTGTCAACTGGACAAAAGATTTATTTGGTCGAATACGTTTCGCAGCTCGTCCAAGCTGCTTCTTCAGTTCTGGTCAGATGCTGGCGGACACTGCCTTATATCTGCCTGAAGGGAGGAGCTAATTACAATGAAATTACTCTGAGACAACACATATTTGTTTACAGTTTCTGTTAGTTAGGTGGGTCTATTCAATATGGAGTGGGAGTGGGGTGTAGTTAGCATATCCATTCAGGGCCATGATGGGTGTTTTCACACCTCTGGACCTGACCTGGCTAGCCCTATTGTTTTCTTTGTTTGTTTTGATTTAGGTTTGAGGATAGAGTTATAAATGGGAGACAAATGATGTCTGAGACCTCCATTTCTGTTCAAGGAAGGATTCTCTTTCTTGACAAAAATAGCCTCTTTAACTCCTCCTCTCAAACCAGTTCTTTTCGCTGGCCAAGATCTGGACCTCACTGTCCTCAAAGGAGTGGCCTGTGGCTTTTAGATGGAGATGTACGGCAGACTGAGGTCCACTTTGGCTCTCTCGTCTGTGTTGGTACATCCTCTTGTGAAATGGCTGTTTTGTTTCTCCAATGTAGCGCTCACTGCAGTCTTCACTACACTGAATGGAGTAGACCACATTGCTTTGTTTGTGGCTCGGTGTTTTGTCCTTAGGATGGACCACTTTTTGTCTTATAGTGTTTGTGGGTTTGAAATAGACTGGGATTTCATGTTGTCTGAAGATCCTCTGTAGTTTTTCGGAAACACCAGCCAGGTAAGGAATAGTTACACCCTTTCTCCTGGGTTCTGGTTCTCTGTTGTCCTGCTTCTTGGCTCTCTTCGTTTTATTGAAAGCCCATTTAAGATATCCACAAACAGAGAGGGCTTTCTGCACATTATTCTTCTTTCTCCTTTCCCTCTGTGCTTGTAGGAACCACTTGGGCCCTGTGTTGTAATGTCCGAATAACTCCAAGTTTGTGCTGCAGTGGGTGGTGTGAATCAAAAAGCAGATATTGGTCGGTGTGTGTGGGCTTCCTGAAGACCTCTACCTGGAGTCGCCGGTCTTCTCCCATCGTTACTGCACAATCTAAGAAGGCCAATGTGTTATTCTTGGCATCTTCACGAGTGAATTTGAAGTTCGGATCTACAGAATTGATATGTGCAGTAAAAGGTTCCAAATCTTGAAATTTTATTTTTGATAAATTATCATCATCATAACGATACCAGTGTGTGGGTGGAGTGCCTGGATATGAGGCCAGGGCACTCTGTTCAAATTGTTCCATGTATAATTTAGCAATGATAGGGGAAACCGGTGAGCCCATTCTATAGGCAAATCCACGGCTGTGCAATGCAATTAAAGTCTAACTTGAATGACAGATCTTCAGACAGAATAGTGCTTATAGTTAGCTTCACACCCCCAGGGAATATTGATGACATCGGTTGCAATGTATCAACAAACATGCTGGAACACTCTCAGAATGGAAGTCTCAGAGCGGGGATAGGACGCCAAGGTGAAGATGCCTTTTGCTTATATGAGCACCTGTCCCTAATGGAGTTTCTGCCTTTGATTTTGTCTTGCCGCTGTGGCCGGCTTCTTTCTGTTTTTCATTACATCCAGGCTCCCTTCATTTGCTGGAACAAGTTGTTTATCTGCTTTGAGATGGAAAAGCTATTGAGTCTTCTGTTGATATGCAACCGGAAATAACCAGCGGCAGGGGAATTTGATGGTATTTACTATTCCTGGTGTTTTTGTGCATTGAAACGAATAAGGTTTTAAATGGCCTGTACCCAATTCTTTTCCATGTATTTGAGCAAAATTTGACTTGCTCCAATACAGATATATATTGTATAAGCTGCTCTAGGGGTCAAAATAAGTCAGCTGTGTACTGTCTGTATCTGATTATAAAGGAAATGTGTGCTTGCTGTGCTTGTTGTTGGCATTACATCATGGAAAAACTCTGCACTGGTATCCAAAAGTTGTGAAAAGCACTTATTAACTCATCATGGTGAATAATTAGGCTGCTCATAATGCATAAGATAAGCGAGGAATAACTCTGAATTCTAGTTCTGTTTTTCACGTTTAAAGGTGCATTGTGTAACTTTTCTGGTGGAGGGGCTGTCAGAAGCTCTTCTCCATAGACACGTTATTGCTTTGTCTGTAATGTTCAGAGAATGGAATTAAACCTTTTCATCATCATGTAAACCAAACCAGACCAAGTTACGGTCAGATCTGTTGAGAGGCGACCCTGCTCACTGTCAGAATGAGTTATAAAACTGCCTGTAATTTAATAAATGTAAGGTAGAACTGTTTAATGTCATACTGTGGAACATTTTAAGCAGAATGATGCAATATCCATAGAAACAAGCAGGTGACAGACCCCCAACCAAAAAGTTACATAGTGCACCTTTAAACTTGTAAAAATTACAGTTAATAGTTAATTTGTTGCTCCTTTTTCATACGCATTATATCTAACACTCCTGTCATCTATTGCAAAGTGTGTTGTCTATATTCTACTTAACTTATTTTTCCTTTGCAGCTCTGAGAACAGACTGTTCCAATTAAGCCTGCATCTTAAATAGAAGGAGAAAATCTGACAAAAAAAACAAAACAAAAAAAAAACATGGTGGAAAAAACATCTGGGGCGTCTGTCAACATGTCTGTGTCCATGCCGCCGCGTCTTAGATCTTTGCAACAAGCCCCCTCAGCGAAGAGTGCACGCTGTGAGAAATGTGTTATTCACAACTGTCAGCAAAAATAAAAAGTGGCTGCAGTGTGAAATCCATTAAAGAAGATATATTATGCTTATTCAGGGTATTTAGAATTAAAGAGGGGGTATTTTACTTCTACGGGGTATTAACTGCTAACACATACCACATTTAGATCACCATACCATAAGTCACTCTCCCTTCAAAGCCCTAGCACATTACAATCGGAGTGCATCCCGTTAATGAAACTATTGCACATCACATCAGGTTTGTGAAGTTGTTGTGTACAGTTTTGTATCATGTTTTTGTGTAATTATGAAGAATTGTCATGTGGGAGCATGGATGTCGAAGTCTTACAGCTAATCGTAAGGAGGGTTCGAACAGGGCCCAGGAGAGATTGCTAAAATACTCAAACATGCATGGATGACATCTAAAACCTATTCAGGCATATTTTTGCTTAGAGAAAACATTATAACATGAATATAGAAAGCTACAAATCTACAATACCCCCCCCCCCCCCCCCCCCCCCCCCCTTTTCACATAGATTATTTTACATTTTCTGAGCACTCAAGACAATGCAGAATTTCTCAAACATGCATGAATCAATCAAAATACAACTCATTACTCAACTCATTAATGACAGAACACTGTTATAATGGTAAAAAGTACATAAGTCAGTCAATTTTACATAATATAACCTTTTTAAAGTGAGATTAAATACCTAAACTCCACCTATAACCACATTTCAAACTGAACTGCTAAAGTTGAGAGGGAGAGAAGACGAGGGGCAGGGTATAGGAACAGTGTGATTGGTCCAACAGGTAACCATACTTCAGGCTCTGCCCCGTAATCAGAGAAGTCTTGTGTGATGTCATATAGTACTTGAAAATGCAGTGGCCATTGAAGGCAGCACACACTGTCTCTTACTGTTTTTTTCCAGGTCTGCAAATATACTTTGCACTTGAATTTCCAAGGAACAGTAGACAATGCTCTTAAAACATCACATACAAAGTTGAGAAGCATAAAAGTGTTTAGTTTCACTTTAAATGTAATACTGTTATAGCAGAGGTTAGGCCATCTACAAGCATTCGTCTTTGAGGTTAGTACAGAATCACTGCAAGACAAGCCTTGAGCAGAGACTTCTCATTGGGGCTATGTGAAGGAGGCGCTTTAAAGTGTGCAGCATAGAACAAAGCAAATTAACAGATCGAATACTGTCCCTGGAGAAATAAAAAAAAAAAGAAAACTCTCCTCCTCTGACCTGAAACTTGAGGCAGTATTGTTGGTATGGTGCTGCGGTTTTGTCCATATTGGCCTGTGCTCTGTTCATTAGTCTTTGATTTGTCCATTTCCCTGTTGGCTTGTGCACTCTTCGCTTGGCTTCAATTAGATTTGGTGCAAAGAGGCTGGCGTGCTGCTGACTGCACATCAAAAGCCTGTGGTGATGTGTTTGGGCAGGGGAGGAAAGCGAACCTGTTCTAAAATTAGAGCTACATATTTATTGCGATAATGTAGAGGCGGCTTGAAGCTAAACTACATGACTTTTTTCTTGGATCAGAGGAAAACAGTTTTTAAATCTTTTAGTATATTCAAATAGGAATCATTAAAGGTCCTATATTACACAAAATTTACTCTTGTAAGCTTTAAGCCATGTTATAATGCTGTTACCTCCTCAAATACATACCTGGAGTTGTGTTTTGTTTCATTCACACATTGATTAATCCTTTATTATTAGTCTGTCAACATCTCCAAAGCTCGAAATGTTCTGTTCCACCTTGTGATGTCATGAAGTGGTAGTTTTTAACTTTAGTTCAATAGAGATTGTAAATTCCAGAGCTGAAATTATCCAAATTATTCTAGTATTCATGTGTATGGAGTTTAAAAACGCACTGGAGCACTTCCTGTTTTACCACATGACATCACAAGGTGGAACAGAGTGTTTTCTGTTTGAGAGAAGCACTCAATCTAAATATACAGGATTTGTGTGTTAAACATGTGTGAATGAAACAAAACACAACTCCAGGTATGTTTGTGATGAGGATACAACATTATAACATAGATTAAAAAAATAGCATAATATGGACTCGTTAATGTTTTTACTTTTGACTGACTGAAATGAGCTAGTATGATCAAGGGCAGTAAAAAAAAAAAAAGATTTGTTACACTGAGAACACAGTGAGAAGTGATACATATAAATGAGGTAGACTTTAGCTAGTTTCATCAATCTCATGAGAAATCTGGCTTAAGACATTTAAATAAGACATATTGTGCTTTTGTCTGCTAAATCGCAATATATTTACAAGTACTTAATAAAAGAAAGAAGTATCTTAAAAATTGGAAAGTCTCTGCTTCTGCCAGTCAGGCAAATTGAACTAATTAAAACTAACTATTATCTTTCTGTACTCCAGAGAAGATTCTGCAATCTGTGAAGGAGAAATAAATGAACTTATATGGACTTCTTTCTTGGAAATATGGCTGAGACTGGACTTGACTGACTTTTGAAATATTATGTGTGTTTTGTCTTTTTTTTTTTTTTTTTTTTTTGTTAAATGTTCAAATTGATAAATAAATAAATGAATAAAAGAAAGAAGTAGGCTGACTTCCAGGATGGAAAGAAAAGAAACCCAATGTGAGCCGATTCTTGCCTGCCCCTTTACAGTCCGTCACTATATATTGCATATGACAGATTTTTATGATTCTCTAATTTTGATTTAATATGGTGAGAAAATACCTGTTGTAAATATAAATTAAAGCATTACATAATCAAGAAAAGTTGAAAATATGTTGAAAATTACTGGAAGTAGAGAGTTCAAAGAAAACACTGACGACATCACACTAGGGAGAATTATATCCAACAGTTCGGCACAATTTATAATATTTTTATATTTGTTTTCCTGATACTTAAAACATGATTTCAACAAAATAAAGATGTTTTCTTATATTTATATTTGTCTGATAATAATGTCTCTGTACATTAGAGGAGTTTTGCTTGGTAACAGTTATGGAATTCCCTAGTGTTCACAATTTCCAACCAGGAAGAGAAGTTTTAAATCTCAAAAAAAAAACTTAAAATTTGGGAAAATGACTGTGAATGTTTTTGCAAAATATAAATGAGTAGTCTAACCTGTCATAGGCACTTATAGTCATCACAACAAAGTGCCGTATGCTGTTGGACCTATGTATAGCTACAGATCATGCTAGCAAGCAGCAGAATCTTTCATTTGAGCTAGAATGGCCATGTGGCACTGCTGAATCTTACATGTACCACTGATTAAGGAAATAAAAATAGGAGAATTGGTATTGGTGAAAACGGGGGTAGATTAGAGCAATGACGTTTTGATGCAGGAGAATAAAGATTACTCAGACATGCATGAATCACTCAAATACAAATTTGAGTGGGTAAATGAGAAGGGAAAACAATTATAATGGTATAACAGTTAAAAGTTCTGAGTCGATTTTGCATTATAGGTCTTTTTTAAGCCATTCCTTTGTCAGTAAACCCATGTTGTTTGGTTAGGAGTTTGGCTTTTGGGAGGAAATGTGATTTCAGTGTTAAATGGCAACTGATTAAAAGCCTGTTTTGAAATGAAGACTGAAAGCCATAATTATTTGTTTTGAATAAAAACAAAACAAAACTGCATCCAAATTTGTGGCTGATCAATATGAGGAAAGAAATTTGATTATTTTTTGTTGCTCTAAGTAACTTTATGAATGGTATTTGCAATGATCTTCTAATTCTCAAACAGGCTCCTACAGCTCCGCTCAAACAGAGAGATAAAGGACTACATTCATACTATACTCCATACAACACTACAACAACTCATCCTTATGTAACAGATAACCCTATGTCCTGTCAATCATTATATCATCTTTGTGCTGTTTTTCCTTACGACCTCTTATATACAGCTGAGTTATATTTATATTACTAGATTTCTATATCTTCACTTGTACACATACATTTATATAATTATGCCTTATTGACTCCAGTCTCTTGTTAATTTTGCTACTTATTTTGAATGTATTATTACCATTTATATTTTTGCTCTTTGTTATTGTAATATATTGATGTGACATGAAATAATTTCCCTTGTGGAACAATAAGGTTTGTTTAAGTCTAATTAAATTTACCAACAGCAACTTTACCAAAGCAATATTGGTACAGGGTGAACATGAGTTCAGGTACATAATTCAGGGTACAACTGAAAGGACACAGAACAAAATGGTGTTTCTGAAATGTTTGGTGTTACCTCGGAAATGTCAAGATGGATGTCATTTCTCTGGGGACCTGCTTACACCATTACTCACGAAGCCTGGCAGAACAGATAGAGGGAAAATTCCAAGGCGCAGCGATTTTACTCTCTCAGGTTCCAGATGTCACCAATTTGAAGAAATATTTGATGCATCTGTTCTCAATCTGTTGATGAGGAAAAAATAAATATGGGTTATGTATAGCGCTGGCGTACCTTCTGCTACTTCACGTCCAAACATCGCCTTAAATACATCAGACATTTTCTCAATATCACCACTTATAAAACCCATTTGCATGCATGGCTGGTACTATAGTTTACAAGGTGTGCAGCCAGATCACTCCAAGACGGTAATTTAGCTAATAGAGCAAGGCCTAAATTATTGTGAAAAGTAAATTGCTGTTTTAAAAGGTTATCTGTACCGTGACACAGGACCACCTCCAAGGAATATTAAGAAGACAAGTTGTTAAGTGAGCCCCCCTAGCTCCCCTCGCTACCCTTAATTATTCGATTTTCCCCTCCTCTTGGAACATACCTCTAATTGATTGATTTTATTCCGGAGAAATTGGTTGCGAGAGCCTCCAGAAGGGCGGCAGGGGCAGGCAGGGGTGAGCCAAGAAGTAGCTTGTAGAAAAAGAGTAGTCAAATGTACTTGGGATTCCTCTTTTCCTTGATCGTTAAAAAGCCACTCCAGGCAATTACAACTCCTAGTATTCCATAAGGTCAGTTTTTTTAAACCTATCCAGGGGTTTCAACATTTGGAGGTCAAATGGGCACTGGGCTGGTTATATACTGTATATGGATTAATCACGATTTTCAATTCAATATTATTTTGTCAGATAAAAGTGACAATATAAATTTCCTGAAGAAGATATTATATAATTGCCATTTAAAGGTGCACTATGTAAATTTTCAGGTAGAGGGTCCGCTACCTGCCTGTTTCCATAGAAATTCTATAGCTTTGCCTAGAAGGTTTCTCGGAATGGCATTCAACTTGGTGTCTTTGTTGCTAAAAAAAAAAATCATGTATCCTCACCTCTCCACAGATCTGACGTGTAACTTGACTCGGTTTTGTCACCTGCTTGTTTAGACGAAGGTAGAAACGTTTAATGCCATACTGTGTACATTCCAGGCAAACCACTAACATCTCTAAGGGTACAAGCAGGTGGTGGACCATAGACTGTATAAAGAAGTGGACTAAGGGAGTGTGACCTCCCCCATCGTGTTCGGCTGCAGTCAAATGGAGGTCATGATGCTAATGGTTGGAGCCAGGCCCATATTAGGAATAGGATTTTACGTACAAAATAGTGCAATTAAAACACCAGGATCATGTGAAGCCAGAGTCAGTGTAGGGGGAAGCGCCTCCATGAACACCTCCTGTTTGGAACGTGTCGACTAACAGGTTAGCTATGTCCATTTATATATACAGTCTATGTGAAGCACCATCCACCATACATAGTACACCTTTAAAATAAATGCTATCTAAATATTTTTAAACCATATACTTATACTGACAAAGAATTGGCTGTGGACCTTAAATAGATCCACGCACATTATCGACAATTAGAGATGACTAGATTGATTCAAATTGTCTTAATTACACAGCTCTATCTGAAAGGATGTTCTGCTAGTACTATGTAGCTTTTTATATACATTTATACAATCCCACTCAAATATCTGTCCTATGGGAGACAAAGCAAAGGCCACAGCAGTAATGAGAGTTCCTAAGAAGTTGTGCCATTAGTCACAGATAAAGATACATTATGCCAGACATACACAGCCTCTGGGGCATTTCTGCATTTTTCTTTCACTTGAGTTTTTTTCCATCTTCTTTGCCGCCCGAGATTCGCAATTTAATCAGTTCCCTCTTCGGAGGCTGAGAAATAGAAAGAAAAGGCAATTACGGAAAGGAGAAAATATGATAAGGGCAACGGATTGAACTCCGACTGTCAAAGCAAGATGGATTATTATGGTACGTTAAGGTAAGTCAAACAGGCATTGTATTTACTGTGTGGAGGAGGAGAATGAAACCCAAACATCAGAAGATCAAGGGCCTACTTTCACATGCGCAGTTTTGTCCAGAGGGAATATACTTGAGAGCGCACTGAAATGGGAGGGGAGTCAATAATAGCGTAGAGAAAAGCTCACAGACGGTGTCAATTTAAAAAGACCAATGGCAAAGAACAAAATGAAAAATTACTGTTATGAGAAAGCAGAAGTTTAGAGCGTCTGATACAGTTATAAGAATGTACAATAAAAAGTATATTAGAAAAAAGAAGAGGCAGCATCTCACATCTGGTGCCTGGCAGATAACAAGAAACAACAACAAAAATAGAAAGGGTGTGTTAAAAAAAAACAAAAAAAAACAACAACCTCAAATTCACTTGAAATCATTGCTGTAACAGAGAAATTCTTATGATGGCCTTAGAATATAATAGAATTGCTTAAAGAGCCCATATTGTGCTATTTTCCGGAGTGTTTTGTTTCATTCACACATGTTTAACACACAAACCCTGCATATTTAGGCTAAAACCTGTGTGCTCCACTGTGTTTTTAAAGTCCATACACTTTCACTAGAATTATTTGGATGATTTAAGCCCTGGAATTGCTAATCCATCCATCCATCTTCTCCCGCTTAATCCGGCTGGGTCGCGGGGGCAGCACGCTGCCCATTACTTTGTGCACCAGACCCAGACCCCTATGAACCCCTCTGCAGGTGGTGAGCCACAGGAGGGAGGGGAATTGCTAATCTCTAAGGTTAAACTTGAAAACTACCGCTTCATAACATCACAATGTGGAACAGAGCCTTTTGGATATGTAAACAGACTAATAATAAAAGGTTACTCAAACAAAACACAACTCCAGGTATGTTTTTGATGAGGTAACAACATTATAAAATGGCTTAATGCTCTTAAGAGTAAATTTTGCGTAATATAGGACGAAGAAGAAGAAGAAGAAGAAGAGTTTAATAACAAAACTTCAATTTTTGCCAGCCCTAATACACAACACAGCATATAAAATATTAACTGAGGTGAAAAATTTCAACTCAGTTAATGCGTTAAAAGCCGGAATCAACATTATGCGTCATGGTTACACAACTGGATCTAAATATCTCCAGCTCTTGCAATGGTCAGTACCCATCAGTAGTGAACCAGCACAGGTGTTAGATGTGAAAAGCAGTGGATGGCCCGTGGGGTTTCATGCTGGTTCTTCTGATGTGCCTACAGAAACGCCATAGATCACAGTTTGACAGCTCCATCCAACACTGCCATTAGTGACTACAGGAAAAAGGCCAAATTGTGTTGCTTTTCCATAGCATAAAAGCGTACAAACATTCCCATCAACATCCATTATATGCACTCATCTTCAACAGTTATTATGAATGAAAATAATTTTGAGTGGATTTTATCAAGGAGGGATAGAATGATTTTTGATTCCTGTAAAATATATTTGGCTTTTGAAAATATTGCTATACAAAGAGTAAACTGCAATACTCCAATTACTTTTTAAAGGTGCACTGTGTAACTTTTCTGGTGGAGGGTTTGCCATCATGGAGCTGTTATTGTTCCACAGTAAAACAGTAAACTCATCCATCTCCATGAAGATGAGCGGAACAAAACAAGATACAGATCTGATCGGTGCAAAGGCATCTCAATGTATCATAAGAACACCTGTTTTTCATTGTATTTTTAAGCAATAAAAACACCTGCAATGGAATAAACACAAAATATACAAGTTTAATAGCGTATTGTGAAAAACTGCAAGCAAACAATCACATCCTCGTGGAGACAAGCAGGTGGTGGACCCTCTACCAGAAAAGTTACACAATGCTTTTTTATTATACTCTTTATATTACAAACTTACTGCCCGTTGAGCTTGGTTAGTCAAGTTCCATTATCCCTGAGGTAGAAAACTTGGAGTAGACGTGCAACAAATTGGACTAAGTGGAAGTGACTTGTTCTCACTGTTTCAGGCAATTTAAAAACACAAGCACAGTTCTCTGCGGCCACAGCCACCCACATTCCCCAACTGAAAGAAAGCGTGTTAAAATAAATGAAATTCTACTGGAAAACTACTCAGGGACAAACAAAAAGTTTTCGAACATTTTCTATCAAGCTCTTAATACATGCAAAACAAACGAACAGTATTTGTGCGTCCTTACACCGCTAAGCTAACAGTCACTCAGGCACTTCAGATACATTTGCTTTGAAAATCTAATGTCAACAGCTGCAACTGGTGAAATGAAGTTTGCAGCGTTCTTTTTTTCGAATGTAAATGAGTGGCAGACAGAATGAAATTGTGGCATTCATAAATTACCTTTTCGACTTCTATACAAGGTTATTACTTTTCCCTGACTCTGAATGGTCTGCTGAAAGGAGTGTTGTGTTACATACTGAACAGCAGATTCAAGCCTCTTAAACATATACTGTCTGTAGCTCTCTGGCAGTAGCGATAAGCCTATAGGGAATAATAGGACATATGGAACAATATGTAATACTCAGCTTGACAGGCGTTGTATTAAATGTCTAAAAAACAGCTATTCTTTAAAAGCTAATTATATCGCTTAAGAACAAAGACAAAACAAAGATTATCTGTATTGGCGGTGATTGAACTGTCTTACCATCTGTCTCTTTTTCTTCACATAAAATATGGAAATTATGGAAATGTAGGACACAATCTTTATACAGTGGTATGAAAATAGAAGTGCTGTATACTAATCCAAATGAGACTTGCATTTCAATAGGTTGGCCATTAAAGCTACAGTATGCAACGTTCCTAATGCTGATAATATATGACTGATATGCGACTCATGTCAGCAACATTGCCTGGGGTGTGATAACTGTAAGCACTGCTCTGTCTATGGCTTGTTAGACTTTAATCTGAGCTTTATTTCAACACAATCTGATCATAAAGAGTTGGGGCCAGAAGAGCTGGAGCTTTTTATTGCTCAAAAATATGTCGAAAACCATCCATTCTTACTGTAAGCTCGCCTCACCACAGATCTGACCTGTAACCTGGCCTGGTATTGTCACCTAATTGTCTTCGTGACAATGTAATATCTTAGTGTGATCCATTTTAGGCAAAGCAGTAATCTCCCTGGAGACAAGCTGGTGGTTTAAAAAAATCAGAGTTAGTTTTTAGTACATGTACGTTCACTTTTAAATGGTGTGGGTGGTTATGATAAATTGTTTTAACAGAACAATCTAATACAGCAGTGTAATTCTATTGTATATGCAGGTAAAGGATTTGACTTGCTAATTAATTTCAGTACAGTTTAATATGAGTAGAATGGTGTTAGTTTGCCATGTTGTAATTGTAGACAGAATAATGGTGCAGCGCTTGTGTTCATACAAGGTTAATTACGTGTAGTGGAGCCAGGTGTTGTCTTTGTTTTCCTTATAAATTAGCCTGATTAGCACGACTGTCTCTGCAGCATAAAGCCCATTACACTGTGTACTTCTGTGGACTGTCTGTAGCGCGCTCATAGCAGACGTCTCCACTTGTCAGACACAGGTGCACACTCCACTGATGAATTGCTCGATGGGATTCAGGTGCACCATTTTCAAGGCCTGGCTGTGTCTGCTCACCACTGCTGCGCCTCTGTGTGCTAATAGAATACTAACAATAATGTAGGTATATACATAAAATTACACTGTTAAATAATTAGGAGTTGGCAAACAGTGTACCCCACTTCAGGTTAAAGGTCCTATATTGCGCAAAATTGACTCTTGTGAGCGTTACCTCTGATTTCCAGTAACCCTCCGGGTCCTGCCACGTGCAGAAGTTCTCTGATGACTCTGCAGTGGGAGGGTGTATCAGACATGGACAGGAGCTGGAGTACAGGACACTGATTGCAAATTTTGTGAAGTGGTGCCAGGCAAACCATCTGCTCCTGAACGTTGACAAGACCGAGGAACTGGTGATTGACTTCAGGAGAAAGAGGACACCAGTGGAGCCAATCACCATCCAGGGCCATCATGTGGAAATAGTGGACTACTACCAGTACCTTGGAGTCCATGTGAACAGCAGGCTGGACTGGAGGGACAACAGTAATGCTGTGTACAAGAAGGGCATGAGTAGACTCTACTTCCTGAGAAAGCTCATGTCTTTCAATGTGTGCAGCAAGTTATTGGAGATCTTCTACCAGTCTGTGGAGGCCAGCACCCTGTACTTCGCTGTGGTCTGCTGGGGGAGCAGCACCAGTAAAAGGGACATTGGGTGGATTGACAAACTGATCCATAAAGCTGGTTAAGTGATCGGCTGTGAGCTGGAGACATTTGTCACAGTGAGGGACAGGAGGACACTGGACAAACTGCCCTCCATCATGGACAGTCCTGCTCACCCACTGCACCAGACTATAGAGGGACAGAGGAGCTCATTCTCCAACAGGCTCCTACAGCTCCGCTCAAACAGTGAGAGATTCAGGACTACATTCATACCATACGCCATACAGTTGTACAACATATCACCCTTATGTAACAGGTAACCCTGTGTTTCTGTCAAACATCATATCATCTTGCACTGTTTTTGATATATTGTATTTATATTACAATATTTGTTTTTTATTTACTGTACATACATTTATATAATGTATGTCTTATTGATATCAGTCTCTTGCTATTTTTTACTGCTACTTACTGTATTTAGAAGTTTATTACCATTTTCATATATGTTTTACTCTTTGTTATTGTAATATATTGTGATGTGTGCGCTCTGTCCAAGAAATTTCCCTTGTGGATCAATAAAGTCTGTCTAAGTCTAAGTTGTTATAATGTTGTTACCCCCTCAAAAACATACCTGGAGTAGTGTTTGGTTTCATTTGCATATTTTTGAGTAATTATTTATTATTAGTCTGTCTACATCTCCAAAGCTCCAGTTGCTCTGTTCCACCTTATGATGTCATGACGTGGTAGTTTTCAAGTTAACAGCTTCCTTCTACCTTTTGATCAGTAAAGAAAGGCAATTCCGGGGCTGAAATGATCTAAATGATTCTAGTGAAGGTATATGGGGTTTAAATACAGTGGATCACTTCCTGTATTACCACATGACATCACAAGGTGGAGTGTTTTATGGTCTGTGTGTGTTAAACATGTGTGAATGAAACAAAACACAACTGCAGGTCTGTTTTTGATGAGGTCACAATATTGTAACAGATCAAATAATCGCATAATATGGGCCCTTATAGGTTAAGGTAAACTAATATTAAACTCCTTGTGAAATTCATTCTCTGCATTTGACACATACTTCACACCTCCAGATTTAAGATAATTGAACCTTTATTTGTCCCACAAATCCTTTGTGCAAGGCTTGGTCAGGTCTACTCAGACCTCAGAACTCAACAACTGAGCAATAGACCGACTGGCCAATCATCATGGACACTACGCATCCTCTCCATAACTTCTTCCAGCTCCTGCCCTCAGGACACAGGCAGATCTACCAGACACTCAGTCATCTCCATCCTCAACAAACTAACCCACTGACCTGATCTTAATGTTTTTTTTTTATTGTCTATTATTTTCTGTATTCATAGTGTCAATTTTATTTTCTCTCTGGAACAATAAAGCCATAGCTATATACTTTATCTATTTACCTACCTACCTGCCTTAACTGGAGAATTTTTACTAGTGCATGTTCTGGAGTGTCTAGAGGAAACCCAACCCACCTGGGAGTCAAACCCACCATCTTCTTGCCTTGACTTGTAAGTGTTATCATGCCACAGCCTTTACCACTACTTAAAATTGAAGCATCACAGTTTGATCTCACCCAGCGCCATAGGTTGCTGAATATTGCGCAGAACTACTTCTCTTATTAATGACACTTGTCCTTCCCTCCATGAACAGTTTATTTGAGCATTAATAACAAAATAAAGAAAGTGAGGTACCTGCTTTGTTCCGCTGTCACTTGGTGAAAGAGAGGCAACATTTTGTGCATCTGTGTGTGAACGGACTTAACAATCCTGGCGCGTTTAACATCAGAGCACCTGCCCGCCCATCACTTAACTTTTTGCCTCTGTTGTTCTGTAATTGCCTTCCAAAGCTACACACTGCAGAACTAATGCGCCCGGCTCACTGGCTCCTATTGAAATGTCAAATTGTTTTATTGAGAAAAGAGTCGGCATGCTGGTCAATGATCCCGAAAGACAATTCAGATGAAGCACTGAGAAAAAAACAAAGCTCAGAGGCCATAGTGTTTGTAGCTGTGGTTGTTAAAACAGAAAACGCTTTATAAAATTACCTGCTAAAGAAACACTTAAAATGTCTAATGCTTTCAGTCATCGTGTTATAAGCTATTTGGAAAGAAATTACACGCAAGCTGCTCTCACAATTGGGGCAATGTGCCACCATTTGGCCAGTCAAGAGGCTCAGTTGGAAATGAGACAGCTAATTAGAATGCTGGAAGGTTACCTGAGCAATGGGGAGTCACTAAGGTAATTAGAATCATGTAACGAGGAATGCCACCTGAAAAAGGGAGCGAAACAGACAAATATTCAGCAGGGCAAAGGTCAGATGCTATTCTCGAACATCTTAATTAGCTCATAAATGTGTGGTGACCCTTTGACCTACATGGAGAAGTTGAAGATTCTAAAGTTTAGCTGCTACAAAACAGGAAATAATAAAAAAGTAAACATAAAGCAAATTGTGCTTATTATTAGCCTGACTGGGCATAGTGCAGCATAGAGTTGCACATTTGTAATTATTGTTTTGAACTGATATCCGGTATTTGTCTTGTTATTAAAATTTCAAATCCATAGCAAGCCCCAAAACTAACACTGAGTAACACTAGTAATTTCTTTTGCAGGTAACATAAAAAAGTCAGCCTTGATTGCACAGTTGGCAACCCTGACAACAAGAGTTCTAACTACATAATTAGTGCAAGTGGAGGCTTGAGTGAGCTCAACAAGCTAATGTTGTATAAAAGAGAAAGAAATTAACATGTGCAGAGTTTTATGGCAATGGTGATTTTAGCCAGCCCCATGCTACACATTAAAGAGCATAGACTTGTGTTTACAGTGGTTAGAGCAGCATGAGTTATTGCAACTGAATAAAAAAAAACAGCTTTTTATACCAGCAATAAGCAAATGGCCTCACCCCCCATACGATTTTATATATAAAATGATAACAGCATATGTCAGTGTATTCCCTCATTCCTCCAAGAGTGCTCCATGGTAGAGAAGGTTTCAAAGATAGTTATGGATAATTTTGAAGTTGAGACATTTGCTAACACAATTTAGACCTCTATAAATGCATGCTGAAGTGATTGTTGTTGTTTTTTTGCAATTGTTTCCTTTAATAGTCTCCTCTCAAATGTTACACTTTGGACCTGAATCCTAATTTTTAAAAGTACATTGCAATTAAAACTCTTAACTGCTTGTTGTAAATACTTAAACACAAAAATGTATTATTTTTCCAAATCCGTTGAGCCCAGGCCCAGTAGTCTAATAGTCATGAAGGCAGTTGCTCAGGATGCACAATTGTGAAAGCTAACACACACACACACACACACATTATTGTTTTGAGCTGATAGTCGATATTGTACTTCAAATTTCAAAATCGATAACAAGCCCCAAAACTAACACCGAGTAACACTAGCTAATCTCTATGGAACTTTTCTGTTTAAATAAAAAAAATAAAACATGAAAAAGTTCACACACACACACACACACACACACACACACACACACACACACACGCGCACACACACACACACACACAAACAAACCCTGAGTTCAATGCAGTAGGCATTTTTAATAATATTTATTCTGTTCACATAACAGATCGCTCATGACAACATAAGGAAAAGTGGCTCATTATCACAAGGATAATTTAGTGTTATCAGGCTGCTCGCTTGTGCTTAAAATAGGACATTAGCTACTGACAGCCCTGTGACGCACGTTTGATAAATGCCTAAACAGCACCGTCAAGGTTTAGCCCTATACAAGGTCAGCGGACATCAGGCTGCTTTGTGTATTCAGTGAATTAAAGGTGCACATTTAACTTTTCTGGAGGAGGGGTGGTCACATCTTATCTGCACCTATTCAATTACAGGTGATTTCATTGCTCAAGAAATACCTTGAAAAACATGAAAAACATGCATTCTTACAGTGAGTGGGTTTGCCTTGCCTTGCTTTCATCTCTCAGATCTCACTTGTAACTTAGCCTTGTGCTGTCATCTGTCATAAGTTCAATACCATACTGTGGAAAGTTTTACGGAATACTTTGAGTATAAATAGATAGAGTAAATAAATAGAGTTTCAAATACTTTACTCTATTTCAATACTAGGGAATCAACTTGATACTTAATACCCATTCCGATACCACAATGATAATAATAAAAAAAAACTTTTCTTTAGACAACAGAATGTGATTTTCAACATTAAATCATAGTACTTTCTTTTATATTACCATGTTGTGTTATATCTATTTTCTATATCTAAGATCCATAGTGTTTTGTGGGTGTATACTTGTCTATGTGGTCTTATATTTGTTCTGATACAGCTCAAGATCATTCTTAAGTTATTCAGGAAAGGTTCATTTCTGTCCTATGAATGTGACTTTTTTAGTATCGATACCTGCTCAAAATCGTATCTAGTTTATTACTATTAGTATCTGATTTTCTATACTTTTGACAACCCTAATGCAGTAGCTTCTCCATGCAGACAAGCAGATGGCAAAACAGTGCAGTTTTAAAACAACACATAACAGGAGCCATAAAATAAATCTAAATTCACAGCAACTTTTGAGATGGATGTTCTATTTGCTTTGTCGTTTCCTACCTTGGTGTTCCTAATACTTCAACTCGGAGCGTTTTGTGTGTCTATTACCAGCGCAGTGACAGATAAATTACAGGCTAAGAACTATTTCTGCTCTGGTGGCCTTTCTTTGGCGGGAGATGAACAAACGCGTCAGTTGGAATGGATTGATCTGGTTGTAAATTAAATGTCAGGTATCAAGAACACAGGCAGGCAGCCACAAAATAATCATTTGTCTAATAAGGAGATCAAACCAATAAGCGCTACACTGACACTGCCAATTTAATTACGTATATTTGTGTGCAAGCAGCCAGTGTAATAATCTGGCCAGTTATTCATGCAGCACACTGTGAGACTTTAAAACAATCAGACTTGTTCAGAATTGCCTGGTTACCATTGCTACAGCATGGAGAAGCAGACGTCAGCCAGATCAGACTTCATCACCATGGGTTTCTATGACAACTGGTATATGAAAAACCAATTGGGCAGAATAAAATCCATAAAATTGTTTCATTTTCAACATAATCACCAGCAGTAGCCATCACTGTGTCCAACAGTATTTTCATATGATCACGGTTGGTGGTATTATCATCAAATTATCAAAGATATCAGGCATTTTGTATTTGACTATTACTCCAGTTAATATTGACATTATAAGTAATAGAGTAAATGTTTAAAAAGGGATGTGTCTTCTGGCAAGACAAAAATATGCAATTTCAACTAGGAAAAAAACAATAGATTCAAACTTGGAGCTGATGCCGCAGTCCCCCATGTGTTTGAAAAGTACAGTGTGCTATCTGTGGTCATTCTTAGAGTTAGACCCTGAGGAAGTGTCCTGTTTCAAGGACATTATCCAAAGAGGCACAGGCTGCACCACACAAATGGATTTGTTGTCATTTTGAGACGAGTCTGAGGCAGCCTTGAAGCACAGAATCATAAAAGTGTGAGACGCAGCTGCAGAGTGGAGCTGGACTCCACCACACACAGGAGAGCAACCGCCCTGGAACAGGGACGGGAATGTGGCCCCTCAAAATGAATGGTGCACCCAAAGGCCCACAGTAATGAGCACTTCCTCCCAGCACCATTATGGCTGCTTAACATGCAGCGGCACCGCTGCACTTCACATCAGCCTAATATGGGGCATTTGAACAGCCAGGAACATCACAAAACCTCACTAAAGTCAATGGGGCCCTCAAGGGCCAGGGCAAAAGAGACTAGCCCCCCATGTTAAGCTAATGCCCCCCAAATGACTTCACCAAAGCACCTCTTTAGAAGGGTTAAGTCGGAGTCCCTTGCCCATGTAGGGGGATTTTAAAAAACAAAACAAAACAAAATTTAATTAATGAAACAAATGTTATGGCCTGGTGTTTGTTCCAGAAACAGTATTTCACCAGTATTATGTTATGCAGTGTGCATTAAGCATTTTGTACTCAGTCTTGATTGCAGTCAGTGAGCCTGACAACATATTATCACAAGAGGTCTAGGTACATAATTAGTGCAAGTGTGGAGGCTTGAGTGAAGCTTAACAAGCTCATGTTGAATAAAAGAGAACGAGCCTAATATCCGGTCCCATGTTCCACATTACAGAGCACAGTCAGAGCTTACAGTGGCTGCACTCACAGAGGATCATGCTCTTGTGTAAACTGACTGAGTGCACTGTTTGTTGATCAGACTGAGTCAGCATTCAGCTCACATCAGCACAGACAGAGCTTTGTTTGGTCCATCATCCAAATGTTGTTGGCATTGTGTTTGTTCACTGCAGTAAACAACCCAGAACTCAAAGTCAGGAGAAGAACACAGGGAAATCTCCAGTCTCCAATCTATTGAATTGTACTGTATTCAACTTAATAATAGTAATTACTATTGTACTATATTATTGGACTATTTGACTTTGACCACCTCGTATCTAGGGACATTGGTCAAGTTAATGAAATTTATCAAAACAATTCCTTTAAAGCTGAGTATCAGTGACCATTAAAAGGTAATTTTTTTTAAAATATTCTAGATTTGAATAAAATGTAGGTCAACTCATACGGTAGCATTCAGTCTAGGTGCCTAACTAAAATTCACTACTGACAACTTCTTGATACTTTACGGTGACATCATGCTGGGGGTGTTCTGCATGTAGGCTTTATTGGCAGAATGCTCAGCAGTTACCATGGTGACTATATTTTAAGAAAACTAAAAAAAAAAAAAAATACAAAATGGATTTAAACAACTCCTTTTACGATCAATACAAGCATTTGTGGTCCTGTTTAGGAGTTTGATTTTCAACAAAAAGGTGAAAGTGACTAGCTGAAAAACTTTCGGCTAATGCTAGCTACCTTGTGACTGTAATTTTATGTGTGAGAGACTTGTTTAACAGCACAAATCATCTCAACTGTTGTAGTTCCAACCAGGTCATCTCTTTCAGATTGTGTTAAAATAAAGCTCAGATTAAAGTCTAACCTGATTAAGAAAGCTTCTAACAGAGCAGTGCCTCTAGATAGCATCTAGCCCCCAGGAAATGTTGATGACGTCAGCTGCAAAGTATCAATATTCTGAGCTGAAGAAGACATAAAGTTAAAATGTGGAAAACCTCAGTTGCCTGGGAACAGCAGGGGATAGATCAGTGCCAGCCTCTATTACAAAGCTATGGATTGACTTTGATGAAACGATATATAGATTTTACACAGTGCCTTTTTCTCAAAGCGCTGCATGGGAGTGTCACATAGATTTACAGCCAATTTCCTTGAGAATGCTGAATCGTTGACTGCCACAATAATAATAATAGACCTCAATAATTATTCTGGGTTTGTTTTTAACTGGAAATAAATGGTATTGGGAAAGGTTTCTTGCTTTGAAGTTAGGGTACCATTAAATGTGCACTGTGTAACATTTCACCACCTGCTTGTCTCCATGGAAATATTATTGCTTTGTGTAGAATGTTCTACAGTATAGAAATTTAGTATTTTTGAGCAATAGAAACACCCATAATGAATAAATGCTGGATATGTTTAATGTCATACCACGGAACATCTTCATGGAGACAAGTACCCTCCACCAGAAAAGTTATGCAGTGCACCTTTAAGGCAAAACAATGCAGGTGAACAGGAAAAGATCTAAAGGAGGAAAAAAGCATAAGGAAAAACGGCCAAATAATAACAATAAACCTAAAAATAGATTAGAGCTACATTAAAATTTGTTTCTTCATTTTGTTGACATGTTAGATCCTAAAGAAATTACAGAGAGGATTTTGGATATCTTATTTACTTTTTGAATGAACTAAACTAGATACTGAAAATGTGTTGAAAAAAATTGAATTTTTCCTTAGATATGAATAAATCCTTCTGTACAATCCGACAAAACCATTTTTATGTACAAGATTGGAAAGAATGGTGATGCAACTTTTAAGGATGATCGTTACAATGTCCCATATAAATCTATGGATGCAAGTTTTCATTAATAAAACATCTTTGAGTGCAGATTGGACAATAATAATTCCACATTATGTTCACGTAAAAGCATAGAACAGGTTAAGAGAACAAACTGACAAATACATAAATAAGAAAAGTGACTTTGCCTGTAGTGTCTAACCTTAAAGAAAAACAGCTGAGTGGCAGTGTTAGGAGCGATGGCACCTGTCTCACACTGGGAAACTTGTGGCGCGTCGAGAAGAAATACAGTTTTAATAAAGTTCCCTTCCCACATAATCAGATGTATTTTATTAAATAGCTCCTGGGATCCATTGGGCTTATTTATGAGTGGCAGACGACACTAAAAGTGAATTGAGTTTGTGTGCTGAGGGCGGAGAGGGAGATAGAGAGAAAGAGAGGAGAGAAAGAGAGAGAAAGAAAGAGAGAGGGTAGAGAGAGAAAGGAGAGGGAGAGAGAAATAAAGAGAGAGAGAGAGAGAGACAGTTGGAGAGAAAGCGAGTGTTGCCTCAGAGAGAGAAAAAAGGAGAAACAGAGAAATAGAGATGGAATGAGAGAGTGAGACAGAGAGAGAGAGACAGAAAGACAGAGAGAGAGAAGAAGAGACAGATAAATAGAGATGGACAGAGAGAGAGCGGAAGAGAGACAGATAGATGTAAAGACAAAAAGATACACAGAGAGAAAGAGAGAAAGAGGCAGAGAGAGAGAGAGAGAATGTTCGCTTTGATTTCTACTTACCGTGATGAGTTAGACATGACTGCGGACCAGGGGCGATAGTTGTCTTATGTACTATCCATTAGCTGACATTTAGCACGCCCAGACAACTGCCCTCATTAAGAAATAGGCTTCAGAAATTGATAGCCAGCTTCAGAATGGGCCTTTGTTTGGTTGGCCCTTCTAATCATTCTTATCGCGGAAGGAGATAGCACAACCCAGGAATGGAACTCAACTCAGAGCTAATCAATTTAATTTGCTGCTAATGCACATAATGAGAAACGCTTTCCCTGGCAGCACAGCAGCCCGGATAGACCCTTTCATGGCAACAACATAAACAGCTCGTCCTTAAGAGATTCGGCCAATATCAAATGGTTAAAGCAGCGTCTCCTTTGCTTCAGGTTTAAAGCGCCTTTAACTTTTTAAATAAATGTCAAATAACTGTCTGCTTTCTGCGGAGGAAAATTAATGGATGTCAGGCTATATTGGAAGCCTAAACACATTTTCAGTGCCAGAAGTATAGCCGGGAAGTGAAACAAACTATGAAAAATTCTGCTTTCAACCATATACCCAATATATGTATATGTCTTATGGTCCGATGAGGATTTTTTGAGGCTATTACTGATACTGTTATCCAATATTGGTCTTGCTATTGTGGCAAATAACCAATATTGCAAATACCGACAATACGATTTTAAAATCTATAGCAATTAACTTCTCATTACTGTAGAAATAATTACAAAATGTATTTATCTGCACTACTACTCAACATTTGTGTGTAGACCAGTACATTTAAAGGTGCATTGTGTCACTTTTCTGGTGGAGGGTCTGTCAAATGCTTGCCTCCATAAAGATGTTATTCCTTTGTCTGGAATATTTCACAGTATTAAATATTTCACAGTATTAAACTTTTCTATCTTCATGGAGACCAAATCAGACCAAGTTACAGGTCAGATCAGTGGAGAGACAACCCTGCTCACAATCTGAATGCCTGTTTAGTCTAAGTATTTGTGAGCTATAAAACCACCTGTAGTTGAATCAAGGTAGAGCTGTTTAAAGTCATACTGTGGAACATTCCAGGCAGAGCAATGACATATCCATAGAAACAAGCTGGTGACAGACCTCCAACCAAAAACCAAAAACACAGTGCCCCGTTAAATAGCAATAGCATTTATCATCACTGGTTTTTTTTTCTCCATTTTTAAAAAATTCTTCCATATCCTATTTTACATTACTGACCTTCTTTTTAAAATTTGCAAGACTACACCATTTTACAGAAAACCACAAACCAACCGATAAATGTAATCCCTCGCGTGTAACATTTCTGCTGTAGCGTTGCATAAAGTCTCAAAAGTTTCTGTATATATATAAGCCTATTCGCTCCAAAGAAGTAATGCAGTATCAGAAAAGCAATAACCTTAGGCCTTTGCGACTACAGTCATAAATAAGCATCATTAAAACACTAGATCAAGGCGCCCTCACCAGAGCCTCAAGTTTCAGACTTTCTCACAACACTATTAAATACTTGGTGGGGTAATATTTCAGTTTAATTGTTCGGTGCGTTTCTGCTTACCTTTTTCCACAAAGCTCTGCAGGTCTGTTGATATCTCACAACGCTGGGTGAGCTAAGTTTCTAGCTGTTACTGCAACACAAGCTCCACTGCATTGTCTGCGCAAAATATGAAAAAAGTAATAATAAAGTCATTCTCGCTAAGGCTGGGTTGAAAAATCTGATTATACAAAACTGTCCTCCATCTGCATTTGAATAATCACTAGTGAATTTAAAGGTGCAGTAGGTAACTTTTCCTGATTGTCTCCATGGAGATGTTAATGCTTTCCTTGCAGTGTACCACAGTATAGCATTGAGCTTGTGTATTTTGCATTTATTCAATTACACATGCATTCTTATTGTGAGCAGGTAAGGCTCTCCATAGATCTGACCTGTAACTACCTGGGGTCACCTTCTTGTCTGATCAGTTTAATGCATTCTGTGGACCATTTTAGACCAATAGCATTTCCACTGAGTAAAGCAAGTGCCCTGCCCACCACCAGAAAAGTTACACATGCATCTTTAAAGTCTGCCACGTATCTGTCTCCATGGAGATATCCCTGTTTTGTCCTAATTATTCCACAGTGTGGAACCTGGTAATCACAATAGAGACAGGTTAATGGTCAGATACAGTATATGGAGAAATATGGAGAAGCATGGTAACAATTCATGCTTTTTAAGGTATTTTGAGCTATAAAACACCTGTAACTGAACAAATCCAAGGGAGATATGTTTAATGCCCCACTGTGGAACATTCTGGGCGAAGAAATAACATCTCCATGGCGACAAGCAGGTAGAGGACCCTCCACCTTGGAAGTTACATAGTGCACCTTTAAAGAAACTGAAATTAGCTTAGTCCAAACACGACGCCGATATCAAACTTTTGCATTAAAAAGCTTTCTAAGTTTCACAGATGTTATTTGAACTCATTTAAATTGTCTCGATCCTTCTCTCACTTCAGTGATTATAAGAGCACCACACACTTCATTTGATGTGTTCATTTGCATTTTCTCCTCTACCATCACAAATTGTACCTTAAAGGCTTTATATCAAAAGCAGAGTTTAATAAAGAGAGGGACACGACAGTAATCTCATTCCATCTGATGATTAAATCGCTTTGTTTCCAAGACCTGTGCTAGAGGCAGTCTGAAGGAGTCTTTGTTTAACTGTAACAAAAACTACATATTAGGTCTGTCATCAAGGTACAGCACATCCAAGAAACTAATCAAAAAAAGATACCAATTTCAAAAGAACACTGAGATTGTGAAGTCAAAATTATAATGCAAATGTGTGGGACATGAGATAGTAGTATATGCATACAAAACTTTTAAATCTAAACAAAATCGCAATTTACGGCTGCATTATTAAGGTCTTATAATGTCATCTGTCATATGTGTGTAGTATGTAGTATATATAGTATAGACCTCTACAAACATGTTCTAAACATGTTCTTTTCTGAAAGGTTAATGCTCCTGGAGTTGTTTGCAATGTGCACTCTACACAGAATCCTACTTTTTAAATATACATTACAACTCATAAATGAAATCTTTTTAACAATTTGTAAAATGTAGAAATGGCAGTAAAGATCTTTTCAAATGAATTCTCAGTGGGTAGATTAGATTTGGGAATTCACTTATACATGCGTGATATTGGACAGTAAGAGCCAGGCAAAAGGACTCATGCAGAGGTATGTGGACCCCACACAGAGATTGCCATGGGCGGGCAAAGCAGAAATTGAATCCACAGCCCCCCACTGTGCTGCAGGAATGGTAAACCCTGAGCTTCCAGTCTATTAAGGCATATTAGACATTTGATTTGAATACAGTGTGCTGTTCATGTGATGTGATAGCGTGGAAATACTACTATACTACTACTAATAATACTACTACTTTGCTCCCACAAACTGTTTGGCAGGTCCCATTTCTTTTAATTGTAAATCGATTTTGTACCTTTAGAATTATAGGGTTCAATCTGACATTTGTGTTTAAATATTATTAATATATTCTTGGTCACACTTTTGGTGATTTGGTGCATTTTTAAGTTAATATGAAAAAAAACAACACACACACACAGGAAACATTTCCTTGTTCCACTGTCCTATATGAGGACCCTTACAATTTGTAAAGATTTCAGTTTTAATTTGCTGATATTTTGTGAAAAGGTGTAAAAGATGTGACCAACATTTAACAGCGTAATCCTATAAGAAAGTGAGAGATTATTCAAAATGTTTACACTCCAGGTCTTCTACCTTGCAGACCGATGTATTTTAGTGGATTATAGTTTTATAGAAGCTATAAAATTTATTAATTTAGTAAAATAATCAACAACACCATCTGGTAATAGCAGGACAGCGTCACATCAGTTGTTACTAAGCCAACAAGACAATTTCCCAGTTACTCCCACAATGCCGCACACTCTCCACAATTACTGGGCTTGACGCCTTGCAATAGTAATCTTGCACCATGGTTTACTCAGGGCCTCGCATCTTGAGGCCATGATAGTTTGACTCCGCCAGTATGTGAGGTCAGAGGTCGGAGTTTAGGAGAATAGTGTACACAAATCTTGCTATTACACAGAACAGTTTCATCCAGTGCCCTGCTCCCCAGTGCCAGGGCTCCACAGGGCTGTAGCTCGAGGACCACTTGCCTCCCTGAGAATTGGAGTCACTTAACATCCATTAATCACATCAGAAACGAGCTCTGGTGTGGTCATTTTACCAAAGCACTGGATGCAATGCCAAAGGAAACTGCCCTGAGTGATTGATGTAAGTATGAAAGAAGACATAACAGAGGAAGAACTGGACAAATGCAGATAGTCACAGTGTGTATGTGTATGTGTGTGCGCGTGTGTGTGTGAGCGGATCTTCATTTCTCCTTATGACTTCTTGTATATAGCTGAAATATATTTGTATTACTTGTATTATTTGACACCAGTCTTGCTATTTTTACCACTTATTTTGAATTTATTATTAACATTTATATTTTTGCTCCTTGTTATTGGAATATATTGTGATGTGTGTGCCACTGTGTCCAGATAACTTCCCTTGTGGATCAATAAAGTTTGTCTAAGTCTAACTTATTACACTGTGTTGACTAAATCTATACACACACTTATAGGGACAAACCAAAAATCAGGTCCCCATGACGTAAAGCCTTTATTATTAAATCAGCAAGATGATTTAAAGTTCAGATATGGGTTAAAATAAGTTAAAGGTGTGCTATGTAACTTTTCTGGTGGAGCTATTAATGTTTCGTCTGTTATGTAATATTCCACAATATGGCACTGTATTTTTCCATCACTGGTGTTTTTATTGTTCAAAATATCAAGGAAAACATGCATTGTTACTGTGAGCCTGGTAGGTTCTCCACAGATCTGACCTGTAACTTGCTTGTTACCAGCTTATCTTCATGGACATGGTAGTTGGTAGGTAATAATATCTCTATGGAGACAAGCAGGTGTTAGACCTTCCACCAGAAAAGTTACACAGTGCACCTTTAAGGTTAGGGTTTGTGTTAGGCGGGTAGTGACTATATAGTTAAAGTTAGGATCATAGACTCTATATAATAAATGGCCGCCACGTTCCAAATAGGAAGTGAGCATGGGGGCGCTTCTGGCTCCATCGACTGTTTCCAATTGACTTCACATTGAAAAATTGTCAGTCTTCTCTATAACTGCTGCAGTGAGTCTCGTCGTGATCCACTCTACATGATTCTGGTGTTTTTATTTTGTGCTTTAGTCTGTTAATAAATTTGTCTTCCTAATATGGAACTTTGCTCCAAATTCGCCCCATAACTGCTAGTAAGCTTAATTTGACTGGAGCCAAACCCTATGGGTGACATCACACTCCCTTAATCTACTTCTTTATACAGTCTCTGGTTAGGTTCAGTCTCCAGGAAATGAATGGAAGTCAATGTATGTGTGTGTGTGAGGGAGAGGCTATGGAGAAGAAGTTGGACTGTCTCTTAACAATGTAAAATCAATGCACTGGCTGTCTCAGTGCTGTATGAAAGAGAATACACTGCAGATAGAGTGGTGCTTTGAATGAGCCCAGTATAGAGACATGATGAGAAGAAGATAGATAAGGCCATTGTCTGATTGGGGGAGATATGCACACAGTCTGCACATAGCTCCTTCTCCCAAACTGCTCCTCTGAGACCCAAGCCTGTCTTTGAAGATGGCAGGTGGAACGGCAACTACAGAAGCTTCAGCGCGATGTGCTCACTGTCTCCATGAAAAATGTGAATGTGTATATGTGGGTGTGGGTTTCTACCACACTAGGCGGACAAAAATCACGTCCCCATGACATAAATGTTTTATCATTAGCTCAGCTCAACATGGTTTAAAGTTCAAATCTAAAATAGGTTAAGATTACGGTTTAGGTTAGGGTTAAGTAAGTATTGACTATGGTTAAGGTTATGATCGGTTTCCAGGAAATGTCAGTGTAATGTCCCCAAATTGCATGGAAACTCAACATATATGTATGTGTTTGTGTGTGTGTGTGTGTGTGTGTGTGTGTGCGTGTGTGTAAGAGAGAGATACAGGTAGGGTCCATACCACTAATGAAAGATTTGAGGATAGCAGCTGCAGTCGGTGGAAGGTTTAATATGGTCTCTGCTGCTGTCACACAAACAAGTTTTATATGTGAACCTCCAAAGGAATGCATTTTCATTAGCGGCCGACATATGGTCTGTGCTGAGTTGAGATTACAATTTTTTTTTGGAATATGTTACAGTAATTTAAACAAGAGAATGAGAAGAATGTTTAAAAACAAGCAGATAAGCAATGAAATATTGCTCCGTGAAACACACATTTTAATGGGAACATTAATAAATCAGTAATTAATTAAGGTTTTCTCAGATAATTGTAAATTGTGTTTTGTGGAAATTGTATGTATCACTGCTGTATAAGTACACTGAAAAAATTGTCTGAGAGGGGTTGCTCAAATTGTAAAACACAAATTTGACAACAATAACGTGACTTTTTTACGATTCTGTGTCCAGCATGTCTAAGTCTTACAAAGGTTGCTTGATTGTGGCCGATGTTAAACCTGAATGTTGGGAGGAAAAATTCAAATATAGCAGGACACAGGACAGTTACAGGAGCAGAGGACACACTCAGGACAGTTACAGGAGCAGAGGACACACTCAGGACAGTTACAGGAGCAGAGGACACACTCAGGACACAGGACAGTTACAGGAGCAGAGGACACACTCAGGACACAGTTACAGGAGCAGAGGACACACTCAGGACAGTTACAGGAGCAGAGGACACACTCAGGACACAGTTACAGGAGCAGAGGACACACTCAGGACACAGGACAGGTACAGGAGCAGAGGACACACTCAGGACACAGTTACAGGAGCAGAGGACACACTCAGGACACAGGACAGGTACAGGAGCAGAGGACATGCTCAGGACACAGGACAGGTACAGGAGCAGAGGACACACTCAGGACACAGGACATTTACAGGAGCAGAGGACACACTCAGGACACAGGACAGGTACAGGAGCAGAGGACACTGCAGTGTGCATCCAGGAGGATTATAAGAGCTGATCTGGAGGTAAGACTCAGAGATTTTATCTGCTTCTCTGGCCTAGAATGTAGTTCATTATTAAAACATGTTTGTGGTGTTTTATTTGAAATTAGGATTAATTTAAGGACTGTTTCCATGAAACAAATTGTTTTTGACTGTCCATCTACAAGAGTGTGACAGTTGTATTAAGATTTGAATGTGCTGCTTCCAGAGTCGTCTACAAACAAACAGTGATATCCAGAGCACTGCTGCAGCTGTGGGTAAGTTTATGGTTAGAGTTGATGTTAGTTAGTCGTTTTTTGCACCATTCTGAAAGTGAGGTTAACCGTTAAAATAAAAAGACTAAAACAAAATAAAAATCTCTGTCTGAGAACCAAGATGATTGAGAACCAACAAAACACAGACCACAGATGAACAAAGTCAGTAAACCAACTAAAATTATTTTAACAGAGTTATATTTTTTCAACATATACTTCCTAGTGAACATTTATCATGTGTTTCTACACGGTGATGTGGCAGTAGGAGGGATTTGCTCCAGATGCCCTACCTGTTACTGCATTTTGAGGAAGAAAAGCAGCACATGGAGAGTATTGTTTCTGCAATTCTAATGTTCACTGTGATTCTGTTCTGATCCATTATTGTATTAGAGAATAATAAGTGCTTTAAGTATATTTAAACATGTACAACACAGAGTAGATCATAATAATGTAATCATGTGTTATTCCTGTGTCCACAGGCAGAGACCAGAGTGTCTTCACTGGAATAAATCTTCACACTGTCCAGTTCCAAACAGACTGTACCTGATCACAGGTACAGAGATCACAGGTCTCTGTACCTGTGATCTCTGTACCTGTGATCTCTCCCTGTGTTTGATTCTGTTTAAGACAATACAGAACTATGGAAAACTAAAAAGTGCATTTGTATTATTTTACTTTAAACCCTCAAATCAAATACATTTGATGTTGTATGTTAAAATAATTGTGTGCACAGAATTAAATTATACATAAAAAATAAAACCATAAAAAAAGCCAAATTTTCATGATAAGGTAACATAAGATAAATGTGTATTCAGCATGATTTGATCAAATTTCATCAACATGAAAAAGTGACACTCATGTTGTGAGAAAAATATGTGTAGAGGGGATCGAAATAAGTTTCAAAACCTAAACATAATTTCATTGCATGCAACCGCTTTCCATATTTTTTTTACGCAAATCCAGCGACCTTTTTTTTTCAGTGTAGTACTTACATATTTTATTTTAAGCAATTTGATCTTGGAGATACAGTATGTATGTTAATTTGTTTGCATATCTGTTACCCAGATATGAGGTAAACATATTCAGATCATTCAATTTTAATTTACTACTACGACTTTGCTCCTACAAACTGTTTGGCAGGTCCCATTTCTTTTAATTGTAAATTGATTTTGTACCTTTAGAATTATAGGGTTCAATCTGACATATGTTTATAAGTATTATTAATAGATTCTTGGTCACACTTTATCGGGATTTTGTAAGATTGTGCATTTTTAAGTTAATATGAAAAACACACACACATATACACACACTGTACTATAGGAGGACCCTTACAATTTGTAAATATTTCAATTTTAATTTGCTGATATTTTGTGAAAAGGTGTAAAAGATGTGACCGACATTTAACAGTGTAACCCTATAAGAAAGTGAGAGTCGTCTTTGATGTGATTTATTGGCAGACTTGATGTTGGTATCTGTGCTGTTGGCAGTTAAAAGCAGGCCTAACATCTTTGTATTCTGATGAGTGTCAGCGCTGGGATGACCTTTGATGGTGCCGGGGGGGACAGTGGAGGGTGCGTCATTATAACCTTGAATGACAAGTAACGGAACTAAGGCTGATTCTGCCCAAGGTTGAAGAAAACGCCTTACGAAAAGATGAAAGTAGTGCGTGTCCTAAATTACTGCAAGCTCTTTTATTAAGATAGTGCCTAGGGTAGCAGGGATGTCTCTACTGTAATTTCAAATGGAATTCTTCAGCTTATTGGTTCTTATGAATGTTACATTAGCTTTGATGTATTCAGTAATCACAGGGACAGTTCAACAGTCCAGTACAAGGTGGTCCTAGATGATCCCTGATGGTGTCCAAAGGTTATGGAGACAGTGTAGTTAAAGGACACGTTATGCTATTTTCTGATCTCTGTTATAATGTTGTTTCCTCATCACAAACATACTTGGATTTGTGTTTTGTTTCATTCACATGTTTAACACACAAACCCTGCAGATTTAGGTTCTTCTCTTTACCAGAAAACACTTTGTTCCACCTTGTGATGTCATGTGGTAATGCAGGAAGTGCTCCACCGTGTTTTTAAACTCTTTCAACCTTCACTTAAATCATTTGGAGGATTTCAGCCCTGGAATTTCCCATCTCTACTGAAGAAAAGGTAAAAGGTAGCTGTTAGTTTGAAAACTACCACTACATGGAATCACAAAATGAATACTATAAGATTACTCAAACATGTGTGAATGAAACAACTCCAGCTGTTTCTGATGAAGTAACAACATCCTAACACGGCTTAAAGTTCACAAAAGTCAGTTTTGCATAATATAGGACCTTTAAACTGTGCCAGAAACATACACTTTGACAAAACTTTACAAAGACGGGTGGAACTGGGACTGTATCCTATCCCCCTGATTTCAGAGGGCATGATTGATGGGCGGATTAACCAGTCAGGGTGATACATGGTTCATGTCAAAAACAAACATGGCTGCTTACATGTAAAAATAGGGAAACACTATATAAAGGACTGAGAAACAGCATGGATTCTTACAGAATCAACAATCGAAGCACCAAACTTTTTTTTTTTATTTTTATCTCAGGTAAAAAAAATATATATTTTGTTCTGGATGTCATGAGAATTTTGGAGAGGAAATGTTTCATGATGCAAATTAGCAACTGTGGTTGGACTGTCTGAAGTTCAGACAGAGGTTTTTCCCCTCTATTGTCCAGTTCTCTTCTGGATTTTAACAAAATGTAGAAGGGGCTGACTGGTCAGGAAAACCATCTTCCTCACTCATTCCTGCTTCTGTCTGTGCACTCAACTCCAAATGATTCATGGAAATGTCTATTGGTGTAAAAAGCTGCAGTAGCCCCACCTCACAAGCTGATTTAGCAACTACTATAAAACCCAGCAGTAAAAATGGACTGTGAAAATAGACTTTGGTGTTGCTGCCCACTTCTTCACATTGCTATTTTTCACATCTTTTTAGTTCTTTAGAGGAACTGTATTTAGCCTGTGCTCTTACAGTTATAAAAAGGTACCACAATCACAAACCTGGGCTGCCAGTGTCCTAACCTGCCTATAGTGTACACATAGAAGTTTTCTCAATATATGGACAGGCCATACCATAACTTCAAAAATTCACTCTGAGGCTTCACTAGCACTGATTCACGATGGGCTGCAGGTGCTGGGATTTAGGTAGCGACGATTCAGATCAGCAAGATTTCAGCATCTAAACTGGCAACTCAAATGTGAGACTCATGCAAGGTTCATTCTGCTTTGTGATTGGATAATTGTCTTGAGAACCAAAACACCAAGTTATAACATAAACTAGGTTAGGCTATAATTTGTTATGTTAAGACCATAATGTCTAATGTTTTTGTAATAAGAAAAACTCAGCTTTCAAGCATCAGGGAAATCTATACTTGATTTAAACATGTCTACTTTATATCTGGGGATACAGTTAGCTCATGTTTATGGAATTAGAAATCAAAATACATACATACTGCCCCTTTAACGGTCCTATATTACACAAAATTGACTTTCATGAGCTTTAAGGAATGTTATAATGTTGTTATCTCATCAAAAACAATACCTGAAGTTGTGTTTTGTTTTATTCACACATGTCTGAGTAACCCTTTACTATTGTATGTTATTAGGGTCTTTTTTTCAGACCAAGGGTTTGTTTTCATACCTGACAGTTTCGAATGCTCACTAGCGGTCTTCCTCAGAGCGGTCACGTGGTCACATCTGCAGTCCGACTTCCTCAGGACAGTAGGCCAGGTGTGTGACAGTAAAAAAGCCCTCTCGTCCCGGTTGATAATCCAGTGGGCACATTTCCATATTTTGATTGGCTATTTACTGCAGATGGCGCTGTTATCCGGCCTCCACCGGTAGGAAGACAGCACCAAAACCTGTATAAATCAGCTGACCGGACACGTCACAGCAACATTACGTGACCGCTCTGAGGAAGACCGCTAGTGAGCATCCGAAACTGTCAGGTATGAAAACAAACCCTTGGTCTGAAAAAAGACCCTAATAACATAAATTATCGGAAGACCAAATGAACCTCATTGGACTAACCCTTTACTATTACTCGGTCTACATCCCCGAAGCTCAAAATGCTCTGTTCCACTTTGTGATGTCATGAAGTGGTAATTTTCAGTTAACAGCTACAATTTACCATTAGTTCAGTAGAGAGATTGGAAATTCCAGAGCTGGAACTATCCAAATGATTCTAGTGAACTCAAAGGCTAAATATGTTGTGTGTTGAACAACTCCAGGTATGCAAACCCCACAACTCCAGGTATGCTTTTGATGACGAAATAACATTATAACATAGATCAGAAAATAGTAATATGGGCCCTTTAAAGACATGGACACCCATATTGTGGTCAGAAAATAGCAGAGCAAAAACGTGAACTCTAGAGCAGCAACGCGTGGAGCATTTGCCACTTACCTCTGAGAAAAATGTTCCTTCAACCAATTTTTTTCCGGCAGCTATACCCAGACCGAGAGGTGAAGGGAGGAAAAAAGGTGTAATAAATGAGCTGCAATTACATGTAGCAAACCATATCAATCAGGCTGCATTGTGCTTCCCAGTCCTCTGAAATGGCTCCTTTTGTTGCCAGCTCTGACTGATTCAGTATAGCCGTTCAATATATTCTATGTGTTTGTGAGCCATGATTTAGAAGACCTCCGTGACCCCGACTGCTCAGTGACCATGGCCCCATCAGCTTTGTCATCGCGTATTCATGACTCGAACCTGCGGAAAAAAATAGCGGCGCTCATATGGGGAGGCAGGTGCTCTGACACACGTGAAGGCAGCACCCGTGACAACAAGTAATAGGAAATCATCATGGAAGTGACATGGAAACAGAGCACAGTCAGAGGCGTGTGCTGTACAACATGGTCAAAACAACAGGCTCATCAAACCAAAGGGTGGTACGCAAATAAAATCTATATATATTTTATTTTTATTAATGTTAAAGTGAGACTAAACACCTAAACTCTGCCCACAACCACATTTCAAATAGAGTTGCTAAACTGGGCAGTACCTGGAGAAGTACCTAAAGAAGAGAGTGAGGGAGGAGGGGCAGGGAACAACGTTATTGGTCTAAAACTTCTTTAATACTGAGATGAGAGTCTGGTCACTGGTGAATCTCCCCATTTTCAGATGGATTGGACTGACAGGTGGATCAGCCAATCAGGGACGCATTGCCTGTCCATATTGGAGAAAAAAGAAAAGACAAAAATATCACAGGGGACCAGAAAACATTGCCGATTTAATTTATAAATGATAGGTGACCAGCGAGCTCCTTCATTCTCATGTGTCACTGAAAAAAGACAAATCTGATTTCATGATAACATTTGACCGGGCTTGAGCTGTAACAGAGGGCGTGGGGACCAGACTGATATCAATCTGTGTAAAAATACAGAGAGAGATCATTCTGGAGTTTCTAAAGTCAAGACAGCCCTGTGTGATGTCACCAAATACTTGAAATCCCATTGAGCTGGGACAAACCCATTTTATACATTTTTTATCAACTGTACAAAGTTTGAAAATGACCAAAAATTGCCAGGAACTGTAGAGAAATATTAGACAATGCTATTAAAACACCATATGCACACTTAGTGAAAAAAAGTTAATTTAGTGTTTAGTTTCACTTTAACTTTATTCTTACTATAGACCTGGTTTACTTTGTTGGTACTCAGAAAGCCATATATTTTCTTAGACGTTCCTTGGTGGGAAAAGTTTGAGAACCACTGCACTATACTATTCTTAAAAATATATTCTCAAAAGAAAAAAAAGAAAAAAAAGAGGAAATAAGGAGCTGGGGGAAATATTTGTTATTGCTCTGGTGATACTTGGGTGGATGTTATTTCTCTCGATCTTACTGTGGGTTTTAGTACTAGTATATATTTGGGAAAAATATCTAATCACAATATTACAAGAAGGGCTGCGGGATATGGCTTAATATTTTATCACAAAGAGAAAATTAGCAATAACAGTAGAATTAACACTATACCTAAGGCTGTTTGCTTAAAGGTGCACTGTGTAACTTTTCGGTTCTGCTTGTTTCTCTGGACCTATGAATTCTATGGATGTCACTGCTCTGCCTGGAATGTTCCACAGGATGACATTAAACATTTATTAATTACAGGTGGTTTTACAGCTCAAAAATACCTAGAAAAACAGGCATTCTGACTGTGAGCGGGGTCGCCTCTCCACAGATCTGACCTGTAACTTGGTCTGGTTTGTTCTCCATGAAGATAGAAAGGTGTAATGCCATACTGTGAAACATTGCTGACAAAGCAATAACATCCCCATGGAGAAATGTATTTGACGGATCCTCCACTGGAAAAGTTACACAAACACTTTAAACATGTTTTTTTATCGTCTTTGCACTTGTTTTGGGCTATTTAAGTTATAGCTATAAGTTCTGCTTCCACTCCTCAAATTGTTTTCATTATTAGTTTTTGCCACTTTCAGAGCCTCCACAGTCAGTGTTTAAGTTTCTCTAGGCGTTAGCGGTAGCAATTAGCCATGATTTCTGTCTTCCTCCCTCACAACTGAGAGCAAATCAGCTCCAGTGCACACACTATTTCAGCCCTAATTTTAAGTACTTCAATTGTTATATGGTTTCAGTGGAACGCCTTTCAAGATATTCAAAGCGCTTTACATTGCATAATTCAGTCACTGCTGTCCTGAGGCAGCCTGTCAAAAAAGTTGCTGTCAGTCAGGTCTGTCACAATAATTACTATATCCACTTATTGTTCTATATATATATATATATTTGACTTAACCCATAACAGGTCGAATGAATAACTTGACAAACTAAATGACTCATTACAGATGCAAACTAGGTACTGCTATTTATCTATTGCAGCTTATGTTTTTTTAATAATATTGTATGTACATTTAGAATAGTTTTTGTGGTTTAAATCTGTTCCCAGGCTATCCAGTACAATAATTTAGAAATATATAACACTTCAAAATGTGTTATTGTGGCAGGTCTACAGCCAATTGCCGCAACACCCTCTCTCACCAATAATCGCTCACACGCTACATTCATACAGAGGCAAGACGGGTGAAGGATTTTGCTCAAGGACTGTGAACCTTTGCTTGTTTTATGAGCAAACGAGCTAAGCGCTGTGCCTCTGCTCCAATGAAATCTAGATTCAGTCCACAGAACACATTTCAAACACGTCAATAAGCATTAATAAGATTGTAATATAAAGCAAATACACAAATCATGAGCACTGAAGAGAAAGAAGAAATACTGTCAAAAATGATTAACTTTAAAGGGCCCATATTACGCTATTTTCTGAATTATGTTACAATGTTGTTTCCTCATCAAAAATATACCTAGAGTTGTGTTTTGTTTCATTCACACATGTTTAACACACAAACACTGAATATTTAGGCTGTGTTCTTCTCTCAAACAGAAAACACTCTGTTCCACCTCCATACACCCTCACTAGAATCATTTGGATAATTTCAGCCCTGGATTTGCCAGTCTCTACCAAACTAACTCGAAAACTGTTTCATAACATCACAAGGTGGAACAGGGCATTTGGAGCTTTGGAGATGTCAATAAAAGTGTTACTCAAACATGTGTGAATGAAACAAAACACAACTCTGGCTATATTTTTGGTGAGGTAACAACATTCTAACATAGCTTATAGTTCAGAGTCAATTTTTAATAATATAGGGTCTTAACGTTACATTTCTATCTACCTACATATCAACACTACAGGACCATGAACAATTACATACAAACACACACTGATCACACACACTATGTCTGTTCCAAGCACATTATGCACTAAATCTGTCACGATAATTACTTCTTACTCAACTTATAGTTAAATTTATGAAAGCTGAAACAATATATTTTTGGGGTCAGTATTTATCGTGTGTATTTTTCTTTGCACTACTGGGACATTTTTCGTTATTTTTAAGATTTAAGCCGCAAAAGGTTGAAACTTACAGATGCAAAATAAGTACTAAAGTGTTTCATTCTGCTATTTATGTATTGCAGCCCATGTTTTTTAACAATATTGTACAAATCTGCTTTTTTGTGGTGGGTTTTGTGTCAGTGGCATAAATTTCAATTTCAGTTTTCAATACTATTGCTTATTGTCTATATTTACTTCAGCAATATATCATACTTAAAAATTTTGGGTTTTTTTTGTTGACAGACCTATTATGCACTTATTGCATAAACTACTTCAAACATTCCTCACAAAATTTTGAAGCATAATCATTACAGCGACACAAGGCCACAGGCAAAGAGCCAATCACTTAGCGCAAGGGGACTCTCTCTCGAAAGATGGTCTGGGCTGTTCTCTGCATTAGACACCAGCTCACATCCACACACTTCATCAAAAGCATTATTTCATTATATAACGTTCAGGAGGAGAAGAATGGTGCTTCCTGCAGTGCATTACTAATTTTTCCATCAGAAGACTCATTAAGTTCCCTGCAAGAGCAATTCGATTAATCACACTGTATTTCTGGAAAACAAACATGTCAGATGGGGAAAATAGAGCTCCAAAATATGATTCATCTCCATCATCTGGCCACTTACATTACTTTACCTGTGACGACAAGCTGAATGAATTATGACTTTGGCCTGTCTTTGTTCTCTAAAAAGATCTTTGCAACAGGTGGTAGATGGAAAACAAGTAAAAACATGTAGATAAATAAACAGCCAATAAAGACATACTATAATACAAAATAATACTGAAATTCAATACGAACCAACTGAAATGTTGACAGTGTGGTAAAGTGATGATCGCCCAGTTAGAGTCCAAAGTAGCCTTTGACTGGAAGGTTACCTCTTTGGTTGCTGTCAAATATTAAAATATTTTACATATATCCACCCAACACAGAAATTCACATATACTTCCTTTTTGATCACCCTATTTGTGTAAATATATGCACCTTAAACAATGCCTGCAAAGTGTTTGTGAGACGAGCAAACAGGGGCATATAAACACTGTGTAAATTGCTGTGTGTGGATCTATATGAACACAGAGGTGTGAAATGTCCTTTGCTCCACAGTCCCAGGGGCCCCGCAGCATCGGAGCTGAAAGGTGAGAGCTGAAGCGCTCCAGACAGAGGAGGCTCGCTGTGGGAGTCCTGAAGAGGAATAAAGAGGCGGCTCTTCATGTATAAGTCATGCGGTATGATGCGTAAACACTGGAGGCTATCACTGTACCGCCACAGAAGAGCTGAGCAGAGCTCTGTGTGAAGGACTCAAAGAGAAAGCTGTTCAAAACACGTCCTTCAGAATCCATCTCCAGAGGTCATGTGACGAGGAGCGTCTCATTCATCACATCTCAGACAGTTTATCATGTACTGCACAAATACACACTGCTCCATCACTCAGGGACTTTAAGGACTTCTAATGACTGTAAACTAATAATACATGTAACTGTACTTGTTTGAACAAACTCAGGAGTTATAATGATATGGATCATGTGGATAAACAAAAAAAGAAAATGTTTTGAATAATAGAGATCATAAATTGAGTTTTTGGAATTAAAAAAACACAAACATCCACCAAGTTATGATCCCAAAGTAGCAAAAATATACTAAAAATGTGATCCTTTAACATAGCAGTAAACTTAAACTCACACAGTACAAATGATATATGTGAAGGGGACCCCAAGAACATCGGACCAGTTTTATATCCAGTGTCCTCGCTCTCTTTCTATATGACCTAATTCTGTCAAAAAAAAAAAAAAAAAGTTTTAGAAATAAATTCTGACAAAATGTGATGATATTATGTTTATGTTTAATACCAAATGCAGTGTGTGTGGAATGACGCAACAGTTAAAACATATAAACAGTGGCTCTAAATCCTCTGCGTAAGTAGTGACCCAGTTTTTATATTGATAACACAAGGACACTGCAGCCTCCATGCTTCAGGATTATGAGCCTATCTTTGCACTGCAAGTTTCAACTGGCTTATAGTTGAGCAAACCAGCAGGATTTTCCATTGAGATCACATAAGGCAATTAGATTATGACAACTTTGCCAGCACTGAGTTGGCTGACAAACTTTAAGTGGAGGTCAAAATAATGAACTAAGTAACAACATTTAGAAGATTTCTCTGTGTGCAGCCTTGCTTTGTAGCATTTGAAGAAAAGAAAGAATGCATTAGCCCTAAGTACACTTAGGGCTAATGCATTCATATCGCGCTATTTTCTGATTTGTTATAATGTTGTCATCACAAACATACCTGGAGTTGTGTTTTGCCTCATTCATGTTTAACACACAAACCCTGCATATTTAGGCATATATTTTTGAGTTTTCCTCTCAAATTGTGATGTCATGTGGTAACGCAGGAAGTGCTCCACTCTGTTTTTAAACTTCATACACCTTCACAAGAATCATTTGGATGATTTCAGACCTGAATTAAAGGTAAAAGGTTGCTGTGTGTTACCCTGAAAACTGCCACTACATGACATCACAAGGTGGAACAGAGCATTTTGAGCTTTGGAGATGTATACTAATAACACGGGGTTATTCAAACATGTGTGAATGAAACAAAACACTGGTATCTTTTTGATGAGGTAACACCTTATAAAATGGCTTAAAGCTCATAAGGGTCAATTTTGTGTAATATAGGACCTTTAAATATATCTCCATCTTTTTCACAATAGACATACAGTACTTTGGTTATATTTAAATCTTAGAGTACATATTGACCAGGTGTCTTGGTGTAAATTGTCCAGAACAGCAGTGAATTCTCTCTTAGCGTATGCATATTAGCTGCTTAAGTGACGTATTACAAGGATCATATCTCTGGCTTGTGGCTCTCCATCTCCAATCCAAATGGGAATGGAGCCTTTTCTATTCAGGCCATGATTGCTTGCAGATGATTGAAAGAGGTAGGGCCCTGATTGTGTTTGCCATGTCTAAAGCTTTAACAGCACAGCCCTCCCGGTACCTTAATCCAGTTTATCCCTCTGTGCCTCCAACCAGAGCCTGCTCATAGTCCATATCTTGATTGTTTGCCGACCTTGAGCAAGCAAATAATAAGAGTGCTCAGTTAGCAGCATGAAGCATCATTTCGCAAAGATGGGCACCTTAAGAAAAAGGGTTCTGATTTTACAAGGAGGAAGGCAAGATACAGTATATCACATTCAAATTGAAATGGACACAATTAGCAAAGTGCAACTGCCATATTTTTTTCCACAAACAACAAAATATTATTTTTATTCTGTATTGAATGGCTAACCCTGCAGTTCAGAACTGTACAAATATGTTGGAAAAAAAAATCATATATTAGTTTGTCAGTTCATATGTCAGTATTTTTGTCAATTTTCTTGGACACGTTTAAAGGTTCACTGAGTAACATTTCTAGTGAGGGTGCCACATGAAATAGATATAGATAGATATAATAGATAGATTAAACCTACCTATCACAAGGAGACAAGCAGGTTATATCACTATGCTACATTACAATTCAGATCTGTGGAGAGTCGCCCCATTCACAGTAGGAATCATAATATTTTTGAGCAATAGAAACACGCGTAATAAATAAATGCTAGAAGAATATATTTAATGTCATACCACTGAACATTCCAGGCAAAGGAATAACATCTCCATGGAGACAAGTAGATGGCGGAAAAAGTTGCACAATGCAGCTTTAAAATCTGAACTTTGAACAGAATCCTGTTATTAAAACATAAATCTAATCCGCCATAAATACAAGTAAAGCCTTGAGATTTAATTAACATGGGCATGTTTTTGATCATAGAAATGTGTATTAGCTTTAAAAGATTACAGTCTAGCATACATATTGAAATATTAATAGTGTATTAGGTTGTTGTGCGCCCCCCAAGCCTTACAGCACAGTGCATTTTTAATGGGAAACTAAACATAGAGCTTTTCATCAGACAGAATACATTGAAGCCTAGTCTATAGAGAAAAATTTTATGCAGTAAACCATTTGCCATCTTTTCATCCTATGCGGTCACAATAAGAGCCTGTTTGCATTTTAGGGAGGATTAACTAAAGACTCCTAGCAGAGCAAGTGTGAAAATGAAAGAAAAATATAGAATCAACATTACAAATTGTCCAGTTTGGGGAAAAATCTTATACATGGTAACGATAGAAATATGCCATTTTATAGACCAATAATATTAAATACAGATGGGGGATAAATAAATGTTCTGTATAAATCAATGTTGTATTTTTTTCTTGAGTTTTCAGACAATGTTAAAACTTATTTGGCAGTGTTTGCTAATGTGTGCATTGTGTCTCTGCGGTAAGTGCTGAACATTACGCCAATACACATGCATGTAGAACTCCCCCATCAATACTTCCCCATTGTAGAATCATAATCTGTGTTGCCAATGAAGAAAATATAAGACACTGGATTTGTGCATGAAGCTTAGTGTTTATCTGTTCTTCCACCAAAGCATCTGGAGAGCAAAATATTTTCAAGCTTTGTATCTATTTGACATGCAGCTACGCAAATACGAAACACTGAAGCAGAATCCTCCTTATAATGAATGGCTGTCATCTCTTTCGAGTCCATTTTCTAGTGTATAGTTAGTCTCAAGACAGATTCTGACTTTTAAGAGCTACTTTCAGCTGATGTACCATTGAGAGATAATCACTCTTCATTTGGTTTGAATTTTTAAAAGCATTTATAGATCGGAGTGAACCATGCTAATGCTCTTCCAATAACCCAAATAGACCCTTCATAGCACATTATGTAAAAGCCACTTTCAAACAAAATCCTACAAGGAGGCTTTTTCAGATAGTGGGGCTTAAATTTGCACTGTGTAGGGTTTCTATTGAACCTGGTTGTAACAAGAAAATGTTATTGCTTTCCATGAAATGTTCCCCAGTGTGATACAAACTTAACTATCCTTAGGTATTCAACTCAAAGCACTTTTAGACCTGTCACTATAATTATTATATAGACTTATTGTTCAAAATTTGACAACTGGAACAATATATTTTGGGGCTCAATATTAAATTAATGTAAATAACTGCTTCATGACATCACAAGGTGGAACAGAGCATTTTGCGCTTTAGAGATAGACCCTTGGACAGCCTAAGAATAAAGGATTACTCAACCATGTGTGAATGAAACAAAACACAACTTGGGGTATGACACTGCATCATAATATGGCTTGACAATAATCCATTTTGTGTAATATATTTATTTTTATTTAGTTAGTTAGTTTATTTATGAGACAAGGACAGTGCACAATCTACATTAACCTTAACAAGAGAGATGCATTGTGCCAAGTTGTAGCACTAGAGCTAATTTCCAGCTGTATATAGGAATAGGTCTTAGTCTAACCCTAAGACCTGCAATTATAGTTATTTGGAATGATTCAGGATTAGTAACTACATCATTAAGGGGTTCAAAGTTAAGTTACTTTCTTCATGCTTTATTGTGGCTAATTAAGGCATAATTATTATAAAGTTTTACAGACTTACAGATATTGCCCCTTTAAAATAGAGTACAAGAGCCAAGTTCGTACCAACATGTGGCACAGCATCTGTTTCCTTGACACAGCGCTGTGTAGATACCAGTGGCCTAGATGCATACCTAATGTGCATAATTTATCCCTGAGTATTTGTCTAAAAATAACATAACTTTAAATATTTCAACGTTCTCAAATCAATCACTGAAAACACCCTCCACTTTAATGGTTTTCTTATTTATAGATTTCAGTTTTTCTTGGCTCTTCCCTTCAGCATCCGGTCTGCATTATGTAGTTGTTACTCTATAAGAAAGCCTCATCTTGTTTTTTGGTAATAGTCTGATTCAGCATGTCTGCTTCCCTGTGCAGTGTGTAGAATTGGCAGGTCAATAATTGATTCAATATTCAAGTCTGTTGGAAGCCAAGCAGCTAAAACTGGAACTTGTGCTGTGCTTTGTGTTCAGAGCGCCTCCAGCTGCGATCGTTCTCCTCAGTAAATGCTTTAAATGTGTAAAAGGAAAGATTAGTGGTAGAAAAAAGACATCTGGTTGGCACACCAATGATAGAGACAATATTAGTAAACACAATCATTTAGAAAGATCATATTTTCAGATTCGTCTAGACTCAAGTTGTGGAATTTAAGTATTTTCCTTTATTTCCTTTAATTAAAAACATACAAACCTGCTTCCTTTATGTCAACTCTTTCGTTTAAGGCCCTACATTACGCAAAATGGATTCTTATGAGCTGTAAGCCATGTTATAATGTTTTTACCTCATCAAAGACATGCCTGTTTTAATCACACATGTTTGAGTAACCCTTTTTTATTGGTCTGTCTACATCTCCAAAGCTCAAAACGCTTTGTTCCACCTTGTGATGTCATGACGCGGTAGTTTTCAAGTTAACAGCTACGTACCTTTTACCTTTAGTTTAGCCTTTAGTTTAGGTCTGAAATCATCCGAGTGATTCGATGTATGGAGTTTAAAAACACAGTGGAGCGCTTCCTGTATTACCACATGTCATCACAAGGTGGAACAGAAGGTTTTCTGTTTAAGACGAGAACTCCAAAATGTGCAGGGTTTGTGTGTTAAAAATGTCTGAATGAAATAAAGCACAACTCCAGGTATACTTTTGAGGAGTAAACAACATTATAACATCATAAAATAGTGTAATATGGGCCCTTTAAATTGAGGATAGTGCAGGATTATTCATAAATGTGTGAGTCATCCATAATACAACTATAAGTAAGATAATTATATAATATTAGACCAATAAAAGTTGATTGTCCCCTTTAAACTATAGAACTGTAGCCAATCACTGACATGTAGGCAAACTCTTCATGCTCAGAGAAAACTGACAGAGCTGTGTAAGAGAAAGCCATGTTATGAAACCAAAAATAGTCTCATCAGATGCACCTCCACAGCAGAGGGAGGGAGGCTGGTCGGTGGACACAAAATGTTTCCGCTGGAGACGTAAATATAGAAGTGAGTGTAGCGCGGTTAGGTCGCAGAGGTCAGCGTACCTTGGGGAGGACAGGGAGAAACGAGCTGAGCTTTTGAATCCAATATGAGGATCAGGAGAGGAGGCGAGAGGGGAATGAAACCAGGCAGTTTAGTGTGGATGAAAACAAGACAGCCGGGAGCCTTGTGCATGAGCTGTAGAGGCTGGACAGGGGCCTTCTGGGAGCTGAGCCAGGAGGGAGCTGGAGCAAGGACATGTGAGGACTAGAATATAGTTGGACACCTAAAAAGGTCAAGGAGGACTAGGTGGTCTGATAACAACACCAACGCGAGCAAAGTGAGATTGTGTGAATGGTGCAGACATGACGAAAACGTGTGAAAATAACTGGATATCGGTTTCCAAATATCGGTACAGTTGATATCCTGATTGAACATATACACTGATGTAGTAAGACCGTTTCCTGGTCGTAGTTGGCACAAAAAGTCTATCGAATATTTGAACTTATTTACTTCAGAGATATCTAACAGCTAACACACTGTGATCAGTTTTGTCTTATTTTAGTTTTGTTTTGAGGAATAAATGCTACTTTCAATCCATGCTCTGGTATCGGCAGTTACTTAAAGCTACAGTATCGAAATCTGTATCAGAACTGAAAAGGCTGAATCGGTGCATCCCTAAAAATAACCACTCAGTTTAGCCCAGTAGTGAAGAAGAAATGATCACATAATAAATTTCACTATAATATCAGTGGACTGGAAAGTAACTAACTACTAGGAATGCACTAATACAGCTTTTCAGTTTTGATACTGATTTCTATACTACAGCTTGAAGTATCTGCCAATACCCGATGTCCACCAATACCAGCACAGAGACTGAAAACATTTTTATTTCCTTCAAACAAAATAAAATGAGACAGAACTGATCCAAATGTGTTATGAAGATGTTATTTATCCCTCAAGTAACTACAGAGTGCAACCCTACTAATTACAAATACTCACGTTACTGTGAATGAGTCGATTTTTTTCTGCTTGACTGAACTTTTGTGAGTAGATTTTTGAACATGTACTTGTATTTGTACTTGAGTGCAGATAACTGTAATTACCTATTTAAAATCATAGCAGTTTTCTGAGTAAGAGTTTGTCCCAATTGTCCCTGTGCACAATTGAAAACACATGGCCAAAGTCTGAGAGTTTTGATGGTAACACTTGCTTTTGGGTGCAAGTGTTACCCAGCAAAATGCAGTTTCACATAACATTTTGTTTAGGAAAATTAAAATTGTGTTTATGTTTTGATTTTTAGGTTAGATTTTGCGTGAGTTGATTTGCAAATGTAAATTTTCAATAGATAAATGGGTCAAAGCAATTGAAAAAATGTAATTTATCTGATTTTTTATAAAAGCCTGAACTACAGTGTTTAAAAATGTAACTAGCAACTTTGAGTAGCATTTTTCAGGCATACTTAGCATTCTTAGCCATGTAACTGCACTTTCACTACAAATTTTCACTACTCTCTCCAGCCCTGTGTACCTGCAGATGCCAGCTGTGTAAAGGGATGTGCAAACCGTTGGAAAGTAAAGTGTGTTATTGAGAGAAGTGAGGTCAGGTTTTTATGAGATAAAAAGACTTCAGAGGGAGGTAGTGAAGCAGAGGCCTTGTAGTGGCGAGGAGGAAGTTCAATACAAACAGATGGGCTGAAGAAATGAGCTAGCAAAACAGGTAATAATGAACATGAGAAATCTAATGGGTCAGAAATCTGCTGGTAACAGGTGCACTTGTGAGACTCATAAAATCATGTTTACACAATAAAAGAACATTTAACTATGTCATTACACCTAAACATGGGCTCATACAAACAATAAAGCTATATATAAAGCTTATAGGTGTGTGGTATTCTTTACACAGTCACAGTTCATCATTTCTGAAAAGTATTGAAATTGTGATTAGATTTGCAATTGATTCAGCTCAGACTGCACATTGTAATCGACTCCACAAGCATTACCATTTGAGAGAAGACTGAAATATGAACTGATAAACTAGAGAACATGTTTATATAGATGTCTCTAAAAACTAAGACCCGCATTTATTTTTTTCTTTTCAATAAAAAGACATGCTATTTAGTTTAGAGATCGATCGATGTTTTTTTTTATTGCCGATGCCTATACCGACTTGTTTAGAATCCAGAGAAACAAAGCTCTGCTGATATTTTTTGACCAATATAATATGTATTGCCGATTTTGATCATTCTTCCCAAAATATAATTAAAAAAAAAAAAAGAAAACTCATCTACAACTCTGTTTTTCTACAAACTGGATGTTGTCATATTTTGCACAGTACCCTCTTTACTGCATAAGGTATTCTAATAAAGCTTTATGCCGATTCTTTAACTGGTTGGCCCAAAGCGTCTGCTGGAGATTTAAGGCTGGTTGCTAATTTAGTTATTTATTGAGCATATTATATTACCTAAATAACTGCAGTCTTAGCTATTTGATAATTGCCATTTCAACTGAAGTGAAATACATTGTGCAACCTTATCTCACCCTGTCTCCCCTCTTTAGTCTTATCAGAGGCCAAAACATCAGACAACCCATTTACATTCTTCACTAATAACTCTGTACAGAGATTTTCAATAGAGAAATGTCTGTAGTATTATCTCCAGTCCACGTTTAAATGTTCATAAAGTGTACAATTAATAAAAACTAACTGCCTTACAAAACTGTGAAGTTATACTTTATTATAACAAGAAGACGCTAATAAAATGGGAAAAATCTGTGAATCGTACAACAAAAAAAGAGAGAAAACATCCCAAGGTTTGTACTTTTTGGAATGCTTCGCGGTTAGTCTGTTCCAGGCTTGCAAATTGAAGCTGAAACTGTGGTAATAAGCAAGCAATGCAGTCTAATTGAAAAAGAGGGGGCGGTTAATAGTGTGTAGGAGAGGACAGGCTGGAGGAGGATCTGGACTGTGCCGCATAGAGACAGCAGTCAGAAGGGAGGAGAGCCCCGCTATTTAAGATGACCGCCCTGGCATCATCACTCCACAATGGTTAAGTGTGGATTGACCCTGGGCTGGAGAAGGTTAGAAATAGGCTGCACCGTTAGGAAGTGACTGGACTTCAAAAAGATGTAGACGCTTGTTTGTTGTGTCTTGACGGGACTGACAGTTAATGTTTGTTTGCCCAGTGTTTTTGGGGGTGGGTTGTGGGAGGTTTTTTTTTGTATCTTTTTCTTTCTGTTATGTATAATAATAAAAATAAAAAAATAAATACAAAATAAATAGGCAGAATGAGTGAGAGGAGAACAGGAGTGGGCAACAAAAATGTATATTCCAATTTCTTTTTACTATCTCAATGTAGATATTCAGATGATTTGATGGTAATCCATGAGAAACGTGCTAAAATGTGCTTGTTAGAGGTTCTATATATCACTAAATTGACTCTTGGGAGCTTTTAGTCAGAATGTTCTTACCTCATTAAAAACATACCCAGAGTTGTGTTTTGTTTCATTCACACAGTGTGTCTACAGCTCTAAAGTTCAAAAAACTCTGTTCCACATGTGATGTCATGTAATTGTAGTTTCCAAGTTAACAGCTATCCTTTACCTTTTGTTTAGAAGAGGGCTGAAATCATCCAAATTATTCTACTGAAGAGGTATGGAGTTTAAAAACACAGTGGGGAACTTCCTGCATTACCACATGACATCACAAGGTGGAACAGAGTGGTTTCCATGGAAGAACACAGCTTAAATGTGCAGGGGATTGTGTGTTGAATGAAACAAAGAACAACTCCAGATATGCTTTTGATGAGGAAATAACATTATATCATGTAACACACAGACTGTATATAGCTGTAAGGCCTTCCTGGTTGTGTAGGATTGTGAGCTGAGCCTTGTACAAGACACATGGGCTTGTACACCTAACCATAAGAATGGCTTGAAGAGATCCCAAGAGAGATTGCTAGATTACTCAAACATGCATGGATGACATAAAACCACCTTGGGCATGTTTTTGATGTGGGAACAATGTTATAACATGGTAGAAAGTTCCAAAAAGTCAATTTTGCATTATACCCCCTTTAACAGTTTTTTTACTACAGACGATATACTCGAAATTTAAATTTTGCATATCCAAAACAACAATATCTCTCCCACCTCTAGAGGATAGATATTGGCGCAGAGATGAGGATCCAGTGAAGTAGGATAAGCCCGCAGACAGTGCCCATAGACTATTTGACTTGCAGTGTCCTTCCACAATGTACACCGAGGGTTTGTGTTGCTGTGTTTGTAACCGCTCATGCAGAGAGGACCAGTCACGGGGGGTTGTGGCACTACAATCTATCCACGGGAGAAAAGCAGGGGGCAGGCCATGTTAATGCTGATCAGAAAAGAGGTGTTTAGCTGGGTGAGGGAGGCTCTATCAGTCCATATAACTGTATGTACGGCCAAGTAAAGAGACTATATAGCGCATGCCCACTGCTGCTAACACATATAACCCACACAGCTGTCAAAGGTATGGTGAGTGTGTGAACGCAATGAGAAGTTTCCTTTTATAAATTGCTAGGAGTTATGAGAAACTATGGAGCTTGCTAGTGGTTATGACCTGAGACACTACCATGACAACAAGAGCAATTACTTTTATACTTTAGTTTCCTTGTATCTTATTGTTTAGATTTTGCATATTTATAATGCTTATTTATTATGGGAATGTTTTATCCTTTTATGACGTTGTGATTGTTGCATTTCAGGATTAGCATGTAGCCTAATGTTGCTATATGTTGTCAGTCTGTCAATCTTCAAAAAATTTAAATCTAAATCTTGATTTTTTTCTGTCAGGTCTCTTATCATTTAAAATCACACTATGTAACTTTTCTGCTGAAGGGTCTGCCACCTGCTTGTCTCCATGGAGATGTAATTGCTTTGCCTGGAATATTCCACAGAATTGCATTTAACTTAACTATCATCATAGGGAAACAAGTATGCCACCAGGCCAAATTATAGGTCAGATCTGTGGAAAGGTGACCCTGCTCACAGTAAGAATGCACGTTTTTCATATTTATTACATAGTTACACAGAGCCCCTTTTCGCCTCCATGCTTTTGCCAGACAAAACAATTAGAAAACACTTCTAAATACATTATAGGAGGAGGCCTCAGAGGGTCAATCAACCAAAGCAAAACAAAATGGTGGTATGCTCTGCCTGGCCTCTGCGCTTTCAAGGCAAGTGCTGCGGGCGTGGCGCTGTTCATGGTGCTGAAATGATGAATAACGTCTATTATATGGTTATTATGCATGGTTACATTTCTTTTAGTGTGCCTCAATATGTTTTTCCTGCCTTAGAAAGCTCAAATTTATGTACAAAGTTTCTAAAGCCCTCTACACTTTGAATCTATAGTGGCGATGGGACAAGATGGCTTCAAAACATTCAAACATTGGGATTTGCAATTCAAAGCAGCACGCTGAGTCTTATGCAAAAGAAGAAAGACCGCTGAACCATCCCAACTCCTGTACTCTCTTCTACTATAAATAAAGTTAATTGAGCATTAATAAGGCGGATAATAATTAAGTGACTAATAACTGAGACGACATGTAGGAGCGGTTACTTAAGGTGGTGAATCCTCCGAGTACTGTAAGCCTTGGCCTCTACAGTATAAAAGCGCTGTAAGCATTAGACTTTCGCACCGTGTTGGAGATGTGTCGCGTCCCGATCACCAATGCAAATGAGAGCCTCTTCCTCCTCCTCCTCCTCTCCTCCCCATCACCTCCTCGCACCGGCACGGATACTCACACGCGCGCACACACGTCTTGAACGCTGGTGCCAAGCATTCAGAGAGCGAAGGAGGTTGTTGAGCTAGAAAGAGAGAGAGAGAGAGTCCGCTTATATAACAGCGGCTGTGGGAAACGCTACGGAGCTCGAGGAGACCTTCGCAGGACAATAAGCGGAAATATAGCGATGTGAACGTCCAACAACGGATACGTGACGGAACGGTCCCGTGCGCAATGCTCGAGCGCTGAAGGTAAGCTGCATTATAATAAACATGCTCTACTGTAAATGGAGGAAGCGCGGCGAGGGCTTTAAAGATGGAAGACCACGCTTTTAAAATAGGTGATACGTGTTTACGCCCGCTGTTTATCCATGCACTTGGTCAAATTGCATCTAATGTTGGAGAGAGACTAAATCTACTCGTGTTTTGTTGAAAGAGGCTCTTGAAAACGCATTTTGTCTACAAGAATCCAGCTTAACTTGGTGGTAAGCTGGTCTGAGCAAAGACAATGTTGTGTGCAAACTGTTGCTTCATTTATTGCCTGCACCGCACCCCTACTTTTTGGGGACGCAGTTAACTGAGTGTAGTTCAAAAGCGACATGAGAGGCCTGAGGGTAAAAGTGGAGCCGAAGGGCAGAACGGAGCGTGACGGCCACAGAGATACCATGTACGGATGGAGCATCACCCCGAAGCCCTCCGTAGCGTAGCCGGTGGTCGTACCGCTAATAATGCGACTGAAAATCTTGAAGGAGCGCTTCAAAAAGGGTCAGGACCTGACTCACATATGATGTTAAAAGATTCAGGGCGACACAAGACTAAAAGTGTGGTTTTCACGTCAGTATTATTTAAAATAACCACCCATAGCGTTAGTTGACAACTCGCATTTGGGCGATTTATTCATTATCTGTCCCATTTTCCATGACGAGGGTACAAATGTTCTATATTTTGTGCTATAATCCTCCTGTCATACGCGCTCATAATGCGCTCTCCAGACACTTTTATCACATGATGTCATTTGGCTCTGATAAGTGAGACTTAACATTTTCTACGCTGGGCGATACTGCTGGTGATGAAATGGATCATTTTGGCACTGGGGGTGTTAAAAACAATCTGCAGATTGATCTCATTTTGTGAGATATGGCACTAACCAAGATTATATACTTTTTTTCATATAGCTTGAAATCTCATTTTATATGTCTCCACTGCATAAATGACAGAATCAGTGTAACACAGTTTCAGTGACAGCAATGAATTAATCTCAAATGGCTGGAATAAGGGCAATGAAGCAAGCGACACTTACGAATGTGTTGCAAGATGCTGCAAGACAGAAACCAGCCCATATGTCAACATGAGCGGTGTCTCTAATCCTGCAGGCATACACCCCTCTCTTTCATAGTCCCTGCACATCACACAATAGTGTTGCCTCCAATCTGAAAGCCTGTTTTTGTGCCTCACAGGTCTTCAACATGGATCATCTTGGACCTTGTGACCAGAGCTTGGGAGATTAAACCCTCCCTCTACTGCACACTGACGGAGCAGCTGTGGACATGAACTTCAAACCACGCTCTCAAACAGGGCTTCATGTGTGGAAGCGTTGAGACTCCATCTGCTTGTCTCAGATGTTCTCGTACTTAGGGTGGAGACAGTGACTGTGGGGATGGTGCCACTGTACAGGCTGCAGTGCCTCCTGAAGCGTGCCCACATGCTGCTGCTGTGCCTGGGCATAGCTTACTTGATGGCGGGCAGCCTCCTCCTGCTCCAGCGTTCCAGTGTGAGAGTGGGTCACTCCACCCTGGCCAATGTGCCCCCGCTGTCCCTGGCAGCTCCTCCTGTGGCCCTCAGAACAATGGGCCTGGGGGTGAGGGCACGCTCACGGTGGGCTACTGTCCCGGTGTCTATGGGGGGAGGCAGGCCAGGGCGGGGGCCCGCCTCACGCAGCCTCGGGGTCCAACACCTGCACCGTCGCTGGTTTCACAATCTGCTGCCAGAGGGGCCGGAGCAGGGACAGTCACTGCACAGAAGCCGGCACAAAGGTAACAGTGCAGACTCACTGTTTTAGCTCATGTACTGAACGAATACAGATCAGTTTTTACTTTCAAAGCAACAGTAAAACATTTGGATATAAAACTCAACAGAGGGCAGTGTAATGGTCATGCAGCCTGAAGGAGCCACCAGGATTACTGTCTTTTGGTAGCAGTCCAGCAGACACTAGTTTACTGATGTAGTCTATGCCAAAGATGGTTTCAGAAGATGGTGCTATCCATCACAGTAAAGAGCCGAGCCCATAGACCATTTAGACAAGCTTCATAATACATTTATATGGCATTTTACGTGTGGCTGCCTCAGATAGTGTAGCTAGACATTTAGCTCACAGCTCTTCTCTGAAGCAGAAACCTGCCACACGAGCAATTTCTATAAAATAAATTAGTAATTAACAAGATTACAATGACCCAGAGGACTCCTCCTGTTATATGTAGACCAACTCACAAACTGCTCACAGTTTTATGATGTCTGAAAAAGCTTTTGCCATTTTGTTGAAATGATAAATACAATAGAATTAGCCCCACTGGAACATTTGTTCCTCCAGCTCATTTCTGAAAAGCATCCTACAAGAGCTCTTAATCCTTTTTATAAACAGACACTACAAACCACTCAGTCACTAAGTAGAGTAATACAAATGAAAAATGTTGAAGGCCTGAATGAAATCAGTTTCAGTAACAGCCATCTGGCAAACATTCATTTTTGTAAATGTATTACTTTGGACACACTATTAAATTAGCCAGGTCCATAGTGCCACAAGCAGAAGAGAAACAGGCAGCAAGTAAGTGGTGGCTTTTACAGCTACTCTCTAATACATTTATCAAAGCAGGACATTTCTGCAGCCAAGGTTTGGCCTCTTAAAAGCAACACTTCTCTTCCCCAAACCTTCCACTTATATGTAGATAATACGCAGTTTCTTTAACAAGCAACTGGCTGTAGTTCTATAATGCTCACCATACCACATACTTCCCTTAATTGAAACATTCTTAGGCACATTACAGTGGAGTGATATAGGCTCATAGGTTCTAATAGTTAGCATGGTTTTCATTCCCCAGATAATACTGCCTTTTAGCTCTGTAGAGAAAGAAACCCATCTATCTTTTTAAAGAAATCAATTGTATGAGGTGTGAGAATCTGAGCACGTCCCTCGATTAACCCAGAGCCCGAGTTATTTCGGCTGTGATTAATGCCAGGGCCTGGCCACTGGGGGCAGAGTGGGGGGCATCACACCCGGGGACCACCTGAGATGTGGGCTTTGAGGCAACTAATACAGCCTCCAACAGAGAGCATGTGCAAGATTTAAGGACACTGTAGAAACACTTATGGGTTTCTCCTCTGTAACTTTATAATGACATATTCAGTTATTTAAAAAATTGATTAGAAGTAAATATTGAATACTTATAATCTCAAGACATTTAAAATATTCAAATATAGGGCTGAACAGTGTGAGTAAAATATCTAATTGCAATTTTTCTGACAAGCATTGTGACTGAGACCAGATTTGTAATTCATCTTTCAATAATAGGATTCTTTTCAAAGTTCATAATTAAATGCATCGAGGAAGTGGCAAAAATACTGTAATATAAATTGACAAACTAATATAAGAATCACATTTCAGAACGTGTTTGTACAGATCTAAAGTACAGGGTTAGCAGTTTTTATGCAGAATAAGACAGGATATTTTGTTTGTGAAGGAAATTTTACCTAAACATTGCAGCCTTTGCGATTTGCGATATTGATTCAATTGTGATGAATCGGGTAACCCTGCCCAAATATAGCACTCTCTTCTGTATTGCACCAAAACAGGTTTAAACCATTCATTCTGAATACGTTTTGTGTCTATGCAGCTGACATCTTTAAGCAGAGTGGAGAAATATAATTGCCTTAGACCCCTGGAGCAATACTGTGGGCTCACAAAGAGATGCACTGGCCTGTATTCAGCGGCCAGTGCTCATAAGAGGACCTCTGTGTATCAGCTGTGGGGGTTTGATGTAGCTCTGTGTTAAAGGGAAGGATAACATCAAACACCTGAATTTGGGTGACATTTCAGAGACCTATCGCATCAGCTCATCATAATACTCTGTCAAAACCTGTTAAGACTTAGATGCTTCTCTCAACAGAAATCACTTGTGAAAATTAAAGACTTACACTACAGTTAGAAGAATTAAAACTACAAGTGGAGTTAGTTAGAAATCAAAATACTGTATGTACTTGTGTTCGGCGATTAATTATTATGTAACAGAAAACTATTATTAAAGAAAACATGCACTCTAAATTATGTCAAGTAAAGACTAAAAAATGAGATGACAATGTAAGAAAACTGCAGTAAACACGAAACACTCTCATTCTGATTTCTCCTTAAAGTAATCTGCTATTAGCATTTCGCTTAGTTCATTAAGTGTCCCTTGTTGCATCTAATCATCTAAAAGAGTGTAAGTCTGAAGTGTTTATGAGTACGATAACTGCTGGATGACAAGCATAGACTGTATAAAGAAGTGGACTAAAGGAGTGTAACGTCACCCGTAGCATTCAGCTCCAGTCAAATGAAGCTCACGAGGCTAGCAGTTACAGGAGCAAATTTGGAGCCGAGTTCCATATTAGGAATAGGAATTTATTTATGGATAAAATGGCAAAATCAAAACACCAGGATCATGTAGAGCTGGTTAATACAAACATCTTAAGATCAAAATGACTAGGCTCAGTGCAGCAGTTACAGAGAGAGAGGAGACAATTTTTCAATGTAAAGTCATTTGGAGTCAGAGTCGATGGAGCCGGGAGCCCCCCATGCTCACTTCCTATTTGGAACGTGGCGGCTAGCAGGTTACCTCTGTCCATTTATAGACTTAGACTTAGACTTAGACAAACTTTATTGATCCACAGGGGAAATTATTTTGATACAGTAGCTCACTCATCACAATATAATATAACAGCGAGTAACAAAAATACAGTCTATGATGACAACCAATGTATTTTTCTTCTATCACACAGGAACATACATGGGCTGCTTTCTTCACAATGCAAGCGATCAAGCTCTGGGAGGAACGATGCTTTATGACCTACGCAAAATGACCAGCTCTCTGTGTCAAGACACCTGCTCCGAAAGGTAATGTATTCACACAGTCCCTCAAAGGAACCACAGAAAGCCTGCGTTCTGAGAAAGCCTTTGAATCTTCATCTACTCCATGAATGGCTCCTGTGTTTAAGCCAGAGGAGCGCCAGGTGGCTGTGTGACAGTAAAAGATGAGGGGAGAGCAAGGGGAGAGTGAAGAGCGGCCAGGACAGAAGGCTGGCGAAGAAGAGGAAGGAGGGAGGTGTGGATGAGTGAGGAAGCCTAATGAGCAGTCCAAGGCAGATGCTGCATAAATCAGGGCTTAGAAGTGTTCTTGGTCCAAGAATGGACACTTCAGAGCGGGTCAGTACAAGTTGAATTTCCAATAGAACAGAAAAAGACTTGCAAAAGCAGTGAAAAAAGCTGAGATGCCTGTAGGGTTTTTAAGAAGGTATTACCACAAAGTGACCTGCATCAATTATTTCTTTTTATACAAGGAAAAAAGCGAGGACAGATGAATCCAGTCAAACTCAGAATCTGAATTCAATCTTGATGCTCCTTCCCGCAGTCTTGCTTTTTACCTTTTTCCAATTACTGCGATGAGCAAAAGTAAAAAGTCAAAGCAATTTATGAGGAAGCTTCAAAGGACACATATGAAAAGGTCAATTCTGATGAGGATTCGGTATCCCTGTGGAGGCAGATGAGAGAGGAGAGGGAGAGCCGCACAGACCTTCATCAGTGGAGCACAGATGAGAGGGGACAGAGTTCAGCTGTCTCACTCAGGCCGGAGAATACTGGGATTTAATGCTCGGAGCTGAATTATATGATAAGTTGGAAATGTTAACTAATGTCTTGTGGGAGGGCTTAGCCGAAGGGCACTCGCTTGAGGGTATTGATTGCTATGAGCGAGGGTGTTGCAGTAAGCTTGTGTATGTGTTATGTATACATGTGTGTAGTGGGTACCAGTTTGCCGGTCTGGAGTATGGAGCAGAGTGTCACTGTGGGAACAGGATCAGTAGCCCCCGTGCCCCGGACGAGGACTGCAGCCTGGTGTGTCGGGGTGAGAGGGGGTCTCGGTGTGGAGGGGTGGGACGACTCTCCATTTACAAAGTGGAGGAGCAGCTGCCCGGCCACCGAAAATGTGAGTCACTCGAAAGCTTGTGCAAATTCAGTTGTAATGAATACAATCTAAGGCTGTAATTCTTTAGATGTTTGGTTTATTTATTGGTCAGTGGTGTCTTAGTACAGTATATTGCAAAATGTCACAATACTGGCTGACGCAATAATCAATATCGCAAGAATATAAATATACTGCAACAATACAATGTTCTCCATTTTACAGAAAACTACCCTTTTTTAAAAAACAAAATGGTCAAAAAAGCAAACAATTTTCGTTTGTTTTTTTTGGTTTTGGTTTTTAGACACAGTTTGATTAGTAATTAAAAGGCATGACATTTTTTTATTTAACTGAACTTATTGTAAAAATATTGGAATAATATTGTAATATCGCAATACAAAATATAGTTATAAAATATCTCATATTTTTCTCATATTATGCAGTATTAGTCTTAGTCAGCCACACTTTGATTAGTCAACTAATTATTTTATTTGAATTAGAGGACTCTTTGTGAGCAACAATTTGATCTGCCTTTTTACATAAAGCAGAGGTTATTGTAGACATGTTCTGTATACTGTAGTGTTTTTGCCATGTCATGCCCCCTTTTACTTGATTAATTAATGGACAGGGTACAACTTTTTTCAACCAGCATTTTTTTTTAAAAGTCAAATGCCGTCCAAACAATCAAACAGACATAAGCAACTTCTCTGCTGTTAGACCCTTTTTCTTTCTTTGTGACAGTGACTTTTCATATTTTACAGCAAAGCGTGTTTTGCTCGAGCAGAAAGAACATTTAGAGCAAAACCAAGGAGAAAAGATGACACAAGTTTGAGTGATGGAGATGTTCAGTGTTCACAGCCTGATTTAATTTCAGATAATAACACAGGTGTGCTTTTGCATAAAATTATGCTTAGTGCAGCTTTAAATGTTGATTGATGGAGGCCACTAAGGATTTTAAGTGTGTTTGACTTTCCGACGGAGCAGCTGCAGAGCTCCAATTACTCACCTGGAGACTGGTCATGTACCAGTCGCAATTTATTTTTTTAGCTTTAACTTCTTATAGTCACAAACAGATCCATGTAGTCCACAGAATAGAAATAACCATCAAATTTGGTGTTGTAAAATATTAGGGACTGTGTATTAAATGCTTATGTATGTTTCCTATCAAATGGTTGGAGCATGCTGAAGTCTATATTTTAAATAGCACAATAAAATAGAGGAGAATATAGGCCTGTCACCATAAATACTACATCGGCTTATCATTCAATGTATGAAAGCTGGAACAGGAAGAGTTCATTTGACAAAACAGATAAGTGCCATTTAAGTGCCAAAAGTCATTGGCACCTTGAATTTACTCTTAGTAGTAGTAATATTTCCAAAAGCCAAATCTACTTTACTGCTACCAAAATATAATTCCATCACCGCTTGATAAAATCCATTATTGTCATTGCTAATATCTCTAGAAAATGGTAACAAAAAGAAAAAAGCTTCTTGGAATTTTTTCAAAACAGCAATTTCTGTTTTTCTGTTTTCTCTTCATATTTTTTCATATTCATATTCGTATACTACTGGGTTATTTTTTAGCTATATGATAAGATTTGAGCTGTAGAAGGTTGAATTAATAACTTCTATGACTGATGACAGATGCAAACTATACTGAAGTGTTTCTTTCAGCTATTTATTAGTAGCAGTTCATGATTTTTTTTTAACAGTACTGTATACTTAGAATAGTTTTTGTTGTATAAATCTGCTCTTAGGTAATTGTATCAGTGCCATAAACTAGTTTAGCTATTCAGACTTCAAAATATGCTATCATGACAGGCCTAGAAGAGAATATGTTAAAGAAGCAAATAGTTGATTAACTGATTTCCTTGTCTTGAATGAAGTAGCGTACCTTTTTTCTTTGTTAGCGCTGTCATTGATGTTGAACTGTTTATTTTGCAGTCAGGAACGTTCACTACCGCGGCTGCTTCCAGTTGCTCAAGAGCGTCATTGGCACCTTCCCCATCTATTCCTTCCAAACCAATCTGACGGCCCAGTCCTGCATCGAGACCTGCACAGATAAGGTTTGCGCTCACTTTCAATGGATAAACATATTGACGTGGTAGATTCATATTTATTTCAAAGGAGAACAGACTCTTTCAGACCGCTAATGGACACATGCATAAGTGTATTTTTAATAACATGAGTGAAGAGCTGATATAGACTCAGATGTGTATCCAACGTGCACATATAATATGAATCAAAGCATAATTTAATGTACTAGAGTTGCACAATTAAGTATTGCAAAATTATCTAATGCAATAGTTAGTATCGTAAACTAAATATATTGCAAAAGCACCAGTGCTTTCCATGACAGAAATGTTTTATTATTTGAAAGAGTAAGACTAAAACTGCTAGACTTCTATGATTTAGAAGCCAACGTTTTGCTTAAATTAAGTAAATCCTGTTTTAGTCTGTCTCTTTGATATATTTTATTCCTGGATGGCTCAAATATTGCATCAAGTACTGTTTTATTATTTTTTTATTCATGATTTTTCTTTTCATGAGTTTGACTAATTAGGCAAGTACATAAATGTGTCAAATATTTCAAAATGCAGTTTTCAAAATAATGAAATGACAAAAAGGAATTATATCAATAGCCATATCACATATCGCAATCATTTCCAATACTGTACACACTAATGTACATATTGTCAGTGATGGGAAAATACTTTCAAAATGTATTTAATTAAAGAATACCGAATACCTGAATCAAAACGTATATTGTAACATAGTCTGATACATGGTCCAATCAGCTGTATTCTGAATACTTCATCGAGTTGCATTTACATTATAGTGTAAAGACGCATAGGATTAAAAACAACTTTTTTTACCGTTTGTTATGCATTTCCTATCAGTAAATTAGAGAACGAAAAATCACACATGCACATAGTATATAGAGCGAACTTTTCTATTTTTTCACTAAAATTGTGCAATTTGAAGCCTAAATGATGTGATCCAGAAGCCTACCACCATGTATTGCCTTGATTTGAGAAAAGAAACAGTACCAGGATACATCAAAATTTGCATTCTGAATAGGTATTCTCTGTGCATGTTTTCAGTTACTTCCCAACACTGCACATTGTATAAGAAGTATTTGCTGTATTACGATAGTGTGTGTTTTGCAGGAGCTGCCGCTGGCCGTGTTGAGTCGACCTCACTGTTTCTGCACTTGGACTTCGTCTCTGTTTAGTGCGAATGAGGCGTCAGACAGTCAGCAGTGTGAGCAGAGCAGTGTGTCCAACAAGACCACTGCCCTGTCCACAACACACACAGAAAGAGACCACTACCACGTCTACCAGACCCCTGTACTGGGTGAGGAGAGGGCTTATTTTTAAACAAATCATCTGGCTGGTTTAAAAGTGCACAGGAATACTATTTATACTATGGTTTTAAGAATGATGACAAATTAAGACAGCTGTCACCATAGCAATTAGTAATTTAAAACAAATCATTTTAATTGCACTTTCAATAAAATTACCACATGGCGTTATACTACTTCTAATATAGATAAAGGCTTTTTTTTTTTAATCTATTCATTTTTTGACAACCCTAATTCACATTCACTTCATATACAATAAGATAAGACTTGGAAAATAACTGTACTTGTTTGGTCCTGGTTTGAGCCCAATTTAATCTTGATGTAGACTTGGTTTAGTTCTGCTCTAGTCTTGGTTTAGTTCTGGCTGGTTTAGTCCAGGTTTAGTCACGGTTTTAATGTGGTGTTTACGCGGTTGTGAATGCCTCCTATAGGCATACGTCTTGAGAATTGCTTCACCTCTGCTTCACTGTTGCCTAAATGAAGAAACACTTTTTGTAGACTCCAGGTGCAAAGAGAGGATGTTTCTGCTTCAGAGATCCAGCTCCCTCGTGGCTCTGTCAAGTTTTCCTGGAGCGGGCAACACCTGGGTCCGCCACCTGATTGAGCTCGTGACGGGATACTACACCGGGAGCTTTTATTTTGATGGTACACTATACAACCGAGGTGTGTACAGCATGAGAAGTGTTAAAATAAGCAGTTCAATCAGTGCCAAGAGACTGAATCAATTCATTTGTTGATGGTTGCCAGGTTTCAAAGGAGAGAAGGACTACTGGAAGAGCGGCCGTAGCATTTGTGTGAAGACCCATGAGAGTGGTCAGAAAGAAATAGAGATGTTTAGTTCGGCCATCTTGCTCATTCGAAATCCATACAAGTCACTCATGGCTGAATTCAATCGAAAGTGCGCGGGGCATCTAGGGCACGCCTCAGACGCACAGTGGAAAAGTAAAGGTAAAGTTATACAATGTAGGATGCAATGTTTAAACCTCATCATGTTATAAATGAATATAAAGTTGCACCATGGAACTTATTGTATGGGATTAAACTTATCTAACTCCATTGATACAAGCAGGTGATGCGATTAGACCATTTTATAGGTCATTTTTGAGCAATACACACGGTAACTGAATAAATGCCAAATACAAATGTTTAATGCCATACTGTACAATATTCCAGGCAAATCAATACTAATGCCATGATGGTCAACCCCTGAACAGAAAAGTTACACAGTGAACCTTTAAATGGGGTATTATATTGCACGTCTCTTGTGAAAATCTTGTGAAAATAATCACGGATTCTTTTCTTTCTTATTTCTTATTGTCATATCTGTAGAGTGGCCAGAATTCGTCTCCAGCTACGCCCCCTGGTGGGCATCTCACGCACTGAGCTGGCTGAAATTCGGCAAACGGCTGCTGGTGGTGCACTACGAGGAGCTTCAGAAGTCCCTGATCCCTCAGCTACGTCTCATCGTCTCCTTTTTGAATGTAACCGTGAACGAAGAGAGGCTCCTGTGTGCCCATAGCAACCAGGATGGGCATTTTAAACGCTCAGGGTCACAGCAGCCGACCTTTGACCCCTTCACCGCCGATATGAGGACCACAATTAACTCATTTATACATGATGTGGACCAGGCACTTCAGAGTAGGAACTTAAGTGGACTTCCAGTTGAATACCTCCCAAGATGATGAAGTGGGACCTTGTGAGAGCCTGGTTTGTTTGTAGGGACTTTCAAAAGCCTATTTCACTGTGAACGAACTCACGTAAACAAGCTGCTGATGAGAGGCTGATGATAAAATAGAAAATGTTGCAGAATGTTGTAAAGGCTTTTGTGCTGATACTGCTACAAATATGATGAAGGCACATTTGTTTATGTCAAAACTGCAGAGGAGGGATTAATGAACTTAATGCACTAATGCGGGAGCTCTTTTATACAGTCAGATCTGTATTATAGGTTCATTTTTTACAACCTAACAAAACTACTGCGCCATATTATGGTTTCTTCAAAGGAGATTTTGTGTTTACAGGTTTACAAGATGTCACAAAAGATTCCACATTTAGTTCAGAATTTGTAAAAAATAAATAAATAAAACTGGACTTATGTCTCTCTATATTTAAAGATTTCTGCTGTTTTTGTTTGTCTAGTTTTTATTATTAATACCTAAAGACCACATATTATGCATTTGCGTGGCTGTAATTCCCTTTTAAATATACTTTTGACCCTGAGAGATGGCTTATGGTCTTAATAACTGCAGTCTAGATTTTTATCTGTGATGTAACAATTCGGACAAAATGCGAAAAAAGCATGTTTTGAATGCTCACAAAAGACAAGCGTGAATATAGCAAAATACAACTCCAGGTGTGTTTTTGATGAGGGGACAATATAAATGGGTAAAAGCTCAACATTTGTGGATCTTAAGTTTGGATATTTCTGTCTAAAACTATAAATATCCCGTAGAGTTATATATGTCCTCCTTTTGACATTCTGACAACAATCTGATTTGAACTTAGGGCTATTTGTCACGAAAAGTCAATCATGAGAGACATCAAGTTTTTTATTTTTTATTTTTTATTTTTTTTTTACAAAAAACAGGTACATTTAAACAGGTAAATCCTATCTGCTCAAACACAGAGCTGCAGAAGCCTTGACTAGACAACAACAGATGAGTCACAGCAGCAGTGAATCCGATAAAACAGATTGGATCTCTGGTTTTATATAAAGTGGACCTATTCTCTCTCTCTCACACACACACACACACACACACACACACACACACACACACACACAACACAGTCATCTATCAGTGACGCATCAGTGACAAAATGACTCAAATGTGGAAATCAATCCTTGTCATGCAGATTAGAGCAGCACAATATCTGGCAATCTAATTGAAATTGCAATTTGAGTCGGCAATTATCAAATGGCAAAGGCTGCAATTATTTTTATAACACAATCTTTACATATCATCTTGTTGTACCTGTAGTGTAGAGCTCTACAAATATATTCTCAAATGAATGCAAATATTGAATTAGTTCATATTTCAGTTTTCTCTCAGTGTAGCCCTAGCGCACACACACACACACACAAACACAAACACAGTCATCTATCAGTGACACATATGACAAAAATGATTAAAATGTAAAAATCAGTTCTTCACGTGTAGATAGAAAGGTGAGAATTAGCACAGCAGTCAGGTCTGCCACCCACTGAGAGTGAGACGGACCAACCACATAATATTCCAAGACTCAAGTAACTCACAATTTCTAAAGGTGCTAAAGGTAGTCATGAAGATATTTTTCTAGTTATCTAAAGTTCGGCAGCATTCTTTCTGTCCCTGCCTTATTTGTACCACCTGCTTGTGCCCATCCCACCCTCCTTTCTTGTCTACTTCTCATTCCTTCTATCTGTCATATGAGGGGGTTACCGAGTTGAGTGCCATTTTTTTTTTTTCTTTTATTGAACAAATACTGTTATAAACGTTTCAACACAACATTTACAAACAGGCAGACATACATCTGTTAGGCTGGGTTGGGAATAAAGTCATGCTACTTTCTGAGGTTGTGGTCTTTGCTAGTGAAGTGACAGTATTTACCAGTGAATGCAGCCATATATTTTAAGATTTACATTTGAGCCTACATATTTCAATGGTAGCGATATGCCAGAAAATGAATGTAATTATTTTTCAGCTATAGGTTACATTTTTAGTTCAGTGAATGGCCTTATGGATGAAACAATGTCTAAATCTCATCGTATAATATAGCATGAATCAATGTCAGAATGCTGTGACATTGTAATGTATAAAGTATAAATGCGACTTCTTTCCAAAAAATGTCCCATCATTGTTCTCATATTCCAAATAATTTTCATAATGTTGGCTGCACTAAAATGGAGCAAGGGACAACAGTCGATGTAATTACCTCTTCCATTGTATAATCCTACATAATGCATTTAGACAAAGAGCTTAAAAAAAATTGTCAAAAAAAAATATACTTTTTGGAGGCTTATGATAATGCGACATCGTTAAATCACAGTATATCACAGTTATTATCCTTACACTGATTTGTCACAATACATGAGAAAAACACATAAAATGTTTGCATGGAGACACATGACAGGGATGCTGTATGTCATGTTGATTCTTTAGCAGTCTCTTTACTCCCAGAGGCTTGCATTGGTTTTTGAACAACAGCTTAATTAGTGCAGCATTGCCATAAGCCTCCTAGTTAGAGGATTCTGTCATAAACTCAATCAAGTGACAGGCGACTAAGAATTTATTACTACTTATTATTTCTGAGTTGTAGAGACAAGAAAAAAGAGACAACTTCTCACAACCAATATCTGCAAGCAGAGCTGTTTATGTATGCCTAAGATCTGTATAGATCTGAGAATCATCTCAAACGTTACGGTACAGATCAGATGATGCATTTAAAAAAAAAACATAAATTCAGGTATGAAAAAATCCAGATGTCTATACTGAATGGACTATATTTGTGCAACACCTGTTTTTTTTATTTTATTTTACATTTTAGTTTTTCATCATATGTTCAAACATGCTTGGATTATTTTGAAAGCCCATGTTAACAGCCATCAAATCAGTGACAGTTCTACATAGACATTTTGTGCAAGAGCTATAATTTATCCAAGAATCAGTGGCTTACCAGGTCATCTCTTCTTTGCTCAGACCTCAGCTTGTTCTATGAGACAAGACATTTAATTTAATACATAGAACATGAAGTGTTTTACAGACAATGCCTTCTTTAAAGGTGCACTATGTAGCATTTCTGGTGGAGGCTAAAGCACTTGCTTGTCTCTATGGAGAGAATGTTCCAAAGAATGGATTTGAAATGATTTATCTCCATAGGGACAAGCAGGTGACCCCATCCAGCAAAGCTGTAGGTCAAGAACATCTCATGGACACAAGCAGGTAGCAGATCCTCCACCAGAAAAGACGTTGCACAGTGGACCTAGAGACTGTTACACCAGGTGCAGTAGCCTGTACTCAAGTCTGGCCAAATATGCCAAATCTCAAGAAGGTGTTTTAGTGTCACTAGCTGGTGAAAAGCCTGTACTGCATCAAACTGCCTTAAATGTAAAAAAAAAAAAAAAGCCAAAAGTTGAAAATGCGGTCATGGCCTATATAGAGAATTCTTAATTAAGGCTAAATGTTCTAGAGAACATGTCATGGACCACTCAAGCCAGATAATAAATAAAGATAATTTGTTTCATCAGATTTTGAATTTTAAATACCATTTAATTTCTCACTTTGATTTTTTTTAACTCTGAAAAAACATGATTGAACCTTTTAAATATTTAGCACATTTTTTTTCAAGCTCTCAAATTCATCAGTCAAAATTCAGAGTGTAAAATTCGCAGTGAAAAAAATTTGTAGCAAAGATCCAAGATGCCAAGGCAAAAGCAATAGATCGAAAATTATCTAACTTAGTAACAAGCAGGAAAAGGTGCAGTGAACCACTCTGATTGGTCAGAATTATCTTCATCAAAACCTCATCTCTTTAATTTAAGTGTAAACCCACAGATGAGGAGGGCCAATAGGAAACAGCCTCTGTCCTCCTCGCTCACACAGGATCGATTGCTTCTGCCTTGGCATCTTTGATCTTCGCTGTGAAAATTTTTCACTGTGAATTTTACACTCTGAATTTTGGCTGGTGAACTTGAGGGCATGAAAATAATATGTACTCTGTATTTAAAAGGTGAAATTTTTATTTTGAATTTGAAACATATTGAAAAAGTATACTTAAAATTTCAGCAACTAAAATTCTGATTAAAAGTAATTCAAACATCTTTTTTCAGAGTTAAAAAATTCAAAGCGAGAAGTGGTATGTAAAATTCAAAATTTAATTGAACAAATTATCTTCCATACAGACTGCTTGGGATAATTTGGCTGCACATCAAGCCAGCACACTGAGTAAAAAAAAAAAAAAAAAAGAAGGCATTTACTTAAACATTTACAAAAACATTTACTTACGGTCGAGTTTTAGTTGTGTGTGTGTTTTTGGTAGCAGGTTAATCTACGCAGGAATCACCACCACCACCATCACTCATCTGGATCTTCAGCGGCCCACGGCTCACGAAAAGGATGGCGGGAAATTCGCCGGAAGTTCATCGGCTACCAAGGTGCAAATGCCTCAAGACATAACTACGTGTAGAAGGCAGCACTGTTCTTTACACGAGACACTATATTAAAAAATAATATATGATTTTAAACTTTTTCACTGGGATTATTTATGGGTTCTTGCACCTTTGGCATTGCACTGCATTAAAACTATGTTTGAAGCTCTAAACGTAATTTCGATGTTTAGTATATGTTTAGTCAATAACTCTTGAATCTATCTGACCCACAGAATGTATAAAATAGTGTACAGAGTCTATGATCTGACCGCAGTCACCGAAGATTAAAAAAAAGGGGGAATTTGTGATTATATTGTGGGTTTAACATAGTAGCGATGTACACTTTTGTCCACCAGATGGCAGCAACGGCCTTATCCAGGCGAGCCTAGACTACAGCGCTACAACACCTCCTGGCTACAAACAATTAGGGCCTATTGTTTCCGGTCCAAGTCTGAATTTGAAAATATGAGCACATAAATACATATGTGAGGATCCTGTAATCTCCTCTGCCCCCTGACCTCTGCACTGACGGTGTGTGTGACGGACAGGCGGCAGCAGAGAGCGCCTCCACTGCGGTACAGGCACCGCTGATCCGCCCGATGAGGACCGCAGACATCTGTTTCTCCAGTGACTTTCTCCCGCTTTGCTGCTCGGTGTGTGCGTGCATGGGCATAGCGATCATTAGGCTGTAAAGATGAATAAATGACTGAAACAAAAACAATGAGGCAATAAAGGCATAGACCTGCAAGTTATGTGACATTTAAAGCTATGCCTATATCTGCTCAGGACTTCATGCTTGTGTGTGTGTGTGTGTGTGTGTGTGTGTGTGTGTGTGGGTGTGGGTGTGGGTGTGGGTGTGTGTGTGTGGATTTTGTAAAAATAAAATGTTTTCCTTACCTTTCCTACGCCAAGGTCACGTAGATAAAATCATGTTATGAAAACAGAAGTAAAATGCAGCCAATCAGAAAAGTTTTGCTGCAAAGTCAAGCAAAGAATCAAGAGCAGTTTTCTATGTAACATATGTAACAGAAAGTGCTCAGAAGAACAGGGGCCATGTTGTCAGAAAACACCACTTATTTTCCAGTGATTACAGTTAAGTATCTAATGGAGCATCATGTGGTTCAAACTGAAGGCCTGACTGTAAATGTCACTACATTTGAGTTTGCCTCAAGCATTTTCCCATGTGCTCTTGGTTACACAGTTCATGTTTAACTGTGGGGCCAAACTTAGAAATCTAAACCACAAATGACAAATCCAGCATCCAACTTGTACGGCCTGTTTCTGAGGTCACTGGGTTTATTTTTGACTTGAGGTGACGTTTATTTCTCATTTAGTGGGCCTATTACAATTACAATCATAGACGGCCTTTTTGGAAAACAGTATAAATTAGCTCAAATGTAGAAAATGACTACAACATACTTTTAAAATAAGATTATGTCCTGGAAAATATTTTGACAACGCCATATCCAACACTCATTGTTGAACGCTTTTGAATTGTGTGGATCTGTTTACACTGATCAAAGCTGAGACTTCTGACATCCTGCTTTGATCATCTATGCATAGTTTCTGGGCACTTTCTGGAGTCATCCTCATGTCAAACTCAAATTCACCTCACAATACAAAAGGGTCTTCTTTCAGAACAGTAAAAGCTGTTAACATAAATGTGAAATCAAAACATTTGCTATCACAGTATTTTCTATATGTGCATGTTTATTAATGTTAGCAACTTTTAACCTCATCTTGTTAAATCTTGTTCAATATATATATATATGTGTCTAAAATCTGGTTTCCATGACTTAAATCAATAAAAATGATTAAATTATCAACATGGTTTTAAGTTCAGTTAAGGTTAACTTAAAACTCATTTAAGTCAATGAGAATGAAAACAAAACCTATACGAATTTAACTGTATATTCAGTGTTTAATAAAGCAGTTTGCAAGTTTGACACAATTTTATCAATGGTAGTTAGAGTATTTTATTTATTTTTTTATAAATATTGTGAACTACAGGTAAGGCTGAATTATATATTGCACTATGTATTTTCTCTATTCTCTATATTCGATTATTTGGTGTGTTTTGATGTTCCCATATCTGATAAGCACCTTGGCCTTTTCTGTTGTTATAAAATGCTCTGTAAATTAGAGCATTTTATAATTAGGAAAGGTTTCTTGTTACATTTCATTTTATATAAACAGTGGATGTTAGTTCCTATAAGAAAAGCTATAGAATATGTGACAATAGCATTCAAACCAAATTAGTCATGGCTTAACTCAGCGCATATAATCCGTTTAAATGAACAACAGATAGGAGCAGTTTTATTTCACATATGCACAATACGACGGATACCGTGTCATAGATGCTCTTTGCGGTCTTGAAGCATAAACACTAGGGCTGCACAATTTGGAGAAAAAAAAATCAAATTGCAATCATATTTTTTCTACCAATATTTCCAATTGTGATCAGGTTTGCAATATATATTTAAAAAGTAGCATTCTTTTCAGAGAGCACATTGTAAACAAGTCCAAGAATAATAACATTTTGGAAAAGACTGAAATCTGATCTGACAAACTAATACAAGAATACTGTGCATTTCAGAACATGTTTGTAGATGTCTTAAATATAAGATTTTTCAATGAAGAATTTTGATATTTGAGGACATTGCCTTGGTGATTTAATAATTGTGGGAACTCAGTGCGATTTTGATTCAATTGTGGTATTTTGTGTATCCCTAATAAAACATGCATGTTTTGGCTATCTAAGATCATAGAGAGGACAAGTGCATGATGGGAGTGGATGTAACTCTGTAGACCTGGTTCAGCGCAGCGTTTTGTTGCCGTTTCTGAGGTTAATGTTTTCTCTACAACAGTGTGGAGAGAGGAGGGCCAGTGCTTTTTCAGACATTTCTCTGCTGGAGGAATTAGGATGCAGTCTTCGTTGTCAGAGGCGAGGAGCTGTCTGCCACTTTCCCAGCAGCCCTTGGGCCGGTGACAGGGAGATAGATGATATCTGCAGCCTGGTGCACTGCTCCTCCAGCGCTCACAAACCCACACACACATACACAGAGAGAGACACGCACACAGACACATACACACACACACTGTATTCAGCTTTCAACCAGCACACAAATACACAAACTCCTACACAACTCTCTTCCTCTTTCCTTCACTCCTGCAGGAAACTGACACGAGGAAACAGTATTTGTCTAATACACCGCAATAAAACCAATATTCCACACATCAGGGGAAACACAGGAAAACACTAGGAGTGTTTGGCAATGTTTACAAAGAATAACCAGCCTTACACAATGCTTTTGGAAATGTTATTTATTGAAACAACCAAAAAATATCTACAATTTATTCAACAAAATACAGTATATCAGAATCAGAAGTTTTATTACAACAAAATTCACAAACTATGAATTTGCTTTGGTGATATAGTGCAACATAAAACAATGAACAATAATATTAAATTTGAAACTATGCTGTAGTCTTTTTATGTGGGTTTCTTTACATGTTTTATAGGGCACTTTGAGCTTCTTGCACACATTTTCCAATGTGATTTTTAACTACAAATAAACCAATGTAACCTAAAATAAAGGCATGCATTAAATAAGGTGTTAAATAAAGATAGACTTTAAACATATATACTTAACATATAGGTTATATAACAAACTGCAGATTACACACATTACTGTAACACAAGTATTAGTAGACTATAAGTATCTGGGGTACAGTAAGTGAGGGATGTAGGACTGTTTTAACACTAGTTCACTTTCACTAATCCAACTCCTCTGTCTGTTCTCATCGTCCTTACCTGCTGTCCCTGCTATGCTGAGATGTTCTTGTATTCAGGACCCAATCCAGAGGCCGTGTCACCTGAGCAACGCCGACCGCATACTAATCAGCACCAGGAAAGACCCCAGTGTGTCCCGCTCACTGCCTGAAGGAAAAGCTTGAGCCATTGTTTTTGCCTTCCTGCAAGTAAGAAAAGAGAGTTAGAATGAAAATGGTGCACAGATGAGACAGACGCAGGGGCAAATGAGGCAAAAGGAGGGAGAGAGAGGAGAGAGAGAGGGAGAGGAGGGGTGTTTGGGGGGGCATCCATCAGTGTTTTAAGTGACTGCAGTGGGCCGAGCCAGAGAAAAAGGTCGTGTGGTCTCTGTGTGCGCAGTGGGCACCTGGGCAGAGCAGAGCCTCCAAATGACTCGAGGCTAATGATGTGGCCCAGACCGTCTGTTACAGCACACAGACACTTTTACTGACTCACCAGCCAATGCAGTGCAAACACTCACTCAAATCTTATCAAGGAATATGTTAAAATAAAAATCAGCTTCTGGGGTGTCATTGGTCTTACCTTTTACTGTGACAGACACTGGCAGAGCCTCATAGACCTAAAAGATAATAATAGTCATTTAGTTTGTGTGGGACAAAAGGCAAATTCAGCAGAGGGATGTCACAGATTTAAGTGTTGTCTGGCTGGTCTTTTTCTCATGTGTTTTTATGCAGGATGCCTGTTCTGTTCACATAACCCACGTATGTGGGGATGAAGGGTTATCCCCAGGAACACATTAACAGAAAGCAAAACCCTCTGGGTTTGCACCCTCTGGTCTGAAGGCGAAGCCCATATTTATGTAAAAATATGGCCCATAAATATGAGCTTTGCAGAGGGATGATGTGAACCCATTCATTTGCCCTAAATCTGTTTGAGATAAAAGCTTTAAAGTTCCGGTATGACTTATCTCTGGACTCTCTTCCTAGATTCCTGGTGACTAACGGGTTAAAAGCTTTTGTGGCAATTCAGGACCAGCCATAGGTCACATCTGAGTCCAACCACTGGACAGCCAACCTGCAAGACAGAGCTTAATTATCCCAGCCAGTTACAGTTCAATAACTCCATCAAGCTGCTAGCCAGATAGCAGGTTTCCCTAGCAACGCCTCCGAAGTGAGGCACAGATCAGAGGAAGAAGGGGAGATAACAGACCCATGTTGGGAGCAGAGCCAGAGGAGCGAGGGGGTCCTCCCTGGACTCATAGACCTTTAGACTGGACACTGGGGGCACACACAGCTCCTTTTGGCCTCTGTCTGGCTGCAGCTTTGTGTCGCTTTTCAATCACAGTCTCTTTATACAGCTCACAGGCCTATGGGAAAGTCTGCCCCTTTTCAGCACTCCTCCCAAAGAGTTACCTATCATCCTTAGAATAAAATAATAGTCACACTTTTTATGCTGCAAGTGGCACGATTTTCACCTTAAACAAACTAGTCCATTGCAAACCTGAGGAATAGTTGAGGTAGGTGTTTGAGAGCGTTCAGGTGGCTGTCTGGCCTCCTGCCGCAGTGTCTGGAAACTCAGACACCCCAGCCCCCCGCCTATCCCCCCCCGCCTACCCCCACTCTGCTACAGTTATACCTGCACCCTCCACCGTGATAAGGGATCTATCTGCTCCACATTTGCCTCACCAGAAAACCCCTGACAACCCATGCCAAAAACGAAAACAAAACATGCTCTCTAGTTCACCAAAAACATCCGATTTCCCTTTTTGGCTCAGACACAGCCCAAATGCGTAAGAGACCATTAATCTGTCCATGCTAGCGTTATCGGCCTGTGTGGCGGGCTGCTGTGTTACATGACCACCTCAGAACAATAGGGTGTAATCTCTGTCACACACTGGAGCCTTTGGTTTATCTGCACCTATTCAAGCCCAGAATCAATCTTTCCTGCACCAAGTTACTGAGCAGACACAAGAGGTGAGAGATATATCGAAAAATCAATACTCACACAATTGCTATTTTGGAGATATGCAAAATTACAATGTCAAGTATACCGTTTACAATTGAAAAAACATTCAAGAGGTGGTTGAAGGAAGTGATTATGTAAACATAAAATTAACTTGCTGTGTCATCTTTCAGATAAGATTATAAAAGTGGTATTTCTGCACTTTTATGGTTCATTTTACATTCGATTCAGATTTAGCACAATACATGAACCTTCCCAGCCTAAAGAGACATTTACAGAGAAGTTTATGCACATTCCTGATGTTTTTCCATAATATCTTATTGCATGTATGTATTGATATAATAAAAAAAAACTAGATACTTAGATAATTATTTTTGTCGATATTGCCCACTGCTAGCAAACACACACTGCAGGTCTGCATTTAGACACATTTTAAAACAAGAGCCAATCCTCTGCCCGTAAAAGCACGTGTTGTGTAACAGAGTTCAAACTTTGGAGCTGGAAATTTGACTATTTTCTGTATTTAAAAGCACTTATAAAAAGTCTGTATTGTGTTTATTCAGAAAATACATTTTAAAACAGAACGACCAATGAGGAAAAAGAAAGTACACTTTTTTTTATCATATTGCGCAGCCCTACCGAAGAATCATATGCAGATATTTCATCCTATAAGATGAATATTTGTTACAATCCAGGGCATCCATTGTGCATAAATGAACACAGACATTTTACATTTTACTACAGATATCTGGTGTGACTTAGTGCTTTTTGATGTGAACCTAACTCAAAGCAGAAAAGCCTTCGTACTGGGTGAACTCATCTGACTTTCTTTGCTCAAACTTTGTATTCCCTGTTCAGTGGAGTTACAAACTAGCCAGGAGCTAGCGCCTTTTTACGGGGTGATATTTATTGGCTCCTTGGCGGATAGCTGTGAGCGCGGTGCTTTGTTAGTGCTGGGGGAGCTGAGGATTTCATCAGAGGGCTGGGTGCAGTGTGTCAGACAGAGCCTAATAAAAGTGTCTGGCTGGTTTGTGGGCACCCGCTCTGCTCTGGCTGTGACTGCTCCGCACTTGTCGCACCGCGTTGGTCTATTTGGTATTCACAGGGCATGGCACTCGTTCAGCTGTTGTTGCTGGGGGCTTTGTGCCACATACACACACTGATTAGTTGGCATCAGCATTGTTCACTACCAGACCAAGTGGGAAGACTGGATGAAAAATATATAATTAGAAGAGGGAGACTGGAGACAAGAAAGAAGGAAGGAGGGGAGGGTTTCAGAGAGAAAATCAATTGTTTTGAACGGCATTCTTAATATGGGTAATTTGGCAGAAATTAGGTTTTCAGAAACGCATGATGCCTTGGGAAAAATGAAAAGTTTAAAAACCAGGTCAAGCTGTAATAGTGAATGAATTTACAACTTTGAAATACATAAAGGAAAAAGTACTGTTTTGAGGAGGGCTGGTTCTAGCTGATTGCGCTGCTGTATAGACATGCTCATAAAAGACCAATTCAGTGGTTTGATTTTCTTTTCAATCTTGTCTTTTTACCAGCTGTCTACTTAAATTACAATGTATGTCTGAACTGTGTAAAGGCCCAGTTTAAATATTGATTTGAACCATTAACCAATTAGGCTGTGACATGTAATGACAATGTGAGGACTCAACACATCATCGAATTAAAGAACCACAAAGTAATGTTCCAGAGCCTGATAGATCTCTGTCAACACACAACCACTCCTCCCAATTTAACTAATGAAACATGTTCAACAATCCAAAACGCCAATCAGAAAGATCAAAACTCATGTGTCTCTGCTTATAGGTATTCAATATAACCCTTGTATAACCAGTGTTTCAAGGGTTGAGTTGTTTATGTCAAATATGATAATAATGTGTTTAATTGATCTATTATAACAGACTTAAAATCAGATACTAATCAATACTAAAGCTGGTACTGAAAAATACTCATTTGAATAGGTATCAATACCATAAAACTCACATTCACAAGACAGAAATGAACCTTTCCTGAATAGCTTTAGAATAATCTTGAGCTGTATCTGAACAAGTATAAGACTAAATAGACTAGTAGATGCCTCTGGATCACTATGGAACATACCGGGACAACTGAGGAATTATATAGCTATAACACTACAAAAGCAAGTACTATTATATAATGTTATAAATCACATTGTATTGTATAAAGAAAGTTTTTTTTTTTTTTTTTATCATCGTGGAATTGGAGCATCAAATCTATTCCTTAGTAGAAATTGAGTTGATAATTTTAGTATCATGACAACACTGGACAGTCTGGACAGCCCCAGTCTGTGCATGACGCTGCTGTGGTCAGACCCACAGCTCCATAAGGGAACATCACACTGGTCCAGATATGTTCTGCAGAGGTGTTGACAGGGGTTAAACACCTGGGAGAGTGGGGTCAGAGTTGTATTCAGAGTTGTATTCTGTCATTTCAAATACTGACGCATTGTTACTTCTAACACTCCATTGCAACTGAATACTTGGAATGAACTGCGCTGCTATGACCAGTGACGGCCCTGTATTAGTTATGCAAAATGTCGTCATGGCAGTAATTTTAGGAGGAATACAGCTTTCTGACAAACTTGTTTTCTTGACAGCGTCCATTGAAAAAAAAAAAAATTGTACATTTAAAATAATCTGGATTTCATTTTCGAGATCTGTCCAAGTCCACCCAAGAAAAGACGATTGTGCCCTCCGCCAGCGTCCCAAGAGCCTAACCCGTGATATTTTATCAAGAGAGCTCACAAGTTAGGGTCTCAGGGAGCAGGTGAAGTACGCCAGTCTACAGAGGAGCCGCAGTCAGCTGCAGGGCACACACACACAGTGCCACTTAAAAGTTCCCCCTTCTGCCCACAGGCAGCCCAGCCAAAAGCCGGAGCCTTTTGTCACACAATGGCTTTATCGGCTTCCATCAAAAGTCAAATGGCGCTTTGCCCTGGACCAGCAGAGAAAAATGCTCCCGGGTTCCCAGTCTTTCATTGACAAATAACTTATTAAACTCAGGCACAGCCGCTAGGGACCTGCGCACAAAAACATGCAGAGGTCGAAATATCTTTATACAAAATTAAACAGAAAAACGTGAGGCGCCCTTGACAGGTGCAGCAGAATACAAACATTCCAGGTTTAGACAAATGATCTACTACAAAGCATCACAAATTCAGCAGACACAACACTCCAGTAATGGTCCAGACAGAGGCAGGGCTCGACAGACTGTGGCGGCTCTGAGCTAACTAGCCTTTGTGCTGGTACAGGGAAACGTCCAAGACAACCAGCGGAGTCCTCTCTTTGTCCTAAAATGCATTTCCATTTCGCATGAAGACTACATCAGATCCTCCACTGGACTGTCCACATGTTTCAATGTACAAGACGACTTACAGATTTGGTTTCAGCACAGGGACATGCAGCGACAGCGTTCCACCGCAATTAAAATAAACAAAAATACAGCGCTTTGACACTCTCGCTTAAAATCAGTAAATATAAAAAATCCACATTATTTGCTTAACTTGCTGCAGATCCTACTGCAGGCTACAACACCCTCAATGCTAGATCCTGCCACCTACCTGCCCAACTCTGCTGCTATGGCGGCACGCTTGGCACATGATAAGTAGTTAGTGTCAAACACAACAGCCTCAACTAAGACACAAAGCACGTTCTATTTAGTTAAAATAGCCACTTACGAACACACACACAACAGGGCTTTAAATAACAACAACAATACAATACAATAAAGCATGATTCACAATATTCCTGTGTAATCTCTGTCTATCAGGTACAAACACAGCATCACCCCCCCTCCCCTCTACCTAGTCCCCATCCCACCATCCACCTCTCAACTCCTCCCCCTCAGACAAAAAAAATGTGAACGATGTCTCTGACTGTCTCTTCTCTCAGGGGAGCAGCAGCAAAGTGGAGGCTTCCGGAAATGAACGCCGCTGCCACCAGACGCGTTCCCGTGCGCTCATTGCTCCGTCTGCCCCTGACTACGCCTTTTGTTGTCGAGGCGGGACGAGGAGCGAGCGGGCAGAGGAGAGAGGAGCTGATGTGAGAAGTCCAAGAGACGCCGCCACACGCAGGTCAGTGAGGTTGGACGCTCCCCTCTCCCCCCACAGTGCTTCATCCCCACAGTTGCATTGTCAGCTGCATCTCCTCGCCCCCTCCCTCTCTGCTCTACTCTAGACAGCGGGACACCAGCCATGTCGTGACACTGTACTCTACAACTTAACACTTCTTCTTCTGCTTCTTTCAAAACGTTACGTTACTTTACGACACACACCTTCTCATCTTCCTAGTTGGTCATTGAAACACCTGTCTCTCTCTCACTTGACCCCAGAAGCCCCCTCCCCCCACGGCCGCCCTGTACCTGTCTGTCTGTCGTGTCTTTACTCCTGTCTGCAGTTGCTTTGGTCAAAGTGAGACACTGCGGTAGAAGAGTGTACCGACAGCCTAGGCTCTTCCTCTCCTCTCACTCTCTCACACCCTCCATCCAGCCTTCGCCGGTGAACACGTTTCTCTCTGCGCTGATCAATTTCTTCTCTTTTCCAGCGGCGCGCACACACACACACACACGCACTGACTTACTGCAGTGAACTGGTTGGCCGTGGCGGAGGATGCGCTGTAGCAGTCTCAGTGATTTTACACAGGCAACAACATGGAAGACACAACTGTACTACAATATTTTATTTCGGGATGAGTGATTTTGCTGAGCAGGTATGGCAATGGACAATGTTAAACGCTGCATCAGTAGTAGTGTGGTCTCGATACTAAAATGTCAAACTTGATTTCAATAGGAATAGACTTGATATTCAATACCGATTCTGATACCACAATGATAATAAAAAAACACTCTTTATTTAGACATTAGAGTGTGATTTTCAACATGAAATCATAGGACTTTCTTTTGTATTAACATGTGGCCTTATATGTGTGTAATCCCTCAGTCATCCAGGTTGGTCCTATAGTGGCCCATGGGCGTATACTAGTCTATGTGGTCAGATACTTGTGCTGATTCAACTCAAAATCATTCTAAACTATTCAGGAAAGGTTAATTTCTGTCCCATGAGTGTGACTTTTTTAATATCTATACTTGCTTAAAAGAGTATCTAGTTTTAGTATCAATTAGTATCTCATTTTCAATACTTCTGACAACATTCATCAGTAGGCATCACCCATGAGCACGAGGCATTCAATATAAATTATAATAACATTCTAGTATAACAAAATATAAATATAAAACATAAAAGGTTAGGAAACAAGCATCAGCGCCCGTATGAGGAGCAGCACACAGGACGCAGTGAGACATTATGGCGTCTCTGCTATCACTGTCAGCTCACACTCAGACTGTCACAGCGTCTGTGGTCAGCTCCACGTGAACCAAACACTTTGAGTCACAATATTGTGACTGAAGCTTGTACGCAGCAGACAGGCAGCAGACAGGCTTCAGACAAGGCAAGTCTAACAGCTCCGAACGCACTTAACAGGAAGATGGTGTGTGTGTCTCAGGGATGTAGGCCTTTATTCACTTAGTCAATTAATCAGTGGATGGTGGTCTTAGTTTTTATTAGTCGACAAATTTTTATTATTTTATTAGATTTATAAGCAAAACAACAGAAAAGTGAATGCATGGAGTCAGTTAGCTGCAGTGTTGAGAGTGACTGGACAGTTTCATCTAGCTTCTCAATTCTGTTGTTTATCAATACTTGTCTGTAAACCTATTTTTTCAACATTCTAATAATTTGGCAGCTTTGCCAGCACCATGCCACACCTCCTTTTATCGTTTTAGTTGATTAATCAAAGCACGGGACATGTCTTTAACTGACCAAGAATTTGTTTAGTCGACTACAGCACTAATTAAACTCGGCTTGATAGTGAGGTCTACAGAACAACTGCAAAAAAGCATGGTGCGTTTCATTTTCCTTAGGTCTGAATGAGGTCTGCCCTTGACAGCTATTTCTAATCTCGGGGTTTAATCACCTTCAACACCCAGGATAGATTAGGGTTATGACCCTGTGTGACATGGAGGGGGCAGGGAGAGAACAGCAAATGTTATCATTGATTGATTATGCCCTTTAATTCAAATGGAAAACACACTTTTAACGGGAAAAGGCTGAATTGTAAAATGTCACTGGTGATGGGTGTGAGTCGCCTTTAGTCCAACAGAAAACACTAAACCACACCGAGCAGAGAAATGATGAGGGACAAGAAAGCGCTGCAGCCAATGTCAAAAGCCAGGTTGAAGTCTATGGGGGAGGGTGGGTCTTCATAGATTGGCTGGGTGAGGGCGCTGGTGATGCAGAGACAGGGGGCGGGACTTTGGCTGTGAGCTCGGGGCCAGCAGGCGGCCGTATAGGTGATCAATCACTGGTATTACCACGGTGTCACTGCGGAGTCTGGAGCTGTCGCCGCATTCACACATCACCCCTCCACGCACAAACATCCACAAACACAGGAAATAAAAAGACTTCGACTGGTGCAACTATCTATTCCGCAGTCTCTCTTTATAAGGTTGTCAAAAGTATCGATACCCAGATACTAATCAATACAAAAACTAGTACCGAAACTAGATACTTATTTGAACAAGTATTGATACTGCAAAAACACGCATACAAAATTGGGCCTTTTTCCTGAGAAGTTACAATAGTCTTGATCTAAATCAGAATTAGCATATAACCACATGGTAACGCATCATTATTTTGAGTTGTCCTATTGTCTTTAATTTCAAGATCGAGTTCGGATGGTAACAACACTACCCTCAATGAATGGCAATGGCATGTTCACACATATATATATTTATATGGTTGTATACTTAATAGATACATAATAGATCTTTGCTTTGAATGTCTCAATATCTTCAAAAAAGGACAGTTCGATAATTTACAAAAGAGCTCCAGGAGACAATATGCAGCACCTCTAGAGTTTTCTCTTTCAAAATGTGCCAAAAATAGCTCTGCACAGGCTGAAGATATCCAGACAGATATCCAAAACAATGGTCTTATCTGAGTCAGAAAGGGAGCAGGAGCTGATGGAGGAGGAGGAGGAAGAGGGAGGGTGCAGGAGGAGGAGGGTGAAGGGGGAGGGGCCAGTACCAGCCCCCTGCGCAGCCAGCCAGTCAGCGGGACATTAATGACCATCATGTCTTGTCACACGAGCTGTCGGCCAGTCAGCAGATCCTGCCCTTGCCCCTGCCCTTCTCCGATCAATAGCTTCGATCTGTCTCAGGGGTCAAAGGGCAAGAGCGTATCAATACAAAGAGAGGGGCTGATGCAGCAGGCGCAGAGCTGACTCCAGACAGATCAATGACACCCCCGTCTGCCACTGCTGTGTTATGATTATTCATTTGCCATTAATCCCACCACATTAAGGGAATATGTTTGCCACTGAAGAAAAAGAGCTCCGGGCAACTGGACTGGATAGGAAAGTTGGATTTTACGAGTTGGGAGCGAAAGCACCATCTGACTATGGACCTGACAGTGTTTAAGAGTTAGACTATTTGTCACTAAAGTCACCAGTCGTTTGTGACGTCACAGACAACAACCCAATCACTAATGAAGCGTTCACACAGGCAGGCTCCTATTGGCTGGTTAAGGGTCATACAAGTAATAAATACTTTATTTATTTTCTGTTTGAGATGATATGGTTACAACAGATTTTGTTGCTTTTGTTGTGATTTTTCCTTGAATATTGCAAAATATAATTAAACAGAAGTGTTGAATGCGGACGTATATGAATGAAATATATAAAAGTCAGATAATACAGTTTTACTTTATTCAACCTTTTGCATTTATCATTTGTCAGAATACTAAAATTTTGGACTTCATTATTATACCGCATGGTATAGTTCTGATTTTATTGTTATCATTTGGAATGTCTAGTTTCAATACTATTTTCAATAATAGTTTTATTATGGTATTGGTATGTTATTCCTGATACTTTTGAAATCCCTAGTTATTAATACTAAGTAATATAAGTTCTGGACACTATGATCAGTGCTGAATTGCTTATTAAAGTGAATTTTATTATCTCAAATGGTCATCACAAACAGAAATGTGCTGAAATCTCAAATAAAGACAGGGACAAGGCGTCATTGTAACAGAGGTGAGCAGGCTTCTTTAGTTCTCGCAGACGCAAATCGAAGCTTGAACAGACTAACTAATGCCAGCATTTATTTGTATAACCGTTCTCCAAACACAGGCCCTGCTGGAGCCAATGGGGCTGTGGCTTGTTGCTGGGGCAGCTGAGGAGTGCTGAGGCAGCATCTCACATGTGGAGCAGTCGGGCTGGAATCACACAGTCCGTGACAGTTTCATACAATACAACACAATACATGGCTCACAGTACAATAATATTACGATATAGTGATACATGCATTGATTAATATGCTGCTCATTACATTACTGACATATATTGCTACTTTTTAAGAACCAAATACATTTTAACAACAGTTTTTCTCTGTTAAACCAATATCTGTTTAAAAATAATGTGAAATAACACTTTCTTAAACCAGTGAATATGTCAAATGTAGTTTCTGTTCTCTACATAACCAACAAAATTGTAGCACTGACACAAAATAATTTAGCAAAATATACCATATACATACATCAATACTCAATACATCTATTTATATCTATGGAGCAGTCTGTGGGGGCAGAGGTGAGGCCAGACCAGAGAATCCCACTTAAATAAAAACACTCCATGCTCTGTTCAAATGTGAGCACTATCACCATCTACAGAATACAGCGGGTATCTGCAGCAGAGCAAACAGGCCCTTACAGTGAGCTGGCACTTCAGGTTTCCAGGGATTTACCAGGATCAGATTCCACAGACAAACCCCCCTCTGCTTTAACTCTCCACAGAGTAACTCTCATGTTCCCATTTGGCAAATTGTATGTCCTGTATTTTGACTCTAAAGCAGTGGTTTTCAAACTTTTCACACAAAGTACCACTGAAGAAAATATTTGACTTTCTGAGTATATCCATGGGTTTCAGAATGATAAAAAATAAGAATAGTTGCCAGAGTAATTAACACTGCTGTGATATCTATTTGGAGTTTGTCAATTAACAAACCTGAACCAGAACCATTTAAAACAAATAACTGATTTTTTTGACTGTGAAAAAGTCCTCAAGATGTCGCATATAAACAGGAAGCTGAAACCTATGAAAATCACCAAAACCAGATCAAAAATCAAACAATGCATAAGGTAGTTCTTAATAATGATTAACCCAAAGGAGGTTAAAAAACATAATATTTATATGATATATTACTGAATAAAACAAATACTGCAGAGGGAGCTGTGTACCACTACAGGTACACATACCACAGTTTGAGAAACACTGATCTAATGCATTATCGCAAATGTTATATGAAGTAATCTACAAATGTACAACTCAAGGAACCTGATATGTTGTTATGTGCGTCGCAATTTAAAGGGCTCACACTACTATTTTCTAATCTATGGTGTAATGTTTCCTCATCAAAAACATACCTGAAGTTGTGTTGTGTTTCATTCACACATGTTTAACACACAAATCCTGCATATTTAGGCTGCGCTCTTCTCTCAAACAGAAAACACTCTGTCCCACCTTGTGATGTCATGTGGTAATACAGGAAGTGCTACAGTGTGTTTTTAAACTCCATACACCTTCACTAGAATCATTTGGATAATTTTAGTCCTGGGATGGCCAATCTCTCCAGAACTAAAGGTAAAAGGTTGAAAGAGCACCACTTCATGACATCACATGGTGGAACAGCATTTGGAGCATTGGAGATGAAGACAGGCTAATAATAAAATGTTACTCAAACATGTGTGAATGAAACAAAACACAACTCCAGGTATGTTTTTGAAGAGGTAACAACATTATAACATGGCTTAAAGCTCACAAGAATCAATACCGTGAACCAGCCATGAACACTTGAAATCAGAGTGCTCAGAGAATAAATGAAACAAAGTGCACTAAGGTGGTCCACTTAGCCAAGGCCCAAACACACTGACACCAAGTTCATCCATCAGACCAAAGCACTGTCCTCAATGTCAAAGAAGTGCATGAAAAAATGTGAAAAATGAAAACAACTCAAGCCGTATTTCAGATTTGGGGCGCTTCTCAAAGAACCCAACAGCAGTAAATCCAGAGCTGATCCAGTGGTGTTGATTTGGGATCATTTTACACACTGCGACTATGAGACAGATGGAGCTGAAGTCGGCCATATTGCTACTATAAACATAGACTCCAGTGTCAGAAATACTTATATTATAAAAGTGCGAGAGATGCACAGGCCTGCCACAATAACAAATTTTGAAGTGTGATATAGGCCTATGATATAAACAATGACATTATTAGAATAGATAACCTTCTGTCATGTCAATCATCTTTCATCTTTGCACTGTTTCTCCTTAAGACCTCTAGTATATAGCTGAGATATATTTGTATTACTATATTCCTATATTTTATTTTTACTTGTACACATACATTTATATAATTATGCCTTATTTGACATCAGTCTCTTGTGATTTTTGCTACTTTTTCTGAATTTATTATTACCATTTATATTTTTGCTCTTTGTTATTATAATATATTGTGATGTGTGAGCTACTGTGTCCAAATAATTTCCCTTCTGGATCAATAAAGTTTGTATAAGTCTAAATCACTAAAGCAGGATTATTGAAAGAATATATAATCTTGGCTTTCGGCTTCCTGTTTATAACAAAATTTTGAGGACTTTTTCCTAATCCAAAATTATAGTATTTTGTTATACGTTGTTAATCGCTATGGCAGCAATCATAGTAATAATTTCTCATCATTCTGAAACCCATGGCTATTTTAAATACAAATAAATAGCAGAATGAAAGAGTTCTATATCTATCTATAAAGATCTATAATGCGTCATAAGAGTTTATTCAAACTTCTACAGTTCAAATCTAATTGTGGTATTGAAAAAATAACAAAAAGATCCCCAAAGAAAAAGTACCCACCATAAATAGTGACCCCCAAAAGTTATTGTTCCAACTATTTTATGTTGAAGTAATTATTGTGACAGGCCTAGACACATAAAGCACAAGGTCACATAAGGAAAACCCACATATCATAACAGTAAAACAATTCAAATTCAAAGCATGGATGGGAAAGGCAAAGGTGTAGAAGCAGCCAGCGCTGATGTCAACAGGAAAAATCTGTTTGGACCAGCGAGTTCGATTGATAGTGATTGTTGGTTTCATACTTGTGTTTATGTAAAACAATCTGTGCATCATAACATTTGCCACACAGTTCACATTTGAGGGACACTTTGGCTCTGCTCAGAGTAAACAAGCTGAGGTGTCATATCAGGTCCAGACACTGAGCAATGTGAAACAGGTTTTGCCATACAATTAAATGTTACAGCTGTGACTGATTTAAAGGTGCACTGTGCAACTGACGGGTGGTCTGCTACTGAGATGTTTTTGCTTTGCCTGTTCCATACTATGACATTTAACGTATCTAGTATTTTAAATGAATTAACATAACTGTAACATAAGTGAGTTGTTTTTTTTATATTAGAACTAGTATAAGACCACATTATATTAAGAAACTACCATAACAGTACTGTGAAGTATCGAAATTGGTAATGGGTATCAAACCATTCTGTTATAGTGCTGAATTTGAGTTTGAAATGTTAGTATCAATTAATCTATCTACTTAGAGACAACGACTTTTAAGGAATAAAACACCTCCAATTTAAAACATGTAAGATAGACAGAAGTTTAATACTGTGAAGCATTCAAGGGAAAGCAATAACATCTCCATGAACATGAGCAGATGACATACCCTCCTACAGAAAGGTTACTTACTGTGCCTTTAAGATTTTGAAACTAATCTTTTCTTGTACGAACTAAAAGTGATTTAAGACTCGCTTTACATTGTGTAACAAATTGTAAAGTACATGCAATTCCAGGAAGTCAATTAAAAGTTGTGACCCACAGCGGGGAGTCTGACGATGGCTGAGCACTGATATAGTTCAACTGTGAAATGAGACCCCGGGCGTGGAAAAACTATTTGCTCTACAGGCCCTTAACGCCGTGAAAAGGTCCTCTTAAGTTATTCGAAAAACCTTTAACATTGGATACAGTCAGTGATTGTTCTGCAGATGCTAGGACTTGGATGTCATAAGTGTACTCCAAGGAAAGCTAGAAGGTTGTACAGTTAACTCCCAGGGTGTAATTCTAAACCATACAACCTACTACCTCAACCCGGATGCACACACTAGCAATGTTTCAGAACCAAATTTGTATGTTTGGATTTTAAATAGCTATATTGTGTGCCCAAAGAGAGGATAATTAGACTAGGACATCAAGCCACTACTATGAAACTAAATCTAAGAAAAAAATGTATGCAAAAAAAGCACAAAAAGTTACGACGTTCACACCACAATGACAAAGACCCACAGAATCGAGCTTGTGATGTCAGATTTGCCACAAGATCGGATCTACGGGTTTGTGCCAAGAGGTTAAGCCCAAAGTATCAAATCAATTTAATGAAGAGAGAAGAATGAAGAAAAAAAATATAAATGGCAATAAATAGTCAGATTTTATATAGCGCTTTTCTACCTTCAAGGCACTCAAAGCACTACACCCAGTCAAACACACATTCATACAGTGAACACAGACAGATCAGGATTCAAACCGCCAACCTTCATACCAGAGGACGAGCACTCTATAAGCTGAGTTAGTATATAAATATAAGTAGGAATGGGCAATATTGAGATAAACATTTAATTGTGATCTCATACCTGTTTTTTGATTTTCATTTTGGTGATTCACAATTTTTTTTTTTTCAGCTCTATGCTCAAAAACACTTTTTCCAACTCACATCTCTGAGTGAGTGACAGGTACATTTAACCAATTGAAATGAAGCATAAACTTTCAGAAGATGCAAATGTCTCAAAGCAATATAAAAATACTTTACACAAATCATCATTAGGTCTGTCACGATAAATACTATATTGAATTATCATTAAATACTTGATAGATATTGATCATTTATCATGAGAAAGTTTTGTTTGTACTAGTGGGGGACTTTTGTTATTTTTCTGTACTAGGATAAGATTTGAGTTTTTTGGGTGAAATCCTGCTTTAGAGTTATTTTGTCAGTGACATAATGGCATTTAATATCATCGTTCATAGTCAATATTTACTTCAGCAATATATCGCACTTACATACAATTGTTATCGTGACAGGCCTAATCGTCATAAAATCAAAATTGTGATCTAGCTCAAAGAAAATTGTGATATGACTTTTTTTGCCATATCGCACACCCCTAATTATAAATGTGTTGTTTAAATGATAGTCAGAAGATAACTTATCACAGAAGTGTCTGTAACTTTGGTCTTTGAGTAAAAAAGTGTAGCTATGCTGTTGTTAAGCCTCAACCCAAAAGTGGAAGTTCATGAAACAGATGGAGTTAACTTACCAACATTGATGTTTTCCACTCAGGGAGCAACAAGGTCAGTTATTTTTCTCCTCCTAAAAACAGGAAAAGAGTCGTTTTAAAAATGTGCACAATGATCAATGGTCTCCTATTGTTCAAGTTTTCATAACAGTGTTGAGTTTCCCATCTGCAAGCGGAAATCAAACTCATATAATAACGAGATTGCTATTGCAAACTACCCACAAAACTGCCTAGGCACCCCTCTTACTGGCAGAAGCTATAAAGCTGTGGTGAAAAGTTATCCAGACCGCAGAGTAAAAGCAGATAACATTGAAAACGAAAAGAAAAATTGTCTGGATGAGAAAAATGTCAGTGCAGTCAAGCATGGTACAACCAGTTACCATTAACCCGAGCAAGGGTTAGCAAGAGCCAGGAACTACAAATGATATTAGAAAACTCTTTCGGCCGCAATGCGACAAAGAGAATTAAAACAGTAAGGGGGGAATGTCTCTTACTGATAGAGCTAATATCATTATCTGTCTAAACTAGCTGGTGGTGGTGCAGTATTGCTGTCATAGTTTGAGACACAGGAGGAGAAATATGAAATGAAATGAAAACTGAGGACACAGACAATAGCAGATCAGTTCAGCGATGCACTGTCCGCCATTTTCTTAGACACAAAAACAAGGGAAGAAAAGAAGTGAGAGAATTGGTTTTGCTGGCATCATTATTCAAAGTTTACCCCTTGTCCGCCTCTGTGCGCCTCAAAGATCTTATGATTTCCTCACAGAAAAAAAACACATCACGATTCAAGTATTCTGCTGAGTTTGTGAATGTATCTTTTGTCCAAATAAAAATGTTAGCCCGGCCTACCACCCTCTCCCTCCTCTCCTCGCCCAAAATCTGGCACATTTTGGTGAGGAGGGGAGAGGCAGTGCTAAGGGTGGTGTTAGGAGTCATGGCAACCTGGGCCTGGAACGCAGCCAAGCACCCTGAGGTGACGAGATCTCAGGGCAGGAATGCCTTGTGCCTTCCAAAGTCAACTCCATGGGTGTGCTGGTTGTTTAAGATTACATCTCAAATGCCAGGATTGTTCTGAGGGGGGAAAAACAAAACTCATGAAAGCCGGCTGACAAATATTTAGTGATCCGTATAGCCATTCAGAAGTACAAAATGGTGTTTAGTGTCTTAAGCCATACATCTGTGACAATACAATAAAGAGCTATCTCAAGGACGTCTATAAAAAGAATCTGATTCACCGTCTTATATCTTAAATATATTTTTTCTTTCACTATGTCCATCACAAATAGAAATGTAGCTGCCTCCTTACACACAGAAGAGCACTGAATGGTGGCATTTGAAACAGGACATGTGTGATGTTGGTTTATTTCAATAGAAATGAACAGCTTCACAAATTAATTCTGAAGTAAGTCAATAATATTGAGGAGTGTGACCAGGAGAGATCAGCGATCAGGAGTAATGTGATTTTAATGCCAGTTAAGCAGTCTGTACGGAGCCCAGATTATTAGACCTATCTCTATATCAGTCATCAGCAAGTGCTTGAAACAAAGATTCCATCTTGAGAGCAAATCAGGCTTTCTTCTGAGTGCACCAGAGACACATCTCCAGCTATTACTATGAATAACAGCCCTCAACTTTCAAATGTGTCAGAGCCATCCACTGGCACTCAGGGGGATGCGATTCAATTATGTGTAGTTGCTTATGTACTTAGCATATTGCACTCCATGGGTGTAAGAGATGATGAAATCCTAACTGCATTACTGCAGAGAATGTCAAGATCACATGCAACGTTTTAGATTACATTTTAAATTTAAGATCAGTTTGACAAGTACAAATAACAGAGTGTGTGAATTAGTGACAATGGATAGTGCCCAGACACCAGCAGCGCAAACACAAGGAGCTCATCTGCTCATATTAAACACAGCCTCTCAGATAAAGCACCTCTAAGTATTCCCCCACTGAGGGTCATCTCATATCCTGAAAGGCAGGAGGCCAGGGTCAAAGTTCACATGAGAAGGGGGAAGGACTTCCCTTGGGTACGGCCTGTACCATTACAAACCAGACAGGGGTGCAGCAGCAGACAGACGCCTCCACCAATAATACCAAACATCACATGAACCAATTTGCCAAAAACAAGCCTCTGAATACTAAGAGACTGCAAAAATAAATATAGAAAAAGGAGCAACAGTTGTTAAGAGTGGGGGGAATGTTGTAATGTTCTAGCTAAGAATAATTATATCATAAATAGTGGATATTATTCAGTCTATTTTTTTTTTATTGTTTTTGTGTGGTTAGTAAGAATAAAATAGTGATTCTAAAAATGAAAAACAAAATAATATTAAATGACACCATACTATAAAACATGAAGGAGGTTTTAAAGGCAATAAAATATGAATAACAAACTTATCAAAATATTTTGGACATTGGCGGTGAAATTCCTGCACGATGTGTGTTTTTATTCTCCACAGGCTCGATGAAGACAGCCTGTTATTTCTGGCTCTGAGCTCATATCTCTATTCATTTCCTTCTGCCTCCAGCCATGACAGAAAAACAGTCAACAGGTTCATTCAGACACAAGCTGAAGCACTTGAGTTTCAGGGGACAAAGCCATGCAAATACTATATAGCCTTTAATGCCCAAACTATATTAGTCATATTTGGGGGAAAATGTACACAGACTAATGAAGCTACAAATATACAAACATCTATTGTACAGAGGCCTTTTTATTTTACTAAAACACTCAAAATAAGCAAACACGCAAAATAAAGTAGCTAAAATCCTGTACATGATGCAGAATTATCAGCTGAAGCTTATTTTGTTGTAGTAGACAAGCCTATGTCAATCACTATTTAATCTTCTCTTTTCCTTACAACTACAAATACTCTTGTATTTATTTCTATACTTTTATTCTTCTTGTACATACAGTACTTATATTCTTCTTGTACATACAGTACTTATAATACTTTTGACACCAGTCTCTTGCTATTTTTGCTACTTATTTTGAACTTATTATCATAATTTTTATATTTTTCTTCTCTTTATTATTATATTTACTGTGATGTGTGAGCTGTTGTGTCCAAATAATTTCCCTTGTGGATCAATAAAGTTTGTCTACATCTACGTCTAAGTCTAATAATGAACTACTGTTGATTTAAGATTCAAAATTTTCATGTAAAAGCCAACGAATTCATATATATTGTTTTGTAACTAGACTGTACTATTTATACTGCCACGGCATCTCTATATGACTTTAAACTTGTATTAAGTATTTCTAAAGGACCCAAGATTAGCTGGCCCTCTGGGGATCCTAACGAGGTGTTAAATAAAAAACAAAATGCCAGATACATTATTATAAATGATAAATATTGCTGTGAGTTTTGATAAGGTAGGATCAGCCTGGTGGTCAGTCAGGACAATGACTTTGCCTGACCCCCCTGTCAGTTGATCCTGCTGCCTAGCACCAGACTAAACACTGAGATTTCTACAGCTTCTCATTGGCTGCAGCTGACTCCCCGACAGCCAATCACAGCTCAGAGAAGCATGGTGGGCACGTACCACCAGAGTTAAAGGAAGAGGAAGAGACTTGCAGACACAACCAAACCTCATAGTAACCGGCATGCTGGGAAAAAAAATACTACAGCTTCTAAAAATAGATCAAACCATCACATTTACCAAAATAAATACATACAAATAGACAAGTACATACAAATAAATAAAAATGAAACATAAAGAAATTCTTAAAGGTGCATTGTGTAACTTTTCTGGTGGAGGGTTTGTCAAATGCTTTTTGTGATAGATGTGTTATTGCTTCGTCTGGAATGTTTCACAGTATGATATTAAACCTTTCTATCTTAATGGAGACCAAACCAGACCAACCTTCCAGGCAGAACAATGACATATCCACAGAAACAAGCAGGTGACGGACCCCCAACCAAAAAGTTACATAGTGCAGCTTTAACAATGAACTAAAAGGGTATTTGATTTTGAATGGCATAGAATTGATTAGGTGGCTCTGAGCAGTGCTGCTATCAGAGCGTGCTTTTATCATTGCTAAAAGGGATCAATAAATAATGAATTTCAAACAGAGGAGTTTCACAAACATAAACGTATCCTACACGTGAGTGCATAAAGTAACCTCTGAGGATCGATGAATATGACATTACACAAAGCCAGAGGAATGCATCTTCTTAATTGACCTGAGCGTTTCAAATTAATTCCACCGACAATTAAAATGGATTGGTCGCTATGGCACCTCTAGTCGTGGCGTTTTATGGCATGTGTGGATCACCTCTCGACCTGGCCTTGTGCTTTAATTACCGCTGTTTGATCAGGATGCACAGACAGTGGAGGAATAAAGGGCTGACTTTAGCAGTTTATTCAGCTAGTAAAACATCTCATGGTGATATCGCAAGTAATTACATACATAAATACATGTATGCTGTAAATAGCGATATGGGGCAACAAGCAAATTACAAGTGTGTGTGCTGTTTACTTCATAACTCATCAAGGTCCTGGAAGTGAGTTCAAATAAAACGTTTCTATTCATGAAACATTTTGAGGACTTTTTCAATATATAATATTTTGTTGTAATTGTTAATCGCTATGGCAACAAGTTTTCATCATTTTGAAACGAGTTATTTTCAAGATATTTTCAACAAACTGTTTAAACTCATTAAATATGCTGTTTTAAAAGAAAATGCTTGTAAATGACCCCCAGCTTTTTACTCTTGAAGACCTCTTTATATCAGAGACAAGTATAGAAAACATGAAAAATATTTTTAGGTTTAAATGTGTTATATTAAGAAAAATCATAACTACAAATGGCTTTTATCTAGCAATGTGCAATTAATCAAATTTTAATCAAGACTGAAATTAAGTCATTGCTAATCATCAATGATCAGACTGAGTTTAATCCTCTGTCGGTAAAGGCATGTGGTTCGGAGCAAAGTTCAAACTTTGAAGGAAGAAATGTGACTATTTCTTTGTGTTAAAATGGTAATGATTAAAAGTCTGTTATGTTCAGGAAATGATACTGAAAGCCATTTTGTTTTAAAAATAGAGATTGAGCAATACAAGAAAAAAAAAAGTGATTAATTGTATTGTCAAATTGCCCAGCCCTACGTTTAGCCATGTTAGAATGTGTTTTCCTTATTAGAAGATACTGAGACCTTTGTGTATGCATGAGCAGCTATTGTTTTTGCCTAATTCAAAATGCTTCAAAGCACTATCACCATTAGAATGTTTAGTATGCTCAGTAGTCTCCCTTTTTTCTCTACAAATACATAATTAAGATAAGACATCCAAAAGTATCTCAAAAACCCTCAATAATTCATAATATAGGGGCTTTAGATAAAAAGTTTGACTACAATTTAAAGAATACTGAAAGCAAAGTAGTAATAAAACGCTTCATTTTCTACATTAGCTACACCATGCAGAGGCTGGGAACTGCTCTTGGCATGAATATAGGCAAAAAGAGGAAAAAAACTCTCATTTACAATGTATTAATAGACCTGGAGAGGATAGAATTGCACATTAGCGCAGGTGAGCTAAACATCAAGGGACTCATAAATGGCATTAAATGGTGTTATAATCAGGAAGCCACAGTTGTTAATGTGCTATTATTCAACAGAAATGTGCAGCCTGCATTAGTATTTAAACACACAGTAGCTCCTCCATACAGGGAAATAATTGTCTTAATGCTTTTTAAAACAAAGATACAGGACAAAAACTAAAGTAAATATGATACTGGACTGACGTTTTCTCTCTATTGTAAACATTTAGCTTCAGATTACAGTTGGATTATGCCATGTGTATTCATATAGTCAATTTGTATTACAGGGTTCGTATTACTGATCTATGTTATAATGTTGTTTCCTCATCAAAAACTTACCTGGAGTTATGTTTTGTTTCATTCACACATGTTTAACACATAAATCCTGCATATTTAGTTCTTTACTCAGCCAGAAAACACACTCCACCTTATGATGTCATGTGGTAACACAGGTGATCCACTGTGTTTTTAAACACCAGAATCATTTGGATAATTTCAGCCCTGGATTTGTCAGTCTCTACTGAACTAAAAGTTAAAGTTATTTGTTATTTTAAACTACCATTACATGAGATCACAAGGTGGAACAGAGCATTTTGAGCTTGGGAGATATAGCCAGACTAGTAATAACAGGTGAGAATGAAACAAAACACAACTCCAGGTATGTTTTTGATGAGGTAATAACATTATAACATGGCTTAAAGCTAACAAGAGCCAATTTTGTTTAATATATATAGGACCTTTAACATTTGTCTGTGATTATCCAGTTGTGGGTTTCAGCTTCTAAAATGTGTTGATGTCATAGTCTCAGATGGGGGGGCAAGAGGCAGATTTCCCTATTGCCATGAAATATCCAAAAGGTAAATTCACAAATGAATTGAACCTGATCATTACTATTAGTGTCCAGACCAAGGAACTCACTGTATTACAACCAAAATCTGCATGTGAAACCCTACAATATGCTAGCAATATAAATAAAGCTTTTAAATTATATGTAGTTATTCTTAACCAAAATATTGTAAGCACAACGCAAAACTGTCACTATATATCAATCCTCTAAACTTCACTTTTAATGGCCATGAACAGTGCTGAGGAGCAGGTGTACATTTCACTCTGAAATGTATGGCACAAGTCATTTTGTGCAGGTTATCTCCAGAGGAACAGGCCCTAATCGACTACATTACCAATGACTCTCCATTACTGTGGCTGAACAGGCAGTTATCATAATGACACCTTTTCTTGGCGTGTCCTTACCAAACGCTTTCCCAAAAGATAATCCTGAGCACAACCTCTCATTATCAAAGCAATCGTCTGGCAATGGAAAAGGAACACTGGATACGCTGTAAATTAGTGCAGGTCTATGGAAAAAATGATTGCCGATTTAGGCTTTAATTAGGCCCATGCAAAACAATCAGAGGCAATTAGGAGGTACTAGTCAATAAGCCGAAACTCATAAAGAGGAGGAGAAGGATTAATATGATGATGATTTTTAAATGAAGATGTGAGAGTGGATGGCTTTGGCACACACTGGGAAGTAGATTGTCTCATAAAAAGTAAATCAGCAGGTGAATCAGGATAGCTTTCCAGTGAAAAGAGTCAGTTTTAACAGTTTTAACCAGTTTGTACTAGAGAAGTTTTAAGTATATCAAAATTTTAAAGGTCCTACGGTATTATACAAAATTGACTCCTGTGAGCTTTAAGCCGTGTTAAAATGTTGTCACCTCATCAAAAACATACCTGGAGCTGTGTTTTGATCCATTCACACATGTTTGAGTAAGGCTTTATTATTAGTCTGTCTACATCTCCAAAGCTCAAAATGCTCTGTTCCACCTTGTGATGTCATGTAGTGGTAGTTTTCAAGTTAACAGGTTAACATTTTACCTTTAGTTCAGTAAAGATTGGCCATTCCAGGACTGATATTATCCAAATGATTCTAGTGAAGGTGTATGGAGTTTAAAAAAAAAAAAAAACGTGGAGCGCTTCCTGTATTACCACATGGCATTACCAGGTGGAACAGAGTGTTTTCTGTTCGAGAGAAGAACTGAGCCTAAATATGCAGGGTTTGTGTGTTAACATGTGTGAATGAAACAAAACACGACTTCAGATTTGTTTTTGATGAAGAAACATTATGGATCAGAAAATAGTGTCATATAGGTCCTATAAAAGCAGTGCGTATTTCGAGGGAAACTTCTCATTCACTGCACAACATATTGTGCAACAAAAACTACGAGTGAAAAATGATCTTCAGGAGACCTCCATAAACATCATTATTAACAACACACCAACCACAGCTCATTTGGTCACTGGAAAAGGTTTGAGAAACAAGAAAGTGTTGTTCTCATACCAGAAGTCTCGCAAAGTGTGATACATCTTTAATGATGTTGACATTACAAAGGCATGCAAGGCTGCTTTTGTTGTTTTAGTTCACAAACTTTAGATACCATACTATACTACTATGCATGATGTCTTTGATCATTTCTAAAAGATTTGGCATCTCATGTGTCATTTTGGAACTGGAACCTACAAACTATAATTCAAGTTGAGAGAAAGATAAAAAAGAAAATGTTAAAATGCGGATAAACATTTTAAATGGCCATGCCTGTAGTAGACTATAAAGCTAAAAACTATAGGAATATTGTTCATTTAAAGATAATATCATCATATAAAAATTGTTCAAAAATATAATACAAAAATAAATAAAAGTAAGAATACTGATTAAATGAACTACAACATGAAGTGAAAATGTTGATATTCCAAAAGAATAAACCATAAAATAAAATTAAACTACTCTGCTTACTATAGCTGTACTGTAACTACTTAATATACTGTAATTTTGCCTATTATATTTTAATGATATTGATATCCAAACCCCTAAAAGATTCTGCAAAATTCAAATACTATTCACCTTCTTTGAAATCATTCCAAGAACTCCCGATGAAGTCCCTGTACCCTTGAGAAACACTGCTCTATAAGAACTCATTATTGCCGTAAATGTATCTGATTGCTAGACTCAAGTTAAAGAGACATCAGTGTTGAGCTCAACATAATAGTAGTGGATCCATTAAACTAGCAGGCCTGGACTCCCTGACATTCACAGATATATGAGACCGGTGCATGTGTGTGTAAGCTTCGATGTACAAGAGGAGTCTGCTCTTTAAATCACATGCAGCTGGCCAGAGCATAATCACGACGTTTGTTTTTAATTTACATCTTCCCAGTCAGCACATTGTCCATCTGCTTTCATTAGACCAGACTTGTGCTCAAATAAGAAAGAAGCAGACCACTCTTTAAAGGTGCATTGTGTAACTTTTCAGGTGGAGGGTCCATCAAATGCATTTCTTCATGGAGATGTTATTGCTTTGTCTAGATTGTTTCACAGGTTGGTATTAAACCAGATCTGTGGAGAGGCAACCCCGCTCACAGTTAGAATGCATGTTTTTCTAGGTATTTTTGAGCGATAAAACCACCTGTAATTGAATAAATGTAAAGTGGAGGTGGGTAAGGAGGATGTTTAATGTCATACTGTGGAATATTCCAGACAGAGCAATGACATATCAATAGAAACAAGCAGGTGATGGACCCTCAACCAAAACTTAGACAAACTTTATTGATCCACAAGGGAAATTATTTGGATACAGTAGCTCACTCATCACAGTATAATATAATAACAGAGAGTAACAAAAATCAACGGTATAGCAAAAAGAGCAAGAAACAGGTGTCAAATGAGACATAATTATAAAAATAAATGTATATGTACAAATCAAAATAAAATAGAAAAATAAGTAATAAACTATCAAATAAACTATAAAATCACAGCTATATACAAGAGACAAGAACGACAGGGCATAAGGTTATCCGTTACTTAAGATTAAGTTGTCGTACAGCTGTAGGGAGTATTATCTGTTATATAAGGGTGAGTTGTTGTACAACTGTACGGAGTATGGTATGAATGTAGTCCTGTATAAAAGTTACATATGCACCTTTAATTTGCATTGTTGTTAAATGCTCTTTTAAAACTGAAGAAGATGAAGAAGCAGGCTATATATGAAACTGTCACTGCTACAATATATGAATGTGGCACCACTTTATAACAGATTTTACTAGTATTTAACCTTAATAAAGCATGAACTGAAAATGAACATTAACATAAGACATAAGAATGATTTAGGCTTAGTAACTACTTAATTAAGGGAATTAGGAGTTAGGGTTGGGGTTATTAATTGTCTACTAATCCTGAATCATTCTTAAGAAACTATTTCTATAGAGAAGAGAGTAGTACCCCAAATAAAGCCTACCCACTGTAACACATATGGTCAAAAGTTTAAAAAATCAGATAAAAAGCAATATTAAAACCAGTATCAAAACCATATACTCATTTGAGCAGATATTGATATATAAAAAATCACACTGAGAGGACAAAATTTGACACTTTTAAAGTTACCTTGACCTTTACCAGAATGAGTGTAAGACTACATGGTAACATAAGGAAAGTTACTATTATAAGCTGAAAATATCTATTGCATGTCTAAAGCAGTTTTATCATCATTGTGGTATCGATATTGAGTATTTAGCTTATTAGTATCAAAATTAAGTTGGAAATTTTGGTATCATGGCAACACCTTTTGAGTACATTTTTTCATTATAATTTAAGTCTTTGTTGATACTTTATCAAGGTTAAAAAAAAAAAAAAAAAAAAAAGCACATCATTATAAAGCGCTTGGTACTTTGGCTGTGAAAGCCCAAAATAATTCTAATACAAAGGCATCATTATTTCTTTCTAATTTATTCAGTAGATTACATAAAAAGAATATTCATAATGCAAATGGATTTTTTCTCAACAAATTTGTACATAAAGTATAACAAATTCATTCATGCATTGTATTTTCTATTGTGCAATCTGCCAGGTTAAATCTGTCATTATCACTGAATTCAAATAATAACTGATAGGCCAATCTGTCTCACTGCTGTCAATATAACTGGTTAATTTAATTAAAAAATAATAATAATAATAATTTAAACAGATAACAAGATATAAATTTCACATTAAATTTCTAAGCAACATAATTTGAGAACTGAAACTAAGTATATATATTTTAAAGGCAAGGTTGATGTATTTTTTTATGTATTTTAACGAAATGAAAACTAAAAGACATTTTTATTTGTTTTCAGTAAGACAAAATCAAAGTGGAAATCGTAAATCGTGAATTTGTGTTTATTTTTTATCATATCACTCAACCCTATACAGTATAGGACCTGTTCAAGTCTCTTATGTACTGAAAGATATGGGTAAAATATCTAATTATGATTTTTCTGAGTACTGTGAATAGATTTGTGATTTCTGTTTTAATAATAGTATTCTGTTCGAAGTTCACATTTTAAACAGATCCAGAAGAATTGACAAAGAGACAAAGTAATTCAAGTATCACATTTTAGAACATGTTTGGACAGATATAAATGACAGGGTTAGCCATTTTTATGCAGAAAAAGACTATTTTGTTGTTCGAGGCATTACCATACTTCAAAAATAGCTGCTTTTGCTGTTTACTAATTATGTCCATTCAAATTCGATTGCGATTAATCTTGCAGCCTTCTATGGACCAGCCTGTGCTTTGAACAATGCTTTAGCTCCAATGCCTGTTCTCTGTGGGCAGGGAAGAACATGTGGTCTATGTGAGTGAACACAGCATGTCCGTCAGCTGCCAGTCTGACCACTGCAAACAGGAACCAGGACCAGGACTGTGGATTAAAAACAGCCCTATGTTTCCACTGGGCTCCCCCCTGCCGGGCTACATGGTCCCTACTCCCTTTGTCTGCTGTTAACCCGTTAAATCCCGCGGAAGAGCCCATTCACAAACGTGTAACACACTCCGGGGGGGCATTTTGTGTAGAATAATGATCTTAAAGGGGTTACACAGCATTGCCACTGATCCCCCACCACCACCTATTGTAACCTCCTCATGCACTTTCAATTGTTTCCTGGGGTGTTGGTGCTTTCAATTACTGTCAACTCTTGTTTTTAAGTTCTTAGGAGGACTTCAAAACAACAGGAAGATGTGTAACAATAGGGCTACTTAATGATCTTCTAAATAAACTCCTGAGGTTCTCTAACTGGGCTCTGTTTAAATTGCATATGACGTTACACTGCTCACTTCATTACAACATAGTTAGCATAATTTAGTCAAATTACCTGCCTTGTATTTTAATTTTGATGAAGTTTATAATTTTACTTACTGGTTAGACATGTGCAGCAGATATGACATGCAGCCTTATAACTGTTACCTAGCAACCATAATGTTAACAAGAGCCTTGTCTAACTTGCACAATAGTTATGATTAGACTTGTAAAAAAAAAATAACAACATGCTATTCTGTTACACTGATGTTTAAAAATGTTTTCCTTGCACTAAATTGTCTCTTTTTTAGTATTGATATCTGCTCAAATTAGTATATAGTTTTGATATTAGCTTTTGATGACCCTAATAGAGGTCTAGAGGTATTTTGTTTTAGAATTAGTGCTACTTCCTGAACTTCTTTTCCACAAACTGCTTTTTAACTGATGTAAAAACTATGATAAGAAATATTTACCACTGCTACTACTCCACCACCAAACCAAGTTATAATGAGAAAGACATACGAAACGTGACTTTAAGAAGAGTATTACTTCAGTTATTATTTCCTGTGGTTTCAAAGTAATATGGCCTACAGACACTGGCCAATAGCAGGCGTTTAGAGCAATGTGCAGTGTTAAAGAGCCGGAGCACATGAGCGAGGAGAGCTGCAGGTTCACAGAGAGAAAGTGTAATTAGACTGCAGTAATGCCTTCCATGATTAATGATGTGGGCCTCTGGAACCAAACCATGGGGCAATGGCAAATTACCACTATAAAAATAAACTCTGATGTGAATGGGTCAGCAGGCCGGAGCATACATGTCTCATAGTACTGTGTGTATTTATACGCGGTGTACTACAGAAAGGGAAGTAGTAACCCAATTAAAGCCGAGCCACTGTTACACATATCAAAACTGTCAAAAGTATCAAAACAACAAGTATATCAAATATAAATTAATACTAAAACTAATGTTAAGAGTAGATACTAATTTGAGTAAGCATTATACTAAGAAAAAAAATCACATAACAGAATAAACTAGACAAAATAGAACAGTTTTAAAGTCATCTTGATTTTTAATTTTTTTTTTAATCAGAACTAGTATAAGACCACATGATAACATAAAGACAGTTATTATTATTTTGTGTTGAAAATTGTCTAAAGAGTATTTTTCTAAATGAAATCATCAATAAGCCTATTCCTTATCATCAAAGTCAAGCTTGAAATTTTAGTCTTGTGTAAACACTAATGGGAGCTTCATGGCGGTAATACATTTGTGAAATGGCCATCATATACCGTATTAAAATCATATAAAACATGTCTCAAATACTTTTTAAGGGGAAGAAAGAAAACAATTCAAACCAAAATGCCACAAGAAACAAAAATGCTAATTTCTCTTAACATTATACAATCACTGTGAACCTGGAAGGAAATGTATTGCAAATAAATATGTATGCTGTAATCCTTATGGTTTAAATTAATTGTATAAAAAACTGGAGCGTTTGGCTTGGTCTGCAGAGCACAGTGAAACTATGCCTGGAGAGCTCCATGCAAAATTCCTGGAGGGTCTCAAGAGAGAGCCAGTCAAATTCACATTTCTTGTCAAATAGTGACTTCACTGCTCTGCACGTAACCACATCTGATTATTTCTCCACTGCATTGAAGAACGCACACTTACACACACAGGCACACACACACACACACACACACACACATACATCGTTCTGAGATAAAGAGCACTTGACTCAATCCCAGTTTGAACTCTTATGCACTTTTCTTTTATGACAGATAAATACCCTGTAGTAGCCAGACAGCACGAGTCGGTGAGCCAAAATAGCAAGTAATCAGGGAACGGTGTGGTTACGAATCAGCTATAGGAGACACTGGAGCTGCACGCTGTCAGAAAAGTGACAACTAGACAATTATTTGTCAGTGCACAACTACAGTGTCTCCTGCATATTTATTTTACTTATGCAGTGGGTTCATATTATGTGACTTATTTTCCATCATCGCCTGAAAAAGGAAAGAAGTCTATAATCAAATGTGATTTGTTTATTATTTTCTTTTTTCTTTTTTTTAAAGGAAAGCATAGGATTAACAGTGTAATAGTTTCAATATTTTAACTTATATTACATCTTTGTATAAATATGTAAATTTTCTTGTTATGGCTAGCTGTCCAGATTTCAAGCTAAACTCAGCATTTGGTCAGTGATAAGTTGTGTTTTGAATTAAGAATATACTTCAACAGTCAACCTAATTAATCAACCAACACAAAATTCCTACACAAAAGGGGAACAACAAATGAAAAAAGCAAAAGTTATAGTTAAAGTAATATATCTGTTTTTGTTGTACATCGAGATATAAAAATTCACAAGTCATTAAACACATGGTCTATAGATCTTTACCATTTCAAGTGTGCTATTGTCTGCATTAATCAGACCAAAACCTGACAAACACTTCTTGTTTAAGAGCAGTCAAGTGAAACATGTACAACTCCAGATCAGTTATACTAATGTCCCAACTGAAGATCTACTGTTTACACTAAAAACCATGCTGAAATACAAACCCACTCTCCACATCTATTAGACAAAAACAAGCAGCTGTTTAAAAAATCTTGAATCATGGATGTGAGAATCCATTTTGTCCTATTTCTCTTCAAATAAAAACAGCCCCAGCGATGTGCAGTTCAGTCCCAGTTAGTTTTCATGCGGCACTTCTTTCACTTCTGTTTAATCCAGTCACATCAGCTCCCTAAGCAGGTGAAGTCAGCCACAGACTTTCCCACGGTCTGAGAGCAGATCCAGCGCCCCGAGCCCTTCCTGAGGGCCGGCCATCTGTCCGTTCTGTTTGGAGTGTGTTAGCGGCCAAAGCGTCAGCTGCACCACCACATTCAGCGTTCCAGCACAGACCTCCAAGTCACTAGACAACATGCACACACACAGCCTGCAACATGCACACACACACAGCCTGTGTCGAAGCACAAACATATCAACAAACAAACACACATGTGACCGCTGTTACACACGTTTACGACAACTGTGCAGACACGGTTTAAGGCACACAATACGCTATTATAATAAACCTAAAAAACATCCCTGTCAATTTTTAAGAAGCGTTTAAGAAATATAAAATCTCCCCTGATTTAACATAAGAGTTTGTAGTGCAGAGAATGGTCATTAAGGAGGCCCCCTCTGCCTCTCCACAAAGCAGTTGACCACATAAACCTTGACCTTTGCTCCCTCAGAGCATAAATCATCTCTGCCTCTGACTCACATACAATGACAATCTGCATGCATCATTATGAGTACACACTCTCAGCGCGTTCCTGTAAAAATAAAATACAAGGATCTTAGTTTGAATTTGGTTTCGGCGTGATCATGTGATGCACTTCATTCTCAAAACATGCTACCGCCCCCATCCCACCGTCCCAAAGCTTTGCCCTCCTCTTTTTGCTTCCTCAAACTGAAATCCCATAATTTTAGTTTCCTTCTCAAAGAGCCACTCTGCTGCTCACGGACCTGGTCGTCGGAGCGGCCTGACGCATTTTTAAAATGCGTGACATTGCCTCTGTGGGAGCATGAGAACGGAGCTTCCTCAATAGTAGGGTCCCCATACCCGGGCCGTAACCATGGAAGCAGATGCTTGCCCTCCCGGCCCTCCTTACCTCCTGTCGATCGCGGGCTGTGAGCTGCTCCTCCAGTGAAAAGCTTTTCTCCTGGCTCTGACCGAACTTGCCCCACTCCTCAAAAGGAGCCATTGAGCAGGTCACTGGTCTAGACTTGTTTGCACGGTCCAGGGAGCAGCCTTGATGTAACCCCTGCTCCTCTCTCTCTCCCTGTGTGTGGCTGCCACAGCAGCCGCCCAGCGACTGCAGACTGTGGAGGGGCGCGGGGGGGACATTGGAGACGTGGATTTGAAAAGGAGCCCGTCCGATTTTGCCATTGTGCCTTTTCATTCATCGATCGAATGAATATCGAACCTTCTGTCCCTGCGTGTGTGAAACGGATAGCTTAGCCAGCATTTTTACCCTCTCACTTCTCAGGTCTGTGGCCTAGAGCATTACTCCTCTGTCACAACTTGTAAGAACTTATATTTTATATTTATTAATATTTTTTAATTTTTTACATTGTTTCTAAAGTTACATTGAATTTTTTATGTTCTGTCAGTATTATCACAATGTACTCACTCAAGTAGTACATTAATATAACATCAAGAGACAATATTTTGCTGCTCTAAAAATAAACCTTATAATTATTTGGCCTACAATTATCATGATATACTTTATTATAAAATGTGTTTAATTAATTGAATTAATAGACAGATACAAGATTAAGTCAAATTAAATTAATGACAAAATTACATTTACAAACTATACATAAATATAAAACAGTGAAAAGGATGAAAGTTAAATCAGGTTTAATTGAAATACCATACTCTATTAGAATTACAATTTGGCATTTTAAATTCTACAGTTTCATAAACACGCAGTTAAATTTTACGTTCCGTGTTGTTATTGTCAAGTGATATTTGAGGACTGAAGTGTCATTTGTGTTGATGAAAATGCTGTGTTTCATGCTGACCCCCCACATCTGAGCCTAATGCATTTGACTGAGGAGAGGAAGAGGGGAGTGAAGGCATCATGCTTTAGCAAAAAGGTGAGACGATCAATGTCAACATATCAGTATTGTTCAGTCAGACAAGACCATATTTGTTCAGTCTCATACAACAAGCTCAAACTCATTTTTAATCACTGACAAATATACATCTCAAACTTACTGATAGTAACATTTGTAATTAAAAGAATGTTTGTTAATATTTTGTAAAAAGAATACTTTAATTATTTTCTCTTACAAAAGACATTAAATCTCAGACAGAAGCATTTCAACAGTGCGTTAAACCACATGCCATAAAACTAAGTAAGCAGAGCCTGATGAGCGGATCTGTTTCCATGCTCCGAGTGACAAGTTGCTATGTAGGGGCCAATCAAAGGGGGCAGTAGGGGGAACAAAACGGGGCAGAAAATGAGCAAATTCAAAGGCAGAGGCAGAAGAGCAAAAGAACCAGTGAAGTAAGAAGGCTAAGGCATTGTATTCACCCCACAATCAAGGCTACACCCTTGCTCTGCTCCCACATGCCCGAACCAATCAGTAATAGGACAACATGATACTGCAAATAAGCCAGCAATGATAATCTCAATATTCACTTACCAATAATGAAGTATTTAGTCCAAGTATTACTATTCAATAAGTAGTAATGACATTTTAACATGCTTTCACCATTCATAATTTAAACAGTAAACATTTTTGACTTGTAAACATTTGTTATGTGTTATCATTTTGGAAAGAGTGGAAAAAATAGCACAATGCATTACAATTGTTGTATTTTTCTATTTTAATTTTATATAGTAATTTTGTTACAATTCCTAAAACTAGTAAATCAAGACTAGATACTCATTTGAACAGGCATCAATACTGAAAGAGATCATGTAAATAAGACTAAATCTAACCTTTCCTGTTTAGTTTTTGTGTTCTAAATCTAATCTACAATGTACAAAAAGAACTAGGGCCTAAGAAATTATTGTGTGATGTTTTGTGTTGTGTTGAAATTTACATTACAATGTATAAAAACAAGTGATTTTTAGAATGATCATTGAGGTATCTAAATCAGCCTCGAGTATCAAGCTTTTTTCCTTAGTATTGAAAGTAAACTTGAAATTTGACTATTGTTACACTAGCTGCAATAAAAAAAAAAGAGTGGACAGCAAACACAGCTCCACAAATGCAGATTCTTATTATAAACCCCATATTGCTGTGACAGAGGTGCCATGGCCAAACATTGGGGGTTGATTTGAACAATGAGGAGGAGGGGTCAGGGGTCTAAGTGCACGGACAGCGCTCTGACAGGGACAAGGCGGCCAAATGAGCCACAAAAGCAGCTCACGTTACAACTTTGCACGAGCCCCCATTTTACACACATCACATACGCTCCATAAAACACAGGGAGAAAACTCTGCCCCAGTACACCGAGCGACGCAGCTATTCCCAATTACTGTCATGTAAAAATATTTGTATGACTTAAATTGTACAATATTAAATCAAATGTGCGAGTCTGAGCCTAAGAGATAGATTTAAAAGATAAAGAAACTAGTTAGAAAATAGTTAGAAATTTGAGTGAGTGACAGGAAATGTTGGGAATAATACTATAATAAATGTTTTTAATTACTGAATACTGGCATTAGCATGTATTCTGTAACATATTCAGTTAGATGGTCCAATCAGAATACTGTGTTCTGACTACTTAAAATAATTTCATGACAGAATTCAAACAGCTTTACTTGTTTCACAGTTTGTATGGATTTATCATAGAAAATATAAGAATCACACATGCACTCACCACAAGAGCTGTTTTCTTATAAGCCTAAATTGTGTGATAAAGTAGTACAAAGTATTCCTTTGATTTTAGGAGTACAAAAAAGTCAGAGTAACTGTATTCCGGTACAGTTACTCTTTCATCTGGTGGTATTCAGAAAACAGTGACTTTTTTTCTAAAACTTCTAAAATTAGTATTCTCAATGTATTTTTGGTGCATGAATTTAGTTTAATTCCACACTATCAGCGACATCAGAATAGCAAAACATAGTGGTAAGCAAGTGCCATACACATACTTTTTTTTAAGGCAGAATGCCGAATACTACAGCCTCATTTCTCTTCTAAATTCTCCCTCTCCTCCACCCTGATCCACAGTTGTCCTGGTTTTGGGGAAAGCAGAGTGAACAGGCAGCACAACGCGTGACTTGTGGCTTAGGAGAGATGTAGCTGGAGAACCGACATCTGGTGTGATGTTACAGACACTGGCAAAAAAGGCAAGGATTTTTGGAGACAGTTAGGGCCAATCCCAATTCTTATTTAAAACGATAATTGTAGAGTAGAGCAAATTACACAGACAGAAACACAATCTATAATTATTCAAATTGATGATTATTAATACAAAATTTTCGAATTTCAGTTCATGCCAAAATTCACACGTACAGGCACCATTGGACACACTGAAATGTTGAAATCACCAAATTGAAAATCTGCAAAAATCAAACCCTAACCCAATGAAGATGTTTTGTTTTTTAATTAAAATTGAATGTAATAACAAAGTGTATAAAATTGTAGTGCAGTTCATGCCAAAATTACATAGGGTCAGTATAGGGCACAGTGAAATTTTGAAATCACCAAACCAAAAATCTGTAAAATTCTAACTCCAACTCAATTTTTATTTTATTTTTTATTGAGATTGAATGTAATAACAACATATATAAAAATGTAGAATGAAAAAATAATAATGTGTGCAACCGTGGTTAAAAGGAAATGTCTACAGGGTTACAAACCGACGTTCAATAATTACAATAAATCCAATCTAGTCCAGCTAACCCAGACAGCCTCGCTCCACGGGGTCGAAGGGCCATGTGCCTCCTCCCTCAGGTCAAGCCCACTGGCAGCAAAGCAGACTCTCTCCCATAATCTCCTAAATCACCACCACTGCTCAAATTATCTTCACTACACTTTATTTCATGTCTATGTTACAATATTCACTGAAAAACAGCAACATCTGATTCAAAAAAACAAATTTTGGATAAATGTTGGAGCCCTTCACTTTATATTTGGAAGGTATGGGTTAACGAATGGAGCACACTGAGGGATTGTACCCTAGGGATGAGGGTAGACGTGGGTAGGTTTTTATTTCAATTTGTATATTTTAAGTTATTGTATTGTTTCGGTATTACATCTCGTTTTGCTCCTTTTTGTTAAAATGAAGCAAAATGTATATCAATGTACAAGTTCATAGAGGACTCTCAATAAACAAAAATCTCACTATTTCAATTAAACATCCAGCTTGTGTTCAATTATTCTAGAAGAGAGAAGATGAGAGATTACACGTCAGTTTTGTTAATGGCTATAGACATAAGGTAGCATCACGCTCCGTACATAGCATCTCTTATACGGTTGAATCAAAGCCTTGTAGATCACCAATCAACTCATGTGGAATCCTGCGCTTTGAGAGACAGCGGCGTGTTTACGAACAGAACATCAAGCTCATAGAACATTTTACGTTCTCAAGGTGCTTAAGATGGTAACGCAAAACAAAAAAACCCTTCGCTCTATAACTACTCCTCAAAGCGCTATTTAATTAGGTGTAGAGCAACAAATCCTCCCCATTGAGAGGCCAGACACTTGCGCTGAGGAGAGAGTGGACTGGTGAGTGAAAGAGTGCCGTCATAACACTAGAGGAGTGTCCCCTCCTGGTGCTCTAATGCGTGTGTGTTAACAAGCCCAGTGTCTACGGCTGGAGTCATTGTTTGGTGAATGGGCTGCTAATGGACAGACAAAACAACACAACGCTCTGAGGCCCTGAGACTGCTGCTCTTTTTATAGACAGGCTTAAAGTGAAGCTCCACTCATTGTTATTAGTGAGAAAAAATAAACATTGTTATTGTAAAGGTGAGCACATAAAACACATCTAATTTATATTGTGTTATTTTTATGAGATATGTCTAAATATGTATTTAATAAACATTGCTGGTGTCAAAATGATGTTAAATTCAAAACAAGTTAAAGAGCTTACATAGCATTAGCTGCACTCATCATTACTATTGAGAAAAATGAAAATTGCTATTGTAAAGGTGAGCACATAATATGCATCTAATTAAAATGTGTTATTTTTACAAGATACATCTAAATAAATATATATATAAAACATATTGCTAGTGTCAAAATGCTCTTTATTTGAGAATGAGTCAAAGAGCTAACATAGCATTAGCTAAGAATAATGATGGTTCAAATTATATTGTTTATTTTGACTTTAATAATAACTAAAAGAAAATGCAGGTAAATGTGTCATCAGTTGAATTATATAGTTTTTTTCCAACCTAAAATTAATTCATATTAGTCAGAAAATAAATTGTAATTACATAAAAAATGTGATGGATAAAAAGGAGGAAATGAGAAAAGATATAAAAATGTATTATATTAAAACTGGAGAAATACTTTAGCTTACAAAGTGTTAAAGGGAAGAAAGGCTCAGACTGGCAGGAACTGGGAGGTGGACTCTAATCCCACAGAATAAAACGGCACATCCAGCGAGACAAATCTGGTTTGATGGTTCCCCGCGGCTCGACCCAGACACAGCAGCCCGGTCTGGGAGGGCCTTTGTGCGGAGACTCCCGGAGAGGAAACACACTCACTTTTTATTAGAAACGGGACTTATCAAATACAATATTAATTCACAGACAGCACGGCAAAAGCAAATTATTCTAATCCAGCATAGAAAAGAAGCAAGGAGAATTGATCTAAATTTTTAGGAATTAATTTACTATTTACAAGTACTTAAAATGCAATTTAACAGTTATTTCATAATTACAAATAAATGTTGTTCTGTTTCTTTGCTGTGAGTTATAACTGCAAAATCGTATACTCTTAATAGTTGTAATAATTAATAATAGCTCTTAATAATTTTAATGGATTGTTTTGGTATTTTTTTCCCCATAAGTAATTAATAAACAAATAACTAAACATTAAAAACATTAATTGTCAATTAGTGGTGGGTTTCAGCTTCCTGTTACAAGCAGCATTTTGAGGACTTTTCCCATTCAAAAGACAATATTTTGCTTAAAATTGTTAATTGCTATGGCAACCATCTTAATATTTTATCACTCTGGAACGAACTGATAAAATAATTCCTCATACTCAGGGAGTGAGTGTGTGAGACGGAGCTGCTGACAGAAAGTGCTCAATGTAGCCAGTTGTGTGAATGTAATTATGGCCATCTGCTTGTTTTATCTGTAGTGTAAGGCTATGTAAGAGCGCATGTGCCGCCACTGACAAAGCCTCGTGGTCTGAGGATGGGGCTGGCCACTGCCTTTAAGCCGACTCAGGGTCAGTCCAAACACTGGCAGCTATTCATGACCAGATCAAGTTGATGTGAGATTCTGTCCCTCCTCTGCCCCCCATTTCCATATGAATGCCCAGTATGCTAAGCAAAGACAAGCAAGCTCGGGTCCCACAGCCACTGCTGCAGAGAGAAAACACCCATATTATCCGACTATGTTAAGCATCTCCGTTCAGTCTAAATAAAATTAAATCCACATTTTACCATATCTACACTGAAAAATGTAAAATGTACGTATTAGAATTTAAACCTGTCATCTCTGAAAACACTAGTCTCCAACCAAGGTCAGGCACTGTCGGCCGATCTGCTGCTTATGAATCAAAACACACACACACGTACACTATAAAAAAATAACATCTAGGTGAGTTCAAATTTCATATTAAGTTATTTTAAATCATTATTATCGAGTAGATTCAACTTGACAAGTAAAATTATCTACCAATGGAATATCTTCTCTTTTTTTTTCCAAGTAACACAAGATTTTGTTAGTTATCTTAAGTGTAACAAGATGTATTCTCTTAGGTACCAAAAGTCTTGTTCAAGAGGCAGATCGTTATATTTGTTAAGTGAAACTGACTCAAATCAATATTTTTAACTTAGCTAGAATTAACTTTTTGCAGTGTAGTAATGCTTCATCATAATGTTCCGTACATGCACACACATCTCAGAGCGGGCTACACCTCTGTCTCTGCCGTTACACAAAGACTCGCTCCAGAAAGGAAAACAGCAGGGAACGCACAAACACCAATGAACATGATACAGCCTCAGAGTAAAAGGGAGTGTTCAGGATCAGTCCGATGCTTTCACAGAAGAGCAGTGTGGATGTGCGTACCATGGATGTCCTCTAGTCTACTCTGTCTGATATCTGGCAACAGAGGTGGGACGTACATCAAAAACGGATAGTATTGCGATTTTGTTCTGAGATATGCAAAATTAAAGTATCATTATATCTTCTGTAATTAAAACTATTTGAAATAACAGCAAAAAACACTGAAACATAATGTAATATCCCAAACAAAGGTATAAAGTGAAATGATAATGAATTTTTGGTCAATTTTATGGTTAATTTGGTAGTGGTTTGTGCTAGAGGTGAAACTCAACCAAGACATTACAGGCACATTTTAGCAGAAAAGAGGGAGCCACTGTCTGTGTGAATGTTCATGTATGTTAGCTTATCTGAATACTGTTAGTCAAGGTAATGCAAAAAATAAAGATTGAGATCATTTCTGTCAATCACCGGCCAGAAATGGGGTTCACTACCTGGCAGTTTTGGCTAAAGCATCAACACGCCATTGTCACGTGTTCAAACATGTGTCAGATAGACATGGGCCTCCTAACACACACACACACAGACACAGACAGACAATACCACACACTCCTATTGTTCCTTCCATCGCTGCTCCAGAGACAGACCCCTATAGACCCCGATCGAGCTGTTTAAAGGTGGGCTCAAAACCAGAGCAGTGAGGCCATCTATTACCAAGAGGGAACAGGGAACAGGGGAGAGGAGCAGAGAGCACGACATGGGGGAGAGCGTATAACCAGCAATAAACAGCAACCTCATGTCTAATGCTGACTTCTGATGATCACTTAACAGGTATAGTACATATTGGCAGGTATAGTACACTGATATTTTAGCCCTTCTAAGGCTAGATAATTCAGAGGTAGGCAAAAATATCCATTATATTGTGAATTATGTTGTGAATGTTTAGGCCTATAATAAGAAATATTGCAAAAAGAGCTGATTCAAAGTGAAAATGGCAAAAACAGTCAAACCTTGGAGTGATTTTTCTGCTCTGTCTTGGGGAATTTTACTGTAATTTCTCATTTGTTTGAGATAACCATAAACCAATACATTAAAGATATGTCAGAAGTGTTAGTGAAAAGTTTATATAAAGATTAAGCAAAATTTGCCAAGTTCTTTCTGCTAATGGTTCAATCTGCACGGGTAGTGTGCCGCAAATTACATTACAACCAACTCACAATTTGAACAGCTTCTAAGAGCAATTGAATTATAGGCCTTCACTGCTCAAGCTAACAGTGTTAATGTAAATACAGTCAGTAAGAATCAGCCAGAGACCTCCTCATCTGTCACTCTGTCTCTACTTTTCTAACTTTGTCATCACACTGGGCTCTGATCCTGGGGTTTTTAGGTTAATGAACACAGATCTACTGCCCAGAGCTGTCATTATTAGTCTTTGGCATTTTGATAGACGCACCAATGTATGCTTTTATTTTAAAGAGAACCAATCAGACAGTGGATCAAGTCTTCACAGTACTAGCACTAGCGCAATCCTATATTTTTATACATAACACGTCATAGGTGGGTCTTTGCCAGAGAGCACTTATCTACAAAAGCTCCTCACTCAGCATGGATCAAGAAATTATAAAAGCAAAGATTGCCATAACAAAATATTACATAATTTCAAAAGAACACAAATCAAACATACACTTAAAGAGCTGGGTGATAAGAAAACAAAATTATCAAAACTGTTACCCTTATATTGATCGATGGCCATTTTCAGCTCTATTTGATTATTTTCTTATTAAAAACAAATAAAAATGGCATTGAATGTGGATTTCCTGAACATAAACAAGACAGACTTTTAAACATTGTTATATTAGGCCAAAAATATAGTCAGTATCTTTCTTCAAAGTCAGATCTCTGCTTCAAATGGCATGCTTTTACTGACAAGAGGATTTGCTGTGGAACCCCCGATTAAAAAGACTTATACTTGACAATTAGAAATGACAAAGTCGCTATCTGGATTAAAATTCAATTAATTGCACCACCCTACATAGACTAGATGAAAAAAATGTGTGAGTTTGGGCCACTGTCAATAGCTCAAAGCAGTGACAACCCGAGCCTCACTGCCAGCTACACAAACAGTGAAGGAGCATGACATCACCCTTTTATCATTTACTAGGTACTCTCGAGGCTCCAGTTCACCAAGTTCACATGCTCTATGCAGATGGGACTAATGCAACTTACTGAAGCAAGATATTTGTCGCATTATAGGCACCTTTTTCAAATCTTTCCCAGCGGGCTGGCCTGCTTAACAGACGCTGCCAGCCATTACAAGAGGATTGGGTTACACTTTGGTTTCTGGATGTTTTTCCAGTACTGTTACTGTTCACCTCAATATTTACAACAGGGAATTCACAAATGTATGAGGGGTTCAGTTTAGAGCTGCATGATCTTGGGGAAAATATGTAATCATAATTTTTATGATACGTATTGTGATTGCGATTAGATATGCGTTATATGTTTTAAAAGTATCTAGTAGTTTGTATTCAGAGTGCACATGGCAAACAACTCCAAGAGCATTTTAGAGAAGACTGAAATATAGACTGATAAACTAATGCAAGAATCCCATGCATTTCAGAACATGTTTGTAGAGATCTAAACTACAGGTACAACAAGATTTCTTCTATGAAAAGACACCATATTTTGTTCCTTGCAGAGGACATTCTATTATCTAAATAATTGCAGTACTTGCGATTTGATAATAGCTCCAGCTCAAATTACAATTTTCATTTTCATTCACCTTACAACATCAAACCCTCCACTCTCTAAAATTATTTTTATGAGCAGGCCTCAGTCTTTATAATTGACAATAACTAAAATGAGGTGCAGTCATTTTAAGTCTTAAAATGGGTGTGTCTTCATCAAAATAAAACTGTCACAAGCTTAAGTGCTATTTACCAACAGCATAAAAAAAGAACTGTGTCAGACATGAAAATATCTCCTTTTCTGAGTGGGGAGGCACAAAGGCCGAAGGAGCAAGTGCAAGGAAAAAACACTGGTCCACCATTTGGGCTGCGATCTATTCATTGCTCCCGTTTAATTTCTTTTAGGTGCATAATCCTTTCAGTTTCAATAGCAAATTTAACAGTCCCCAAGGCCCAAGCACCAGACTGGTCAATACAAAACCAGACAACTAATTACTGAGCGCGGCGCACTCTCTCCTCCCTCGGCCCCTGCCCCCTCCTCTCTCCAGCAGCTGTGGGGTTCATGTACACAAGAGCAGCAGTCAGCCAGTATTAGGTTTCCACTTCCCAGATCTCCCTTAAAAGCCTGTCCCATAATGGCCCTTCAGTCACACAAACACGCATAGGGTTTCATACAAAATCGCGCACACACTTGGACAACCACATGTGAATATATAGACATTCACTTAAACCGTTTTGATGACGCTTAAAATAGGGCCCCTCTGGTGGGCTTGCTGAAGCTCACACCACTTGTGTATTTTTGCAGATTCTACTCATAGCTTTACTGTTAAAAATACATTTAATTAACACTTATATTTAAAGACAAAAAGGTGTTGCTGTTGAATATCCTACATAAAAATATTTTCCTTGACTAAACAGTTATTTGTATAATACTATTGTTCTTAAAACAGTCTAAAACAACAGCTTACAGGTAGGACAATGATATACATGTCCATAAAGCCGAGCTGTTAAGTAGTAGCTTTAAGAGCGTGTAATTACCGTGTAATTGATGCCTTGTTTTTCAAGTCATAAATTACAGCACAACTTGACAGGCTGTTTGCCTAATAAAAAGGGTTAAAAGCTGACCTACATTACAGCACTCAAGTGCTTTGGCCTTTTATCATTCCAGCATCATTTTTCATGGACGGGTCCACTGATGAAAATGAATAATTTCACAAACATGTCTAATATTAATTGCTTTGGACGATAAATAACACAGTGATTAAGAGTATGTTTAATACTTATTGAGACATGCAGCTTTTTAGTGTTTTTAAACATAGACAAGAAGGCGGAGTAGTATTTCAGTACATATATAGATAGCTCCTGATACATAGAGCCTGTAATGCAGTCATGATGACTGTCTGGGGTCTATAAACAGGACGCTGTGATCATGACCGGCCACACACAAACTCCTAATTTGCTGACGACTTTAAAAGTCCTGCGGTTAAGATCACTTCTCTGAAATAATGGGATGAGTTACCCCCCAGTGACCCGAGTGTGCTGCCCTTTGTCTCACTGATAATGTTTGTCTTTGCCCATTGTGTCTGCTTCAGCAGCCCCCAGACCCCCAAAGCCCCCCAACCCCCCAGCTCACAACGTCGTCATGGGCCCCAAAGAGGAAATGCTAAATGTATGGAAGCCATTTCCCTGGAAGCCCTGTGCTGTGGACCTGTGCACCTGATGTTCTTCTTGTGGATCTCATTTGCTCATTTCACTGATCTATTAAAATAAATAAAGACACATAAGAAATTATATATTGTCTAAATGTTAATAACAATAAAACAAACAATAAAACAAGCATTTGTATTATTTGGAGAATTCTACAACATGCTTTAATATCTTGGGATGTTAATAAGGGCTAAAACAGCTTTAGAAGAGTGACACATAAAGAATGGATTAAGTGGACACACACTCCATCACAGACATGACATCACCCACTTTAAAATCCAGCCCAATGGGGACCACTTCAGCTAAAATACAATGTCTTAGATGTGAGCTTAGAGAAATAGAATATTTGTTACCCAGTCATTTTTAACACAAAAAAGCTCAAATGCCAGGTGATACTAACTTCTATATAATAAACAAAATCACAAGTTTATTATAAGCGCCTTGCATATATCTTACTTTGAAAAATTAAACATATATTTTATACAGAATACAGCCACATGTTGCATTATTGCATACAAGTGTAAATCTGCTTTAAAAAAAAAACAAAATATTAGGCAACAATACAGATTTTGCAGAGTCTTAGCCATACCTCATGCATTTCTAGAAATAAATAGAGCATATGATGATTCAACTAAAAAAAAGCCGTCGGACTAGTATTGAGCTTTCTAGTCAAATATGAATCACTAGTGTTGCCCTCTTTTGCACTTGAACCCACAACATTTTAACAATTTACCAATACACAAAATATTCAGTAAAAAAAGTAGAATCATGTTTTATTCAGTAATTCCAATAAGCTCTGCACGCAATTCATTTGTTCTATCGCTTGTACAGGTGCCTCAAAAGTTTGAGTGAATCTGATGCAACACAAAGGCAATCCAGTTTTAGAGCACCTTTGGGCGCAGGTGGCAACATTACAGTATTGTGTTTTAACATGTTCTTCAAGAGCTTGTATCAAATAAATGACACCAATCTCTCATACGTACATCCCAGGTTAATTGGAGCATTCAGGTAAATCTTAATTTAAAGTACTTGTACCCAATTTTTTTCCATATATTTGAGCAAAATTTGTAAGCATATAAGCAGCTATTGTGGTGTCAAAATAAGTCCACTGTGAACTGTCTGCATCCAATTATAAAGCATTTTATTTGTCTGATAATCAGTAAGTGTGCTGTTGGCATGCTAGTTGTTGTTAGTTTTACCGTGACAATGAACTCCACTCTAGACCTCTGAGAGTTGTAAAAAAGCTCTTATAACAATTAAGGGGGATAATTAAGATGCTATGAATGCATAAGAATAACTGCAAACCATTAAAAATGAATTAATTCTGTTTTCGACATTTTTAAGACTGTAAAAGTCACGTACAGCACCATTAACTTTAGGAGAAATATGCCATCAACAGGTAAATCAGGTCGACAAGTAAGTATCTAACACTTAACACACCACAGGATACCTCTAAAAGTCAACATTTTCTTTGGAGAACACTGTTAAAAGTAATGTTTAAACTTCTCTTCTCGCTGAGTCGCGGAAAAAGAGACCATTTCCTGAAGCCGTCAGTGGTTGCCTACATTTGGGAGTTTTTGTTTTCATCCTCAATGGCACCTCTGTCACTCACACGGCAGCAACAAACTAACAACTAATAAATCACTGCTTTTAAGTGCGCTTTTGCTTTCACTGCTCGCAAACAACTGGACTCATTTATAAGCACGGCTCGCGTAAGGGGGAGGCTAAAAGTGAAGCATGCCGGAGTCACTGAGGTTAACGGACCATGTGTCTTCACCTGGCATTAAGGGAAACAAACAAACCCCGGCTATCTCTATGCTATGAGGCTAGTCAGGCTAATGCTAACATACTCCCTAGTTTAACTGAAAAACTATGTGCAAAATATTTAACTGTTTAACTGCAGACGAGCTGTTCAAAAATACGATGAGTGACAAAGATGTAATGTTTTTTCTGTTGATAAATGAATCCATACAAGATTACTTCATATTAGTATATCGTGGACATTCCATGGGTTTCAGAATGATGAAAAATTAGGACCGTTGGCATAGCAATTGTCAAATTAAACCAAAATATTATATCTTTAGAACTGAAAAAAGCCCTAACAGGAAGCTGGAACTATTTTTACATTGGTTACACAGTGGTTCCTAGTACTGGTCTTGTGCTTTATTAATGTGACCCACTTCAAAATTAGTTTAAAAATATAGTCAGTGAAAAGTAATGTTTTTTTGTTTTGTTGATGACTAAGGCTCACATACGCCCTGGTTCAACTGGAGAACTGTGCAAAATATTTAACTGTTTAACTGCAGATGGTGAGTGATCAATATTTAATGATTTCCATACAAGATTACTTTAAATACGTACCAGGCCTGTAAACCCTTTTCTAAATGCACCATATTCTTAAAAATGACAAAATAAACAACAGTATAAACATCTATGTGGTACAACTCAAATCTATTGAAAAAATCCAACTATTGCAAAGAAAATTCACACTTAACAAATACTGAGCCTCAAACATATTGTTCCAGCTTTTATTTATTGAAGTTTAATAATTATTGTGACGTATAGCTTAGAATATATCTACAGTATATGAAATACCAGCATCTGTAAACATCAGTACTACAACTACAACTTACATCGAAACTTTGAGTCCTCATAAATATAGTGGCTACTGTAATAGGCTTTGTTAATGTGACCGACTTGTCAAAATTAGCAGTTCAAAAATAGGGTGGCTGTTATAACTGTAATGCTTTTGTGTTGACGTATAGGTCCAAACAAGATGATGCCAGATTCATATACACAATTACAGTATATGAAACAGCAGTATTTGTAAGTATTTGTAATAAGATAGAATTTTTTTTATACATAGGCTTCTGGTATGGGTCTTGTGCTTTATTAATGTGACCCACTTGTCAAAATTAGACCTCTACTACGAGCTATTTTAATCAGAATCAGAATCAGAAAAGCTTTTATTGCCATTGTCAGTGAACACAATTCACAAACTAGGAACTTGCTTTGGTGATGAGGTGCAACATAGAACAGTAGTGATAATAATATAAAGTAGAGATATCACTATAAAAAAAAGATAATAATAATAATAATAAAGTATCACTATTTAAAAATAAAGTAAGCGCATGCAAAAAAAGATTAAGATATATAATTAAAAAATAAAAATAGTCTAGTATATACAGGAGCATCTGCAAAATACTCTCTCAATAAAACAGAAAAGTAAAAGTTGGACTACTTCAGGCACACTGTACTTTAGCTCCTGCAAAAATCCAGTTTTAATTACATGGCCACATAAGAAAGGAGCGCATTAAAGCCAGTGGAGACATTTGATTCCCAAGCTACTAATGAATGCAGGGAACAGGGGAGACACAGCCAGTCCATCTCAGAGAGGAAAGAGACTGTGAGAGGGGTCAAAACCTCACTGTGCAAATGAGCCTGTGAGGTGAGACGTAGAAATCGCAGCCTTCGAGTTTTCTAAAAAGAGATTTTAAATTCACTAGGGACAAATAAGACTTTACTAATACTAATATGTCAACAACCATCCATAAGGCAGTATCATCTGTAAAGGTGAACAACTGAAACTTGTGTAGTGCAGATTTTGAGGAAAAAAAGAGAGATTTTTCTGATATGTACTACAACTAGATTTGAAACAGAATATGTTTAAAAATTAGAAGTGCTTGGTGAGACAAAACTGAAATACAGATAAAGTAATAGAAATAGCCCATGAATTTCAGATGTGTTCGTTGAGGTCTAAACTAGGCACAATAAGATTCTTCTATTAAAAACACAATATTGTGTGTAGAGGACATTCTATTATCTAACAGCAGTCCTCACGATTTAATAATTATGATAAGATAAGACTTATGCTAACTCAAAATCCGATTTAGATATATTGTGCACCCCTATTTGAAATAAAGACTTAATACTTACAAAATGAGTTCTATTAACTTATAAATGCATTGTTTTTCAAACCTGAGTTCACTCTTGTTTTGCCTGTTCGGGGTAATGCTAAAAAATGTCAGAGCCATTGTGCTGTTTGGGCCAAGTGCCAGTCTCTTTGACCCCTCCAGACTCCCTTCCCCCACATGGCCCCAGCTCTACCTTGACCCTCTAAACTTCAAATTCAAAAGCACAAAGCCTTCCCTTGCTTCAAACTGTAGAAAACTTATTAACTGTTACAAGTAAAAATCTAAACTAAATATTTTCACGAAGAAACCAACATCAGTAGTCTTAATGAACAGTTACAAAACAAGGAAAGTAGAAAACTGAATGCTTACTGTGTGAAATAAGGTGTATCCCAAAGCGAACAGAATAAGAATATAAGAATTTAATTGAAAAACTTACCACAAAGAGCGCAAAATCTGAGCCCGAGAACTGTCTATCCACTTCCATTTTTTGGAGCTCCCATATGGCGCCCCACCTCCCCAAAGAGGCAGAGTAACAGGCACACGCAGGGAGGGAGTGAGCGGGACATTGGTCCTGGTGTAGAGATGGAGGGGACGGCTGCAGCTGTGCGTTCGCGTCAGTATCTTCCAAATCCAACTGGCTTTTCCAAGTGCGTCTCCTGCACAAAACACAGGGAAAAGCTGCTGAACAAAGTGGCTCAGTGACACCGGAGAAGGAGGAAGGGAGGGAGAAAGTGAGAGTCCTGCGCTCCAAGTAAACGACAGGAAAAGAAAACAAGAAGCTCGCGGAGGACTCGCGGAGGGCCGAGGCAGGCAGCCCCACAAGCGCAGGTTCAAGTTTGTAGCATTTCCTTCACTTGTGTCCAACTTGTGAGCTGTGAAGGAGGAGGGACCCGGCTGCACGGACGAGGAAATAACACATAATACCTTCCAGCTTCTTTTACCCCCAGCGCTCCCTCCCTCTCTCTTCTCTCACTCTGGATCACTCCTTCCTTTAGTCGCTCGCTCAGTAATAAGCCTGGCTGTACAACCCCCTCCTCCGGGCGCTGGAATGCAAGGCAAGAGTTTCAAGAGGCCCAGTTAGGCGAGCTTCGGAGTCAGTGCACCTTGACCCCCGGGTCAGATGCAGTGCGCGGAGCATTAGTCCTGTCTGTGTGTACTTACATCTGAGGGGCCAGCCAGGGCTCCACAGATCATATAACCATAGAGGGGCAGCCACTTGACCAAGAAGATCGCTGCTGGGCCTTTACAGCACAAAATATGTCGTACATTTAGAGGGTTTTTACATGATGGTGTTTGAACAAATTTACGGCAACATCTGCATTGGGAACATTCAGGAAAGGTCTCATAGCATTTTCTATAAAGCTATTGTAACGGACAAGCTTTAGTCCTTTGTTAAACCCTCTTTTACCAGATTCACTGGTGAATGCATGGTGAATGTGATTCATCTTTAAGTGACAGGATGAATTCAAAAGAGTTAAATAGAGTTGGTTAATAGAATAAAAGGAGTAGAAATGCGTTTTAGATACACTACTATTCTAATTTAATTCCCTTGAAACCAGGATTGAAATTTTCTTTTAAAGCAAAATATTCACTGATTTGAAGCGCGCACTCTAACTATTACTATTATTTTTTTAAAATCCACAATTTAATTAAATCCAGGTATCGGTTGGATTTGAAAAATGCGGCGGTTAATGGTACATTGGCGCCTTTGCTTTGTTTGGTTGCTGGCAAAAGAAGAGTTTAAATCCTTCCAATCAGGCAGGTGTGCGTCATTTGAAACAGAGAGCTGGTACTGTCTGCCAGTCAGAGCTCAGTATTGTGGCTGTTCTGCATGTAAAAACCTATTCTTCAAATTCATTCAAGTGTTCCTGCTAATACGGGTCCCTCCTGCCCTCTGTCTCCAAAAGTACACTCTGTGCTTTTCTACTAAATAGTCGTTTGGGACGGTTACTTTCACACCAAGCCAAAATACTCAGCTTTAAACATTTCATTTGACGCTTTCACAGCAGAAACTAAAATACATAAATCTAATTTACTTACTGATATGGGGAATAACTGCATTGGTAGAACTCCTTGAACCATTCACCGCAATCTTTCAATTCAACATCTCCTAAAAATAATAAGAATAAAAAGCATTAAGCACTTCCTTGCACAATCGAGTCAGGCTTCTAGCATGCACGTTCATGTAATAGATGATAAAAGCTATAAAGTTAAACCAAAATTAACACGCAACACAAACAATTTTGGTGACAGGCCTACATTATTCCTCATTGTAAATATTTTTTCAGTTTGGTAACAGATGATTGATAAAGTCTATTAAGGGCAATTTAGTCCCAAGTACTAAAGTAATTAAGCAGTAAAGACAAATTAGCCACAGTTTTAGCGGTCATAAGTCTAAACCCAAGAGGGAATACAGTGTGATCTATGGAAGATAGTTAAGACAACTGTAAATCTGTCATGCAAAAAATGATAGACAAATTTACGTTTGTCATTGATCATTTTTCTTGACAATGATTACTTTGTTGAGATAATTTATTTAAAGACATACTACCTTAAATTGTCTCTAAAATTAACCATAAACACCAATGTAATGCCAATAACATATACCAAATTGTGTGTACTGCCCTATATATTAATCTGTGGTATGTCCTCCCATTTATATATCAAATAATGCATTATTGTTAATTATCACAGTTTTAAGATTTATTAAATGAATGCATAAAGCAATGACCCTGTGATTCTTCCTCGAGTTCACGTTGACTGTATAACACATACGTTAACAGCCTGCTGCTGCCCCCCAAAGGTGAAACACGGACATACATCAATATGTAGTTATGCTATAGTTAAATTCAGCTGAGCGATTTACAATTTAAACCTATTTGCAACAGTTGAGTGAATTTATTTTTGCTTTGCTTTGGCTAGTTTTCTGTCATTTGTCCATACTGTGCATAGCCAGAAGCCTCACTTCTCTAATAAAACCCACACACTGATAAAAAAAAAAAAAAGTGGGGAAAAAGAAAAAAGAAATCAATAGCAGCAGGTTCTCAGAGTCCTAGGGGTCTGGGGTTTAAGATTGATAAATTAGTTATTGTGGTACAACAGAGAGCCGGCTCTTTCTGTGAAAAGATTTTAAATGTAATAAAAGTGAATGGCAAGAATCTATATAATAGTGTATGTGTAATAATAAATAACGGTGTATGATAAGACACTATTAAGACAATGTAAGCCTATGTGATGTGACCTGAAAAATGTGTTAAAATAGCCTACTTCATTGTTCTGTAGGAAGTCAATGAATCTCAAATGTTTTACATTACAACGTAATAAAATATTTAACCTTCTGAGGATCACTAAACCTAAACCAGGTCTAACACAGGACAATTATAGATGTAAACTAGGACAAAACCACAAAAATCTGGATTAAATTGTCTCTACAGTCAATTTTGGAGGCTCTTGTGTACCACTGGGCTAAGTAAACAGGTCCAAGAGAAATAATATACACATTTGTCATCTTTATAAGTGGGCCTATTTTATCATTAGAAACCGTTTTTCAGTCTACGTATCATTCTATTGTCATTACATTTCTTTTCAACTACAATTAACACTGCTACAGGCCAAATGACATGAATCATGCACTTTCTACTTATCCAGTCTTTGTCCAACTTTGACGATAGTTTCAAAATGAGGGTGGAGTAAAGTTCATGAAGCTGCCTCACTATTTCCCAAAGGAACACATGAAGGAAAGACAAAAATAAATATTAACACTGCCATAATTTAGTACGGCACAAAAACTGTCACGTGGAACCACAGCTCACCTTTGTGCTGACTGGGATGAGCCAATTAGCGAAACTTTTATGAAAACACACACACAAAATTAATTCATTAAACTACACACCGTATAGGCATGAACTTATTAAGGTATATTAATGTATTTTGTGCATTTATACTATTGTGTAACGCTAACATGCTAGTAAAGTATCGTATGAACTTGGCTAACAGTAGCTACACTTCCGGACTTCTTTTCCAGTTAACCAAAACGGATCTATAACTCAAAGTGTTCCCTTCTAAATTAATAGCGAATTATTAATTGCACATTTCGTACATTTTCGCTAATTTGCTTTGTTCTTTGCATTGTAATAAAACTGAACACAGAGCCTACCTGCAGCAGCTCCTCTTTAGGTGTACCGTCCAAAGTGGATACTGGACCGGAACGTTTACGTTGATAACGCAAAGAATCCTTGCACTGGTCCTAAAAATAAATAAAAATAAAAATAAAAATAAAAATAAAAATAAAAATAAAAATAAAAATAAAAATAAAATAATAAATGGTTTACAAGTTTAACTGTAATTTTTTAAAGCTGCACTATGTAACTTTTTGGTTGGGGGTCTGTCATCTTCTATGGATATATCATTGCTCTGCCTGGAATGTTTCAAAGCTCTACCTTATATATATATTTTTAATTACAGGTAGTTTTATAGCTCAAAGAAATGCATTCTGACTGCAAGTGGGGTTGCCTTTCCACAGATCTGACCTGTAACTTGGTGTGGTTTGGCGTTGATGATAGAAAGGTTTAATGCCATATTGTGAAACGTTCCAGACAAAGCAATGACATCTCCATGGAGAAAAGCATTTGACGAATGCTCCACCAGAAATTTCTTTTGTAATTTCAAAACCTTTGTGCACATTTTGTTTTGTACTGAGCTCAGAGACTAAAAGTGAGTGGCCTGTAGGACAAAGTTATAACATATGACAGAACAAGTCCATTCTTCTAAATCTGTGCAGAACACTAGACACAGGATTGACTTTCAACCCCATAGGCTTTAGTGAATGGTGGTATTTGTCACTTTTTAGGCCCATTTTCCTGGACACAACTCAAACTTTGACAGTGAAAAATGAAAACCAGCTCTAAGAGGATTTTCAAGGAATGTGAACGCAACTGCAGACAAGTATTAGGCTATTTTTAACACTTTAATGGTAAAATGTCCAAAGACTATTAAAAAGCAGGTAAGATTAGGACAGGTTTTTGTTGCTATATGCCTGTGCAGGTTTGGGCCAGCACATTAAGCCTGTTATAACATGATCAACTTAAATTTATTGCAGTGGTGGAAGAGGTACTCAATTTTGTAAAAGTACAGAAACAAAAAAATACTCAAGTAAAAGTAAAGTATCTACTTAAGGTAAAAAGTAAAATGTATTTTGCGCAGATTTTTAGATAAAGCTTCAAAATAGGGGATTTTGATAGATATTTGTGCTGAATTTTGATCAATAGACACAACTGAATTGATCATTTTTTTCCAAGCTGTTTTTATTTGTATATTTTTGTTTGCTCAAACTACGAAAATTAAAAAATAAACTCAGGCTTTTCAGCAGGTCTCAGACAATAATAAAAAATACTTTTATTTTTCAGTCCGGTTCAAAAATGTCGTGGAGTAGAAAGTGCAGTAAGTAAAAGTAAAAAGTATTCTTACTTACTTACTTTAAAATCTACTAAAAATACTTTAATACAGTACATTACTACTTTTACTTTTTTTAACTTAATTACAATGTTACAGTCTTTTTTAGAAATCGTCATTTGACTGGATGCATTAGCAAATTGCAAAGGCAGCAGTTTTTGAAGCACAGAAATTTCCTCCACAAACAATAAAATATCCTGTCTTATAAAAGGCTAACCCTGTAGTTCTGATCTGTACAAACACACTCTAAAACATGATTGTAGGTTATTAGTATGTCAGTTCATATTGGATCTTTTTGTGAATTCTTCTGGAAGCTTTTTAAAATGTGAACTTTGAACACATTTGCAACGCTTAATCACAAAACTTAAGCACTGCAATAAGTTTTGTGATTAAAACAAATCACAAAACTTATTGCAATGTTTATCAGAATCACTAATCAAAATGACAATTACACCGCCAAAAGCAATATCTAGGTAAGTTAAAATGACTTGAAAACATTTTACTTTATTTGAGTAGATTCAACTTGACAAGTAAAATTATCTACCAATGGAATAAGTGTGTTTTTCTTAATTTCTTAATTTCTTAATGCATTTTAAGTTCAAAAAGTCTTGTTCCACTGGTAGATAATTTTACTTATCAAGTGATTTAAGTGATCTTAAAGGTGTATTTTGTAACTTTTCTGGTGTAGAATCCGTCAAATGCTGTGTTGGAAAGTTTCACCAGTATGGTATTAAACCTTTCTATCTTCAAAGTAGACCAAACTAGACCAAGTTACAGGTCAGATCTGTGGAGAAGCAACATTACTCACAGTCAGAATGCTTGTTTTTCTAGGTATTTTGAGCTATAAAACCACCTGTAATTGAATAAATGTAAGGTGGAGCTGTTTAATGTCATACCACGGTACATTCCAAGCAGAGCAATGACATATCTATAGAAACAAGCAGGTGATGGAGCCCAACCAAAAAGTTACACAGTGCACCTTTAACTTGGCTAGATTTTAGCTCTTGCAATGTACATATTTTTCCCCACATTGTTCAGCAAAGCAATAATCAATAATCAGGTGCCATTATATTGATTGATTGAGTTGTGGCGTCATTACACAAACTTGTGTCTTGAAACTTGGTGTGTCTACTCTTCCAAAATGAATGATTATTGGCTCAGCAGTGATAGCCACATTAGTCAAGTTGTTCACCAGCTGCCAGCATAGCGTTCACTGTCACATACATTCATCAAACTGTTGATATAAAGTGAGGCTCTCTGAGGACAAGCCCATAAATGCCTTTAACACCACTTATTCACTTCTTCTGCCAAAGAGCCCTCGGGTTTGAAATAAAACTAGATAAGCCAAGTGAGCTGGCAAAGGGAACAATGCTCTTAAGTTCCTCAGTGAACTATAAGGAGGGGAGGGGAAATTACAGGAGGAGAAATAGAGTGGAGGCTTAAGGTAATGATTTATGTCCTGTTTCAAAGGAAGTTTCTAAATACTTCATTTTTTATACAAGTCAGTACTCTTTTTGCTGGTAAGAGCTTTTCCCCTAAATGGTAAACTATAGCAAATGTCCTCAAATCTGGAGCTGGTCTACTTCTTTAGTGCTGATTGATTCTGAATTAAAGATCCGATATTACAAAAAATTGACTCTTGTGAGCTTTAAGCCATGTTATAATGTTGTTATTTCATCAAAAACATATCTGTAGTTGTAGTGTTTTGTTTCATTCTCACATTTGTGTAGCTCTTTCTTTTGTGTAGTCTGTCTACATCTCCAAGCTCTGTTTCACCTGGTGATGTCATGAAGTTGTAGTTTTCAAGTTAACAGCTACCTTTTATCTTTAGTTCAGGAGAGATTGACAGTTCCAGGCCTGAAATTAAAATTATCTTCTAGTGAAGCTGTGTGGAGTTTAAAAACACAGTGGCGCACTTCCTGTGTGTTCTGTTTGAGAGAATATGCAGGGTTTGTGTTAAACATGTGAGAATGAAACAAAGCGCATCTCCAGGTATGTTTGTGATGAGGGAACATTATAACATAGATCAGAAAACAGCACAATATGGGCACTTTAAGGATTGCTGATTCATAATGCCAATGTGTATTACTGAAAATGTATAGTGGCTGTAGTGTCGACAATGCAGATTAAACAATTTGATTATTGTAGTTGATCCAAATCTCCTTTTTAATCAGATTCATTTTTTCAGATGCAGCGTATGGCTCTTTGATGGCATCTGTTGGTGATAGTGAAGATTGCATCAGCACATTCCTGACTGTGGTAACCTATGGAAGCCCAATGCAACTGGACAAGGGACCACTGGGAATACCAAGCTCTAGTGCAAGCTGTTGTTGTGTCCTTAGGCAAGACGCTTCACCAACAATGTCTAGTGTGAATGTAATGTGAGTGAGTGTAGGTGGTGGTTGGAGGGGCTGATAGTACAGATTGGTCGCCTCGGACACCCGCGCTTCTGCCAGTCTACTCCAGGGCTGAAGTCTGAAGTGAATGAGTAAAGCAATGTGAAGTACTTTGGGTGTCTTGAAAGATGCTACATAAATCTAATGCATTATTCTTATTGCACATTAGTATTAGTATGTTAGATTCTTTGGAATTTATTTGTCTGGAATGTTTCACAGTGCGGTATTAAACCTTTCTATTTACATGGAGATCAAACCAGATCAAGTTACAGGTCGGATTTGTGGAGAGGCAACCCCCCTCGTAGTCAGAATGTCTGTTTTTCTATTTTGGGGCTATAAAACCACTTGTAATTTAATAAATGTAAGAGCTGTTTAATGTCATTCTCTGGAACATTCTAGGCAGAGCAGTGACATATCCATAGAAGCAAGGGCCTCCAATCAAAAAGTTACACAGTGCAGTATAAAAATATTGTACACATTTCAGCCTTTATAAATTCTTCGTTATATTGTTGATCTTTGCTGAGTAGTGCCCTAAATATCCCTAGTTGGCCGTGTTTGCAGCTGCACTCCCCGTGACGGTGGCTTGTGTCTGTGATGTCCCGACCCGTCATCCTGTTCAGTCTTATCAGTGCAAACACATGCGGAGCTCACCGGAACGCAGGTCATTTGTCACTCTCTGTCCTAAATACAAAAACACATGCTTTTTCAGATAGGCTACAACATATAAAAAATGGTTAACTCACCTTTTAGACTCACTTTTTTCATTTTACCGATATCCGTGTTTTACTGCTGTGTCTGATAACCAATATTTTTTTTTAAGATTTCAATATCCTATTTATCTTGCTCTATGTAACTTTTCTTGTGGAGGGTCCGACACCTGTAGTTTCCATTAAGATATCACTGTTTTGCCTTGATTATTCCACTATATGGAAATAAACTTGGTAATCACAATGGTTACAGGTTAATGGTCAGATCTACGGAGAAGCAAGCAAAGAATTTATGTATTTTAAGGTATTTTTGAGCTATAAAATACCTGCAATTGAATAAAGGTAAAGGAGATATGTTTAATGCCCTTCTGTGGAACATTCTAGGTAAAGAAATAAGTAGCTGATCTTCCACTAGAAAAGTTAAGCTGTAGTAAAGATCACAAATTAACTTTCGTAAAATATTACAGGTATTTTACAGAATTTGTTAATTTGTAAAATTACTGAATAATTTGTTGCATAATTAGTAAATATGCAGCATTTTTTTTCTATTTCTATTTTTACTCATTACTCAGTTCAAAAAGACAAACCTGATACACTGAGGACAAACTGGGAATGACACATATAGGCACACAGAGACTGGGGCTGCAATAGCAATATTCTAGCTCATATACACTCAATCTCAACTAAACCCTAATAAACGCAGTAACAGTGTGAAATGTTCTTTCTTGTTTTTCATGTCATGGACTCAAGTCAAAACTGCAAAAGATTTAGGGGGAAAATCACTGAGGCAAATAAAGTGAAGGAAGGCTGATGTCTGGTGGAGAGAGCTGCTTATTTCCACGGCAACTGAGCCGACGGCAACCACCAACAGGAGCGATCCCACGAGAAGAGATTTATGCTTGGTATTGGTCATTACAGAGGGATGTTGATTAGCTGTGCCCGGGCTGTCGGCTCGGAGCAGCACATCTCAGCAGTTCAGTGGCGGGTGCTGGGCTTCCATTAATGAGGCAGTCAGATGGGCTGTCTCACCTTTTGTTTGTCCACTGATGGAAGTCTTGTTTGGCACAGCTGCGTCTCCATGGAAGTGGCACCTTGAGAGCCTCCCACACCCCCCTTATTGCAGTGAACCCCCCCCTTGTCCTCTCCTCTCTCTCTCTTCCCTTCTTACTTACGTCTTCTCTCACTCCTCTCCAGTCTTCTGTCGCTGTCCACTTCTCTTCCCTCTCATTACCCTCCTCTTTCCTCTCCCCTTCTCCTTTCATCTCCTCTTCCATCTTTTCCCTCTCTCCTTTTTGTCTCCTCTCCCGCCTTTCTTACCTCTTTTCTCTTCTCTCCCCTTCTTCTCTCTTGCGTCTCATTCCCCTCTTCTGTTATTCTCTCTCCCCTCTCCTCTCTTTTTCTGCCCTCCTCTATCCCTCCCCGTGTCCTTTTCCATCTCTTCTCTCCCCTCTAATCTCCTCTTTGTCTCCGCTCCTTTCTTTCCTCTCTTCTTCTCCCTTTTCCTCCCCACTCTTCTTCCTTCCCCCTTTCTCTCCCTCCCCCCTTCTCTCGCCTCACTTCTTCTTTTCCCCGCTCCTCTTCCCTGCCCTCCATTCTGTCTTACCTCCTCCCCTCTCTTCTCCCTCCTCTCTTGTCTCCCCTCCTTTCACTCCCTCCGCTCTCTCCCCTGTCCCAGTATGAGGCGGTATAGCTGCTATTAAACACCAGTCCTTGGCACAAAGCCCAGATGGCATTTCTCCTCACACAACGTTCCTCTGCCCATAAAACACAGCCTAACAAGGGCAGGGACCTCAGAAAGCACTGTTAAGCGTTGAGGCACCCAGGCGACAATTTTAAATAACTTTTTTTTCATAGACCAGGCCTAATTTTGGGGGATGTTAATTGATATCCATTCTAAAGAGATTAAAGTCTAGAGTGGACAAAGATGCTAAATAATGACTAGAGAATAGCTGGTAGGTTGCCGGGGGCGTACACTGCAGCTGCACAATTTCAAAGTAACTGGACATTCCTGGACAACACAAAGAGCTGACTCAACTGAACGCTGAGTCATTGAGGTTGAAGAAAATACCGTTTATTGGTAGCACTGGTAAACCCACATGGCTTCTTCTATGCAATTCCAGATTACATTGTGTATTGTAATTTTTAGGGTGCATTCCAGAGACCGTGTAAAGAAGTGAACTAAGGGTGTGTCACGTCACCCTTAGCATTTGGCTCCACTCAAATGATCAAACGATTATGGGGGCGAAATTGGAGCCAAGTTCCATATTAGGAATAGGAATTGATTTACAGACAAAATAGCAAAATAAATAAAACAGGATCATGTAAAACAGGTTAATATGAAAATTTTAAGAGCAAAATGCGTCGGCTAGCGGGTCAGTAATGTCCATAGAAAAAAGTAGCGTTTTAGAAGCCACTAAGAAGCCGTCAGCCTATCAGCAGCAGTCGACTCAACCTCTCTATGAACTGTTTTAATGTTTATCAGAAAATAACTACTCAGTATTCTAGCTGAGTCTAATCTTCGAGACATCTAGGGCCGGATTCGAGATTCGGGACAACAGCTTAAATTTTTCAGGACGCCTTGTCAACATATTTGAGTAGCAGCTATTAAAGGTCCTATATGCTATTTTCTGAGCTATGTTATAATGTTGTTTCGTCATCACAAACATACCTGGAATTGTGTTTTCTTTCATTCACACATGTTTAACACACAAACCCTGCCTATTTAGGCTGAGGTAAAAGGTAGCTGTTAACTTGAAAAGTACCACTACATGACATCACAAAGTGGAATAGAGCATATGAGCTTGGGAGATGTAGACAGAAGGATTTCTCAAACATGTGTGAATGAAAACAGATCTCCGGGTATGTTTTTGATGAGGTAACAACATTCTAACATGGCTTAAATTCACAGTCAATTTTGTGTAATATAGGACCTTTAATGAAAATGGAAACAGGAATGATGGTTGCTATAACTTCAATAAAAGTAATAAAAAGAAAGTATTATTTGATCTATTTGAATCTGAATAATGCAGTCTGGGAGTTTAGTGGTACAGCTACTTTTTCAGAACACAATTTCCTCGAAATCCAACCACAAACGCTTGGCACAAAATATATTACGAGCACCCATCATTTCTTCAACAGTACTTAAAAAGACATCATTTATATTTGGATAAACATTTGTGAATGTAATTTAAGCCTGCAGATTTTTTCTCCTGCTAGTCGAAAGCCAGCCAGCACATTCTCACAGTGAGAGGGTGTATGTGAAACGCAGGGCTACAAAAACATATCTCCAGCTTCACAGAACATCCATAAAAAGCTTGCATATACATTACAAGACCATTTTACGTTCTCGACCTTTCAACAAATTTACTGCGGCCAAATGCAACTGCTTTTTACAGTTTTTGCAAGCTTATTGAATTCACCATAAAATGGAAATTGGCAGCGGTGTGTGCTCTATCTCTGCTGCTTTCCTGCACTGACAATAGCAGCAGGGGCGTCGCACTGAGGGGGTTAAAGGTTTACCCAGGGCCAGTGCAAAAAGGGGCCCCACACAAATACTGCATGTGCATTTTTTGTTGGACGACATGTTGTGAGGTCCCCTCCAACACGATGGTTTAGTCCTTGTTTAGACTTGTTTTAGTCTTGTGGTAGTGCTGGTTTAGACCTGGTTTAGTCCTGGTTTAGACCTGGTTTAGTCTTGTGGTAGTCCTGGTTTAGACCTGGTTTAGCCCTGATTTAGACTTGGATAAATCTTGTGTTATTCCTTGTTTAGACTGGGTTTAGTCCTGGTTTAGACCTGGTTAAGTCTTGTGGTAGTCTTGGTTTAGTCTTGTGGTAGCCCTGGTTTAGACCTGGTTGAGTCTTGTGGTAGTCTTGGTTTAGTCTTGTGGTAGCCCTGGTTTAGACCTGGTTTAGTCCTTGTTTAGACATGCTTTAGTCTTGAGTTAGTCCTGATTCAGTAGTGCGGCCCCATCAACAAGATTTGTACCCAGGGCCCAGAATTTGGAGCTACACCCCTGAAAGCAGGTCATGAATCTGGGGCTCACATTTGGTTCCAATGGGAAAAACAGGTCCAAACCACAAATTAGGCCTGTCCATCAGCATCATGGCTTATATAAACTGCCCAATGTCTGTAGTCTGTAATCATCCCTGAACTTGGCTGCAAAGTGCACTTCAAGTCAATAGAAATAATGAGGAAAATTAAAGGCATAGTAAGCCAGTAATGATAATTAATGTCCCGTAAACAAAGCAGTAACGTGTACTTGGAACGTCGATCATATAAGGCCAAGGGAAGGTGGTTTAACAGACAAGCTGCAGACTCGAGATAACTTTGGTTTTTTTGTGAGCGTGAAGGTGAAATCGGGACAAGAGGCACGCAGATAAATCTTGTTATATTACTTGTGGGTCCCAGACTACTTAGGAAGACAAAGACAGATCGATTTCTACAGAGATACAAATGGTGTTGGTGGAATGAAAGCGTGTTGAATGACAAATATTCTTACGCAGCCTTCTGAAAAATTTGATAATGGATTACAGTGTCCAAGTGTTTAAAAAATCATAATATGAGCCAGGTAGACAGCCCTGCAACAGTATTTGGAGATAATATTAAAGGGTCCATATTACGTTATTTTCTGATCTATGTTATAATTTTGTTTCCTCATCAAAAACATGCCTGGACTTGGGTTTTGTTTCTGTCAACACACAAACACAAATCCTGCATATTTAGACTGAGTTTTTCTCTCGGAACAGAAAATACCCTGTTCTACCTTGTGATGTCATGTGGTATTACAGGAAGTGCTCCACTGTGTTTTTAAAATCCATACACCTTCACTAGAATCATTTGGATAATTTCAGTCATAGAAGTGCCAATCTCTACTGAACTAAAAGTAAACTTGAAAACTTGAAAAGTATCACTTCATGACATCACAAGGTGGAACAGAGCATTTTGAGATTTGGAGATGTAGACAAACTAATAATAAAGAGTTACTCAAACATGTGTGAATGAAACAAAACACAACTCCAGGTCTGTTTTTGAGGAGGTAACAACATTATAACACGGCTTAAAGCTGAAAGATGTCAAGTTTGTCTAATATATGACCTTTAAAACAAGTAAGCAGCAGCATCAGAAGTAAGCAGTCATGTTTGAACAGCGTTATAGAAGTAGTAATAATAATATAACAAGCTAATAATAATGTAATCTACAATGCTTTTCCAGTTTCTTTACAATTTCCTGCATTATTAATTCATTCTTTGCTCAGTGCTAAGCTACTGCTGCAGTGTCCTGCCTAAGGACACAACAATAGTCTCAAATCCCAGAGCTAACCAGGCCCCACCCTGATTGTCTTATGAGATCAGACAGGACCGAGCATAGGCAAAGTTGTATGGTAAAGTATAATTTACTGTGTGAGGATCGTGTCTAGCCACATACATTACTCGAGTAGTTTTCCACAAGAAACCACTAAAAATGAGTAGAAAAATGTTTGCAAACTTACGTTGATGGATTTACCTAATAGCCCAAATATATGAGTCAGCAGAAAGAAGATTAAATCAGTTTGTGGATAATTTAATATTCCTCTCAATCATCTCTGCTGCAGCTCTATCTTAAAACAATAACAGCATAGGACAAAGGGTTATTGGAGACACAGGCACCTACCTACAACGTATGTTTAAATTGTCAATAAAGTTGTCAAGATTTGTTTTGAAGTTCTGAACACCACTCAGTGCTCTTGAAACATGAAGGCTCTGACAAGACTAGCTGTTCGTGTCTTTCTGCACCAGTGAACCACATTGAAGAATGCACGGGCTCTTGTTACCTGCCGATACAAGTTCAGCCAGGGTCAATGCCAAACAAGAGGAGAATGCTGGAATGAGCAGTGGAATTTATGATTGTGTACCAAGTTAGAAAATCATTAAAAGAATTACAGCTACAATGAAAACACGCCTGTCACAAGAACACATTCTAAAGAGTGATATAATGGTACAGAAAAGTGTATAGTATTTAAACTTTATGCCACAGATATAAAAACCCTAAAGCAGGACAATCCCAGTAAACCCTTTTCTAAACGAGCTGCAATAACTAAATAGCAGAATAATCCACTTTAGTACTTGTATGTATAATTAGCTAATGGAGCTACTTATAACACAAATTTCCCCACAAGTACAAATAAAATACGAATACGATAAATACTGGCCCTTAAAAATATTGTTCCAATTATTATTCAGTGAACAATAGGTTGATATAGTAATTACTGGGATAGGCCTAAATGATAAATATAGCCATTAAATGACCAAGATTACACAAAATTTACTCTTGCAAGCTTTAAGCCATATTAGAATGTTGTTACCTCATCAAAAATGTACCTAAAGTTGTATTTTGATTCATTCACACATGTTTGAGTAACCCTTTATTATTAGTCTGTCTACATCTCCAAAGCTCAAAATGCTCTGTCCCACCTTGTGATGTCAAGTTAACAGCTCCTTTTACCTTTAGTTCAGTAGAGATAAGCAATTCCAGAGGTGAATTTATCCAAATGATTCTAGTTAAGGTGTATGGAGTTTTAAAACACAGTGGAGCATTTACCACATGGTGGAAGTGTGTGGAGTGTGTGGAGTGTTTTCTGTTTCAGAGAAGAACTCAGCCTAAATTTGTGTGTTAAACATGTGAATGAAACAAAACACAGCTCCAGATATGTTTTTGTTGAGAAAACAACATTATAAGATCAGAAAGTAGCATAATATGGGCCCTTTCAGTGATCTGGTATAATCTTAAAGTTAAATAGAAACAAACCATGCACCATGAAATGTTGTATAGTAAAGTCTTAGATAGGACATTTTAAATAAATAATGTTTTCCTATTTTGACTCCTGTTGTGAGTGATCAGTGTTGCTGGAAATTAGAATTAGTTGAGGAAATGAGTTCAAAAGAGCATGATAAAAACAAAAAGCTGAAAATCTCAGTGTGTTTTTCATTAACAGGGCCACATGCTGGAAGGCCTCAGTCTTTATAGCGACTCTCATTAAAGTCTGATTCAATAAGGGTGCATATTAACGGCTCAATTGTCACTGCAGGGGAGGCTGTTGGATCAAGGTCGCTCTCCTGCTTCAGATCTAAAATTTAATAGATGTGTTACTGGTGCAACTTTACACAGGACACTGAATACAGATTTATCTTAATGCCAGCCTCTCAGGTGGTACAGCCCTAGTCAAGCTTCAGTGTGCTTAAAAATATCACAGGTACAAGAGGTGGTTGTACTTTATATTTACTGGAATAACTTTTGAGATAAACTGTACTTTTTAAAGTACTTTTCAAGAAGCATACTTTTACTCCTACTTATTAACAGTTTGGGTTACTCTTCGCACTGTGAGTTTATGTTGCTTTATGTTGACAATATTAAATTATATGAACATTTGAGTTTCTTGCCCTGCTCCTACAGATATCTTGTTTTCTTCATTATTGTGTCTATCCTTTGGAAATACCAGATTTTGTACATTATATAATGTTTTGTCCTTCAAATTTCATCAACTTCAAATTATAAAACAGACGCTATATCCCAATACTCTTACTTTCTTAATCTTTAAAGGGCCCATTTTATGCTAGTTTCTGATGTATATTATAATGTTATTTCCTTATCATGTGTGAATGAAACAAAATACAACTCCAGGTATGTTTTTGATGAGGTAACAGCAATATAACAGTTTTGTGTAATATAGGACCTTTAAGTTACTCTTAATTGTGAAAGAAGCGATTCCAGGTAGAGAGTTGAAAGAAGCCTTTTATCTGATATCAGAATAGAGAAGGTCCACACAGCAGGTGCATGCAAGTCTTACAAAAGAGCTTCCCTGTACATATACACTGGGGAAGGTGGACTTAAACTAATTTAGTGTACCGTACATACAAGTTCGTCAGTGGAAATACCTTTTACTGTTAACAGAAAAGCAAAATATGTCACAGAAAGCTTGCTTGTATTTGCGGAAAAGATTGTTTACAGGAGCCTCTTGTCCCAATTATATAAACAGTTGCAGTCTGTAACTGAAGGAGTTGGGTGCAGTGGAAATATTTTAAAAACAGTTACACTGACAGGCTGATATGTCTGGAATGGATAAACAGAAGAATGTGTCATATCAGCACATATTCTGTTTACTATATTCAATATATAGTATTAGTATAACTGCATCTACTGCACGTACCTCTTGGCTCATCGTTGGAGACGAGGGACACAGTTCAGGGTTTATCTGACGAGCAACAGACCTTGCTGTTCGGGCCTGTTTTTCATATTTGTATCTATCAGCTCCGCTCATAGACCACCACTGTAGAGAAATAAAATACATTACTATCCGGCATATTCCTCCAGAATCTTCAGAAGATGGTCAGCAGTAACTTGGATGTGTGAAGGTGAAATCTTACATGTTCTTGTAGCGCCTCAGCAATAACTTTTGGATCTTTGGTTCCCAGCTCTTTTCGAAATTTAAACCAGTTCTGGTCCCTGAACCTGGTGAAACCAGTGGGTATTTCAAGGGTCTCTGGGTTGATGATCCGCTTTGGCTTTCTGGGGGGTTGGGACGCCTTTGGAACTTGCCTAAATCAGGCAAGTGCATAATTAGCTATCATGTGCAGACAATATGCACAAATATGTAACAGTGGCTTATGTTGATGTGGGGGTGAGCATAGCAGAAGGATTGTGGAGAGAAAGGGGCTCGTTTATATCCATCGCTTCCACCAAGTCTCCATAACTAAAGAGAACAATCATAACTAGAAAAGCACTCAGAGAGCGCAGACCTCCGCCAAGCAGCTCAGTTTTCAAAGTGATCCAGAATCCAGGATTTCTTCTGGATCATCACCAAAATTTAATCATCTGTTGGATTTACCATTCGGAACATTTCCTGAAAATTTCATCAAGATCCGTCCATAACTTTTTGAGTTATCTTGCTAACTAACAAACAAACAAATAAACAAACAAACAAACAAACAAACAAACAGAGAGACTCAGGCGAAAACATAACCTCCTTGGCGGAGGTAATTATTAATCAATTAGATAAGATGTTAGACAAAATATGTGAAGGTTTGCCTACCCTGGTGTTGCCTCCATGACACAGTCAGTAACAGGGCGAGGTGGAGGAGGAACAACATAAATTATTTCTCCATCTCTAAAGAGGAAAAAAAATAAATCAACCAATTAGTGGAACAACTCACCTTTGATTAAAAAATGCTGAACATGTTTGCAGTAGCAGTACTTACTCAATGCCACAGGGTCGTAGCATGTCCTCAGAGATTAAATGGTGACACGTCAACTAGACAAAACAAAATGTCTCATGAGAAAAGTAAACAAACCAACCAGAAATCCATCAAATACAGTCCCATGTTTCCATACCTCTTTTACACGACCACAGGGGTAGTGCCAGTCACTCTCATGGTACACTGCCTGACCACCGCAGTGTGTACAGCGTGGCACTTTTGGAACTTGCCTGGAGGAAATCAATAATTAGAAACCACACAGCCAGATTGAGTCAGAAGAAAGATTTTTAACAGTTTGTGAAAGTTTGTCTACCTTGATGTTGAATCCGTGGCATAGTTAGTATTAGGCCTGGGAGCACTGGTGAAAAGGGGTATCGGAGGAGGTGGTATCACCTCTAGCAATACTTCCCCATTTCTATAGAGGAAAAATCAATAAAAATGAATCAATTTGATCATTTTGATTTCAACAATATAACAATGCCAGATTTGTAGTGGCAGTACTTACTCAACCCCGTATGCACGCAGCATGTCCTCACTGATCACATGGTGAGACGTCAACTAAAAGACAAACGCATCTCATCAGAAAAGTTTCCAAAACCCATCTACATAAAATTATCTTTGATATAATGCCCATGTTTCCATACCTCTTTAACACGACCACAGGGGTAGTGCCAGTCATCCTCATAGTACACTGCCTGACTATTACAGTGTGAACAGCGCCCCCAGTGGTGCTGGCTCATCATTGGCTGTTGGGGCATCATCATCCAATAATGCCCCTTTGCCTGCTGGTTGGAGGTACTTGTAATATTTCTTTGGTGAAGCCTGTAACACTTGGTAGATTGTATCTCAGTCGTATCTCACAGGATGAAAGTGGACTACTACATGTGCTACATGTTTAAATGTCATAAAGGTGAAATGTTTAGTTTTCCAGTGAAACTCATGGATGGTCTTGTGTCTCACACTCCTGTGCCAATGAGTTTGCCCAGTGCGTCCAATTAAAGGAAAAACAAAAACGAAGGACATTCCACATTATTAAGCAGGGCAACATTTTCAAGCAATACGGGAATGAAAAAGGATCTCTCTCGTGCCCAAAAGCGTGAAATACTTGAATACTTTGGACAAGGTATGAAAACCTTAGATATTTCATGAAAACTGATCATCGTACTATTAAGAGATTTGTAGCTGATTCAGAACACACAGATTCATGCAGATAAAAGCACAATGAGGAAGGTTTCTCCCAGACAAAGATATTTGAAGCTGCTGGAGCCTCTGGAGTTATGCATAAACCTTCTATTTGGCGTGTGTAGAATCCTTCAGTCCAGGTAGAATCCATGGCAAAAGGAGAAATTAAATTTGTCAACTGGAGAAAAGTTTATTTGGTTGAACATGTTTTGCAGCTCATCCAAGCTGCTTCTTCAGTTCTGGTCAGACGCTGGTGGACACTGCCTTATATCTGCCTGAAGGGAGGAGCTAACTACAATGAAATTACTCTGAGACTACCACACCTATTTGTTTACAGTTTTTGTTAGTTAGGTAGGTCTATTAAATATGAGTTAGGTTAGTGAGGTAGGCCTATTAAATATTGGGCCACCCTTAAACAACGCTCACAACAGAAATGGCTCCAGTGGGCCCAGAAATACATGAAGACTCATTTTCAAACAGTCTTGTTCACTGATGAGTGCCATGCAACCCTGGATGGTCCAGATGGATGGAGTGGTGGATGGTTGGTGGACGGCCACCGTGTCCCAACAAGGCTGAGACATCAGCAAGGAGGTGGAGGAGTCATGTTTTGGGCCGGAATCATGGGGAGAGAGCTGGTCGGCCCCTTTAGGGTCCCTGAAGGTGTGGAAATGACCTCTGTAAAGTATGTGGAGTTTCTGACCACTTTCTTGCATGGTACAAAAAGAAGAACTGTGCTTTCCGTAGCAAAATCATCTTCATGCATAACAATGCTCCATCTCATGCTGCAAGGAACACCTCTGCATCATTGGCTGCTATGGGCATAAAAGAAGAAAAACTCATGTGTGGCCCCCATCCTCCCCTGACCTCAGCCCTATTGAGAACCTTTGGAGATCCTCAAGTGAAAGATCTATGAGGGCGGGAGGCAGTTCACATCCAAACAGCAGCTCTGGGAGGCTATTCTGACATCCTGCAAAGAAATTCAAGCAGAAACTCTCCACAAACTCACAAGTTCAATGGATGCAAGAATTGTGAAGCTCCTGTCAAATAAGGGGTCCTGTGTTAAAATGTAACTTGACCTGTTAAAATGTTTTGATTGAAATAGCTTTTGATTTCAGTAATATGCTAATGCTTCTAAATGAAAAATAAACAAATGACCATTTTCAGCTCTTTACAACAATAACATGGTTTGAAACTCTGTTGTGCATAATCATTTGGAACAGTACATTTTAAGTTTTTATTTTTGAAAAAGACTGTTATCATTGGGAGGTTTGTTCAATAACTTTAATTTTTTACTCTAAAGGTTGACGACTTGAAAATTATGATGACTGTCATTTATATTGACAATTTGGCAAAATCAGAGAAAACTATAATTTGCATTATAATTTGGAACGCAGTGTAGACTCAAGAACTGCATTACAACAAAAATCTAGGTTCTAACAATATTAATTTTTGCTGCCCCCGATCTGTATTAAATATTATTGGTCTGTAGAATGTTACAATGTCATCTGAAAGCCAGCAATAAGAGAAATCCTAATAAGTACATTTAACCTACTCATTCAATGATTTAAATGAATAGAATAAAATATTTAATGAATAAATGTTGTGATTGTAGCAGGAAATGTTGTGATTGTAGCAGGAAATTATGTTGAGTAAGAGGTTCTCTTATTCTCTTCGACCGATAAAAATGGTATAAAGTATTTCTTTTTTTTTTCCCCCTATGTTGTTTAGTTATTTATTGGGCTTGAGTACCACAGGCAAGTGAAAGGATGTGATTGTCTTCCCCACCAAATGTTCATGCTCTGTATGGTCAAATCAAATTAAATCTCAGGTTATTGCAGCACTAACAATTTCAAAATGTGCACCACTCAAGTGTATTCAACATTCCACAGTATTTTTTGCATTTGTTAACTAGTAGGAGTTTTCCCAAATACTTTTTTACTCTTACTTGAATAATTTCTTGGACCACTACTTTGTACTTCTTGAGTAATTTGAAGTAACGTTAGTCTTACTTGACTAGTATATTTGTATTTTTTGAGTGTCAATGTGTGAAATTCAACAACGTACACACGTTAAGTTGGCCTAAAGAGCCATAAATAAAACTTTATTCTCTCGATTTATTAACAAGCCACAGGACGTTCATGGCCGTCTACCACAGCACTTAAAACATCTCACTCTGGCACAGTCTAGAGACGTGAGACCCATTTGAGATACTCTGAGCCGCCAACAATCTGAGGGCTCTCTTTTCTTACTTGCTTAGAAAAATAAAGCAAAACGTGGTAATACTGTACCAAACTGGAGGCAGAGCAGAGGGGTAACTGTTCACAGGGAGAGGGACCATGAGCTGGGCTGGGGTAGAAGCTTTAACCAAACAACTACAATGAACTATGAAAAACTTAAACTGATTTTTTGCAAAGCTGTAATAATCTGCTAGGTTTTCTTTTACTGTAAAATTGCCACCGTTCTGAAATATAGTGTCCCTCAGGTCATTTTCCATCAGTCCATTTCCACCTCTTGTTTAGTTTAAAATAACAGTGAACTCATAACCATAGTGATAAAAACTATAGCAGCAAAATAGTAACAGAGGAATAAGCGCTAAAAGCAGATCCTGGATACTGGAGGAAGGCGTGAGTTAAACAGGTCCATGGATTGGGGCCGTTGTCATTGGGGAAAAATTTCCTCAAAGTTCATCTGCCTTCGCTGGGCACCCTCCCCATGACGGACATTATGCGGCTGAAGCGTTCAAACAGCTCGAGGGCCGAGTAGCTGGGGACCTTCGGGGGGTCATGGAAGCTTTTGATCTCCGTGGAGCAGTCCAATAACTTTGGAAGGAAGTCTGTGAGCTTCTCCTGGAGGTTTGCTGCAAAAATCAGGACAGACAAAGCAGTCAATGTGTGGGCGTTTTGTAACAATGAACAGAACCTAATCCCCAACTAGAAAAATCAAAGGGCAAATATTTTCACAATGATAGCTCGAGTTGTCTGACAACAAGTAGTATTGTAAAACAGATTCTAAACTAAAACATGTTGTCACAGTATTTGTCAATGCCATGTTTTTGCGGACTTAAACTAAATTAAAAGTATCATGACTGAAAGTATTCACATTTTTGTTGAATAAAACAATGAGTAGATTTTTTTGTCAACTAAAAGTACTTATATTGTTGCTAACTATTCAACATAAACATAGATGAATGAAAGGAAGGAACAAGTAGAAGCCAAATCCAAGTTTCCCTTTTTGATCTGAGAGCCCCAATCCGGACCATAAACAAACTAAAGGTCCAAGGAACGTCATGTTCCACAATGCAATCAAATACAAATTCTTATAGTTTAAATAAATAAATAAATAAATAAATAAATAAATAAATAAATAAATAAATAAATAAATAATCTGGTTGACAAAAACTATTACAAGTAAAACTTGTCATTTTCATAACATAAAACTAGTCAAGAATTAGTTGACTGAATCAAAAAATATATATATCCTTTTAGTTAATAGAGACTAGGAAAAGATACAAAACTACCGATTTCGAAACCACAGTGAGGATAAAAAACAGTACTGTCTTTTACATTACTACGTGACCTTATATCTGGGCAATAGTCCATGGACGGATACTAGTCTATGTGGTCTTATACTTGTTACAGCTTAAAATAAATCTAAAGCTATTTAGGAAAGGTTCTTTTCTATCCTGTGAATGTGACTTTTTTAGTATTGATACTTGCTCAAATGAGTATCTAGTTTTGATACTAGTTTCAGTATTGATTAATATCTGATTTTTGATACTTTGACAGCGCCAATACAGATTAGAAATAAATTAAAGTTTCTCATCAAAATGAAACTTTTGTTGAGTTGAATAAAACCATGGTAACAGAAAGTGCCACATCCTCAAACCAAACCCATCCACTTGAGGCTTCACCTTCCATCTCCTGGCCCAGGTAAGAGCACCATCGGTTGCGCATGTCCTCCACGGCAAGCAGGTCCCTCTCTACGTCATGCACCAGGAGCAGAGGAATACAGGGCACCACCAGTTCATTCATGACCCCCAGACCTGTGCTCACTTCAGGCTCCTCTCCAGACTCAAACATGGCCGCCGCTTGCTCGTTTAGTTTCTGTGGAGAAGAATGTGAAATCATTAAAATTTTATAAGCCGCAGAAAAGCTCAAATAAATTGGACAGGAGTTTGCATATGTTCCACTGTAAACCTTGGCTTGTTATTTTCATAATTTTATGCAGTAGAATGTAGTGCATCTTAATGGTCTTAAAAATGTGACACAAATACTTTATGCTTTTAGTTTTTACCGTCTTTAATCTGTAACCAGTGCTTTTTGGATGAGCACAGGCAATTGCTGCGTTTCAGATGAGATCACAATAATCAATAGGCCAATCATATTTAATACAGATGGGGGGCAGGTAAAACTAATGAAAAAAACAAAATATTGTTAAAATCCTGTTTTTGTTGTAATATAGCCAGCTTGAGGGTCTAGTCACTTATAGAAAAGGCCAGATTTCCCCATTATATTACACTTTGCCAAAAAATATCTAAAAGGTAAATTCACAAATGTTGAAGCTAATCAGTAACTAGACCAATTAACTCCCACCATTACAACAAAAACATGCATATTAACAATATTTATTTTAGCTGCCCCCTCCCTATATCTTGCTCCATACATTTGATGTCTGTATGTATCTCAAATGTAGAAAGTAGTAAACATATAGAAAAAAAAACATTGAATGAGAAGGTGTGTCCCAACTTTGACTGGTGTCGTATATAATGTAGTGGTGAAACTCAGCAATACAATACACATACTATACCATCTATAACTCGCATTAAATAAAATTAGTAATAACTGGACCAGTCGTGCCACCAGAGTCTAAACTTGTGGGAAACACTAGAACAGGATCTCAGAGACTTCTGGTAATAATTTAAGAAAATATCCAGCCATTTAACCAGCCTTTGCACGGCCTATCTTTCTTCTCTTTCAAAGTAAATGTTGTTTGTAAAGTTCTTGGCCAAACCCTTTTAAGCGTCACAGACAAACTCACTGACCTCCCCTTTCTCACCGGAGGGAACATGAAAGAAGGATAGAACAAGTTCTGAATTAGTGGCTGCAAGGCTACATTTGCAACGCATCCAAGAGTATTAGCTGTGTCAATGTTGGTAGTGTTTTCAATTAAAACAAGAGTTGAAGTAAACAGCTGAGTGGACAGAGTCGAGGTTCTGGCCCATGCATTTGTGCTGGGCTGAGGTCTGGGGTTGGATAAGGACAAGTCTCATGCTAATGTGTTTACACTCTACGGGCCTCCTGCTTCCTATTCCCACTCCAATGATTACATTATGAGCACAATGCTGGGGTAAGGTTACCGAGTGCAGCAGCAAAGAGGACAGCCCAAGACCAGTATAAGCCTGATCTGACCAAAATACCCACAGCGCTAACCAAAAATACCATAGCAAGGCCCGCAGTTTGGTCTTTAGTGGAATCAAAAGGCATCGCATCACAGTGCTCCAAAAACATCTGACAAAACTTCATAGGAATTCTCAGAGGGATGTGGAGAAGTCAGGGCAAAATCTGAGCAAATCATTTGATTATTTAGCACGCTTGTCAAGATGATGCAGAAAGTGCTCATGTTCATTTTGCTGAGTCAGTTTTGAAGTTTGAGATGGAAGAAAAGAAAGATCACAGAGTTCAGCATAAAAGCGTTCATTTAAGAGTCATTCTCTGCAGGGGACATACTCTGTTTCATATTCTGTAATTAAAGACTTAGAGGAAAAACCCTCTCTTCTGTCATTTCACTCAGAACTGGAGATGGGAGAAATATTAAAAATGGATATTGCAACTGTTGTTGGGTTGTTATTATTGTTATTGGTTATTCAACTTTTTTTTTTCCCTTCAGTGAGTCAACCAGTCAAATGGTTGACTATATTTTTAATGATGATTTGTAATATCTCAATGTACAAATAAAAATAGAAATAAGGTGACTGGAGGCTTCTAGATAAAAGTATTTAAGAAATTGTATATTATTTTAGGAGATTTTGATTTAATCATGCTGCTGTCTGTTATAAAAGGTCTTTTGGCATGTGTTTTAGTCTGTATGATCCAGATAACTATAACAACTGTCAAAGTACAATTTAAAGATTTATAAAGTAGACTAGTCAGTCACTTTTCTTCAGATAGCAAGTTCAACATAAGGGCTTTCATTCAAGAATCATTCTCTGCAGGTGAGATACTGTTTGATAATCACTATAATTAAATACTTATGGGAATAAACCCACCCTCTGATGACTATGACTAACTATGGGGTATTGGAAATGATCTCATAGTGTAATCTCCCTCTATAAAGTGTGGTCAGATTAAATCTATTCATGTTTTATGCGATACTTGAACCTAAATCAAGACACTTACATGCACAGTTTAGCACATACCTGATGCACTTTTAAAATATTGTCCAAATATTGATATTGAGATAATGAAAAAAAAAAAAATATATATATATATATATATATATATATATATATATATATATATATATATATATATACATTTTTGTCTTATATTGGCCACCCCACTCACAGAACAGAACTCACCAGCAAACACTCTCGTCTGTAATGTCCCAGGAGCTCCTCATCATGCCCCCTGTACAGTCCTTTAGTCAGAAGCTCTTTGTTGTACTGGTACGCATATATCAAATACATCAGAGACTCCACATAGCTGAAAAACAAAATACTTACATTAAAATACATAAATCAATGCTGTTTAGGGTTAATAAGAAACTATGAGTCGCCTATGACAGCTGCTTTATAAACTCTGTGCTAGTGTTATTAGTTGCTGCCCTCTGCTGGTCACTTTGAGCTACAATTGGAAAAAGCAACAGTATTCCAAGGCACAACTTATAGCAGTGGTTCTCATAGTGGCGGGCGCAAAGCACTGAATTAGGGTGGTATGTTTGGAAGATATAATTTTGCTTTTTCTAAATTGAAAACTGAATAGCTGAGTTAAATCTGGTCAAATAACACAATAAACTTATTTAAAAAAATATATATTGCATGCATAATTGTCATTTTGCTTTTTGTAAGTTTGGGAACCACTCAAAGGAATAAGCACTGTTTAACTTAACATACTTTGTCTTTTGAAAAAGCTCCAACCCAATCGTCATTAGGATGGTCGTCTCACGGAAATTTCGGTAGTCCTGATGCCAGATCTACGAAAGTGAAAATAAAATGTTACTACTACGACATTTGATGGTTGACAAAATTTACATTTTATGCAAAGGAAAGCACAAATACCTCATATTCATCCATGTTGACCTCCTCAGGCTTGATGAGGTCCAGCTTGGCACGTGCCACGTTCATAATGCTCTTACATCTGCAGAGGAACAAGCAAGAATGTAGTTACAAAGAATTTGGCAATAGCACTGAAGTGGTGAGTCAGAGCCCTGGTTCCACCCTGGCCCTAAGCTTTAACAGGGCCTCATGAATCTCTCTAGTGTTCAATGAATGAAAAAGTAAAATAAGGCCGCGCCATGTATCGCAAATGAATAGGAACTGCTATTTGAGTTGGCACAATTATCAAATAACAAAAGCTGCAGTTATTTTCATAATAGAATGTCCTCAGCAAAGAATATCAAAATCTTGTTGAACCAGTAGACCTCTACAAACATGTTCTGAAATGCATGAGATTCTTGGACTAGTTTATCAGTTCCTATTTCAGTCTTCTCTCAAATGCTCCTTGACTTGTTTATAATATGCACAAAATCCTACTTTTTAAACATATAAAGCAAATGCAAATCTAAATCTATCAACCTGTCTAAATTAACTTTACTACTACTCATTTACTACTCATTCAAAAAGCTTGATTTCAAACTAACACCTACTACAGAAATGATGACCTATTAGGCACAGTGATTGAAAGTGAATTAAGAATTTTGTTTTTGTTTAATCATGTGATCAATCTGACACATCTTTTCACAATAATCATATCAATAAAATTTAATAGAGCAACATCCCTACAGAACAACATGTTCAGAAGTAGTATGTAGTCGCAAGCATTACTTACAATCCAATACTTTACAGGGTGAGGGCAAAATATTATAAACGCTATTCATACCACTACTCATTTTAGGTCTCTGCTGCCCAATAGGGGGCAGCAGAGACCTAAAATGCAGCAGAACTGCACAAATCTCAAAGTTTTACCAACCTCTCATCAAAAGCCAGGTTCCTGTCTGCAAACTGTGTGAGAAGAGTTCTTTCCAGAATCTTCTTAGGAGCCTGGTTTTGAATGAAGTAGACGATGATGTGCTGTATTCGGTAGTCATTCTCTGGAGAAGTGTCCTCTTGAGCAAACCGCAGAAGTCGAGCGTATTCCAGCTTGATGGCCTATAAGCACAGAAAGACAGAAAAAATATATTTTATTATTACACAGCAATGTTAGCAAGTGCTCTCCTCTGCTGTAAGAGATAAAAATACATTGTGTTTATTTTTGAGTAAGTTTTAGTTAAAGTTAAAAGGTGCACTGCGCAACTTTTCTGGTGGAGTGTCCGTAACCTACTTGCCTGGAATGTTCCATATGACTTTAAACATATCCACCTAGCCTTTATTCATTATGGACGTTTCTATTGCTTAAAATAGAAATAATAAATAATTCCTTCTGTGAACAGGGGTAACTCTCCACAGATCTGAGTTGTAATGTAGCGTACTGCTGTAACCTGCTTGTCTCCCTTGTGATAGATTGGCTTAATCCATACTGTGGAACATTCTAGACAAAGCAATAACATTTCCGTGCAGACAAGCAGGTGGCGGACCCCCCACTAGATATGTTACACCTTTAAGTAAAAAAGTCAGTGTTTTAGTTAAAAACTTGGTTCATAGACCGCTGACATAATAACACATAAAACAGTGTGTGGGAGGGGATGAGGGTGATAGAGGTGAACAAAAGGTAGGATGTACCTTAAAAAAGGCCGCCTCTGGCCCATTCTTTTCATATACGCTGCCGGATTTGCCAATGGCCATAATTATACCCTGCATGTTCGGGGTCATCATAGCCTGCCCAAGAAGCAGGAACCATGTTAAACAGAACAACATGGGCATGGTCATCTATGGTCATCTACTGTTACGTGCACAACATGAAGCATACCACAGAAGGGGCATGCCAATCGCACAGCCGTCCATGCAGTAAGTAAGGGTGCCACAACAAGGGCAAAGCCTAAACGATGTGTTAGGACAGTATGGAAATATACCAACACCAGAGCTGGGTACCGTAGACAGCAAGAAACTCAAAAATGACCATCTGACCTCCAACCCGAAAATGAAGCCACCTATATAAACCTATACCATAAACCCATTAAATTATACAGGGTTGACAAAAGTATGGATTTAGTTAATTAAAAAGACCACACAGACCGAAGCGCCCAGCTTAATGTCTACCGCATTAATGTCAAGATGCAGTCTGGCTTGAGGAGAGACGTTCCACACTAGACCCATGCATGAAGACTAGACTAGAGGTCAGTCCATTGTGTGGCATTTCAGACCTCAAACCAAGCTTGGACCCAGCTGGCAAAAGGTGTCACATATTTGAGGTGTGAAAGATCTGAAAGAGCCAGGTGAATGGGGCAACAGTGCTCTCATTCAGTGTGTCAAACAGGCACGGAGGCTGAGCAGAGTTTAGCTTAGACAAAAAGCTACCTCGTCATCATATCCCCCTTCCTCTGCCTGTATGACAAAGGTTCCAACATGAGGGATGGCCACCTCTACTGTGCGCTGGCCAGGGCTCTGATCCTCTTTGACCAGGTCAGGGGAGGGGGCCGAGGGGGGGCTGGCCTCAGGCTGAAGGGAGGAGGGAGAGTGAGGAGACTGTAGAGAGAATGGGACAGGTTTAAAGAATGGATGACTGATGGAAAGGGACAGCAGCATGTTTTAACTTCCTACGTTCCTATAGATATTGAATAGGCAGTATATTATTTTTGTTTATTTGCTTAAAATGTACTTGACAGAATGGCTTGTTGTACGTACAGCATTTAGTAATGCTTCAGGACTTCTTTCTTCCTGCTCAGCCACAGCTTTGGAAATGGCCCTTTCTGTGTCCTCCTGCAGGTGCTTGGAGTCATTGGTAGGTGAAGGCTGTTCCATGTACTCGGGATCCTGTTGAGGAACTACAGGAGAGAGAAGCATCAAATGATCATAAATGTGGTATAAATTAACAATATTTTGTAATATGCATGATCCAGCAAATGCTCCTCACATTATCAAGACAAATCCAAAACCCACCTGTGTTGTCTGGGGTGCTGGACTCGATGCTCATTGGCTGAGGAGAGGAAGAGGAGGTGGAGGTGCTGGATGCGGCTGAAGCAGCAGCAGCCGCAGCAGCTGTTGCCAGAGCCAGTTTCTCCTGCTGGGCCTTGCGGGCCTGCAGGGCATCCCACTCCATAATCTCCTTGTCAAACAACTCATTGTCCTCCTTCACGTACTGTTTCAAGTCTGGAGGGAGTTTATCCAAACCACTGAGTACCTGACCTGTTTCTTTATCAAACTCCTCTGAAATAACCAAAAAAATAAAGTTGAATGGACAGGTTAAATTGTTTCATGCAACAATAAAGCACCACTTGAAAGTAAAATGAACCTTCTATTAGGAAGGGCTTCTTGTCATTGATGTACATGAGGCAGTAGGCACTGGCGTTGCGGTAGCCTCCAAACGAGTCTCTCACAAGCTCTTCCCAGGACGACTTGGTGACAGAAATGTCATTGTACTTCATCCAGCAGCGCTGATGGGGGTCATAGATGTAAGCCCAGTAGTGGCCTGCATTGGCCTGGCCCTCATGCACAAGAACAGCATGGAGCCGGTATGGGACCTGACACAGAAGGATTACAGAGCAAGTACAAATTAACACAAATCTCATGGAGTTTCTTATGTAGCAGCCAATGACCTTACCTGCATCATAGATTTGTCAGAGTACATTAACTCAATGGTTCTGTGGATTCTGGTAATACTGCCCTGCAGATCTGAACACAAGAAAAACAAATATAATTAGTCTGCATTTGGCCATGAGTCATGAATATAAAAATAGGCAGTTAAAAATACCACGAGTGTCATTCTCCACTTCACTTCTCCATCGGTGTAAACAGCTTTCAAGCACCCTCAGCTCCTCCTCTGTGATGTGGCGCGGAGCAGGGTGCATTGGGAGATCTGGAGGTAACCGCGACTGAGTAAAGGGTTTATGAATGGGCACTCTTTGCTGCCCCCCTGTGGAGCCTGATGATGCAGTGGGACATATGTTTTCAAGTGGAGCCACAGAGTCCTGCTCCGTTGTGCTGTATATAAAGAAGACAGGTGACCTTTTACATTACCATTTCATAGTTTCTTTAGATTCTTTTTAGCTGAAGATGTTCCTAATAAAAAGACAAATTGTAAATAATTGTACAATTGACAATTTGTAACTAACCTTGGTGGGGGCAATTGCTGACTGGTTGCACCTCCAGGGGCAGCAGAAGAGTCAATGTCGTCCACAGGGGAGGTGCACACAGGCTTACTGGAGGCAAACTCCATGGCGTACTGGAGAACATCTGCCAGAGGAAACCTCTTGGGGCCAGAGCCATAACTCAGATACCTTTAAGAGGAAAAAGAAATGAAAGAGACCGGCGACTATGACAAACGATTCATCTACAGGCTGAGATGTGGGGATTTGTACTTATGTTTCGATACAGACCTCTCTAGTCGTTGTTGGAGTAATGTAAGGTGCTCCTTCAGCCTTCTGATCTCTTCCCTCTTGATTCTGGTTATTTCCCTGTTCCTGTCCATATATCTAAAGAAGAAAAGAAGACCTGTTTTTGAACCCTCACTCAGATCAGTTTAGGAGAAAGTGAAAGAACACACACCTGTCCATGTACAGCATAGAGGGAAACTCTAGCTTGTTATGAATCTTCTCTGGACGGCCCAGGGCCTGGTTGAACTCAAATCTGGAGAGTTCAAATGTCAACACTGGTGGGAGTTCTGTGAACCAGTGCTGGAAGGCAAATAGAAGGGTTAAGAAAACATAATATATATACATAATATATACACAACATAGAATCAGACAATATTTTTTTCTATGTTTCTATATTTCATGTGTACATTTTGCAGTCCTTTTCTAGCACTTTTTCACTAACCTCTTGTCCAGACCGGGCTGAGTTCTCTGCTGAGTGGAGCGACTCAATCTCCCCCTCGATCATGGCGGCCTCCAGACACTCATGAAGGTCCTTGAACCCATTCACCTGCAGAGGGTACTGCCCAAACATCTCTGTGTTCTCAAACTTTTTGCCTGAGAAATCAATGCACAGATGTGGTCAAACTATTAGAATTGAACTTGAAGAAAACATGGACCCAATGCGAATGTGCAATCTCTGCAATAATTAAATCCATTTCACACTTGTTTGCTTTTGACTTGTTCAGCAGTCACTCACGCATTATGATGATTTAAACTGTGCTCAGAATCTCCCCACAGTTGAACAGGGAGATGCTAGCGGACATGCAGATGAGGCATTAAGGTCATTTTATAAGTAGCAGAGACCACTGGCCCAGCTTTGTATGGCTCTGGGCCAGTATTGTCATGCATAATAAGCACAATGTCAATCAGCCGTCAAGGTCTTCTACAATCAATGCACCCACCCTGCTCGTTTACATGGACCACATCTCATTAAGGCAAGGTCACCTTTCATTACTGGGGGCAAAGACTCGCTTGTATTCCTGCTACTGCAATCAAAGCGTGCCAGCCCTCCTTCTCTTTGTTATGTCTTGTACTCGTTATGGTTTGTGATTAAACATATGATCTCACCTTCGAGGACACCAACAGCAAGGAACCGTCCATAGAACAGTTCCACCATCGGGTTCTTCGGCTTCTCGCCCTCCCTGACGCAGTTATGGGTAGAATGTATTTTAATAAACATAAAACTATATGTACAAGAAAGAAGAAAATCACAGACATGCATGTCAAAGTAGACTGCTTTTGTTTACCTGTCTTCTTCAGCCTTCATCTGAAAGGCATCTTCAAGCCAGTCGAGCAGCTTGTGGGTGAACTCACTCACATCCTGCTAATGATAAAAAAGTAAAGAATATTTTTTAAATGACTGGTTGGGCTAACGTTGCACAGCAAGATGGATTCTCTTGATATTTGTGAGTTCACAAACTCATGAGAATCCATCTTGGCGTCAGCTGGTGCAATATGGCCGGACAGGTGGTTGGTGTTGCAGCCTATGTTAGAGTCAACTGTATTTTCTTTGTGAAAAACGTGCAGAAGATAAGCACTGGATGTAACAAAAGTTTGATTTTTTTCAGCTTGTTCCGCTGTAGAGACTCCTTGACCAATCAGATTCAAATAGTCATCATGATATTGGCCTTCGTTTTATTAGGAATGGTTGGATACCATTTTCTGTAGGTCTTGCTGTAGTGGCCAATAGCAAATATTTCCCAACCCGATATTAACTTGGCATGATTTTTTTGGGCCTCAGTTTTGTAAAAAATAATAACATAGATTTAATAAGTATTTTTTGTTGATGTAAACATGTTTATAAGTATTTGTTGATGTAAACATACAACCATATTTTTAGCCCAGTTGTTCTTTTCTTTCCATTTTTATTCTGTTCTGTTTTAGTCTGCTCAAAAACAAACAAATCTGATGCACTGAGGACAAACTAGGAATGATACATGAGCTGACATAAGCAAGGTCAGCTAAAAAATACTGGTGCCAAATATCTATATAGCTAGAGCTAAATAGCTGGATGTTTCATTGTCTGACCGATACAATATCCATGGAAAAACCCTACCATGGATACCATTACTGCAAACAAAATATCACCTATCCCTACTTTTTATTGGCAGGACCATCATTGGCTAAGTATGCTGATCTTTGGATTTGAGGTAGCTGGTCTTGACAAAGGAAACTGCTGAACTTCAAAGGGGAACTGCAGGTCCTGGGGCCACTCTCAAGAAGACATCAATGGAGACTTGCAATTCAGTTCAATGTCTATCTGACCGCTCTAATACACAGAGGAGTGACATGACGGATGAGAACAGAGGCCATAAGAGGTGACCTAAGATGCCCTCTGCAGACATGGGCTCAGTGCTTTTGCTTATGTAAGGACAAGCTCAGCGCACTTGACAGATGGAAGTTACATTATAGGACATATATGCACCCCAGCTAATTCCTGGTCAATATTATTTGAGCGAGTTCAAAGAGGATAAGAAGGGTTGGTTTACAGATTACTAGCAGAACATTTGAAAGGTTAAGCGTTCTTGAAAGGTTACAAATTAGTGGGATCAGAGGAGTGGCTGATAGCCTGGCCTGAAGGAACAAGAGACAAGACCTACAAAAACAACTGTGGACACACATTACACACACAGACACACACGTTGGGTTTGCATACTTTTTGGGAACTTTGCATTGGCTTAGATCCGTATCTTGGAGAGTGATCTTAACCTTAACCATAGTTACTACTTTGCCTGCAGCCTTAACCCTAACCTTACTCTATATCTGAATTCAAACCATATTGTTGATCTGTTTGGTCATGGGGACCAACTTTTTGTTCTCATACAGGTGTTAGGTCCCAAAAATGAAAATGTGTACAGATTTTGGTCACCACAATATGATTTGATGCCCACCCCTCAAAAAAGCAAAACATACATTGAATTAAATTAAATATAAAACAACAATACAAATACAGTACAATAAAAAAAATCCAAAATGTAAATTGTCTTACCTGCTGCAACTCACTGGACTTAAAAGCATCTTTCAGGATTTCCACAGCCCGTGAAGGATCTACATATTTCCTCTTAGAGCCCACCATCAGAGAGAAAAGGTTTCTCAACTCTTGCATGAATGGCAGGTTTCTATGTTCCTGGGAAAAAAATGAACACAATAGCTTTGAAACTCAGTGAAACTCAAAATGCACTGAAAACATTCATTCATAAAACATTCACAAACATTGTAGTGCTGTAACCTGCTTGTCTCCCTCGTGATAGAGGCTATAGGCTTACTCTATACTGTGGAACATTCTAGTAAAGCAATAACATTTCCATGGAGACAAACAGGTGGTGAATTCTCCATTAGAAATGCTACACAGTGCACCTTTAACATAAGGGACAAAAGGGTCTCAAAGTCACTGGTCTTGCCTAAAACTCTCACCTTCTGGTTGCGAGGCAGATCTTGGACTCTGGCTGGAGGAGAGTAGTGGAGGACCAGCCTTTGGAACTCCAATAAGTTGAACAAGGACTTGGGGGGAAAAAAGAAATTACATAAAATTAGACCAATATTGTAGTTAAGACATGTCCTGCCAATTGATTAATCGATTAGAAAGGGGGTGTTGCAAAAGCTCTTAAAACTATTACGCATTTCTGTGTATCTGACCCCACCTGCACTCATAAGACTACATCTGCACAGCAGACCATGCAAAAACAAATACCTATGCAGAAAAAAGTACTAGGCAACAATGTATTTATATAAAGACAGAATCATGAATTTAATCAGCCTTTTACAGAGAAATACCAAAAATACCAAATTCTGCAAATTCAATCACTAACTTCTCCTTTCTGCTGTTGTCAAAGCAAATAAATCCGACTAGAAGCCCTAGTCACAATCTATCTGCACTACAGGAAAACAGATTTTTAAATATTACATGAAAAATTGGGTATATCACTTCCAAACTGTAATGTAAGATCACAAAATCACATAAAGTAGATATCAGTTTCCAACAACAAGCGCATATGCTACACTTTGCTTGTATAGTGAAATGTTGTTTACTTGAATCTAGCACAGCATGACGAGTTTGAACCTATGCCTACTTCTCATGGGGTGGGGTTATATTACACACAGAAGGCAGACACCATGTGATGCTGTATTCAGAGCTCATCTCTCATATTTGTGCAGCAGTTGATTAGTTTAAAAGGGACTCTGCCATTTTTACTGTCTTAATAACACGAAAAACAGAAGTATTTAATTTTAAACAGATTGCAATGGCCCAACGTTAATCCCCACTTACCTAACACATAGCATACCAATGATTCATCTCTGCAATGAGTTTATAAGCGCTTTAAAAGGCCAGAATAGAGTTTTGCTCTCAGAGTAACGCTAACAACAACAACTAGCATGCTAACTGCAGTTCCTGGTTCACTGTGATGCAAACGCTTTAGACTTGGATGCAGACTGAACACAGTGGTCTTATACTGTAGATAACCCTATGTCCTGTCATCATTATATCATATTTGCACTGTTTTTCCTTACGACTGCTTGTATTTAGCTGAGATATATTTGTGGAAATAAAATATAGTAATACTTGTACATATACATTCATATTATTATGCTTTATTTGACACTTTTGCTACTTATTTAGAATTTAGAATTGCCATTGCCAGAATTTACCATTTAGATTTTTGCTCTTTGTTATTGTAATATATTGTGATATGTGAGCTACTGTGTCCAAATAATTTCCCTTGTGGATCAATAAAGTTTGTCTATGTCTAAGTAAGTCTTATCATCACCCTAAGAGCTACTTTTACAATATATAAAATATCTATACTGGGGCAAAACTCATTTGAATTCCTTACATGGAGAAAAAGGAACTTAAAAGGCAAATGTAAGAAGACATGACATATTTGACTGATAGGAAGAGCAGAGTCTCACCTGTATAACTGCACTGAACCAGCAGGTATTGCCAACATTTTTCAACCCTACAGGGCAATTGTCGATCCTCTTCCGGTCGTGTGGATTTGGAGAATCGCTCCATACCTCTGTGTGGGTGCGCTTCAGACTTGCCTTGTTTTCTGCAATGCTGGCCTCTAAAACTCTGGAAAACAGACATAAGAAAGAATACCATTACTATTATTTACTCTGTGTCACATGCACATAAAGAACAGCTGGTTAGACAAGTAAAATGTATTTAAAGGTGCATTGTGTAACTTTTCTGCTGGAGGGTCAGTCAAATGCTTTTCTCCATGGAGATGTTATTACTTTGTCTGGAATGTTTCACAGTATGGTATTAAACCTTTCTATCTTCATGGAGACCAAACCAGGCCAACTTACAGGTCACATCTGTGGAGAGGCAACCCCAAGTATTTTTGAGCTAAAAAAAACACCTGTAATTTAATAAATATAAAGCAGAGCTGTTTAATGTCATACTGTGGAACATTCCAGGCAAAGCAATGATATATCCATAGAAACAAGCAGGTGACAGACACCAATCAAAAAGTTACATACTGTACCTTTAAACTCACCTGCTTATGGCCTGCTCCTCATCTGTGATGCCCGTCTCCCTGAATGCCCGATTTGACTCCTCCAGGCTGAGCGCGATGGCCCTCTGGAGGTCATCTTTGTCATCCCCAGTGAGATCAATCACATCTACAAAGATATAAGATATGCGTGTCACTAAAGCTTTTCAGTCTGTAGAAGGACTATACTCATTAAGAATGCAACTACATGGTTTTCTTACGATTCAATACAAACCTCATACATGGATCATAATATGATTTTAGAGGTTTTAGGTCTCCAAAGAACAAAAACACATGTTCAGGCTCTTATTTTTATTGCAATTATCAATAAACATATTATTTCAATTACACTATTCACCAGCAAATAAGTGCCATGCAGACTACAAACCCATTTTAAATCCCCCAGAGAATCAGTGCATTGTTGATTTGTTGGTGCACATGAACATTGAGCATTTTACAAAATTAACCTGCTTTGTGTCACATTTAAGTAGCAAAACTTTTCTCAGATTTGCCACTGAAATGAATGGAATACCTGCTTAACCAGAAATGTCACCACAAGAAAGCCGTTTAGGAGCACTTAGAAACAAAAGTGGGTGTGGCGGAATAAGGTGAATTCTAAACTAAAACGTCCACATTAGTACTAAACTATTAAGTTTAATTACACTACGTCTTAACTGTTTAAATACAGCAGAGTTAGACCCTTTCCAGCTGTATCTGTGAAACTATGCACTGAAATACAAACATGTTTTGAATTGTGAGAGTTGTATTGAATAATCTGATTATAATGAGTACAGTAGCATCCTTAGCATTCATATTAGTTTTGCTTTGTTGCTTACTTGTATCCGCTTGGCTTCCCACGCTGATGTACCTGTCACCAGCCACCTGAGACGTCTGGTAGTAGGTCGTCTCATCTTGTTGCTGAGGAACTTTGGCGTTCTTCTCCGTTAGAAAAGCAACGGCCTCTGCAAGGTCTCCATTGCTCACCTGCAACATTTTCATTGGTTATGTTTACAACGGCCCCAGGTAGGTACCATTTTAAAGTTGTGATAGCAGTGAAATACATATATAAAACTGGGGACAGGGTTGACTGAAGTATTAAAACCCAGATACTAATCGATAATAAAACTAGTATTGAAACTAGATATGGAATTGAATATGAAAGAAATCACATAAAGATGACAAAATTTGAATATTTTTAGAATAGTCTTGTCCTATACCAGAATCAGTATAAGATCACATGAAAATTTTAAAGAAAAACTATTATTATGTGTTGTAAATTGCAGCCTATTGTTTACAGAAATACCAACTTGTTATCATCACTGTGGAACCAAAATGTGTATAGAGTATCAAGCCTTTTCCTTAGAGTAATAATCAAGTTATCAATTTATGTAACCTGAAATCACAAATTTGGTAATCTGCAATTGTGTAACCATTGTTGTTACTTTATTCCTGTATACCTGAAGGGCTTGTTGAAGCAACTGAACGTCTGTAGTGCCTGTAACTTCTCTCAGCTGGTTTAGTAACGTCTGTTGATGCTGTTGAAAGAGAAAGTAAAATTCAGCCAAACACTCATAAAGATCTTGATAAATATTTACATAGTTTAAGGGAGGATTTGAAGACTCAGCTCTGTTTGATTTGCCGTTTCCCCCAACTATAAAGTAACCATTCACATCAAAGTATTCCCTAAATGTCTAAAGGTAAATAGAAATCCAAACTTGAAACAGTTATTACTTGAGATTTGAGATTTCCAAGAATTGACTTCTTGGAAATCACATAAACCTGTTATTGTTCAAAACATGCCAAAGCCAGATGCCCTAAAGCTGGCTTCACACCCCACTTATCCTGCAACCTATACCTTGAATAAAGATCTATAAATAATGGCCTGGAGGAGTGCACTTAATGTCAGTGTCCAAAGCAGAAGTCTAAGACTTCAGCTTCTACAGGTGCACTGGGCAACATATAATATGTTTGTTGATGCGTTGTTCAGCTAATATGTTTTTTTTTTTTCTCTTTTTCAATTAAGATTTTTATTTAGAATATAGGAAGGCTTGCACAATACTTAAAGCAAAACAAGAACTTGGCAAGTTAAAAAAAAAAAAATCTTAACAATGACTCACTTTGAATATGGTTGCTTAAGTAACTGCACATAAAGCAGTGAAAGTCACGCCTAGAGATGAGTGAGGCATGTTAAGCTGCACTCAATTAAATATAATTTTAATGCATCTGAAGAAGAATCTTTGTAATCTATCAATTTCTAATCTGATAATTGCAAACGGTTTCAGTTTTGTAATCAATGGCAGATACAGGCAAAAATGTCTTACAAAATATCTGCAATTGTGTTGTTAGCAGTTCATTTCTCTACATTCCCATAGGTCTCAAATGCAAGAGTAACATTTGTAAATGAAATATTAAGAATTTTATTAAGAAATAATGCTGTATATAATTATACATTTTCTCTTTATGTGAAGGGAGTGTTACTATATCAGAATAGTCACTGTAAGGCCAAATGGTAAATGTTGTAGATTATTTGTTGACACTTAGACTGCAGGGGCAGATTATAGCAAAACAAAAAACAGTTCTCTGCAACAAACCACACAACTGTATGTAACCAGGATACACAGGACTTCTCATCCTCATGTGACTAGCCTGCCTTAGTGGTTTGTCATAGTGGTCATCCGCTTGTGAATAACACGGGCTGCATTCTCTGCAAGGCCAGTGTGGGGCAGGTTACAGACAGGGGCATTCCCACTGCATTACAGCTATCGGGTTCTAGCACAGTTTTGGTATGCATTCTCTGCAAGGCCAGTGTGGGGCAGGTTATGCGTTTAAAGGAGCTGCAAAAGGAAGAGACCGATAGACAGACAGATTAGGCGTGGTTTTGAATTTAACCTCTATGACTATATGCAAGTTATTACATGCACAAACACTACACCTTGTTACCATTCTACAAAACGCCAAACACCAATTATGATCACACACTTTTTACCTTTGCTGAAATTAGTTCTTGTTTGTCAATGTGGTAACATATTTACCTATACTTAAATATTATAATTTTTTATGCAGTGATATTTTGATATTTTATGTGTTGTGTTTATGTGTTTTGTCTGTGTGGGGCAAGGGCTACCGGTTGACCAACTGAGTATAAGGTTATTTTTATTTTTGTATTCAGTTGGTTAATTAATGATTTTTTGCCATAAAGCTGTTCCATTTTTATTTAACTAATTTTCTTTTATAAATTTTATGTCTGTATTTTTATTGAAGCATTTATTCGGTTTGATTATTTTGTTCTAAGGTGAAATAATAATAAAAACGTCACAATTAAGGTTTGAATTTCCTTTCATATAATACAACAGATCAATTAAAAGCTCCATAATTACACAGACAGCACATGACAACGCGCCGCTGCATAGTTGTGTTTTACCATTATCACTACTTATGTTACATAACTAAGCAGAGCTGTCAAAGACTAATCCCTGAGACGAAGCTTAAAAATGAGTCCATCTTGGCAGAGTTCTCATACGTGATCATAACACACCTATAAACGAAACCTAAGAGCATCTGTGTGTTATGAAACGCCCTAAACTAGAACAGCGGGGTCTCCAGTCAGTGTGCCTCAATGTTTCCCACTGGCCATGCGTTGTAAACAAAAATATCACGGATTGAAAGCAGCTGATCACAACAACAAGTCCATATATTCAAGCCTAACAAGTGTACTGCATAATGAGAGACTTCAAGACCAAACAGAATTAACCTATAAACCCATATATTTTAGCCATACCTTTCAAGTTAAACAAAACTTAACCGATTTCTGTTGGCCTTGTTTATTTCTATTGACGACACTGGAGAGCGAACACTGGCTAACTAAAATAAGGCGTGTTTGGCACATGGGAAACAATGCAATCCATTCATAAAGATGCACATTTGCACACACTTGGAAAATGCATATGTCTAGGTGAACTTCCATTCCGCGCAGAGTTGAGCTAACATTCCTGAGCATCTTGCAAAACATTGGATAACGGAGTGCTACGCGTTGAAATAACATCGAAGCTAATTTTGATAATGTGGACGTTTGCCAAGCAGTTTATGTGTTGATTTTGCATGTTTCTTTTAGTTAGTTTAATAATCTGACATACGGGTTAAGTAACGCCCAAAGGATACTGCATAACCAACTCGGTACGCAGTTTGAGCCTCAGTTAGCATCACTTTAGCTAAAGTTAGCCATAAGTTAGCCTGTGCGCTTACCTTCTGGGAATGCTGCTGGAGGACATTCTGCTCTACGGTCATGGCCGGTTCACGGAATATTTGTTTTCAATAATGAATGTAGTAAATGCACGACACAAACTTCAGAGAATCAAGAAGGTATGCGCTGCTATGATGTCCCCTCCTTCATGAGATACATTACGGACGCCATGGCAGAGAGAGTGGCGCAGGTTGAAAGCATGAAAACACTCCGCTCTGGGGCTGGGATCTGCGCTCGATCACTCAGGCCTGATTCAACTCCATTTACGTCAACGCGTGCTTCGGCTCTGCGTGCACTTCAGCTTTACTTCTGCTTGAAAATTTATTGTTATATTATTATTGTGGTAAAAAAGAAATAATGTTAATGTAAAACAATTATGGCAGGACACGATACGTTGTTTTTTTTACTTCAACCTACTCCCTTTTCAACACCAGAAATGGTCTCAAACATGTACATGTACCTTGCTCAAATAAATGAATGAATGAATAAGTGAATGATTCTTTTTTGAGTTAGGCCTATTAATCGTGTGTTTATTTGTTTTTGCAATATATAAAAAGCAATGCAGCTATAGTCCATGCATGAGGTAAAATGATAAAATATGTTTATTTCGTAATTCCAAATTAGCTTAAAGGGGCCGGTCAGAGTCACCTAAACGGCCGTATGTGGCCCGGGGTACAATGCCCAGGTCTGTATTAGCCTATAGTTTTTTTTCCGAATTTAGGTTTTTTTTTTTTTGTTTTTTTTTTTTTGTAAGACTGTTATTTATTTCTGTTATAGCCTCCTGATTTTTTTTTTTTTTACATTTTTTCACACTTCTAGAATTTTTTGGTGGAGGGTCCGCCACCTGCTTTTCTCATTGGAGGTGTTATTATTTTGCCTGAAATGTTCCACAGACTTGACATTATCTATCTTCATGAAGATGAATAAGTGACACCACAAGCCAAAGTTACAGGTCAGATCTGTGGAGAGGCAAGCCCACTTACACTGTAACAAAGCATGTTTTTCAGGGTATTTTGGGTCAATAAAGACAGCTGAATAAATACAAGGTAGATCAGAGTGACCAGATATTAAAAATTCAGAACTGGGACACACCTGGGTTGGGATGGTTGTTATAAATAAAATTTAGAAAAGAGCCTGTGACATTGTCCATTCTCACTTGTGGGTGAGTATATAACCTCAGGGATGTCTGTTTGTGCATTTTAGCTAAACAAATAAAAATAGGCTATATTCATCACTTTACTGGTGACAGGTATCAAACTGGTAAAAAACTGGTAAAACTGGGACAGCTGGGTTATTTCATGTATAAAACTGAGACAAATCAATGGTTTTGGATAAATCTGCCAGGACAGGGGACACGGGGCTCAAAACTGAGACTGTCCGTGTAAAAAGGGATGTCTGGTCACTCTAAGACAGATATTTTAATGCTACTCTGAGAAACATATCTAGGCAATGCAATAACATATCCATTGAAACAAGCACAAGGCGTACTGTCCATTAGATCCATTCGCTTTTATGAAGCTGCTTTCCATCTAATTCTTCACTCATTTCTATTTTCATTCTTCTCTAATGCAGCCTACATGTTTTGTGTATAGGTCTATCCTATATTGTTACTAGACTACCAAGTAAAAGCTAGAGGGACCTTCTTTTTCAGGACCCAGTTTTAAGACCTTTTTGGCTTGAGGAGGTGTTATAGACTGCGTGTGTACTTGCTTGAAGTAGCTGATAGGAAGCCATCATTCAATGCCGCTAAAATACACATTTGGTTGTAGCTCATTTTGGTGTTTTTGAAAATAGGTTAGTAAATAGATGTAGACCTATTTGAATCTCAGATGTAGACTGCACAACTACAACAACACTTTGGCAACTTTACAGAAGTTAGTAGGCTAAATGAATTATGTAGAATCCTAGATAAATTCAAAGTAGGATAGAAACAGTGGGCTTTCAAATCTGTCAGCTGTTATTAATTCAGAGCAAGATGGAAAAGAACTGGGTCAGGCTTTGGATGTTCATGAATAGCATTGTTGTCATAGTTATAACTGAAGGCCTCATCATGCTTTGTTATCATGAACCGTGCCATCTAACTAGAGCATATAAATATTAATAGGTAGGGTAATAATTTGTTCTGATGGGGGATGCATTTTGACAAGCTCAAATTGGAAGTTGTGCAGTAATCTCCCTGCAACTTTTATTTTTTTTATTTTAAAAGTATGAATAGAATAAATATATAAATTACATTACAACAGTTTTAAATATAGTGTTATGTTTTGCAGTATTGTATTGTAATTCAGCTACTGTCCAGCAGATGGCAACATGTCATTTCCATAGGACAAGCCTTGAATAATTAAGAAGCACGGATCTGACAGCATCTGCATGAAAGTAGAAAAATGAAATGATTAATGTAAATCAGTCATAAGTGCGAGTCAAACAGAATGATAAATCAGGGCTAGATGTTAATCAATATTTTACTTTGCACACGTAGCTGGCTGCAGTGGCTGAAGTTAGTAGAGTAAAGTTTACCTTACGCACACAGAAGGGGACACCTCCTCACCCACAGTTTGACCTCGAGGCAAGAGGTAGAGCTGTCAATCAACGACTGCTGGGCGCTGTTAGGAAACCAATCAGAAAATAAGATAATGAATCAATTGGCAAAGTCATAGATTGGGCCAGGCTGACAGGCTGATATAAAGGGCTCTGACTTGTTTGTTGAAGATCAAAAAGGATCCTGAAATGAAGCCTGCGGGCTGTGTGATAATAGCTTCACTCACACCAGGACACCGAAAATCCCCTCGCTGTCTGTCTAATTCAGTAATCCACCATGAACAGGACACGCCGGATGACATCATAACTTAAAATTGTTGAGTTACACAAATGTCTCTGAATGGAGCTCCGTGGGGTGCCCGTGCATGGTCTAATCTTACCTGCGTGGGCTACTAATTCTAATGTGAGTGTGAAAGGGAAAAATAAATGTAGCCTATAAAGGATTGCGTGTGAATAGTGGACTAGGCTACAGCTTTGAGGGCCCTTGATGAAGAGCTGAAGGACCTGCTCTGCGGGGGAAGCTGCCTCATCTCCAGTCTTAACATTCTGGACATGCACAAAACTTAACTTACTTTATCTGCTGCATTAGACTATTTGGTTTGGAAGTCATCCAATTTTTCAAGGGTTCAATTCAAGCATTTTAAGGACATTCACTTGAAAGAGCACCCACCCACTAGGCATAGGGTATGTGCAAAAAATGTCAATTGAGTGCAATAATGAAATGCTAACTAAATTAGCAATTAGGCTATTTAAAGGTGCACTATGTAACTTTTCGGTTGGGGGTCTGTCATCTTGTTTCTATGGATATGATGTTATTGCTCTGCTTTGAATGTTCCACAATATGACACGAAACAGATCTACCTTACATGTATTCAATTACAGGTGGGTTTTTTTTACTCAAAAATACCTTGAAAAACAGACATTCTGACTGTGAGCGGGAGTCGCTTCTCCACAGATCTGACCTGTAACTTGGCCTGGTTTAGTTTCCATGATGATAGATGACAAAAGATATTTTATAAGCCTAAAGGAGTAGTAGAAAATAATATGGTAAGGTAGGCTACCATAGACAAGTTTGTTGTCTGCATTTAACCCGTTCTTGAACATATCCATATCTTGAGTACTTTGACTTAGACAAACTTAATTGATCCACAAGGGAAATTATTTGGACATAGTAGCTCACATATCACAATGTATTATAATAACAAAGAGCAAAAATATAAATGATAATAATAAATTCAAAATAAGGAGCAAAAATAGCAAGAGCTTCAGTGACCTGCTACCGCTCTCTCAGGCGCTCAGGTCAGAATACGGTTTGGTTAGGACTACCTTGCTAGAGGATTAATGTGTTTAAACAGATAGATAGATAGATAGATAGATACTTTATTGACCATGAAGGAAATTCAAACCTAAACATATTTATGCATGTTTTTAGGTTTAAGGGAAAACTGGAGTAAGATGATGTAAGGTGAGAGAGCTCCACACACAGCCACCATCCTGCAAACAGAAGATGCATCCAACATACAACAGCTATGGTAATTTTTAATGCAATAGTAGATGAAAGCTTATAGCGTAACAACATTAATTAGTCAATTTATGCAAATGACTTTCGTCTCATTCTGGGATTTCAAAGACTGCCAGTGCCTGGGCTCCAAAGCTTCAACATTGTAGAATCATCATGCATTAAGTGATATATATTTTCTTATTAACCAAGGGCTTCCGGCAATTATATGTCTCTGGATCTGGCTGACAAAGCTTCTTACAGTATTATCTGCAGCGTTGGAGAATGGGCCATTGTGCCGCACTCTGTATGAAATTGAGTTGTGTTCATTTATATGAGTGTAGTCTATCACATAATGGTTTTAAATCTAAATGACTTGGCAGTGGCTGTGAAGTTTGATATATTTGGGCCAATTTGTTCTTAAAGCTCTGAGTGTATGATTTCAGGCGTAAGGCAAAGTAAAACTGTTTCAATCAAAATCAAAGTCTGTTTAGTTGTTAAAGAACTGAAAGTAGTTAAGACACTTCCTGAAAATTAAATCCGGTTTCTAGAGTAAATACTTGAAGTACTGCATTGAAATGAAGCCACCCACGGTTTATCTATGGGTGCAGTGAGGGTGACCACATGTTCCTCTTTGGTTGCTATTTAGGCACCTGTCCCTTGTCTCACTTTACATTTTTTAATTATCATAAACATGCTGACTTGGGTGCAGGCTCAGGTCTACAGGCGTACTTTTAAAAGTGTTTGCACCCTCATTTTAGGTGTGAAAATGAATGACACTTAATGGTTAAGTATTGTCTTTGCACTCCTTTGAAACCCTGATGCACCCACAGTCAGTTTTTTCTGCACCCGGGCCTGCTTGGGTGCACTGGCATTCAGGGTTGTAATATGTTAATACCCTTTGCTCTTCCAGTCTTCCAATCAGTTGATAAAAACTACAAACAATATGGCGTTATTGCAGTCTGTCCCTTTTTTTGCAGTTTAAATTACCATACAGATTATATACAGGATACATGCATCTTCACTGACCCCTTGTGGCTGACACTTAGTATTAGTTGTCTGTCTTGCAATAATACAGTCTTTTGTATATTGCTCCTGATACTGTGATTGTAACTAACCAACTCACCTTTTTGCTCCTAGACTTTATTGGTCCTTTGGGAAAATTTGTCTTCTGCATTTGACCCATTCTTCAACCTTTAGGGCAACTTGACAAGAGTAGTGGGTGACCGCCGTGCAGTCCCCAGGGACCCATCTCCAGATCCTGAAACAGAATCCTGAACAGGAGAACCAAGCTGGAAGATTGGCCTAAAGCTGGTTGAAATCTAGAATGCAAGTAACAATTACACACACTGATGAAATCTTTAATCTTATGTAGGGCAAGTTGTAAATTAGACAATGAGTGTTGCATGCTGGGAGTTGTGTTGCTAACTCACATTTGATATTAGCGCATCTATCACTAATGTTATTATGTTATCCACCTGAGAAACACGAAAAGTGCCTGGCAAACACATATTAATGTATTTTGCTGCAAACAGGCAAGACAGCAACAATACCCAGTTCATTTAATTATAAACAACAGTGATTGTGTCCTTTCCTTTCCCCGGGTTTTTCTCCTCAGAGTGCAATATGAGCATTGATTTTATGACAGGGTGAAGAATGAAGTAGTTAAAGGCTGTCGTAGCTGGATGTAGTGCATCCTGACAAGATCTGTGTTTGTGAGCAGCCTGGCCATTTTGCAGGTTTGTAATTCTTATTATGGAAGACATTTACTCTCGCTGCTCAGGGCTCCAGCAATTACTGCCTGTTCATATTTATCACACACATACTGACGCTTCTTTAATTACTACCCAGTTACAAGCACACTGTCAATTTGGATTCTTCAAAATCCACATGAGAAAATTACCAAGTCAAGTTCAGATTTGTGCACTGTTGTTATTGAAGATGAGGTAAAACTTAGAGAAATAAAAATACTCACTGCTATTAATTACAATGTACTAATTCTGTACAGTTTTATTGACACATATGACTTTAATAGATGTTCCAGAGATAAGCCTGTCACGATAACAACTGCTGAACATGATATATCGCTACAGAGAAACATTGTGATAAACAATAATATTGAAACTACTTTATGCCCCTGACACAAAGCAGGATAATCCCTGTAAACCAATAGCTGAATGAACTAATAATTAGAAAATAAAGTTATTTATTCAACCTCCCCAGCTCTTACGTTATTACATAAACATGGATCTCCCCATTATAGCAAAGAAATTGTACACACAATAAATATTCAGCCCCAAAATCGTTCATATACTGAACAATAAGTTGATATAGTAATTATAGTGATAGGCCTATACAGATATTGCATTTATTTACATACATGTTCTAAAAATGCACGGTAAGTAAAGGTATTATTATTACATTAGTCATTAATAAATCTGTGTTTTGAAAGTGGAGAGAGGAGTGGGGTGTGGGAGGTTTTTTGTTTTGTTTTTGTTATGTTAAATTTCAAAAACAAGGAAAAAAAATGTCAATTATCATATAATAATTAATTGATATTATTTTGGTATTCATCTTAGCCCACTAGTCTTGAGCCAGATGTTTTTTATTCATACTTTTTAACTGTTGTGTTCTCAGTGAATACTGTTTAAATGCCACATGGTTAACCTTTTGTTCCTATCCCTTTTTTTCTAAGGTTAAGGTCGTCTGATTACCCAAGAAGACCAAAGCTTCTGTAACTGCTCCACCCTTTCCTCTGGTGAGTATAGCAGGGGCACTGTTGCTCTTTGTTGGCCTCACGCTGGGTGGAACATCAGAGCACAAACTCAGAGTTAAATCTGGCGTGCTCTGTCGTAAATGACCCTCAGCCCCCAGCCCAAAGTTCACGTCCCAGGCCGGTCCGAGCGAGATGAGATGACACTGAACTGGCCTTTCTCATTCTACCGGGGATTTCAAGAAATATTTACTCGGTAAGTTCATGACCTGCAGATCAACCACAATGTTGCTGTTTGTGATGAAACTTAGGGGGAATTAATGGTTCTGATTTATTTTTCCTCTGAAGCGGGGGCAGGAGCAAAATGATGGATGGGAACAAAGTGAAAGAGAATTAGAGAATTATTGATCAGCTTTATAAATTATTAGAGGGAGCCAATGTTGTAATATGGCACAGTGTACAGTTACGAAAATTCTATCAATACAGCCATTCCCCCATTTGAACTCTTTGCTCACTTGTTGTTTTATAGTTATCACTTGGTTTGATGGGATAGTACTTGTGGTAAATATTTATCATAGTTTAACATCAGTCAAGTGGGTGTGAAGAAAAAGTTCTAAAAAGTTCTAAAAAGATATCCTATTTATCTCATTAATACACACAATCCCATCTCAAATTCAGGGACAATTTCCACACAAAGAAAACATTTTTCTGACATTCTGAATTTAATAATAATATTAGTCAAGTGATAACTATTGTGTAAATTTCATTATTTTAGGGTTAGGCTTATACAGTGTAGTTACCAGTAATATTTATGCCCTCTATGTATTTATATGTATGTTACTCTAAATTACACTTTAGTGAAATAACTAGTCTAACCTGTCGTATGTACTTTACTTTATGTAGCCCTATACCACAGTACTGCTGATGTGGAGGGCCTGTACAGACAGCAGATTGACATGGCTAGTTGTCCCCAGCCAGTTTGTAAAACATTTACCCTTGTTCTTATCTGACATAGCAAATATCATACATGTTCTTTCAGTGTCAGGATCAGGATCTCTCAAACTGACAGGCTCTTCTAGACTTCAGGGACACACCGCCCGCCATCATGAATATTACATTACATACATGCATTACACAGACTTTTAAATAACCATAATATTCCTGTACAAATATTAACTACATGTCATAAACAGTGTTGGGAAGTAACTAAATACATGGGCCAAAAATACATATTCAGAATAGTTTATTTGAGTAACTGTATTCCAGTACTTTTACTCTTTCATTTGGTTTTATTCAGAAAAAGTGATATTTATTAGTGATAAATATATGCAGAAAATGTGGCGATACAAACATTAAGCTGTTTTTACACTATAATATAATGCAACTCAGTGTGAAACCATTTTAAGTATTCAGAATACAGAACTCATATAAAACCCTAAAAATATAAAAGCATGCAAAATATATATTTGAATGCAGGTATTCAGTATTCTATAACTAAATACAAGACAAAATAGTACAAGATGTATTTACCTTGTTCTTCAGAACTGTCATCGGTGTTGATGGTGACTCCTACTGCCTTTAAAAAGAACCCAGTAAGTGTAAAAAAGAAGAGAAAATGAAGTATTCTTCCTAATAGTGCTTATAAACTATGTCTTAGCCAACAATTGTCAGCACCTCTACTGTATAACGCTTGCATCCAGCTGATGAAGCTTTTTTATTTGAGTAATTATGCTTTCAGGCTCTCACTGGGAGACTGGGGAGACTAGCAAGGGCCAAGAGACCTAATTGAAAAGAGGCACGTGCGATATTTACTCCAAACATTAGAAGAATAGTCTTAAAATTGTCTCACTGGGGGAAGGGAGGAGAGGGGGAGGTGGAGGAGGACCACAGCTGCAAGACAACAGTTGATCCCATCCCAGGAAACAGGATCAGCAAGGTCACTGCGAGAAGGGGCGGGCCAAAAGGTCACGACCCGAGGAGAGGGGAGGGGTTAAGGAACAGACTTCACATGAGACAGATCTTCAAAAGGAAAGGGCCCAGTGGGGGGAGCAGCGAGGTTGAGAAAATAAACGGTTTTGACCTGGTTTGTCAAAGCACAGTTTCCCCAGGTGTTTGGCCCTAACCTCTTTATTGTGTGATGGGAGCTGTTCTCGTGAGATGTGAGGGCGGTTGAATGGGCTAGATTTGTAGAGCTTCTCAAGGCAGCAGAACATCTTGGTATCTTAAAGGTCAAGTGTTCTAAATGTTATTTTTATCTCATCCTTGTGACCTGTGCACGAGGTGAACTGATTTAAACCGAGATAAGCGCTAGTCATGGTTTTATACTGTGATCTTTTAAATGTTTAATTTGATAAATATTCTGAACAGTTAAACTTTTTTACAGTTTTATTTTATTTTATCAGAGAACAGGAAATGTGTTGACACCATGTATGTTGTTATAAGTATTTTTAGCTAGTTCAAAAACCTATACATTTTTAGTGCAACCAACTGTTTATTACATAGACAAACACTATATGCTACTTTTATTATTAATTCAATTTTTATTTTTTATTCAAGCCTCCACTTCCTGTGTTTTATGTGACAGTCATCGCTATTATTGCCTCTTGTGAAGCACCATTTTCTGAACAAAAGACAGCTAACTTGGATACTATGACATCACAAGGTGGAACAGAGCATTTTGAGCTTTGGAGATGTAAACAGACAAACAAAGGGTCACTCAAACATGTGTGAATGAAACTAAACACAAGTCCGGGTATGTTTTTGGTGAGGTAACATTATTATATATTACAAGAGTCAATTTTGCATAATATAGGACCTTTGACTTGACAAATACTTCTAATACATCTAAATCTGAGTACAACCTCATAGTCCAAAGTCACTTCATACACATTGACAGGACAGTTTTGAGGTCATGGCGCGCTTCTGTGAAAGTTTCCCAAATGCCCTGAAAAACTTAAGTGTTTGTTTACATAACATGTGAGGTCAAAGGTCAGATGGTGGCAGGCGGGAGGGTGATCGAACATCTGTGGGTATTTCTATCACATGTGCTACAATGACCATTGATTATATGTTGTACTGACTCTTATTTGACCTTGATATAGGAAACAACAGTAACATATAGATCCACTGAAGTAGAGATTTTGTAACATAAAAAACAGACAGATACAATTATGATTACCCTTTAGAAAACTACTGCAATATAGTATTTTAAATATATCATTTCCACTGTAAAATCTCCATTAGTTCTAGACTAATGGTTGACCAAATAAAAGTAACATTAAATATAGCACAGATTCTGTATAGGCCTGTCATGATAACACATTTTGACGCATGATATATTGCTTTATTGATATATACTGCAATAATAATGAAACTACTTTATGCCACTGACACAATAACAATAATGCAAGATAATCCCAGTAAATTATTTTTAAATACAGTATCATTAAAAAAAGCTTGAGCGACAACACATAAATAGCAGTATGAAGCAATAATTTCATACTTCTATAGCTCAAATCTTATCATATTATAACAAAATTCCCCCAAATCTCCATACTTTTACAATGGAATTGTACACACGATACATTTTGAGCCCTAAAATATATTGTTCCAGCTTTCTTATATTGAACGATAAGTCAATATAGTAATTATCATGACAGGCCCATCTGTAATGTTCAACAATTCACATCTGGATGTAAGGTGTAATAAGTAAAAATGTTCAAATAATTAAATATTGCCAACAAAAAGCTATCCCATAAACTTACAGTATAGAGAGTAACCAAAGATTTAACACAAGTAAGAGTACTGTTACTTCAACAAAATATCAAGTAGAAGTAAAAGTATGGCATCAGAAAACTACTGTAACTGAGCGTTACCCAGCTCTGTTAACAATTTTCAACTTCTGATCTCTTAAGTTTAATGTTTGCTTAAGCATTGATACTTTTCAGTGACATCATGCTGGGGGTGTTCTGCATGCATCTCTGTTGGCAAAATGTTTAGGAGTTACCATGGTGACTGAATGCACAAATTAGCAAACATAGACAAAAATGTTTTAAGAAAACTCAAGATAAAATACAAAATGGATTTAAATGGCACATTTTCAGGAGCCTGTGATCAATAAGTGTATAAGTGTTCAGGGTCCTGTTTAGCGGTTTGATTTTCAACAAAAAGGTGAGAGTGACTAACTGAAAAACTGTTTTCAGTCACTGCCAGCTAGTTTCATTTATGAAGGACTTGTTTAAAAGCACAAATCGTCTCATCTATTGTAATTCCAACCATGTCAGCTCTTTCTCTTGTTAAAATAAAGCTCAGATTAAATTGAACTTGAGTAAGAGAGCTTCAGACAGGGCAGTGCTTTCAGTTAGCGTCACACCCCCAGGGAATATTGATGACATCAGCTGCAAAGTATTAATAAGAAAGTGCAAAACTGTGAATTGTACTATAGTGTACTTCTGAGACCTTGCCCTTTCGACTCATTGTTGGGAGACCTCATGTGCTCTACCTCTGTGCTCACATCCTCTCTGCCCTGTACAACAGTGGGTCAGGAAATCAAAGAGAAACCACAGACAAACAGCCGATTGTCAACTTCTTACACCTTGACCCCAGTTTAAACTTGTGACTTTTGCTTTATATTTGCCACCGCTTCAGCAATCGCAGGAAATCAAGGGGTTAGCGCTGGTTCAGGCCTTGATAAGAATCTTGAAATGGAGAAGTTCATGGAGGGTAAAGGTTAGCAGGAGTTTAAAGAGTGTGTAGTCAGTCATGGGGAGGATTAAATAAAAGGGAAGTGGAGGGGGCATGGTTTCAAAAGTGCACTGCAGACAAAAAGCTGTCTGTTCACTGGACTTCATATGCAGACCAAGTGCAAGGGAAGTTTAGCTTGAACTTGTCTTCACCTTTTGGCCAGTACAGTAGATAGAGGTGTATAATCCTCAGTTACAATACAGTTACATTTACTGGAGTAACTTTTTGAATTAATTGTACTTTTGTAGTGTAGTTTTTGGACTGCATACTTTTATTCCTTCTTGATTAATTTGACATTGTAACAATACTCTAACTCGAGTAAACGTTTTGGTTACTTTTCTCACACTTTGAGTAAATCTAAGTGACAAATGCTTTATGTTGACAATATTACATTATGTGAATATTTGTGTTCCTTGCACCACTTCTTCATATATATTTTTTTCTCATTTTTTGCTCTACCCTCTGAAAATGCCAGAGTTCATGCGTTATTTAATGTTTTGTTCTTCAATTTCCGATCAGATTAAATCCAGACTATAGTAGTTTCCACAAATACCTACCAGGATCACTACTTGTACTTATACTTGAGTAACATTATTTTAACATTTATTAAGCAACGTTCTTACTTGAGTACAGTTTTTGGCTACTCTACCCACCTCTAACAACAGGATAAAATATATATAAAAAAAAAAAAACTATGCTGCATTAATGGCGCTTGTGTTATTCTTATCTGGGGTGTTTTTTGAAATGGTGCGCATCTGGAGTTCGGTCTCCCAGTGTCTTTCCTGCCTTTGTGAAGGGAGCTGAACCAGCCCAAGAGGTGCAGGTTTAAGGGGAATACAGGACATCCTCCCACTGCACTTTAATAAGACCAGTCTCTTTGAAGTTCTCTTCAATACGAACCACCAGCTCTATTGTATAAGTCAGGTCATTAGACTCTTATCACCCATCTAACAATAACAAGAAAAATGCAAACACCGTCCTGCATTTTAGTACTTTATTTTGGAGATATCAGTGCAAATGAACACCAAAAAGAAACATAAAAAAATGACATTTCAGGGCTTCACATGAGAAAATGAAACGTCTTTTGTTTGTTGCTACAAATGTATTTGTCAGATGCACAATGCAAATCTATGATTGTACGTCAATCCCCCACTAGAGCCCCTAGCTCCTTCACAGAGCTGTTAACCAGTAACAGAAAGGAAAATCACAAAAATATTTAATGCACGTTTTTTCACATATTTGTCTTTTTGCTTAACAGTCTGTGGTTATTTGTAGACTGTTCATACTCTAACAAACGCTCTCTGTGATAGAAAAGACCTATATTAAGACTTGACATTGTCCCCAGTCACCAGGAGGGTACACAGGTAGTTCCCATGCGTCTGCATGCAACAGGCAGCAGTGAGGAGTCAGACATTGTTACACAACACAGCGCAGGATAGATTATCATTTACCACATAGACACATGCAAAAAACAAACCAACCAAAAGATGGGCATAACATCCTCTGCCTTTATATGTACACTTGTATGCATATAATTCCTATTTACAGGGCATTAAAAACTAGGATTATATCTTTTCTTAAACATTACAAAATAGTCATCTTCCATACTGAAAGTACTATATACACAAATACAGAATATTTAACCATAGTGAAAATGTATTCATCCAAGAGACATAGTCCATATATGTAAATATTAAAAAGATGACAAGAATTTATGGATAAAGTGGTGGGAAATGAACCCATACTAAAAAATACAGTACAATCAAAATGATGAGCCAGATACCCTCAGCACACCTAAACCGGTGATTTTTTTCAGAGGCAGAACTATCCAGCTGGGCCTGTGGTCATCTCTTTGTATCATGCAATTATTTTGACATTTCTTAAGATTAGAGAGCCACAAAAGATAAATCACAATAGAACTGAGTAAGAAGTAATCACAATAGCCAGACCCTCAACAGATAACAATAATGAGAATGTAATAACATGCTATTAAATAATTCTCCAAACGCATGATTTCTAGTGCAAACTCAGGATGCATCATAACAGTGAGGGGGAATGAACTAAATGAAGCCACATGCTTGAGAGGTGCTAGTTTAACCAGTATAGAAAAAACCTGTCACATGTAGCAGCCTTTAACTGTTGCTCTAGAAACCTGCTTACACAGTTGCACCACACTGTTGACCCATCTGCTCAAAACTGCTCAGTCTGAAAACACAATATCCTGAATTTGCACTGTCGAATATTGCCCTTTAAAATAAGTTTCAAATAAAGCCCATGACAAGGTGTGACCATGCAAACCTCGATGTGCCCCATGAAGCTACTGCAGCCAATCAAACGTCCTCCTCTGAAACAGTCTTGTGGTTCAGATCATTGTAATGCAATGACAGTTAGAATAAGAGAAAGTATGATTTAGATACTAATGTGATATAAAAATGTGTAATTAGTTAAGAGACGTATTTTAAAGGAGGACTTTTGATACTGATGAAGCATGTTTAACTCACAAGGGTGGTAAAAGAGCTTTCAATGAATTAAACAATTGTGGAGGCTTTACTGCAATTTCATGCCCACAATGTATAGAACATAAGAGGCAATGCAAATATGCAATTGCATAAACAAAAACAATTACTGTTGTTTGTCTCATCAAACCAATTTGGCAAGTCTTTATAAAAAGAGAAGTACTATATAGTCATGTTTGAACAGTTTATAAAACCTCTATTCAGATGATTGGCTCAGCCCTCTGCTCTTATGGCTGTGCTTGTCGCTGTGAGGGGGTGATTGGGGGCGGGAGCTGTGTTCATAAGCATGCAGGTCACTGATTGGCTCCTCTTTGACTCGGACCACAGACTGAGTGCCCTCCGCCTGGTCCTTCATGTCCTTTCGGAGCTGGAGGCTGCCCTTCTGCAGCATGTAATAGAGGATGGGGTTGGAGCGAGACAGTCGGGGGGAGTCAGGGTTAGAGTCACAGTCCTCCTCCTCCTTCTCTGGACCACTCCAGCGGCTCGGGCTCTCAGGCTCCTTTTTAACCAGAGTGGGTGTGTCCCGTTTTTGAGAGAGAGGCCATGGGGCAGGCTGGCGCCCCCACTGGGTACGACTGGGTCCATCAGCCACGGGTGGGGTGGACAGTGCTCTGAGATGTCCTGGTGGCCCAGAGCTGAGGGTTCCATGTGGGTGCCAGCTGGGCAGGCTCAGGAAGTTGTGATTGTGAGCAGGCTGACTGTGAATGCTGCCATTAGCTTTACCATTGGCCTGCAGCACAGAAGGGCTGGGAGCTCCTCTGGATTGTTGGGACAACTCTTTCAGGCAGTTGTCCGATAAGAGCAGCTGCTTGAGCACATTGAAGCCCCGGCTCTCTTTGCTCAGAGTCTCATTAGGAGTTCTTCTTTGTGGAGCTTCGTCTGCTTTCGGACTCCTCTGCTGGTCCAACTCCTCCTGAACACCAGGAGAAGCAAAACCCAGGCTGCAGTGTTCCACTGCACTGGGAGAGTTCCCATTGTTCAAAGTGTCATTCAGTTCGGAGCAGAGACGCCTCTTTTTGGGACTGGGGCTCTGATAGTCCCTCTGCTCCTCTTTCACCTGTCTGAGCTGAGGCTCCACCTGCACAGCAGCACTAGTGTAGTAAGTGGCAGTCTGTTGTTTTAACAGCTGGCTGAGAAGGCCATATTTTGCAATGACCTCTGCAGGCCGGGGCTCTGTTTTTAGGTCTGGCTGATAGTCAGACAAAGAGCTATTCTTCTCATAACTTAGTCTTTTCCTGTTACTCAGTTCATCAGATGTGCCAGACAGCTGTCCCTTCTCTTCTAAGTTCTCCGTTTTGACCTTTATATCTAAAGCAGGTCCATTGGAGCTGTCACAGATGATGGAGGCACTAGGACTCTTGTCATTATGGCCCCCTGACACCTCGACGCTCCTACGACCACTCACAGAAGGCCTGTCTTTGCGGCTGGGTGTAGAGGCAGCAGAACTGTTCCCAAGGAGCAGCTGCAGTACTGTGCGCCGCTCCAAAAGGTTTTCAATCTGGGAAGAAGGAGGAGTGGCCTCTTTGCGGCTAAAGGGGGTGGAGCTGCCAGAGGGTCCTTCTGACAAAGGTGTAGTGGTTGTCCGGTGCACTGGGGCATTGAGCCTTTCTAAAAGTGCAAGGGGTCTGTTATCGAGCTCTGGACCCAGTGGTTTAGCAGGAGGGATGGGGGGAGAAGAAGTGCCACACTGAGCCAGATTCTGCAAGAGTTTACTGGCACTAAAGCCGGGCTCAGAGGACTTCTCCACAGGAAATGTTTTGGATTTGCAAAGATCTAATGGACTGGACTGGACATGAGGTGAAGGGTAGGAATAAGGGGAGAGGGCACCGCTCTGTTCTCGACTCAGTGGGTAAAGGGGATGAGCTGGAGGGACTGGCCGATTGGGTGGACTATTTGTACCATTTTCATCCCAGGAAACCAGACCTTTTGACTGACTACGAGACATTGTAGCCATAGTAATGTCAAGAGGTAAATCCTCATTACTAACCCCTTTGTTTACTATCTCATTATTTCTGCGCTCAAGAAGGAGCTGCATAAGGGTGAGTTTAGGGTGGGATTTGAGGTCAGGGCTCATTTCAGGCTCTTTATTCCTAGTAAGCACTGAACTGGAGGGTTCTGGTTTCCACTTGTTTATTAAGGACTCAGTGAGTTTGTCAAGGGAGGAGGTAGAGAAAGACAAGGATGAAGAAGTATTAACAGTGGCAATAGCAGCGGACGTTGGAGAAAGAGCTGTGGAGGACTGGGCAGAGGGTTGAGGTGAGAAAGCAGCCGGAGCAGAGGGGAGCACAGAGGAGGGAGGGGTGTGGGAGCTGGACAGAGTGTTAGTTTTGGGGCTTGTGTCACGGACACTTATGCGACTTCTCATTGAGAGGTCAATGGGAGAGCAGCTCGAGTAGGAGCTCTCAGCATCACTGCTGTCTTTAGCCAGGCTACGCTCCTGTGTGGAACACTCACTGTCAGATGTCACAGAGGAAGGGCCACTGGGGGGTAAAACACCACAGGGGTCCTCCAGGTGCCCATTTTTAGTCAGTTGCTTCTGACTGTTGTGATTATTCAGAAGCAGAAGTAGTAAGCTGCTACATGTCTGTGGAGGGCGGGTGGGGCGGGAGTCAAAGCCCCTCTTCTCCCTTGGTGTATGGCTGTAACTTTGAGAGTGCGTGGGCGGGGAGCTTTGGCTATGACTGCGGAGCAGAGAGGGGCTCTGTGGACTCGACAGGCCTGATCGAGGGAGTGTTGTTGATGTCGACATACTGTTTAAGGTTGTTAAGGAGCTTAATGTGTCTGAGGCTCCAGGCAGAGTGCCCCCCACACTAGGTGGTCTTTTGTCCGGACCATGCTGCTGGTTTGCCATAGCTGCCAGGCGTTCACTGGCAGACCTTCCAGAGAGTTGGGCTTTGAGGGCATGCTCTCTGGAGTACTGCTGGAGATGGGCCTCACTGGATAATAAAAGAGCCAGCTGACTACAGGCCACACTGGGCTTTGGGGAAGGTGCAGGACTGGAGCGGATTTTCACCATGTTGGCCACAGCCTTGAGTCGCTCGGCACAGGACTCTGTGGGGGGTGTGGCACTGTGCGCAGAGCGTGGGGACTCTGGGGGGCGGTCTTGGCTGTGCCCTCTGCGACTGTAAGGCGTGTTGCTATGATTTTGCAGTTTGTTTTTTCTCATAAGACCTTTCAAGCGGCTTGAAGCTGTACCATACACAGGGAGTGGCTCCTTTTCTGCAGGGGCCTTAGGGGAAGGAGAGGTTTCCCCTGGGGGTTTAGTAGAATTCTGGGACATGGCTACACTCTGTAGACGTGAGCTGAAGGACTGTAGCAAGGAGGCTAACAGGGTGCTTTCCCCAGCATGAGGAGACCCCTCCAGACCTCCATTTTGTATGGCTCCTCCTTGACCGTTCATTTCAACTGAGGGCGAGCTTATCCGCTGGCTTGCTGAGTCATTCCAGGCCCCAGAGCGCAGTAGGCGGGCCTTCTTTAGGTGCTGTGAAGCACCCAGGGACGGCCCATTGGTTCCAGCGGCTGGAGCAGTGGGTCCATGAGTAGGCGGTCTGCCCCCTTTGTCCACCTGCTGCTGGTTGCTATGGGCAGCCTCAGACCTCCCGCCTACCGTGGCCCCAGGCCCGGCCACCACTGGATGCATCAGTAAACCTTCCAGATAAGTTAGAACAGCTGAATCCTTGTGTGTCTCAGGGCCAGGCTCCTCCCCATGAGTCATGTTCAATACTAGGATCCCCTCGTATAGTTCAGTACTGTGAGCGGAAAACAATGTCCACTAGGTCATTTGGGTGACAGAGGTACGTCCCAAATATCAAAAAATGTGTTTGGCGGGGTTAAACAGCTCAGATTAGATCCTGTGAAGTGGGCCAGTCAGCTCTATGTTGAAACAGCCTCTGTAGGTGAAGGTCTGCTGCAGGTGGGCCTCCCAAGCATTGTCATATGTCCTTAAACACAGCACGCTCCCAGAAGGCCCAGCCCCAGGCCTAAGAGAGGAGCTGGAGTGGAGAAACCAAGATGTAGATGTTTGGGATGTCTGTCCAAGGGTCAGGCTGTGGTTCTGCCAGTGGCGCCTTTCAGCTTTGCAGACCTCTCATTGGGGACCTGTGGGAGTGAGCGATAGGCAGAAAAGAGGCAGGGAGGGGTGGAGGGAATGGAGAGAGAAGAGAAAGTGTGTGAGAAGCTGGGATTTGCACAGCACTATATCACATTCATTTCAGCACCTTGTCTGCCATCTCTGTTACTTAGCAACATTTCAGATTGACTGCACACGGCTCCTTCTCCTCAGCACTCTCCCCTCTCAGCCACCCAGCAGACGACAAATGTAGATTACAACTGATTGGATCCAAATTGAAAATTCAAGCCCACTACCTTGAAAACATTCAGGTCTTGAGCTATAAGACCCTCACAGCGATGTCTTTCAAAAGTGAAGGGTCTTATGAGAGCTGTGAATAATTTCTTATGCAGCTTGTCATTTCAGTGGATTATCCCCCCTACCAACACCACCCCCTGCTCCTTATGCACTTGAGATGCAACCTTCAGTATGTATGAAGATGAAGCCTCCCACCCAGTCCCCCACATGTATCTGAACAGGCATTGAAGCATGACTGTAATAACTAGTGGCTATTGTTACACAGCTTGTATAATATAAATGTATTCTGATTTTTTTTTTATATGGACATACACATTCTTTTTAGAAAAACCTGAAACAATTTGCTGGCTTTGATTGTTGAACACACTTCCAACTGAACATCTCCCAGCAGGTTTAAATGAATAATTTCAAACCTGCTGTATGTAAAAGATCAAAGTGGTTTAATAGACAGCTTTGAAAAGGCAAAGGAATGAAAGCAAAAACATCAAAATACTGATATCTGATGTGCATTTTGAAGATGGGGGAGGAAAGAGTGAGAATCTGTTGCACCTGTCACAGCCCACCCCTGTCAGGGCAGAGTCCCTGACACTGGGGTGACCATGGTGCCAGTTGCCATGACAGTGTCAGTGGTGCTGCCCTGAGAGACCTCTGCTGTGAACCCTGTCAGCGTGGTTTCTGTGGATACAGGACACCGCAGACAGCCCTGGCCGTCTCATAAAGGTTAATTAATACAGAGTTTCCACCTCGCTTCAGCTGCTGTCCGTGTCCTTTCCTGGTGCTGCTCTCACCTTCGGTGTCCACTGAGTGGACCAACATCGCAGGTCACACAACAGGACACTGGACAGCAGTCCTTGATAATGATGAAAGGCTAGGGCAACCCACGCAGTTGCTAGTTTAAATACCTTGAGAGAGCTGCATTGAAGCCAGAAAAAGCTGCCTCCTAATCAGGCAGAAATCCAACCTTGTGGTCCAAGTCCACGGGCTGGCCTGACAGTAAGGGCAGTGAGGTGCCACTTTAATGCCACCAGAAAAAAGAGCAGGGATTAGAACTCGTCTCAACCTTATCTGAGCACAATTACGTCTGCTGGGCTGCAGGAAAACAATCAGGTCTTCTTTGTTAGCGCCTCTTCAAAGCCAGCTCCACAGACTGAGCAAATGTTTTCAAATGTGAAACATGGCATTGCACACAAAAACTTCACTTAGATTGGCTCATCAGTGTCAATTACCTTTTGAAGGCCACCTCAAGCTGTTGACCTAAATCTGACAACAACAAAAGCCAACCTGGTCACACTGGCCCATCTGACGTCTGCTGTCATGCTAATCTTAGATGCTCAGGATTAGGGCTATTTTCCTGCCAGTAAGCTTAGTGCAATTATAATAGAAGGCCCTGTAACACTGTGTTTGATCAGCATGGCAAACATGCACATGTTTACCTTAAACACAGCCTGGAAACCGTAACTAATGTGGCTTGATACAGCCCCCAAGATAGAGCCAAAAAATATAAATAGAAAAAGAAAGACTGACACGGTTTCAACATGGAAAATGCTGTTAATCTCTTTACTGCTGGCAGTGAACCTTTGGAATTACAGTTGACCTTGTCTGTGTTTTTGCCCAAAGAAACTTCAATAGAGCAGACAAGGCTGCACAGGGACACTGCACTGAATTCATTTATATACAGCACAGCTACTGCATACTCCATCTCACATAAACTACAAATAACTCTTTCAACAAAGTGGGGACCTTCAGGCTCTTGAGAGACATGTAACAACACAGCATGTATCTCAAAGCCCTGGCACAGTGCAAGGGCAAGAAGAAATCTGTTCTTTTCTGCGACAGTGCTCTGTTAACAAATAAATGACCTTAATATAGGAAAAGCTGTCCTCTATAGCGAGCCCCTAAAGCACTGGGCCCTCCTCCCTTCCCTTCTCACTATGTGTGATCTGTGCATTACTATTACATTATCTTCCCTGGTGTATACATTGAAAATGACCTTACACATCTGTTAACATGTCATCTCATTGGTGGTGGCACCCAAAAAGCCTGACCTCCACCCCATCCCCCACTGTGGGAAACCAGAAGGGCCAATGAGCAGCTCCACACTTTCTGTGGTGATTATCCATTATCCTTGACAATGTCAGCCAATGACAGAGCAGGCACAATCCTAACGTGATTTTTACCTCTACAGTGGGCCGTACACATGTGAGGATGTGAGAGGGAGGCCAAGTGACAGGAGAAGGGGAGAGCTTCATCATCCCCTGGTCGCTCCACTCTTCATTTATTACTGTCTGTCTTGCTCTTCTTGTGCTTAAAGACGGGAACAGGAAAGGTCACTGCTCTCTCAGCCACTTTCTGAGATATGAGGCATTACCACCGAGTGACATACAACTGTGCCAATGCAGATGTCATGGATTAGATTTGGACAAGTGACCTTCTCTGGCTCACCAACCTTCAGATTACACACACTATCACCCAGACAGACATTCTCACCAAGCACAGCACTGCTCCTGCTTTATCTTTTGAGTTAATAATGACCTTCATTTTCAGGCATTTAAGCCATTTAAAATGTATGAGACCAAACAAAAGAATTAAGAGGCAGAGCCATAGGAGTGCCAGTTAAAGTCAAGGTCATTCATGCCGCCAAGGCTTTTCCAGTTGATGCAACAGCTGGTGTCCATGCAAAGCTCTGGGCGTTAATAAAAAGTGACAATGCTGCCCAAGTGGTGTGTATTACTAATGTCTGACACCAGCCTGGCAGATGCGTTCTCCATGCATTTAAGAGGAGTCAAGGTTAAAAGAATTTAAAGGAGAGGCGATGCCTAAACACTATTATATCATGTAATCTGCAGCACACACAATGGGGGAGCTCACTTACACATGCGCCATGACCGCTATTTGTAAATTCAATATGGCCTGACATGATTAAATAAGACAAAACATAAGCTACCTGACCAAAAGCACTTGTTCCAACTCCTCCACCAATGCCTGAGTGCACCTGAGGAAAGGTGTATTAAAGCTCTTGTTCACCTTGAAAGTGGTAAACAACAAGAACAACATGCTATTGAACAGCGGGAGAGCTCCAACAAGAAATTGTTTTTGTAGATAAGTCAATCAGGACAAACTAACACTGAAATGCAAGCCACAGACACAAGCAGATCCACACAAAGAGAACTAGGGCACTCTGACCCACTTCTTAGGATGCACTGACCAAACAAGTCATGCACAGAGTGCACGCCCCCATGTGCTCCAACACAGAGCCGTGCATGGAGCTCACATAAAGGAAATGTGATCCACCTCTGCTATAGTCAGGCCTCTAGTGCTAATCCACTGGGACAAACCACTCTGCTCAGAACACTTGAATACGAGGAATAATGTGCATCAAATGAGATGGGACCGGAGCTATAAAGTCCTTGGCCTGCATCTGCCGTGAGATGGCCAACATGGGGGCAGATTTTAACAGGCTTCATCAGTACAGAGAGTTCTCAGGGTGGAGAGAGAGAGAGCATACTCTGATGAGTCATCGGAGCAGTCCAGGCGCAGCTGACTGGTGAAGAGTCTATGTGAGTTGATGATACTGCCTCCGTACTGTAACTTACATACTTAGACTGCATGGATGTGCTTACAAAAAACGTGTGTGGCCATAGTAAATATTTGTGTGCCTTTTCAAAGACCCACCCAAGGGCCATTTCCTGAGCGACTGAGAATTAGTGCTCCAATTAAACACACACACATTCCTTCTTAATGAGCCGTGGCCGCTATCAATCTATACCTGATTCATTTCTATTGGGCTCTGAGGTAATCTTCTAACATCGCCTGTCCAAAATGGTGCTCATTTCCCCTGCCGAAACAACACACAGTTTCCATTTGTAAACACAGAGTTGGAAATAGGAACAGCTGATTGCCCACGGTAAGGGCCAAAAGGCAGAGCAAAGCTTTTGAAGCAGACTGCAGCGGCGAAGTCTGAAGGGAACGAGCTGCTATGCAATCGAGATCAAATGTCCCACTGTCAGGCTGCCCCAAAAACCGGATAAAACCAGCTAAAAACCTTGGCCTTTAATGAATCATTTCCATAATATCCTTGGCATCAGTCCCAAGAAGGCCATTGCAATGAGTCAGCAAGATGTCTGACTTTATTGGGTTAAAAAAGTGCACTTTTTTTTTACTGAGTAAATTAAAATGGTTTGGAATAAAATTGTATGTGACAGAGAGTATAGAAGACAGACATATCATGCATTCACTATTACCCATATGTATATTTACTTTGCCATGGATTTGAAAAGGTCTTAGAATTGTCTTGAGCATTACACGCTCAAGAAGAAACGAATTATGGCCTACTCAGATTTAAACTGGATTTCAAAAATGCATGCAAGCACAGGAACATGCATAAGCACAACTGGGGAACTCTACATTCACAGAGAACCAGCGCATGTCAATGGTGCACTCCGATATAGCCAAGAGAGGCATTCAACTGGACCTGGCAAAATATATTTCACAACTTTCCCATTTCACAATCTTTCTAAACTTTAATGACTAATCACTTAACTATAGGAATTACAGGAACGAAGTTTCAGCACTAATGTAAACATAGTGAAAGTACCTTTTGTACTGGCCCTCAGCCTGAAGAATTGTATTGATTCTGCCAGGGCAGATAATAAATGTAACGGCATTATGATTACCAACATTTCTCCATCCATCTCTGGTTCACCTGAGTCCAAACACTATTTAAAGTTGCCCCATTAAAAGGTACCTGCTACATCTCTTAGATAAATTTAACCCAATAAAGTATAAAACAATTATGTGTAACCTTTTCTGGGAAAATCTCCTGAGCCACACCAATTCAGTTGGCACAGCAGCCGAGCTGAACGCATGCCAGCGACCAGGAGACTTCAATAAGATTAGCCGTACACCTGATGTCCAGTCCTGCACTTGTGGAGCAAAAGGTGGTGCAACCTACAATCACAGCGACAGCAGAGTTCTCACTGTCAAACTGGTTAGGTGTTAGAATGCTATTAATACACAACTGTGTCTTATTTATGGGGTAAGGCAGACACCTGTAAAACAGGAAGTCACTTAGTGAGTCAACAACCCAAACTAAACACAGATTCTAAAAATGCCATAAAGGATTATTCTCATAAAAATGTGTCAAACACCCGTGTCTGTAAAACAAGTCACTTTTGTCTAGTACAGTGTCTGTTGTCATCGCACAACTTGGAGAAAATGGAAAGAGTCCCTTTGAAGCAAAGCTGCACTGAAAGACAATTGCACAAGAGATTATCAGGAAATATTCACCATTGTACCCACTGGGCAAAGTGTTTCATGCTACAGTCAACATCCAAAATCTCAGATTTCATTTTTTTTTTTTTAAATCAGACGTGTCCTAAAAAGAACATTAACAAATAGGGCTCAGTCAATATGGCATAAAAAGAGAGAGGAGGCAGCATGTAATTACTAGTGTAGTATCTATTTTAAAATGGAAATGGAAAAGAGTAGCTAATGGGAAAATATGCAGTTATACGTATTTTAGTGAGGACTTCGTATACCACCTGCAAGACAGGCCCATTATCCGGGGTTGTTTAATGTTTTTTTTGTGGTCACTGGATACATTTTTCAATCTATTATTTTACTATTCATACCACAAGCCCGGCTATTGATAATGGCCTATTACACTTGATGTACAGTTTGACCTGGCCTTAATGGCTGAATAATATTCTAGCAATATTAGTAGTATTATGTCTAAGTCATTGTGGTTGTTAATCCTGGTTGTCATCAGTCAAAGTGCTGCTCTTTATTCCCACACAAAGGTTAATTGCCGTAATTGCCTTCACTTGTCAGCTCAGGTACACAACCCCTTAATCAGTGCTGAAGGACAATATGAGGAATTTGATAATCACGCATAACGGTCCATAATTGCAAACTAGGTAACAAAAACGATCCCGGTAGTTTTCCTTTTTGGCTGCGGATTGATCTTAATTGCGGCCGACTGTAACCACACTAATTGTCATCCCCCTTGCAGACGAGCATAGGGCCAAGGCTCCCAGGAAATGAGTCTGTCTTTCCCAGCCAGGCATTGACTATTAAATCAGACAGAAACCGATAGACAAGGCCAACGCCCAATTGCAACAGCCTATTACTTCTCTGTAATGAAGGTGATCGTGGGGAGTGAGAGAAGTGTCCAGAGGTAAACACTAGGCCTGTCACGATAACAGATTTTGATATATTGCTGAAGTAAATATAGACGATAATATTGAAACAAATTTATGTCACTGACACAAAAACTCAAGAGCATTTAAACCACAAAAATACTAAATAAATCTACAATATTGTTCAAAAATCATGAGCTGCAACAAATAAATAGCTGAAAAACACTAAACACTTCAATACTTAGTTTGTAATGAGTCATAGAAGTTATTAATTCAACCTTCTATGGCTCATATCTTATCATATAGCCAAAAAATAACCACAAATTTCCCCGTAGTGCAAAGAAAAAGCATACACGATAAATACTGACCCCAAAAATATATTGTTCCAGCTTTCATATATTGAACGATAAGTCAATATAGTATTTATAGCAATAGGCCTAGTAAACACATTCAAAAAGTTAAAGTTGGAAATGTTCTGCTGTAGCACTAGCATGGGGAGAGACTGAGAGTAGACACACACCACACTTTGGTCCCTTGTCATCCTTGGCTATGGAGGCTGATACAGGTAAAGTGCAGTAATCAATTTGCTCTACTGGCAGGAGCACTCCCTTAGAATACTAATAAGCCCCCACCTCCATCCACTATACACTTCCTGGCCAGGTCTCCCTCTCCTCTCCTCCTCTTCCTCCTCCCCTTCTGCTTTTCTCCTTTGGCGTTCACCTTTCTCATGACTTGACACCCCCCCAGTGCCCCAGACCTGACCAAATGCTAAAGGAGGGCGGGCTGTCTTCGGCACAGATAACTGCTGCCACTAATCAAGCCTACGTGCACCGGGCCGTGGGATTAAAAGAGCTTGCACAGCTTGACTCAGGCACTGAATGGTTGTTGGCACAGACACACACACACATACACACACACGCACACACATGAGGTCAAAATAAAAAAATAAAAAAAACCTATAGGGTAGCCTGCTGCGTCTCATTCCAGAAAGGCAGACACACAAAAACTCTGAAGTCACATACAAGCAAACACCACAACAAGGTCAACTTAAAAGCTAATGTTAGGTGAACATTCTCGGGCTATAAAAGAACACACACGCAAGAAGATTACATCTAAATTTACTCCGTCAGTCAGAACAGCACAGAGCCACCTTCACTTCTATCTCTCAGAACACATGTCACGCAGGAGCCAAGCGTTCAGCATCCAGAGCGAAAAAAGGAGTCAACAGTGAATTGACAAGACCTTAATTCTTGTTCGTTTTTCATTTGCGGAGACGGCTTAAAGGGGGTCTGTGCGGCGTATCAAACACAGTGGAGTTGCCTGGGGGCTGTACTGACGCTTCCTACTCACTGTAACGCTGCATGTTATATACAGCAGAGTGCCAGAGAGACCACGCCATCCTATGCATCAGCAGGGATATTTCATTATGTACATAACGAGTGCCATTAATCGCTCTTAACAAGGGGACAGAGCCTCACCTTGGCAGTCTCACATGCACAGCGGGAAGGTTGAGGGGGCGGGGGCATGGAAATATCTATAGTGAACACCAGAAATTAAAATTCAACACACTCAAGGATCCGCCAGCGCTGTCGCCTCCCGCCTCCTCTTCCTCTTTGACCGACCACATCGAGGAGGCCTAGGGGTATGTGCGCAGATGGAGGCGAGCCAGCAGTCATATAGAGGAAGATAGACACATAAAAAGTAAGGGGAGAGAGGGCAGAGAGGGGTAAATATATAAATAAATAAGGGAAAATGCCGCAGTGGTGGCAGCCAGCGGGGGTTTGTGCCCTTGACACACTGACACGGGCTATAGAGGGAAGAGAGGGGAGGGGGCGCTGTCATGTGGCACTTGTCATTCGCCTGATCACCCGCCTGTCCACCCGGTCACTGGTCCGCCTGACCACCTGCCGCCCCCCCCACGCCCTTCTTTTATTCACCACCGCACCTCAGTACCACCTCAGCACCACCCCATGACCTCATCCTCCCGTGACCTGCGCTGTTCCGCCCCTCCTCTGGCACTGATGCCCGACTATGCCCTGCCTCTATCTCTCTCCGCATTCCTGCCCCACCCCTCAGCGTCTCCCCTCCCCCTCCCACCGCGGTGCAGCAAGGTCAGGCAGGTCACCGTGTCCTCATCTGTAATCCGCTGCCATTCGTCAGCAGCAGCAGCGAGCCCGGCCCGGGCTGGAGGAGAGGAGAGACAGGGAGGAGAGGGAGGCAGGCGTGCGGACGAGGGGAGAATGCCCAATTAGGCAGCTGTCACACACACACAGAGAAACAGAAACACGCACAGAGACACACACACTGAGACACGAGCACACACACAAGCACGAAGAGACACACACACACACACACAGTAGAGCGGGCTGGAGAAAGACAGAGGGAGGGTGAGAGGATGCAGAATCAGCCTACTGTCCACAGACTGTATAGAGGGGGTGGGATGTGCATGAGGGGGCATATGAACCTTTCAGCTGGAAGTGTTTTCATGTTGGGAGAAAGGGGAGAAAAATAAAACTTTCTATGGCAGCATAACTCAGGTTGCAATACAAGGGAATAAATACGCCTACAACAATAATTACAGGTAACCAAACTCAACCACAACTGACATGTTATTAATTGACCAAAAGCACATTTTGATGCAACTATATTATTTACAGCTAACCAAATGGTGAGTCAACCCTTTGTTCAAGTAATTATTTGGACTTTGGATGATCAGTGACAGAGAACATACTGTATTAAACAAGGAAAGAGGCAAAGTTAAACGTGCACTGCGTAACATTTCTAGTGGAGGGTCTGCCACCTGCTTGTCTCCATTGGAAATGCTTTATCTAGAATGTTCCACAGTTCAGATCTGTGGAGAGTCACCCCTCTTCACAGAAGGTATTATTGGATTTTTGAGCAATAGAAACACCTCTAATGAATAAATGCTATATGGATATTTTTCATGTCATACCATGGAATATTCTAGGCAAAGCAATAACTTTCACTGTTGGAAAATGAAGACCATATTGAGTATTCTGTTGAGTGCTCCTTTCCACATCAGACAAAAAGTTTAAGAAAAGTAACAGATTCAAACCAAACCCCAAACTGTCTTCAAGTTTTTGACAGACACGAGCAGCGGTTCACAGACTGGACACATTCTTTATTGCCCCGGACGAGCAGAAGATATCAAATGGGTGACAAATATCCTATAATCGAATCATTCATCACGGGCAAACACATCTGTTTTGAGTAATGGGAAAACTAATCAGCAAAAATGATACAGAGAAGACTCTACGCCAGGGACTGCGAAGATTTATGCTAGGACGATCCGAGACTCCAGCCTGTATGTATTGATTGTTTAGTCTAAATGCTCCGCCGTTTAATCAAAAAGGAAGAGTTCAAAATGGTGTTTATACCAGGCTAGTGGAATCCCAGAGTGATACAAAATGACACAATTTTTCCTTCCTCAAGTCTTTTCCAAAAATGTCAAAGGTTATTGGGGTTTAGTGGGGTTTCAAATCCAGCTTTGAGTGGTTGAGTGTTCGGAAGGATTGCGTCAGTGGTGCGAGGGACACTTATCCGGTAAATCCTGTCTAAGAAGAGAGTGCAGTTCATACTGGGCTACATGTCATACGCTATGGATACATATGTTCTTGTACAGCCCAAGGGAGGCTCTCACGTAACTGCAGGTGTCTGGGTTAAATTACGATATTCTCCCCACCATGTGCACAGAATACAGGGGAAAAGACGAGCCTGAGCGTATATAGTGTCCACTGTTACACTTCTATTGTTGCACACTGGAATCCCTTTAAGCAACACTAAGCCAGGTGGATGGATTACTGTACATTACTGTATGAGCCATGTTGTAAAATATGCTATCTGAGAGGTGAGGCCAAAAAAAGATTAAGACTTAACCCTTTTCATACATCACCCACTATCACTGCAACAAGTTACAGGTAAGGTGTATTTTTCTCACAGTGGAGCAACATGATAGCCTGAACTATTAACTTTGCACAACCCGTGTTTAAATGATATTACATGAAGTGTGTATATGTGTAAAATGTTCAATGTGGCACCAACACATAAACAATGCCCCTTTCTTTGGGTGGCTTTGAGTCTGTATGTAACTTATTTGCCGTGAAGATCGGCAGCTCTACGCAAAATCATAGAACCAGAAGGAGCGGGACAGTTAAGGGCAGCGTTTGACTTTGCTGGTTTAATGAATTATGAATTTAATAGTTTATTCTAATATGTGAAGCCTTTTCACATAACATAAAATACACCATCTGTTGATTATTGTATTGTCCAAATACAAGAAACTTAAATGAATACCAACATAATGAGTCGCATTAAAAATGACAACAATGCTACACTAAACAATATGGTAATATGTGTCACTTCTCCTTATACATCTGTATCCATGTGGCCCCACCCTTCTAAAAGATTGTTATTCTAATGAGTCAGTGGTTTTTGGCTCGAGCTCGCCTTCTTCTTGCTGTGCTGAAAGTACCTAAAGTGCACCCAAAGTCTGCTGATTGTAATCTGTGATGTCATATTGATGCATAGCCTGAAGCTACTCCATTAGCGGCCCACAAGACTGACTTTGGACTCAAACAATGTCTGCTTGTACTTTTACATCTAGGAGGAAATTTAGATGATAGGAGAGCTATTAGTTCTGTTCCAGAAAACACAGCCTTATCGGCGTCCAAAATCCCGGGTACGTTCACCTTGTAGCACTTTTACAATTCACTGTAAGGAGTCAATGATGTAAAATGGTGTAAAAAGCACAGACAAGGACTATTTCAGCACTCAAGAGAGGGATCATAAAACTTTCTTGCTAGCCCTAAAACAAAAATGCATAAAATATTCATCTCACCATAATAATAAATGCACCACTTGGTAAGAAGGTCAAAGTTGAGGGTTACAGAACAGAGCAGGTGTTTCTTCAAGTCCATTCCCAATAGGGCTGCACGATATACTGCAGTCTGAGTTAGCACCATTTCAAATCACAAAGGCTGCAATTATTAAGATAACAGAAAAATAGAAAAACTATTTTAATTTAGAATTCTGCAAACATGTTCTGAAATGCATAGAATTCTTGTATTTATCAGTTCATATTTCAGTCTTCTCTCATGATCCTGGAGTTGTTTGCAATGTGCACTGAACAGAATCCTTCTTAAACATGAGATCTAGTTCTGAAAGGTGACTCTTGTATTAGTTTAATTTTCAATTTTTGGTCAATTCTCCTAGGCAAATGTGAACTTTGAACAGAATGCTATTATTAAAGCATAAATTGCTCATTCTAAAATCACAATGTAATGCTTGTAAAAAATAAAAATCATAATTTAATATTTTTCCCAAATCATTCCACCCTAATTGCAATTTCAAATGACATCACAACATTCTATAGGCCTATATTATTTAATACAGATGAAGTCAGCTAAAATTAATATAGTTGGTTAGTCAGGTTCAACATTTGTACATTTACGTTTTGTATATTTCATGACAAAGTACAATGTAATCAACAAAGGAAACTCTCTTGCCCCCATCAGAGAGTATGACATAATCACATTCTAGCATCTAAAAACCACCAATATTTATTTTTCTAACCTTGTCCAGCGAAGTCTCTCAGTGAGTCTTGATGAGCATTGCTGTGTGTGAAAAGACATTTGTCCTCAATATGCAACCACAATGAAACAGGGAGTGCAAGATGACACCCGATTGACCAATGGACATAACATGAGTACAGCGTCAACAAAAGCGAAACGGACAAGTGGGCCCGTGTCTAGTGTACACACAGAACTCCAGCGCGCGCTCTGAGGGAAGCAGGCTGACATTTACAGGCGCCACTTTAGCTCATGTATTTATTATATCACTTGACCTTTCGGTTTGATGAAACGGGCGGTCGTCACATCACTGCAAGGTAGTTAAAGCACAAGATAGTAAAGAACATTCAATTTATAGTCCCTTGTCTTACAGAGCCAGTGTACTGCTCATTAATGGTGAACTTTTAACAAGTCATTTCAGGTCTTGACCGCGCAGTTGTGTCTTTAAAGGTACACTATGTAACTTTTTCAATTGGAGGGTGTGACTGTTTTCTCCATGGAGATTTAATTACATTGCCACATATTATATTACGTTTCACAGTATGGCATTACACTACAGGCAGACAAGCAGATGATCCCACCAGTTCCAGGTCTGATCTGTGGAGAGGTGTGTTTTTAAAGATATTCTAGAATATTAGAAATTAATAATTGAATAAACGTGTGTTAGATTTATGTTTAATACAATACAGTGGAACATTCCAGATAAGGCGATAATCTCCATGGCGGCGGACCCCCCACTGGAGAGTTGTGTTTTATAATAGGATTTCTATGGTAGCTGCTTTAGATTTCACATAGAACACATGAAGCAAATTATCAGAAAAAGAAAAATATCTTTGTGCCAATGTGTGACTGAAGTGTGAATATAGTTCAAGTTTGACTCAGCAGTAAAGTCAGTACACTGGATATCATAAGCTTGACAAGTCTCATCTTCTTACTGTAATGTATGGACATGAATAAATGCATGTATCCATTTAGTAAGTGGAGAGTAAAATGTGAACGAATGCAGAACTGTCTATTACAGCTGGCAGGAGCTACCTGCCACCCCCGCCCTCTACACTCTATTTCTCTAAACTACACGGGTACAGTCTAGTGAAGACTGATTGGTGAAAAAGGTGACATTCACTGGAGCTGAAACCCCTTCAGCCCCAACCCTCAACTCAAGCACATTTGGAGGCAGCCATCGGTTCACTGTCCCTTTAAATAACTTTAAGACCTTTTTTCTCTTCTCTACCTCCCTCCCCAGAGCTTTATCACAGTGACTCCTCTCCTCTCTTCCATCCCTCCCTCTTTCACACACACAGTACAGCCTGTAGTGTATGTGTGGTTGGCAACTACAAAGCAGTTAGCCAAGCATCTCTTGGCTCAAGTGTGTAGAGAATAAGACACTCTCATTACTGCCCTTATACAGCTCCCGCCCTCACAAAATCCACTACACGAGCAGAATGTCACACAAGAAGTAGTGCGGTTACTCTTCACTAGTGCAACCAAACTCTGCACGTTTGTATGTACATGTGTGCGACAGCCTGCCCTGCCCTCACCCCACCCCACCCCCCCCTTCCTCTTCCTCTTTAATGTCACAGGACTAGCTCATATGACCTTGAGCACCCGCGTTGGCACGGCAATAGCGAGAGCTGCCTTGCCTGCGGGCGCCCTTGAACTGGATCTGCAAGACAAAAAAAAGCCTTCACGCAGCCTGATAGACATCTCAGCCCCCCACCGCCCCCACATATCCTCTGCAACCCTCCCTCTCCTCCTCAGCTCTTTTATTCAATCGACGCCACTCCTTATCTGTTACCCTGGTGGGAAGAGATTTATCAGGATGCTGTATCTTTAACCTCTCTATCAGACTTGAGATACAAACAGAATTTCAAAATGTCTGACCGCGCTTGTGCCCATTTATTTTTAAACCTCCAGCACCACCACTTCCTCCTCCCCCCTGTGCCATTTCAGGAAAGAGCTTCTTGGTAGGAGCACTACAGTCATGAGGAAGTGGAGTCCTCAGTAGAATACACCTGTGTGGAGATGGATCCACTGACAGTACAGAGGTGGTGTTTATGAGCGAGGAAATACCAGACTGTTTTTCCTCCCTGATCTGCCCTGAGCCGCTGGCACACACTGACCTGTAGCTTCAAAACAAACACTAACAAAACCGCTTTCCAAGGATGAACGCAGCCACAGCAGCCAATCAGAGACTGGGGCTGAGTGAGTCGGCGGGGCTTGAATGAGAAGTGTTTTGACAAGCTGATGGTGACCTGCTATGTCCCTGTTCAGACCTCTGTTTCTCCACAGTAAACACAGTCCATAGAGCAAAGTCTGCAGGTCGGTCCACTGTCCATGTGTGCATGTGTGTTAGTTAACAGTAACAGCACAGGGAGCAGTTATCTCAATACAAATATTATGCAGCACCCTCCCTTCTGCTAAACCAGGCCACTGAGGTTCAAGTAATACAGTCAATATTTGCATTTCCCTCTTAAAAGTGGTGTGCTCTGATGCTGGTGAATAATGACGAAAGGGCCTTTCTTTTAAACTTAAATCTTACTTGCTAGCAAGACTAAGCAGTGCTGAAATTGAACAAGAAGAACGGAGTTCACATTTCCCCAACTATCAAATCAAATGTTAAATATTGTGACATGTTCACATTAAGGCATTACTACTGACAACAAACTAGGGATGTGCAATGAATCAACTTTTAACCAAGATTGAGTCATTTTTTAATTGACAATGATTAGCCTGGGTTTTTAAGAGGTCAACAGCCAATTTTCTGTAAAAGCATGTGGAAATACTGAATGATCGATATAAGGAAAAAAATCTAACCTTCCATACTTGTTGCACAGCTAAATAAATACTAACAATACAACTAAGTTGTTAAACGTTTTCTATAAGCAAATTAGAGCATATACGACGTGTGGTCTTACACTGCATCCTGTGGTGCATATATGCAGCGACAGACAAGGACACAGGTCCCATTTAAGGGCTTGTCTGAGCTAAGAGCTCCGTAACTGCTCATGGAGGTGCTCTGCCTGCAGCAGACAGTTTGGACGCAGAGTGGCCCAGCCCTCCCACGGCTTCCCTTCATGCCTGACCTTTCCAAACTGTAATGTTATCACATGTCATACGCCGGCCTGCTGGAAACCATCTGCTAAAGGCGGCGCTGTGGTGGCTCCCTGTCTCTGCATGAAGAAAGAAAGGAAAAGGAAAACATGCTGTTGGCTGGAGTGGTGCGGTACTGGTCTGGACTGGTCTGTGCCCAGCATGGGTCAGCTACACACACAGACAAGCAAAGACAGAGACACATAAAACCAGGCAGAGCCGGAGGAACAGACAGAGGGACTGATATTTAATATAGACTTTGATACCACAATGATAATTTCAAACTGACTGTAATTACTACCTGGTTGAGCTAAAGATCATTGTAAAACTGTTCAGGAAAGGTCAAATTTTGTGTTTATGTGATTGTTTTTAGTATTGATAGCTGTTCAATTGAGCATCTAGTTTCATTCAATACTAGTTTTAGTATCTGATTTACAATCTGAGACACACATAGACAGGCAGAAAGAGTGAAAGTTGCACAACGTCAGAATCTGCACTACCGAAGGACACCAGCCACGAGCCGCTCCTCAATTAGCAGTGAGGGGCGTTGGCTACGAGACATCAAGTTCTGGGAATAACACGAGCAGGTCTGCAGAGTGCCCAGTCCATGCACTACTGTGTGTGTGTGTGTGTGTGTATGTGTATGTGTGTGTATATGTGTGTCTATATGTGTAGATGTGCATGTGTATGTATGTGTGTATGTATATATGTGTGTATATGTGTGCGCTAACTAGAGCTAATCCAATCCCCCAACATGCTTAGCCCCACCTCAGGGTATTATATTATGTTTGTTAGTCTGACACCTTGGCTAATAGGGCTGTTTCAACACTGAAACCAATATGATTATTATTAGCCTTTTCACCCCTGTTATGAATGCTCAGAGTTTTTCCACAGAAGAGATCTTTCACATCAAAAAGTCTGGTCAGATTGTAAGTATTAAACATTCATACGACAGCAAGACCCTTCCCCCTTTTTCACCCTTCTCCTTGGTACATTCAAAACTATGTAGTAGTGGAGAAGCAATGAAAAAAAGGTCTCAGCTTCACTGGACGGTAAATACTGACCAAAAATAACTAAAATCAGTATACCAATAACGATATTCAGATGATGATATTTCAAACCAACAGGTGTGTTCCAACATGTCTTTATTGAAGTGGAAATATCAGATAAATGTAAAATCACTTTTGAGGATAATTTTACAAATCACATACTCAAAAAATTCAATTATTTTCCTTTTTTTTTTTTTTAATCTGTTCTTTTTGCAGAATTTTTATTATAAACCAGAAACCCACAGTTCTTCAGGGTTCACCACCATTATTCATGAAGGAAATCCAAAACAAGTGTCTATTCTGATTTGTCTACAGGCAAGGCAACAACAACAAAGTCAATACAAAACACTGGATTTCACTAATTTACTACATGTACAAGTGGAAGAAACTAAAAAAATGCAAGACAGTGAATGATGGGGGACATGACCGGGGTTAACACAGTATACTATTAGTATAAATAATTCAAATAAATTGAAGTTAAGTGAACAAACATATCAGAGCACCACAACTGGACAGAGCAGGGCTGTATAGGTAGCGGAAAGTCAATTGTATTATTTTCAATGTATTAACAATTTGCTGTTGGACTTCATCATATTATATTTGGCATAATCATTCTGTTTTTGTCAGAACGGCTCCAAAGTGACTCATTTTAGTAAAAATAACCTTAAGGACATTCAGTTCTGATACTGCAGAGCGCATGGACAGAAAGGGATAATTTCACATGTCTGGTTTTGGCACAGATGATATGCAAAGAGGTCATGCAGCTGAATAAGCATCTGTATTGCTCATTTCTAAACCACAGTTGAACTTGGTACAGTAAATAACCTGACCTGAATAAAGTCGAGCAAATCTGGGAGAAAGCGCTCTATATTTAGAAAACAGCTCGCGTGTGTCAGAAAGAGAAATGTGAAAGGATCCTTTACTTAAAAGAGTGCACGGCTCAGGCTTTGAGCTTGTCAGGTCTGACTGCAGTAATCAAACGCTATTACCACAGACTGAGAGGGGAGAGCGGGACTTAAGGGAGGTGGTTGTGCGGTGACGGCTCAGTGCTGCTGCAGCCTTATATGTTCGCACAGGCTGGTGTTTTTGAAGTGTGGCACTGGGGAGTGAGGAGGGACCTCGCTGCTCAGCTTGGGGCGTATAATCTATGGTTCATTTGCAGCTTTTCTCCCCACTATGACAAGCCGTTTACAAGACGTAGCCTCTGCTGCTGACCCAGTTCTGAGTGGCTGCGTTTGGCGACAGGGCCCTGCCTCCCCATCAGGCCCTGCTCCACTCTAACTGACGATAACACCGCCACCCTCTGCCGCCGTGAACTGTGGGAAAAAAATAGGTCACCCTGACCCACTTTTTATTTTTTTCTCTTCCTCTCCCTAAGATCGTGTGAGGAGTTCTGCAGAGCGTGATGAAGGGAGACAGAAACAAAGGAAGAAAAAATCTCCATGGGCACACAATTTACTTGTAGTACTAAGGTATTGTATTTGAAACTTGTCTCCACTAGCACTCCACTGTACTCATCATTACATGCTTACCCATAAACTTGTGTTTTTCCACAACAGACTTCAGACATGTCATAGAAAAAATGTTTAGATTGAATTGAACATTGACAATGAATATGTCCAAACTGCAATGTTTATAGAAATGCATTTGCCAAAATGATAGAGGAAAGTAAACAAGGGAGCTGTGTATCTCTGCCACTGTAGCTATGACGCTACATGGTGAGTGAATGCCAATTTGAGCAGTTTGCATATTCAAATTTTTATGGCGTGTACCATTATAAAACAGTGAAACCTGAGGGCCCGGTCTCATGGAACTGGGAGAACTGAAGAAATACAGAATTCCAGATGTTAGCACCCAGCGCAAATGTGTGAAAATAAATGCGTAGTAAAGCCAAGTATGAGTTTTTTATGTTTTTTTTTTTTTAAGTCTTTCAGTTACACCAAGCATTAGGACCACTGCAATAATATTGGAGTGTATTTGACTTCAGCTCCCTTCTCAGTATATCTTTGCATGTTTGTTGCTGGGGTTGTGATCTTGACATGGACTCATTTCGTCTCGGCCATTACTTAGTGCAATCTTGACTCCAGAGCTCCCTCTTAACACTGCAGCCCTGTTTTCTTCAGTGCTTTTATCAGCTGTACGTTTGGCATAAATCCTCCCACGCCTTGATACAACAACTGCTCCCGAGGATACACACACACACACACACACACACACACACAGTAGCCCTCACCATTTCACTGTTTCATATCTGTGGCTTCAGCCCTGAATACTAAAAAGAGACCTCTAGCATTATTCAAACAGACTCCTGCTTTTTGTGGCCATTTAACACCGTCAGGAGGTATGACATGTCAAGCAGTAGGGGAAATGGGAGCGTGCGTAGGCTTGGAGAGATACTGGAGTACGAGCTGCCCTAATGCCTGCTAGCATGACACGAGGGGCGCTCTGTGTGTGGGTTAGCCTATGATGTATCAGATCACGCAGGGGAGGTTGGCATGCAAACCCTTCCTTCAATTAAGCTGGTTCATACATCCTCCCAGTAATCCTGTCTATGCATTAACCACAAGCCCTATCCGCCGACGCAATTCCCCAAAGAGCAGAATTTTCACAAAACACTTGGAAATATTTAACCCACATACACCTAGGCCTGCCACAATAATTACAATATTGACTTCAATGTATGATAGCTGCAACAATATATTTTGGGCCTCAATATTTATAGTCGGTACTTTTTTATTTTAGCTATTTTTATGCAATACCATAAGATTTCAGGTGGAGAGTAAATAACTCCTATAGCTAATTATCAGTTCATTCTGCCATGTATTTATTGCAGCTCAGTCCTTTAATGATACTGTCTATTTAAAAATAGTTTTACTGAGATTCTCCCGCTTTAGTCAGTCAGTCAGTGGCATAAAATATTCTCAATATGGATCATTCAGTGTTTCTCTGTAGCAATATATTGTGCTTCAAAATTTGTTATCGTGACAGGTGTACACCTCAGATTACTGCTTTAAATATTATTAAATATTAATGCTTTTGCCAAAAGTCATCACGCTTCCCCCTCTCATGCCACAGCGTTGCTTAGCAACCTCTGTTTAGCGTAGACTCACATCTAGGTTAATTATTACCTTTTAAAACACGTTTTGCTCTAGTGTTCTAGCGTTTTAAATATAGAGGTGGTGAGCTACTCAACATTTGCACTGGCACTTAGGTTAATGCTCCTTGTCTGAAGTGGGCCTACTTTGTGACCATTAAGCTAGTGAAAGTTTTTAAACTATACTTGAATTTCTAATACACTTAAATTGTGCGATTCAATCATAATAATGGAGGTTCCTGCTTAAATATTGGTGCACAGTAAACAAGTAAACACTGCAATAATAATAGTATGAGAAATACTTGTGTTTCTGCACTGTAATTGAAAATAATTATACAATATTTATTTCCACAATATTTCATAATTATTGCCAATATTAACAGCCAACATCTGTTTAAAGTCAGCATATGACCAATGACAGCATCCCCAATACATATTTTAGGTCAGATGCCCTTCCTAACAGCTTTTTTCAGCATTTCAAATTTCAAGGCAAGATAAGTTTATTTGTATAGCACAATTCATACACAAAGTAATTGAAAGGGCTTTACAGAATATGAAAGACATTAAAATCAGAATACAAACAAATCAAAACATAAATAATCATCATAAAATTTATATTAAAAGAAGAGAGAAGAGTGTGGAATAAAAACCTTTGAGTCATTTGCACAGCTAAGCAGAGCTGTTTAGAGCCTAGATTTAAACATTGTCAAAGTAAATTAGTATACAAGAATATTTCATTTACAATGTTAAACCTATAATCACACACATTAAAAAGCAAGAGCCTAAAAACTAGTCCTCCCTCACAAGTTGGTGGTACATGTTGCCCCCATGTTGCACACCGCTGGCAGATACTCCTGACTAACATGTGTTTGCGTGTGGACTCATTTGCATCAGCCCGTTTGACACGGCGCTCTGGAAAAACCTGAGGAGGCCTGACCTGCTGCTAAACTCCAACCAGCCTGGTGCTAAGCCACGCTACACTAACGGTGACCCAGTGCACACAAACATGCTTCTAACTCGCTCCCCCTCTGCTCCACTTTCTACCTGTGAAAAGAGTAGTAAATATGATAGAAAATAGGCTTGTATAAAAGGAGGTGGTGTAAGGTAGAGGCAGTGTTTCCCACAGTTTTATATGAAGACTATGGCGGCACAAGAGGTCCATATTTAAATCATCCATTTCTTTAATACAATATTTTGAATGTCACTTATTTATTAAAAAGGTTACTTCTATATGTTAACAATAATATTACAACATTACAAGAATAAAGTATAATTTTTTTACAATTTTTTTTTGTAGTTTTTAAACTATGGGGGTGAAAACTAGACTATGGGAGGCACCACAGTCTTCCCTAATAATGGGAAACACTGGTGGAGGTGGCAAGATTACTTGCAATCGAACTGAAATAATAATTTGAATGGACGCAATTAGCAAATCGTAAAGGGTGCCATTTTTTAAGTACCGTAATTAACTCCATGAAAAACAAAATATCTGTTTTAATTCTGGATAAAAACCGCTAACCCTGTAGTTTAGATCTGTACAAACATGTCCTGAAAGATGATTCCTTTATTAGTTTGTCAAGTTCATATTTCGGTCTTTTAGTCAATTCTTTTGGATGTGTTTAAAATGCAAACATTGAACAGAATCCCGTTTAAAAATCACTAATCAAATTAAAGATGCACTGCACAACTTTTCTGGTGGAGAGTCCGCTACCTGCTTGTCTCCATGGAGATGTTATTGCTTTGTCTTGAATGTTCCATGGCATGATATTAAACATATCCATATAGCATTTATTCATTGCTCAAAAATACAATAATTCCTTCTGTGAATAGGGGTGACTCTCCACAGATCTGAACTGTAACGTAGCATAGTGCTGTAATCTGCTTGTCTCCCTTGTGATAGATAGGTTTAATCCATACTGTGGAACATTCTAGACAAAGCAATAACAGTTTCATGAAGACAAGCAGGTGACGGACTCTCCACTAGAAATGTTATGCAGTGCACCGTGCCCGCCCTTTGCTCCACTTTCTACCTGTGTTAAGAGTAATAATAAATATGATAGGATAGAAAATAGGCCTGTATAAAATAAGGAGGTGTTATAGGGTGTCAGGTCTCAGTGTGTGACTAGAGGGGGCTGGATTTAGGTCAGAAGCAACAAGGTCAGGGCAGCATGGAAAGGGAAGGTGGCTTAGAGCGAGAGAGGCCCTGGATAACGCACTGGTCTGGTGGAGCCTGTGCCAGCGCCAGTCACGTAAACACAGTTACACAAGGCTGCTAAACCAAGGAGCAGTGTGGGTAAAAAGACAAAGATCACAAATGTTATACAAGGCATTTCTGTTGTTGTGATCTTTGAATACATGTGCTAAAAACAAACAAGTAAGAAGGCAACTATGTAATTATTTTTCAGTAAGTCAACTGGTCAAAATTTTCATATTTGAACTTATTTAGACAAACGTTACTGATCCACAAAAGAAAGGAAAAAGGATACAGTAACTCACACGTCACAATATATTATAATAACAAAGAGCAACAATATAAATGGCAATAAAAAATTCAAAATAAGAAGCAAAAATGGCAAGAGACTGGTGTCAAATAAGGCATAACTATACAAATAAAATGCAATACAGAAATAGAGTAATACAGGTTATATCAAAACTTTCTTAATTCTAATTTGCCATTTTGATTCAATAATGCCTTTGTAAAATTACAATCACCAAATTATGATTATTTTAAAAGTAGACTAGTCACGATTATTCAGGTTATTTGTTGCAGCCCAAGCAACAAGTGCCATTTTATTTTTATCTAGGGATTAAACCACATATTTGAAATGATTTAGTTTATTTTTTCCAATGAATTCTTTTTGGTTTTGACCTTTCAGTATCTAAAATATCATGAAGCTAGCAACAGGTTCTGATCTGTATCTAACTGTTCTATCTGATTGTAAATGTCAAATCTTCACAGGTGATCACTTTTAGCTTCATCCAGTCAGACATTTCGTATCACATCTCTAGCCGCAGGGGAACAACCTAAAAATACCAAACTTTGATTCCCACAAGGGCCTGTCTGTTTAAAAGTACATTTACAACGAGAAACTTTCAACAAAGTCTCGAACCTGTAAACACGCCTTAAATCTAAATGGGAGTATGTCAGGATATATCTCACAGAATTACATAGCTTCTTTTATGTGACAGATGCATTAAAAGAATAAATATGTTTATGGGCCCAGCTAATCTCCCTTTCAAAAGCTCCTTTGTTAACAGTCCATCACGCTCACATGCGCTGGGCAGATCAGATTTCAGGTTAAAAACAGTCTGCTCGTATCGTAGGGCCTGGCAGACTAACAAATGATCACAGCAGATATAAATATTTGTTATTTATGTTGGTGCATTAACCTGTCTGACCCAATTCTCCAGAATCAAAATGTCACTCACAGACAATACAGGATGATTAAAACTGATGTAAATAAAAGTGGAAGATGATTAGTGGCAAATAATAAAACAAAATTAAAAACAAACAAACAAACAAACCAGCTACTACATATAATTATCTATATAGAGATTTTTAGGTCAATTTCGCAGTGGCTTAAAGAGTGATGGTTGGAAGGAGTTGCTATCCTGATTTCCTGGGCCATATGGTAACCACATCCGGGGGGCACAAACATTAGTAGGGCTGATAAGGGCTACTTTTTTATATAGTAATAATAGTAATAATAATAATAATAATAATAATAATAATAATAATAATATTTTTTCTTAATATTGATTGATCACAATTTTATATTTGCTTTGATTTTTTCAATATACATTTCCTGAATATGAATAATACAGAAGTCAAATTTCTTCCTCCCAAGTCTGAACTCTGCTCCAAACCGGATGCTTTTACAGAATTAAAAAGACCCAAACATTATTGACGATGACGCCTAACTGAATCTCGATACGATACAAATACGATTAACTGCACAAACCTAAACATTAGGGATGTAACAATAACCGAAATATTGTGATACTGTATCGTCAAAAGTCTCACAAGAATATTGTGGGCTGTCGAATTTTTATATTCACTGATATGGTGCAGCATGAGCTAAAAAAACAAACAAACAGATCATGATCCATTGCTCTATTTCAGCGCAGACATGAAGGTGACTGTTATTAAACACTTTTAAATACACTTAAAAACACTTAATTCTTTGTATTATGACAGAACCAAAGGTTTGTCAAGGCATTTTAAAAGAAACAACTAGCATATTCATCATTTTGTTTGCCTCCTCAAAATATTGCAATAAATATCGTACCATATGCATATCGTGAAAATATCATACAGAGAGATTTGAATATTGTTGCATGGACACCAGCGTGAAAAGCTGTGCTGGAGTGAGCCACTAAGCAAAGGGCAGCTGCAACAACACAAATCCTCCATGAATCAGCGCAGACTCCACCACCCAAACTCCCCATGACATACGCTGGTATCACAGGCCCAGAACTCAGCGGATGACTAAAGCTGCTCCATTCGTCACGGCCCCCCTCTCCCCAATTTGAGATAAGGTCCCGGGACAAGGATCTGTCTGTGTGACTCGCCCCCGACCCCGTTTGACCTTGGGGGCGATTAGCCAACTGAATGACTGGCCCCTAAAGCCTTGACGTGCTTGACTGCTGCCCGCTACTCTGGCAGACATACAAGGTCAGAGGAGAGAGGACAGAGGAAGAGGGACGGAGATAGAGAGAAGGGGGAGGTCAGAGAGAGAGAGAGAGAGAAAGAGAAAGGAAGAGGGAGGGGGAAGAAGGAAGGGAGAGAGGACAGTGAGAGAGAAAGAGAGAGGAATGGGGTGAGGCCATAGAGGGAGGGAGAGAGCGGGCGGGGGGAGAAAGAAATAGGGTGGAGGTCAAAGAGGGAGGGAGTGAGCGAGGGAAGGAAAAAGGGGATTGGAGGGGGTGAAGGGTGTCACATGATTGGATCTGCTTCTGGAGAGTTACTTAAAAAGCCTCCTCAGCAATCAGGTCAAGGTCAGGCCCCAGCGCCCTAATGCCAGAGGAAAGACGAGTCGACGGGAGGCCGCCAGGATAGGCCAACAATACTGTCACAGTCACTTTACATGCTGATCAATGGGACCAGTATTGTTATGAGGGCAGTGTTAAGTATAGCTTCACATCCAAGTATGTTCAACACTATTATGGATTCATACAAGGAATGTTTGCCAGCACTTGTTTGTCTGGCCATTGAAATAAACCGTATACCTTTATATAGAAGACATTAGTGCAGACAAATTAGTGCAAATGCCACATAGCACAGTGATTTTTTTTCTCTGTAGTGTGTTATGTATTAAACAATAATGTAAAAGATATTTCAAAGACACGTTTATACACATAGATTGACGTCTCTTGATATAGGTGGCATTATTGCCAGACTGGGCTGTTCTTTGTCATGGAACAAAATAACAAAGTGCATCCAGATTTTCAGTGTTAGCAAAAGTTAGAAATTATAACTGAACTTGTGTTCTTCACATCCAACTGCACCATCTTCTTTTGAGCCATTTTTGTGCGGACTGTCAGTGAACGTGATTTTTTAACGTGATATGAAGACCACGGTCACATCAGAAAACCAGTACAGAGGGAAGAGAGAGAAGTCCTATCTGGGCATGTTCAGCCATCTTCAAGTCCTTGATAAGTTGAAAACATAAGCCATGTTTCTATTAGCTGTATTAGTCTTGCTGCTTAGTGGACACTTTTATTCAAAGTCACTTACACCATTATCGCTCTTGCACATCTCTCCCCATTTCTGCAGCTGGATATTTACTGGAGGAATCCAGGTTAATTGCCTTTGCTGAAGGGCAGTGGGTGAGTGGAGTATGAGCCAGCAATCTTCTGGTCACCAGTCCATTCTCCCTAAGTAATAGGTCATATGGGTGCCTCTAGTCATCAGGCCTGCTCCCCACCCTCCTCCTCTTCCTCTCAAATGGCCTCTCCAATACCCAGAGCCTTCGAACACAGTTAGTAGAGAGCTGCACTTCCGCCACACTCTTTCAGTCTATTTACCAGGCTTTGGTGAGGATGCAATGAATAACGGCACCTCGCTAATGGATTTACAAGTGGGCTGGAGGTTCACAAAAGGACAGCAGATTTCAGACATTTGCAGAGCACTTTGAGAGAAAGGCAGTCTGAGGTTATGCCAAATGTCCTCGCTCTCTGTGCTCTGATGTGGCTCGCCTTTCATATCGTCATTTAGCGACAAGCCACTAATTTGAGTGAAAGTATTCTCTGAAGGTTCACTGATTCACTCGTGTATTCAATTACAGATAAAGCAGGAAGTAGCTGAAAGGTCACAGCCATGACAAGTTTCACAGAAAATGTGGTACTATATACAACAAACTACTTTAAAACACCATCACAGCAGTACCATAGTGATGAGACTGGGTGACATTCCTCAGAGCATCACAGCTCACTGCTTTGACTCTCAAAGCCACCAGCACAGGTCCCTTGTTGCCCGGCAACAGTTCAGCTCATCACCAGGAACCAAAAAGTTACACAATAACAGCAGAAACAAAAGGAGGATTTGCGCTGTGCTGACAATGTAATTCACAATCACTTCCAACTTGACTTAGAAGTGATTGAAAAACATGGGAAATCCCAACTTGCATGTTTTTGAATTTTCATTTCAGAATTGTGAAAGTATTTAAGTAGGCTACACTCCAGATTGCACTGAAAGAAATTCATATTGACCCACTGGTAAACTCTGACCACTGTTGATGTTTATATAGCAGGTACAAAGTTTAAAAATGCAAGGTTTATTCCGCTGCACTTCACCCTAGTCTAAAATGCGGCCTCTGGGACCTATAGAAGCATACAGTAACACATATGCATCACCCGAGCTCCCCTCACGTACCCTCCCTCTCTGCTCCTTCCACTCGCTGTCATCCTGTGCAATATATCCATCATTCATTCATAAATTCTGAAAACTCCTCTTTAGTTAATTGCCTGGGAAAATTTAATTTCAAACGAAAGCTTTTAAAAGAGAAAGATATAATTAAGTTGCAGGGATGGTATGGTGCGGGCGTGTGTGGAGGTGGGAGGCGTGGGGAGTAGGGGATGGAGGGGGGCATGTGTGTAGCTCTGCAGCACACTTCTGTGTCAAAGAGTCATACAACCATGTGGGAGTGGGCGATATGCCAAACAATTAATATCTCAATTTTCTTGGAGCCACAATCAGGATTTCGACTTTACTACTTTACTTTCACATAAACTTAAAAATGTGAAAAATGTTATATTGCCTTGAAAAGGTAACTAAAGTTATCTGTTATCTTCATCGCAATTGGTTAGATCCACCCGTCACTCACACAGAGCTGACCAATAAAAGGAATTTGTAAGAAAAGGTGACAGAGCTGCCTTCAAGGGATGAGATTTTTTTTGTCACAATACTAAAATTTCAAACTCGATTTCAATACTAAGGAATAGACTTGATACTTGATAACAATTTGATATCCAAATGGTATTTTTTTAGACAATACTGTAATTTTCAACCCAAAATAATAGTATTGGTGTCTATTGTGTAGTGGTCCTACACTTCTGACAAAACTCAAGATGAAACTGTTCAAGAAAGATCAAATTTGACATGTGAAAAAAAAATATGTGAAAGTTATGCGACTGTTTTTCAGTATTGATACTTGCTTAAATGTGTATCTAGTTTCGATACTAGGTTTAGTATCGATTAGTATCTTGATTTTTTTATACTTTTGGAATGAGATCACTATTCGATTTTCATCAACATATTCATCACCAATAGCCCTGCGTTACATAAAACACCCCCCTTTCCATACTGCATCAGATGCTGTGTCCTTGCCTGGTGCTGCCCAAGGTCCCCCAAAAGGACGGGCTGCTAAGAAGTTGGGAAGGACAGAACCCAAAGAGAAGGGTGGGGGAGAGGTGTGGTGGTGGTGGTGGTGGGGGGGTGCCGCTACAGCTTGTGACAGCCTTGGACTTTGAATTCAGCGCCAGACAGGCTCATGCATCAATCCCTCAACTTCCAAAGACAAGCGGCTAACCTTGACGAGACCAGGGACTCTTCAGGAATGACTGGCATTTTCACTTAGGGCCCCTGCTTCTCTCCTCCCAGCACCTTGCTCGCCCCGCCACATAACCTGGTTAAAATAGGACGCAATAACAGGCTACCTCACTGTCCTTTTGACTTTGTGACTCAATGTTCTGGCCAACAACCCCAGGGCACTTTTACACCTTTGCTGTACATGCGCAACTAGAACTGAAAAGTTTTGAGCAAACTGTAAATTTGTTCATTATATCAATTTTGGGGAGCAAAATATCTAGCCAAAAAAATATAACGCATATGGTATAGTGCAAAGTTATGATTTCATAAGTCATACATCAATAAACTACAGCAGTCAGGTTTTTGGCATTTACATTTAACTGAATGGGTGTACCTAATAATATGGCCGGTAAGTGAAAAACCTGCCATGTTTATACTTCAAAATCAATTACTGTTTGTGTTTACCACACAAACTCTGCATATTTAGGCTAGAGTTTCTTTTAAAATAAAATAAATACTCAAACATGTCTGAATGAAACAAAACACAACTCCAGGTATGTTTTTGAGGAAAAACTCACAAGAGTAGTACAGGACCTTTAACTTAGACAGAACTTTACAACCACACAGAAGGCTAAAGTAATTAATGTAAAGTGATTAACAGTAAGCATAATAAAAATAATTTCAAATACCACTTTTACCACTATTTTTATCCTCGCAATAACGATAGTTTGAGATCACATAATGGCACCTCATCAAAAACAATGTATACAAATTTTACTTTTTGTAGCTATATACTTTACAGTGTGCTTCATATAGCTCAAAACACTTGCTTATCTAATGTCAAGTTGCCCTACTCTGACTTTGTGGCTCTTAAGTATATATATACACACACTAGTATGTACAATAACTATATGCAATACTGCAACTTAAGTAAATAGAAATGAAGCAGTCTTGCCTTGTCAGGAGCCTGTCTGTGGGATATTATAAGCTCCTACAAATCCCTGATCCTTGGATTGAAGGTCTGCATTATCATAGACCTAATTATATTCCACCTCCGTATCTGCTAAACAATTCCCCGAAAAGCTATCAGCATTGTTGCACTTAAAACAAGGTTGTCTACAAAAAGGCTACGCACTGAACTCCACTCAGTCACACCCCTGACATTGGCCTGTTTGTGGCACAGAGGAGGAAAACCTGGACCTGGGTACAGATGCAGCGTCCTGGCATGGCTCTAACCACATCGGTGTCAGCTGAACCTCAGAGGCCCCGGGGCAGAGAAGAATGGATAGAGAAGAGGAAAGGAAAGAAAAGGTAGAAAGGAGAGAGTGCCACAGCGGTCTGGCCATGGGAGTAGTCAGTTTCACTCATATCAGCAAGTCAGGGTTACATGGGTACAGAGTTTGGGTACAAGATTTTACTGTGCAATTAAACTGCAGCATAAATATAAATGTCTTGTTTAGTTGATTTTCACACATAATATTATATAATTTTTCACCATTTTAATTTATTTTAATTTATACATGATAAATGATCTTAAAATAGTAAATAGCTTTGACCATAAGGTTGTGTGTTTATCATGGATTGGGTTAGACAAATCAACTCACCTCTCTCACTTTTTTTTTTTTTTAAGTTTTAGCAATTCAACTATAGAAGAAATAGTATGTATATATGGATTAACTGTAGACTAGCATGCAAAATGGGTCACAAAAAGAACCACATCAAAAGTAAACATTAAAGTTGGAGAAGTATACACGGTATTCTCTATTAATTAGTCATCTTGTTTGCGGTAATAGTAATGCAAATTCAACATTGTGACTGAATACCGTAATGTTAATAAAATGACTCATTTAATCTTATGTAAACAAAAAAAACCCTTGTAGGCACAGCTTTCATATGTTCACATTCATTTGTTGTTTCCAAGCAGCCCTTCAATCCACATGGGTTATTTATTTGTCCCACAATATCTTTTCTGTTTCCCTCCCATTTCGCGGTTCAATTTTCAGCAAAGTCTAAATAATTCACAGCCATTGCAATCAGCAGCAATCAATTGGCGGTGGATAATTGAGGGCCCGTCATTGCGGCCAAGGCCAAGGTGAAGCGAGCAGGCGTGTACAGGGGGCGGAGGGCTGGAGGTGAGGGCGAGATGGGAGGACCACTCATTCCATTCAACAGATGAGCTCCGACCAGTATCAGTCTCTGGGGTTTGGTAGCCTTTCGTCATCCCCCCACCGCCCCCAGAAGCGATGGCTGTAAAGACGCATTTAGCGGTTCCTGCTTTGTCATCAGAATGAGTCCCATTGACTTTGGTTGCCTTCTGTTAGCGACGGAGGCACCAACAGGAGCCCGAGTGATTGTCTCTGAGCGAGATAGTGCACAGCTATTACAGAGCAGCACTTACCAAAGCCCATCTCCAGAACAGCGCACATGGGGAATACTCCCAAACTGCCCACACTATCATCGGCCTTCAGAAAGCTACCATTTGTCTCCACTAGTTATCAAAGCGTGATTTAACATTTACGGTCAGAGTTCAGTTTGATTCAAGGTGAAAAGCTACTACTCAGTTAATTTGTACTTGAATCAAAATTGTGCCAACTCAAATTGTAATTATCAAGTAATAAAATAAAAAGGCTTTTCAGCATAATTACTATACTAACTTGAATATATAAAAGCTGGAACCATATAATCTGGGCTCAGTATTTGTGTGTTCATTTTCCTTGTAAAAGTTGGGAGATTTTGGGGTATTTTTATGTAATAAGGTAAGATTCAAGGCTGTAGATGGTAGAATAAATAATTAGAGCTAATTCTTGGTTTACTCTGTTATTTATCTGTTAATGATACTGTCTATTTAAAAATGCTGGGATTATCCTGCTTTATTGTTATTGTCAGTGACACAAAGTCATTTCAATATTATCGTTTATCGCAATATACATCTGTAGCGAAATATCGTGCTTGTAAATCTTAATAGTTTACCCACTGAACCTGAAATACTTAATGGGATTCTTGTATTTGTTTATTAGTTCATATTTTAGTCTTCCATCAAATGTTAATCCTCCTGGCGTCTTTTGCACTGTGCACTCTGAAAAAACATAAATTACAAATCTAATATAATTTTTTCTCTCAAATTGTGCAGGCCTATTTTGCACTAATACAACCTGTTTCCCTTTTGTCAAATGATAAAAGCAGGCATTTGGTTTTGGTATTGACTTTTGTGCTTCATAATGATGACTGTCTGTGGTATATTATTACGAAACAGACCGGTGGGATGTGGACCAGCAGGAGTAAGCTAGTGTCAAAGTACAGACAATACTAGTTCAAAAATAAGCCAAAATGTATATTTTTAGATGGTTGACCAAAGAGATATAATGTTTTGTAGAGTTATTGATATCAGTGTGAAGCAGATGCATTGTTAAGTGGTTATGGTTAATGTGCACAGTACTCTGGCTTTGTAGTATATATATTACAGACAACGGTATGAATTCAAAGTTCAACCAAACTGTATTTATGACTTGAGCTAGGCCTGTCACGACAAATTCTATATAGACTTACTGTTCAATATATGTTAGCGGGAACAATTATTTTTAGAGTTCTTAGTAAAAATAAGAAAGTTTTTTTTTTCCTGTTCTTTGATTAGATTTGAGCTGTCAAGGTTTGAATAAAAAAGCAATCATTATACATACAAACTAACTACCAGCGTTTCTGACATTTATTTATTGCAGTTTGTGTTTCTAACTATACTGTAGATTTAGAATAGTTTTTGGGGATCCTACTGCTTTAGGGTTTTTGTGTCAGTGGCATAAATTAGTTTCTGTTTTATCGTTTATCTATATTATCTTCATGAATATATCGTACTTTAAATTTGTTATTCTGACAGGCCTTGACTTGACATACTGATAAATGCACAAACCATCATCATCTCAGACCATATATGAGCATATAGAGCTATACAGAGAGGAAACTGTTACCTCTGCCAAGGTTTTATTTGTTTTAGCTTGCCTGTGTCATGTGTTTCCATTAATATTATCATTTTAGAGGCCAACAGATTAGGGTGGGGATCTAGCACACTGTGTCAAGTAAGGATAGTTTAAATATTTTTATGATTGTGCCTTTACGGCCACAAGGGGGCATTAACAAAAAAAAAAAAAAGCTATTGTGATATATTTGTTGAAGCAAATCTAAGGTCACAAAAAGTCCATGCTCAGGTATTATATCTTTATCACAATTGCCCCTTTAGTGGAAGTCTTCTTGTCTGATTGAGATACTACACTGAAAGATTTAGTGGCAAAGTAATTACTACAAAGTAACTACTTACTATTTAAACCCTGTAGTTTATAACATTCAATTCTTCTTTCATGGCCAGATGTTGTTTTGCCTTATTAGAAAGAGTCTTTAGAATCAACAAACAATAAAAAATGAGCCATAAAATGATTTGGCTTCATGCTGCACACAGAGATTATATAGAGCCCTGGACAATTAGAGAAATGTGCTGGTGGCAAAGGTCTCTGGTTTGAATCCCGAGCAGGCCTGACAGAGTGCAGGCCTCTAAGTAGATGAGAAATGCACTTCTATTCCTCCATCTACTGTCAAAGTGCCCTTGAACAATGTTCGGCAGCCAACAACACAAGTTCTGGGCAGCACCCAGGTCTATAATAAATCAAAAACTCTGCAGTAAATGCATGACACTTGTTCTGGTAGATTGCACATTAGTTTGTTTTTTTGCCAACTATCTGAGGCGATCAGAAAGCCCAGTGCCACCCTCAATTTTGTCTGTAGCTACACTGAGTGACAGATTGACAAACAGTAGGTTTTGAGGCTGGCTCAGTGGAAGTAGTCAGTGAGGCTGTTAGTTGAGATAAGTGGATGGCTGTGTGCTGTGGAGCTACAGGGACAAAAACAGGCTACAGAGGGCATTTCCAAAAAAAAAAAAAAAAAAAAAAAAAAAAAAAGAGAGACCAGTGCATACTTTGGGTAAATAAACTGAATATAATGTCTGAACAAGTCTCTACAGACGGTGTATAATTCCATAAATACAAGATAAAATAACTGAGGTGCTTTGCCTGATTAGATTTAAACATCATTAAAAAAGAATAAAAATGGTTGTTTGTTCTCATTATTAAACACATAGGATGTCAAGATTCTGTAGTGAAAGTTAAAACCACCTTTCAAAGTGTAACCCTCAAGAGAACATTGTGTAATCATTTGGTTATATTAAGCCCTATTTACTTTCTATTACTTTGGTGGTTAATATCAAGTCATAGAATATATCCCACATAGGCAAACAGACCCTAAACTCCTGATATTAACCACACTGTAATAAGACTGCAAGGGAATTCACCAGCATTCAACTAAACAGACCACATGGGACAGCAGTTGTTATGAAAGACAAAACAGAGTGAATCATGGAGTCAAGTGCAGAGTCCAACCTTGTGACTGTAAAGGCCAGCCTTGACATCATTTGCATGGGGTTATTTGAATGCCCTCCTCCCGCTCCTGTCACAGCCTAGTGCACTTCACTCAACAGTACAGCAGCTCCCCAGACAGAGGCCCTATACCAGAATGCTTTGACTTACTGTATAGAGACCACTGCATCTAGAATTGACAGGAAAATAAAGAAGAAGGAAGATAAAATGAGCAGTGTTTTTGTTATCTATAGCAACATAGGACACTGGGTGAACTACCTTGAACATCCTGTGTAAGTTCAGGTCAAATAATTAAGCAGCTTAAATACTCAACAAAGACAAGGCTAAAGAGACAGCCCCCCAGACACTGACAATGCAAGAAGTCGAATTTGGGAAACTTTAAGTACAATAGAAAAGGCAAACTGGTTTTATCTGTCCTTAAAAGCTCTGGATTTGACCCCATTAAAAGGTTGACTGCTGCTTGTCAGTAACTTCCAGCCAACTCTCTCTACTCTGTGACCTTTGGATCTAAACTGATCCAAAGTCCAGTGAACTATAGTGAGCAAGACAGTGGAGGAATCGGAGAGGGGAAAGCACAAAAGGCTACTCAAAAAGGCTTACGGAGAAATGTCAGCGAGTTTCATTGGGAACATATCTGACTCAACTAGACAAGTGAAGTGATAGACAACAAGAAGGCAACAGCACTGGTGCTGACTGACAAAACTGATACACTACAGTGGGAAAAAATGTTTTAAAATACAATTAAAGTGAACAGACAACATACTATCTACTCTATTCTATGTCAATTATGGCACAAGTAAATTTTGATTAGATTTTTAAGCTGTTGTTTTTTATATAAACACAAGATGAATCAGTAGCCTATGTTTTGCCATTGCAGGGTCTTACATGTTGTATTGTGAAGCAAATTGAGCATACTGTGCCAGGCCTTGCTAATACTGTTTTACATAACACTACAACTGTGAAGTGGTAGTCTTTAGTGGCGCTAAAAGTGCTTCGTACCAAAATATCACACCGTGTGCAGTTTGTCTCAGTATTAAGTGTATGCGTAAAAGCCATTCTACTGAAACTCTCATAACGGCGCTGCTGCTGGTAGAGGTAAAGACGAGGGTACGTGTCATGGGGATGGGGTGATCTGGTGAGGCTATGAATGAACCAAAAGGAGCACCCATTCACACCATACAGTCAGTGTGACAGTGGCGCTACAGTAAGCTGAAGCCAAAAGCAGAATTTCGCGTCTAAATAACAGCCGTCTAATACGTTGACTTTGCACTCGGTGTTCTACTTTACTGTGCCTAAAGTGTTAGTCATAATGAAGCCGTGGAGATGGGCAAATGCCAGTAAGCACTCGCTGAGCTAATACAGAAGCCTGTGTCACCGCACGCACGCAGCCAGGTCCATTCCCCACTTCTTTATGCAGCGTTTTCAGCGCTATCCATATGCGCCTCGGCTCGCCTCGCGTCACACAAACAACCCTCCCAATAGCCTGCTGGTTCCCAACTTAAGCCTCGACACCGCGACCCGAAATACAATGTTTTAAGCCCCGGGTGTTCAAATGTGTGGCTGTGACAGTGCGTTTCCTTACCTGCGTTTGTCCACCGCACAGTCAGCCGGAGAGGCGCATCGTTAGTATTCGGCACAGGCAAATCCCAAAGACAAGCGCCGCATCTGCCTTGACACTTTTACGGAGGGGAAAATGGCGGGTCAGTGAATAAAACACAAAACGTTTAGTCCTAAAAACGTGTCGTCGTTTCAAAAAGAAGGGCTCTGCCGTGTGCGAGCCGGGAGAGCGTGTAGCGTGTAGTCAGAGGGGATTGTTTATTGTCGGCGTCCCCCGCTGTAGAGGAGTGAGTGGAGACAGCCACACTCCTCCTCCTCTGCCTGCGCTGACACCACCCTTAAAGAAGCAGGCTCACCCACGGCACGCAGCGCACCACACGGCATATGTCATCATCATAAAGCACTACTGGTAAGTGGTAATATTAGTCCAGTCTATTTTTTATATTTGTCAACACATCAAGCTGGATACTGGTAGTTAGTGATGTTATTCGGAGCTGCGGGTTGCGCATCTAGGTCAGACTGCATCACAAGTAGGCCTATGGGCTAACAGAAGGGTTAAAGGGCCAATGGGAAATGTAGGCTACATCCCCACCCCACTCAGTACCCTACATTTTTAATTCATTCACTTGTTTTGGTTTTGTCTAGGCCAACCTTTAAGATAGTAGCCATGACTTACAATATCAACGTTGAAGTCTACATACTGAAATACATAGGCTTATTTACAAATACCATAAGCTACCTCTTTGACCTTTTCTACGGTCCTAAACCTGACTTAAAAATGTACATCAACTGGAAACCTAATGTGAAGTTGAAATTTGAAAAAAAAAAAAAAAAAAAAAAAAAAAAAACAACCTCAAATGATCACCATATCATTTTGTGACAGGAACTACTACAAGTGCAAAATGTTAAAGTCTACTTTTTACAAATAGGTCAATGCGTGTACACACCCACCCACACACCCACACACCCACACACCCACACACACACACACACACACACACACACACACACGCACACACACACACACACACACACACACAGCACACTGCACACATATTTGTCTCAAACTACAGGACAAAGTATTTTAAATAAGTGACCAAATCTGCAGTCTTGAATCAGCATTAGTTGGAAATGATACAAAATGACAGCACCAAACAAACAACCTTGTACCAGTACCCTTGCATAGTAAATTTAAACATGCAATTGGCTGTAATTTGATCCCCATCCCAGTCATATAACTGATGTCCTATTAACAAAAGCGGGTCAATAAAAATGGCCTTTCAGTAAAATGAAGAATTAAATAAGGAGTAGCCACACAACCTTTTAGTCAGCATCTCTAAACAAATCATTAGCGTACTTCTGGCCCTGCTCCAAAATCCCAGAGTTAAAAGAATATATCTGCCAGTGAGCTGGAGATTTACGACTGCCCTGTGCTCACTGACCAAGTGGGGAAAATGAACAACATAAATGCAACAGAGGTGCCCTTGAATGCACCACAGAAACAGTTTGAGGTGCGAAAGGGTGACAGCAAAGTGCGAAGAAGAGCATCAGTCATTAACAAGTTTCATATGTCACTTGTGAAAGATTACTTCTGACAGTTTATCGTTATATGTGCAGGAAATATTCTAGACTAGGTGGAAAAACATTAACAACTATAGCTATTAAGAAACAGTTTCTCTTTTGGTTTAAAGGTCCTACATTATGCAGAATTTACTCTTGTGAGCTTTTAGCCATTTGTTACTTCCTCAAAAACATACCTGGAGGTGTGTTTTGTTTCATTCACACATGTTTGAGTAACCCTTATTATTAGTCTGCCTACATCTCCACAGCTCAAAATGCTCTGTTCCACCTTGTGATGTCATGTAATGGTAGTGTTCAAGTTAACAGCTACATGTTACCTTTTGTTTAGTAGAGACTGGCAATTCCAGGGCTGAAATTTTTCAAATTATTATAGTGAAGGTGTATGGAGTTTAAAAACACAGTGGTGCTCTAGCTTCATGGGTTAGAGAAGTTAATGTACATAAGAAGACAAAATGAATGTTTTTGGACAGCGAAGCTTTGTATTACCACATGACACCACAGTGTTTTTAGTTTAAGAGAAGAACTCAGCCTAAATCGTAGGGTTTGTGTGTTACACATGTGTAAATGAAACAAAACACAACTCCAAGTATGTTTTTGATGACGAAACAACATTATAACAGATCAGAAAATTGTCTAATATGGGCCATTTACAAAGACTTAAACAAGACAAACTTTACTACTTTGTTACTGTTGTTTAGTTACTTCAAAATCAAGTAAAAATGCACAGTTAAATACACATTTCCATTCTCCAGTGCATTCGTTACATCTTTCCTTGTGGCTTTTCCCTTCCAGGATCATGTTTTTTTTGGATGGCATTCAAGATTGGAACAATTTCCAGTTATCAAAGCTCGGGGCAGACCCAAATCTTTGATACACTTGTATACACTATTCATATTGACATTAGAAGTATAACTAGAATTACTACAATGCATGTCCAAGTAATTTCAATAAAGTTTGTCTAAGTCTAAGTGTGTACACGATCATGACACTTTCTACTTCTTTATTTAAATATGAAGTCAGTGCTTTAATACATCAAACCTCTAGTATCATTCCTATCTGTTTGGTTGGCCTGCGGCTGATATCTTAACATGGCCTTGAACAAAATGTCTCTAAGGACCTGGGGAACATCAGCATTCTCATGAACTAGAACACAACAACATAACCTACTTTTTGAGTGTCCCTCTCGGTGTTTCACTTTTCTCATGTGGGAATGGGGGAGCGGGGGAGGTTTGTGAGTGTCCCCCCCCACACTCCCTGTGTGGTATCACATCACACTGTTATGGGCCGCCTGGATACAGTGCGGCTAACCTGCTGTAACCCTGCTGTGGTGTTTAAACAGTAATTCACTTCATAGGCGGTAGTATAAACACAGGCTGCACTCAACGTGTCAGTCAGCTAAATTGGATAGTTTTCTTTTACAGGGCTGTTGTTCACACTAGGTGTTACCTGCCATTTGCATTTTGAGTACAAGAGCTGTTAAAAGTCTGATCAAAGTCCCCTCCAAAGTGCTGTTCATAAAAACTTAATGTTGCTGCTTTATTGTTGTTCTTTGATTGCGCCACAAATTCACCCTCTGTCTTTCTGCTGCAGATTTGGATGAGCAAACCAGTTCAGTCATTTGGAAGGTATCTCACCTTGTAACCTATAACCCCGCGACCTTTCAACTCTGACCTCTGCCCTGGACCACTGCATAAATGGAGATACACCATCCTGCCCCCCACCTCTCCCCACACACACCCACCCAAACAGAAACCGCTCAACTTTGACCCCTGAAACTTTTCACAGAAAAGTGCTTCAGAGCTTCGACCTTTGACCTCGCATGCAGGGACAGATTGTGGCTAACAAAACCTTCTTTTAGAAACATTTTCATCGGAAGATATTTATGCCTGTTATATACTGCTTTCTGTCTGGATCTGAGTAATATAGCAAAGCTGCAGATGTTAACCAGCTGTTCGAAAAGGAAACACAGAAATGTTAACAACTGTCTTAAAAGTTAATAGGATGTAGGCCATTTACTATCTTGTTAACACAGTTCCATAAAGTATTGCCTACTATACCGCTGTGACAAAGTACTGTAATCAAAACAGCTTTACTGTTCACACTAAACAGGAAGATTTAACCTGGTTTGAACCATGTTACACAATATGCTTTAGTATGGCATGGAAAACATGTATTTGCAGTTTGGGGAAAAAAGGAATTGTACAAAAATCACTGCTACAAAAACAAGAAGAGAGGAATAGTAGATCTATTTATATGTATAGTCATAATATTTAAAGGTTGATTTTTTTTTTTTTTTTAATTTTGTGTAAAGCATAGGGTGATATATTCTTTTATTTGATTGACTTGCCTCGCCATCTTAGCCTCTGTATCTCATTTAAATATTGTCCACATGAATTATTTAAAATTGTGAGTTTACATACAAAACACTTAAAAACATCACTTTTGGGGGGTCCTGTCTTTCTGGCTTGTAATATTATTTGATCTATTGTCATTTCAAACTCTCTATGTTTTAAGGGATAAACCTTGAAATTACACTGCATACACTTTTATAGTCATCTGTAGTTATAAGCCTAGATTTTTCATTCACCAAGTCACACCACATGGTCCAAGTAGCCCTACTTTTAACACTAGTTGAGTCCACTTGCTTTGTCAGGCCAAACTTCACTGGATTCTGAGCTGAACTACAGTGAATGCAAACTTAGACTTAACATTTACATAGCTTAAAGCCATAACAATGGAGTTATACAGCCTATTCAACTGAAGCTCACTTTTCATATCAGCCAGAGTTCACACTACGGTTACTAGAACACATTATCATTCATATCTTTGAATGGCATATACAGATTGGATTCGTTCCTTCTGCTTTATTTGACCTCGTCCATTGCAAAAGCTTCTTGAGTATTTCTCTGATTCATTGAAAACACAGGCAAAGGTTTCTCGTGTGGCTGTACAAACAGTTAAGACTTCAGTTTCTGACGCCTGATTGTCTCTGAGGGAGGGGGCTGTGGAGTCAGCAGACATTAACCTTCGACCTTTGAACTTTGACCCCCAAAGAGTCATCGGCAGGGTCTCCTAAGGTTGACTGTTGTTTGGTGGCAGGGTGCCGGGCAGGGGCAGGGGCAGGGGCAGGTGCGGTTGGAGGGAGGACCCAGTGGAAGTCACACCATACTGTCACCTTTGAACTAGAATGAGTAAGGCAGAATTGTGACATTCCCCACATATACAGCTGTGGCATTACAAAATCATGTGACGCGGCGAAAAGCTACATGGGAAATAGGGATAAGAGATGTAATGCAACTGAAGTGCAAAAACATATTTAAAAGGTCCTCTATTACGAGAAATTGATTCTTGTGAGCTTTAAGCCATGCTAGAATGTTGTTACTTCATCAAAACAAAAAAAACACCTAGATTTGTGTTCACAAAATGCTCTGTTCCAACTTGCAGTGTCATGTAGTGGTAGTTTTCAAGTTAACAGCTACCATTTACCTTTAGTTCAGTAGAGAAAGGCAATTCCGGGGCTGAAATTATCCAAATTATTTTAGTGAAGGTGTATGGAGTTTAAAAACACAGTGGAGCACTTGTGTGTTATGTTTTTGATGAGAAAACATTATAACATAGACAGAAAATAGTGCAAAATGGGCCGTTTTACTAGCATAATTTCCTCTTCAAACAGCAGAAACAGGTTGTCGGATTAAACCTGCTAGTCTTGTAGTTTAAACTTCCACAAGCATGTTCTGAAAGACATGGGATTCCTGGATTACTAGTTTAGCAAGTCTTCCATCAAATGTTATAGGTTCTGGACAAGTTTAAAATGTGAACTTTTAAATAGAACTTTTAAATGCAAATCTAATTGCAAAGCATTTTTGCAATTTATATGAGAAATCAAAAATTAATATGATGTTTTGATGGTGTTCTTTTTTTTTTCTTAGAAGATTCTCACACAAATTCAACAAGATTTAGCCTTGAATAAAAACATTAGCATCACCAGGTCAATGCACTAACTAACCAGAATTTTTCAAGTGTCATAATCAAAACAACTCAAATTGAGAAATAATCTGAATTCAAACCTTTTTAGTAGATATTACTTTTTTTTTTTAATAGTGTAATATGCTTGGCTAATGACATGGTTAAGTTGTTCATGTAACCTGCAGATTATTTCACACAAACACAGGTGCACTTATTCATAAATGAAAACAATTACCTGAACATTTAATATTTTAACTTTGATTTGACGTTTTGGCATTTTTCTGTTTTATGAAAAGATTTGAGCTCAAGAGTGTTGAATACTTATTTTCTGTGATTCTTTATAGATACAAACTTAGTTTTTAAGTAATTCAGCTATTTATTTATTTATTTATTTATTTATTTGCTGTTTGTGTTTTTAACCATATTTTATATTTATAATATTTTTGGGGGATAATTCTACATTAGGATTACTGTGTCAGTGACCTAAATTAGTTTCAGTATTATCGTTTATCAATTTATATTTTCTTCAACATTATATCGTACTTCAAAAATTGTTATCATAAAAAAAAAGCAACATAATATGCAGTCTTGACGCTTTCTAAGTTTCTTGATCTTCAAAGTTTCAACCCATCTACAGTGTTAGGGGCCTGCAATGCAATTTATAGACGCACCATACAAAACTGATCTAATCTAACAAAGCACCCGCTCATAAAAGATCTCCATGTTTCTTAAATGCAAACAAAATGGCCACATCTCGTCTTGGCCAGTTGTGAATGTAGCGCCAATACTACCCAACCCTTCATTTAGATTCCTACACAGTTCGTCTACTTACCAGGGCTGTGTATTTAATGCGGCAAAACAAACAATGTAATAAGTGGATAAATCTTCCCCAAGTTTCAAAGTCATCTCTCCAAGGTCACGGGCCGCTCCTGTACAAAAACAGTTAAACAATAAGTGGCGTTCTTCCTGACCTTGTGATGAGTGGATTACACATTAACCACTGGAACTGTCTTCTTTATTGGCGTCGAAATTTCCTGACCTCCGTTCAAAACAAACACAGGAGGAGTGATTATGACTGGATTACGGCAGACATGCTAAACAGCCAGTCCGCGTATAGGCTCGGTAAATATTCCACTTTTGTCCTTGAGGAGTGTCAGAGGAGATGGAGTTGTGTGTGATAGACAAGACGGATAATGCTACGTAGGAGAGAGGAGAGGGGAGAGGAGGGAGAGCTCAAAGTCACCGCTAACGAAAAGGTGAAGCACATTACTGATGCAGAATGATCACCTTTTCTCCAGAGCCACATTATTTTCTCATCAGGCAGACAATGTCACACGGAGTAGCTTTACAAGACATTATGGGACAGGGGAAAATGAGTTATTGTGGAGACGGATGAAACCAAACTGAAATATGCATATAGGTCTATACTTCTTTACATGATTTCAACTTTGAAGTGTGCTTATTCTAACCATCAGTGCTAACAGATGTCTTAGTTTTTCCTCTTCACAGAAAACAATACAGACTTGTAGTTTTACTTACATCATTACTTATTAACAAATTAATCTAAGCATATGTATATTTCAGCAAGCAAGCCCTAAGACAGCCTCAAATGAATCTTTTTGGAATGGAAAACTATAAAAATATGTCACAACTCTACAAAAAAACAACTATATTATACAGTGTCTCTCGAATCTTTAACATCAGATACCACTAAAGAAAAGATCTGACTTTCCAACTACAACATTAACTATTCCAACATTAACTACTATTGATGGAACTACTACAAGTACATCTCTGACATGTTAGTGACATATGAACCATCTGCACTGTGAGGACCTCGGGGACCGGCCTCCTGCTGCTGCCCAGAGTCAGGACTAAACATGAGGAGTCAGCGTTTTACTTTTATACAGCTAAAACCTTCCTGAACATGTGAGACAGGTTTCTGTAACTGCATATGTCTGGAAGGTTTTTTTCCGCACTCGTTTAATGTTAAAGATGATAATTTATGTTTTGATTTGTTATTAGTGTATATTCAATGCCATCAATATACAGAAATAACTATATTAAATAAACATTACATAAATAAATAGACTTAACATTTTTCAGCATAAAACAATCTATTGAAATAAATCCAATCTAAAGATATATGTTCTGAATTCAAGTCAAAATGTAGATATTACATGTATGCTATCTGAATTTCCCCAAATAAAAGTTCCTCCTCCACGACAGAAACACTAGCTGAGGTCATGGTGGGATTTTCTGGCTGGTCCTGTCTGTGTGTCCAGGTATGTCAGTTGTTACTTGGTTCATCTTTCTCGGCTTGAGTTTCCGACTGAAAGACCCACGCTCCTCTCAGCACTGGGGGAATATCACAATGTTAGCTCCACAATAGCAATGGTATCCAATTCCCTTTTCACCTACACAGAAGAATAGGCTTCATAAACACCCCTGCTCCTGAAAAAAGGTGAAGACAAGTCGCTAACGCCACCCTGCCTGGAGTTGTTTTGTGAAGGTGTGACTGTTATTCAATAGTCCCTGGATGACCTGACCTGAACTCCACGGACTACTTTACATCGCACTTAAAAAGAAATGGAAAATCCACACTTATTTATGTTTTGCTTATGTCCTACAAATTCTTGGGAATCAATTGCTCGTTCTCCTCACAGCTCTGGGAATCCTTACATCTCTTTATGCTTGTCCTCGTATTTGATGCTTAACCCACACCCACTCGCTCCACAAAAAAATAAAGTGGAATTTTGGAGTTGTTTTTGGATAGCTGTCAAAAATACGAGTAGGGGGAAAAACAGGTCATCACGTAACTGTGTCTAGCATTTGTGCGTTTTTGTGTGTGTGTGAATAGGAATGCAGACTAGGCCAACTCCTGTGTGATTGTATGGGTGCACCCCCCCTCCTGTAACATGGGCCCGGGTTGACTGCATCTTGTTGACCTAGTTGGTGCTCTTTGACTAATCCCTAGCGGTTCTGCGGGTGGTCTGGGAGGAGCTCTGCCATCTGATATTCAAATACAGGGTAAAATGAGGAAAAGGGGCGGAGTTTCAATGTGGATAAAAAAAAAATGCCAGGGGATTTGAGTGGAATTGCTGCCAACTCAACACGCAATGTTTGTATTTAACACGCTCCAAAGAGATGTAACGCCTTTATCCTCTTGTCCACCATGTTTTTTGCCGTTTGACCCTGTGCTGGCTGCGTGAGTGACACTGATACTTTGAGTGATCAGATCTGCTCCTCTCTCAGTTTACACGTGTAACAGGAGTTTTGCCACTGTCACAGCTCTAACATGCTGTCCCCTTGTATGAGGTTTTATTACTTATGTTGAGGTGATCCTGTTACTCTTTCACCTTGTGGTTTACAGCTCAGCTAACCCACTCCTACACTAAGTATGGGCCATTAGCAAGCATAACGACACACTGGTGTGGATGGGATGACAGAAAAGCCACTGCACTGGAATAGGTCATGTACAATGTATTTGGAAAGACATTGCTACATATACACAGTGATGGGAAGAATACTTTGAAAATTTATTTAGTTACAGAATACTGAATACCTGTAATACAATTTATTTTGTAACATATTTGAATACATGGGCCAATCAGAGTACTGTATTCTGAATACTTTAAATACTTTAAAACATGTTAGACTGTTGTTACCTCCTCAAAAACATAGAGTTGTGTTTTGTTTCATTCACACGTTTGAGTAATTCTTTATTATTAGTCTGTCTACATCTACACAGCTCAAAATGCTCCGTTCCACCTTCTGAGTTAACAGCTACCTTTACCTTTTGTTCAGTAGAAATGGACAATTCTTGGGCTGAAATGATCCAAATTATTCTAGTGAAGGTGTATGGACTTTAAAAACACAGTGGAGCACTTCCTGTATTACTACATGACATCACAAGGTGGAACAGAGTGTTTTCTGTTCCCAGCCTAAATATGCAGGGTTTACGTGTTAAACATGTGTCAGTGAAAGAAAACGACTCCGGTTATGTTTGTGATGAGGAAACAACATTATAACATAATCAGAAAATAGTGTAATATGGACCCTTTAATTGTAAAATATTTGTATTTCACCTTTGTACCTTTGCACTGTTCCCATGCGCCACAGCCCGGTCTGACATTGTCCAACTTTAATATTGCACTGTGAACTGCTCAAAGTCAAAGCTGCAGCAGTGTTGATTTTACACTAGACTAGCTGTTTTGTTTGACCGGGACTTTGGTGGGTGGACACAGCATGGGTTGGACTAAAGAGTCAGATATCAGGGACACAGGCACCTTCAATGTCCCCATACACACACTACACACACAGAGAGGACAGAGGAACTGCATGTCCCCGCATGGGCCCTTGTATGTCCTCCACCCAGTCCCACCGGACCCCTGCATCCTTCTGACCGCTGCTCATTATCAGATCAGCACCAAACATTTTAACCTGCGCTTTGGCCCTATCTCCACCCAGCTGTACAGTTTAGTGAGGCTTAACCCTGAGTTTAAATAATCTAATGTAATAATATTGCCTTGTTATTTAAAGTCATCAAGGTTATTTTGTTTTATAGGCAATGTCATTAAATCTTATACCCAAGTCTTTGTTTGGATTTTAGGAACAAAGAAAGATGAGGAATTTATATATTGATGTATGGAAGGTGCGGCGTATTGATAAGAAATTATATTGCTATGTTTTTTATAATGATGATGATTATAATGATGTTTTATATTGTTTGACTAAAAATGTTTAAATATGCCTAAAATGTCTTTGTTTGAGGTTCACGAAACATGATTATTACTACCCTGTTTGAAAGATTATACAGCAAGATCTTTCTTTTGCAGCTTTCTAACAGATTTCAATTATCAACCAAATACATGATGTACTAATTTTGCACACCTTCAAAACATCAATTTCAATATCATCTTGCAGATAGCTTAAAGTCCACTTCTAATGTATAGTATAAAAATACACACAATTTCAATATTCCAGTGATAAACATCTGTCTAATAAGGTTTGTGCGTGTGTTTTTTATGTTGCAAGTAGAGTGATTTTACTATTATTTTAAGTTTAATATTTTCAAGGAGTACTCGACCAAAGTTTGCCAAACATACGCCTTTGAACAAGTACTGTAAAATAACAGATTTTCATTTGTTTCAATTTGTAGTCGTATTTCATTTTATTTATCCATATGTGTGTACCTTGTTCTTCTCAGTAGCAGCAGCTGAAATAATTGCACTATTTTGTGAGAAAGCGTGTTGCAGATTGTTGATTTTCTGTATTTGGTCTTCCATGTCTGAATCCACAGGAGCACTGAACTGATCACTATTTGGTAAATTTAAGTTTATTTAAGTTTAACCTGATTATTTTCAGACTTTAGAATTATTGATACTTTGCAGACCGTGCTGGGGGTGTTCTATAATCTCTATTGCTGGAAGGTTCAGCAGTTTCCATGATGGCAATGCACACATTAGCAAAAACAGACAAAAATGTTTTAAGATACACAATATATACAAAACAGATTTAAACAAGAGATTACAGGTGCCTGTAACCTTTATGATCCTGTTTAGGAGTCACCAAAAAGGTGAGAGCGACTGAAAAACTGTAGGTTAATGCTAGCTAGCTTGTGTAATTTTATGTGTGTCAGTTCAGCTCTTTCTGGTCAGATTGCGTGAAAATAAAACTCAGATTAAGTCTAACTTGGGTAACGGAGCTTATAACAGAGTAGTGCTTTCAGTTAGCATCACACCACCACCCCCAGGGAGTGCCGATGACAGCTGCAAAGTATCAAAACTCCAGGCTGTAGAATTATGGGTCTAAAGAATGTATGTAACTGTGTATCTGTTCCCTCTGGATCTCCACACCCTGAACATCTCGTCCACAGATGCTTCACCTCCCTGGAGACCCCCGCCCGCTCCCCTCCCTTGCTGATTGTCAGTAAACGTGTTGACATAAATGTAGTGTGGCTACTAATGAGCTGCCAGGGAAGCGCCACTGTCAGCTCCTTAAGACCTGTCAATACGAGACAGGGGCCGGTGCGAGCTCATTACTCCGTTACACTAACACGTCTCGCGTTAGATTAAAGCAAGCCGCGCACACTTTTTCATTTATTTGAAGGCCAGATCATCAGCGGGGGAAAACATGCAGAGACATTAAGATGCAGTGTGGACATGTGTGAACTGTGACAAGCCTGGTGCAATTGAAATTCACGACAGGTCTGAAGCTGTGTGGTACTCGGGTAGGCACAAAGCTGCATGTGTTTATGGATATCGAAACCTACATGATCAGTTATTATGATTTCAGTGCGTTATGGCAATTTTGCTATTTGTCGACTGATTCCTGTATTAGTCTTGCTTTATTTAGAATTTTTGTTTCATCTTAAAATTTGATATTTAACATGAAAAACAGAACTAGTTGATTTTTAACTGTTTGCAGAGGTCCAAAGTCATTCCTCCTGTATGCATTCCAAGCATCCTAATTATTCACTGTGAGGAGTTTATAAGCGCTTTTCACAACTCTCAGAAATCCTTTGATGTCACAGTAAAGCAACTAACTTGATTATCAAACAATAAAATTCTTTATTTGCAGACAGCACGCGATAGACATAATTTGACCTCAAGAGGTGCTTATACAATATATCTGTACTGGGGCAAGTCAGATTTTGCTCAACACATAAAATCAAGCACAATGGCTTTAAGTAAGAATTTTGTTTAAGCCATGTTTAGTCTTGGTGTAGACTTTGGTAGTTTTTGTTCAAATTTATATCAACCCAACTCGACTAGACTAGTAAATCTAGTAAGCAACTAGATTTGCCTTAGTTAGGCCTGGTTTTGTTTTGGTTTAGTCCTGTATTGTATATGTACACAATTGATTTTAAGTGAACAACATCTGGCTCTTTGTAGACTACTTTTCTGTATAATTTTGAATTTTTGTTTCATTTTTAAGTAAGAATTTAGCTCATGTTTAGCCCTGATTTAGTTTAAGTTTAAATAAACTCTAGCTTTATCTTAGTTAGGCCTGGTTTGGTTTAGCATTGTCATTGAAATTCATGACAGGTCTGAAGCAGTGTGGTATAGGCACAAATCTACACATGTTTATGGCAAGAAAAATCTTATCTCTTATGATTTCAGCACCATGTTGACAGCTTAGTTTCAGAGTGCGTACTGTATGCGTACAGGGCTGCGGTGTTTGTTTGTGTCACACCAAAAACAGATTAGTGAAAACACGGAGGTAAAATAAGCAGCCTGACCTTGCTCTGAAACTGAAAGGCAATCCTCTGAATGATCCGCGGGTCAGTAGCTTTGTCCTTCAGACAGTTAAAGTCTATCCCTCTCATCCGCCCTCCCCCACCAACTGCTCGCACTGTCCTCCCCTGCCTCTGTACATGTCGTCTACACTACTTATTTCACATTAAGGCTTCATTTCCAACAAGGACTACAGTAGAGCATTAGTCCACTTCATTACAGACAGTTTGGGTGATTTGAACCCTCTCTCCGGCGAGGGGCTCTCAGGGGAGTGTGTGTAACATTGCAGCAATGTGACATCACTATAGCAACATGCACTACCATTTGCACCTCATTGGTACAAGTGAAATACTTACTGCTACTTCTGTCTGTTTGAACTGGCCAGTGCACTCCAGGACTATGTAGCTGAGTTAAAATAACATTACCGTACTATGACATTATAAAACATCATATGGCCCTATACATGACATTCATATGATAATGTGAATCACCACCAGTACAGTACAATTAAGTCACTTTACCTGCATTTTATTGCTATACAGTACATAACCATACAGACACTTAAAGGTGCACTGTGTAACTTTTCTGTCTTGTCTCCATGGAGATGTTGTTGCTTTGGAATATCCCGGTATGGCATTAAATGTGTCCATCATGCATTTACTCAATAACATGGCTTTTTATTGACTGAAAAACTTGCATTTTTACTGTGAGTGGGCTCTCCTCTCCACTGATCTGACATGTAACTTGCACCTATGGCATCACCTGCTGTGTCTGTAGAGATAAATAAGTGTAATGCCATACTGTGGAACATTCCAGGCAACATCTTCTGTACATGGAGAGAAGCTGGTGACGGATCCTCTATGAGAAAAGTTACACAGTGCACCTTTAATGTACATAATCTTAATGTTTATCAAAGAGTATTTTAATATTCTAGATAAATGGTTAAATCTGTTTTTTAAATAGTTTATCTTGATTTTTGACTCTCCCATTGAGACCAGGTTTAGTCCCGATTTAGGTTGCGTTCACACCTTTTAGTAGGTTTGGGCCTACTAAAAGCTAATGTAGATTTGATCCAGTTCTAGTCCTGTTCTAGTCCTGATTTAGTCCAGGTTCAGTTCCAAGTTTAGTCCAGTTTTTACGTGTTGTTGATTGTTGTGTGAATGTTGCCATCAGTTTAGACCTGGTGTAGTCTTGGACCTGGTTAACTACAGATAGGCCTACAGTCCCTTCAAGTCCCCAACAGACATTATCACCACATCATCATGTTTTTAAACAGTAAAAATGCCTACTAAACCAACACAAAAAGCACAAGTGGGTCCAAAAGCATCTTAAACGTCTCTTTCTGTATGCCTTATATAAAACCACTCTCAGTCTCATTCTGTTTCTCTCAAATCTGTCTCGTCTCCACACGGCGCTGGTCTGCACACACCAAAACACACTTACGAGTCTTCAAATGGATGTCATCTTTTCATGTCTGCTCTTTGAACGTGGCTGTTTGTGTTATTTCAAGACGTGATTGTTCCTGATGACAAGACGTGATGGCACTGATGTCTCAGATCTGAGGAAGACGAGCTGAGACTCTACCCGCCATATTAAAGACTTCCCCCGCAAGAACTCTCTGAGCTGTGAAAGACTTGACGCTTAGAGAACGTGAATGGGGGAGCGGGTTGCCAGTTGAGCATGCACGCTAGCAACGGCCCCCCTTCTTCTGCTTTCCCTCATATTCCTCCAGGTATAGGATAGGATGTCATGGGAGTTGCTGCATTCACTGTAAATTGCGATTCGGTCAGCAAGTTCCGTATGTCACTTATGAAATGACTAATTACAGTTAGAGGACAGACCTGGTGGGAGTTCTGTATTCGTATAGTGTCTTTTTTAACTCTTGATGGTTTTTGCCAGATCACCATCAACACTCACGCACACACCATATTCATACTTGTCAATCTAGCCTTGCCTAAGGACACAACAACAGTTTTAAGCATGTGTAGAGTTGTAATTATACCACACTGCTTCTGTGTCTGTGTCTGAATCTGCTCGTGTGCAGCTTCTGAGCCTCTGCAGGATGGAAGTATAATAAGATCCATGCTCTATAGTTATAAATGTGCTTCTATGATCCGTTATGCTAATGTTGCTAACATGTATACGGTGCTAAAGTCAACAACAGCACAAATTCTCTCAAATGTTGATCTGAAAGTAACAAATTTAATATCTGTGTCTAGGTCAGTAAATGGACTTAAACTGACCAGCATTTTGCCATATTTGAGCACTTTCCTAATTTTTATTGCTACTTTTAAGTCATTACTGTAGGCCCTACATAAACTCTAATGTATTGGTCATAGTTTTTCTGTGACCACTGGAACACAAACTCAGAGAGTAAATGGAGCGCAGCATATGTTCCCACAGCTCTGTTTATTTACATTTAATAGTTATTTTTGAAAGTAAATACAAAACCCTCACTCTTATCCTTGCCCTAACCTTAGCCATAACCCAAAAACCCCACAAACGTGGGAACATAGAGCTGTCCTGTTATGGATCTTTGAAAAAAACCCAAAAACAAAACATTGATAGATCCTGTTCTGGTTTAAATCAACTTTAGACTTGAATGAACCAGATTTGTCCTGATTAGACCCCCTTTAGTCTAATCTATGGATTAGTCCCTTTGCCCTTGTGAAGACCTGATTTTGACCAGGTGTAGCCTTAATTTTGTTTTTTTTTTCTTTAGATTAGTCTTCTGTACATCTAGATAGCAATGTTTACATGTAATCTTTTGATGAATGGGAATGGGATGAAATAAAGACAAGAAATTTTGGAAAGCAAAATATTTTCTATGAAGGTAGTCACTGAGAAACATTTATCAACCACATTTAGCTGCAGAATCTATTTAAAAGTAGGTTACATGAAAGAACACCCCCTCAGACCAAATAAAGAACTGTGCAACTTTATTTCCTGGAAACCCCCCAACATGACCTACATTTGGCTTCAATCTGGGTTATCACTGTTAATCTCACTTTTTTAAGAGCAGTAAAACAAGCAGATTGTAAAGCTAGTGCATTTCTCCAGTGCACTGAGCTACTGAATAACTAAATTAAAGTCAAACAGATGAGACATACACTGGCAGAAGCTTTAGGACACATATGGGGTTAACCAGGGTGAACAAATCATTCAAAGGTTAATCTCCAGATCATGCAGGAACGCTCGCACACCTACATACTACCAACACGCGTTCAATGTCAACTTGCACAATATTTTTCTGGAAGTGTGGTTTTCACTAGCTAAAGATATCCAGACAAACGCATACCACTGCTCTACAGGCACTGAGAGAGATGTCTAGGTATTCCACTCCTTAGTATTTCCAGGATGGTCTGTGGCAAGCTTTATAAACACGACTGCAATGGAGTAAGAAGAGATTAAGATAATAAATCATATAATCTTTTGGTAACATTTTTTAGTAATAATTTTGTGGTTCAAAAGTGGGTATGAATGAACTGTTATTGAATTGTACTAGACTCTGGATTTTAAATGAAAATGTATTAGTATTAAAGGGCCTATATTGCGTTGTGTTTCCTCGCAACAAACATACCTGGTTTTGTATTTTGTTTCATTCACACATGTTTAAACAGATAAACCCATAATATTTAGGCTGAGTTCTTCTCTCAATCAGAAAGTACTCTGTTCCACTACCAGTAGTAGTAGTAGTAGTAGTAGTAGTAGTAGTAGTAGTAGTAGTAGTAGTAATAATAATACATCTTTATTTATAAAGCATTTTTAAAAACAAGATTTACAAAGTGCTGTACAAGCAGCAAAGAACAATAAAAATAGCATACAGAAAGCATACAAAATCAGACAATGAAGCAATAAATTCAATTAATGATAATAAATAAGTTAGAATAAAAATAAATAAGGAATAAAATCTAGCTAAAACCAGCTAAAGGAAGGCCAACCAATAAAAAATAATTTTTAGAAGTGATTTAAAAGATGATACTGATGGTGCAAGCCTTATTTCCTCAGGCAGGTCATTACAAAGCCAAGGCCCCCGAAACTGAAAAGGCTTGACCACCTTTTGTCTGGAGCCTGGACTCTGGAACAGCTAATAGGGACCTGCCTGAGGATCTAAGGCTGCGGGAAGGCCCATACGGGGTTAAAAGTTCTGAAATGTAACTTGGTGCAAGATCTAAACATGCTTTAAAAGTAAAATCTTTAAATCAATTCTAAAACACACAGGCAGCCCGTGAAGGGAAGCTAAAACAGGTTTAATGTGTTGATGTCTTTTAAAACCGGTGAGAAGCCGAGCTGCTGTGTTCTGAACCAGTTGGAGGCAGAGATGGATTTGGTGTCAAGGCCAGAGGGAGGGAGTTGCAATAGTCTAAGCGGGAGAAGATGAGCGCGTGGATGACTTTCTCAAGATCAGGATGGGAGAGGATATGTTTGATTTTACTAATTGTGTGGAGTTGGAGGAAACAGGATTGGGTGACTTTTTTATTTGAAGGTGGAGAGTCAAAAAGTACGCCAAGGTTTCTGGCAGCAAGGGTGGAAGCAAGAGGGCCGAGACTGTTGCTGATATGAGGGGTGGACTGGGGAGGATTGATTAAAATGATTTTGGATTTGGAGGTGTTGAGTTGTAGGAAGTTCTGTGCCATCCAACTGTTCATCTCATTGAAGCAGTTTAACACAACAGCCAGGCTCCCAGGGTCGTTTGGTCTCAGCGGGAGGTAGATCTGTGTGTCGTCAGCATAACAGTGGAAGGACACGTTATGGCGGGCTATAACATGTCCTAGGGGATCATATAAATAGAAAATAAAATGGGACCTAAAATAGAACCTTGTGGCACACCACAGTTAATGGGGGCAGAAGGGAGGTAAAATTACCTATGGGGACCGCAAAGGGGTCTAAACGATAGGAATAAAACCAATCAAGTACAGGAAGTGCTCCACTGTGTTTTTAAACTTCATACACCTTCACTAGAAACATTCAGATGATTTCAGACCTGGAATTGACAATCTCTACTGAGCTAGGTCACAAGGTGAAACAGAGCATTTTGAGCTTTGGAGATGTAGAAAGACTAATAATAAAGGATTATTCAAACATGTGTGAATGAAACAAAATCTAACTCCAGGCTTGTTTTTCATGAGGTAACAACATTCTAACATGACAAGAATTAATTTTGTATAATATCTGACCTTTAATGAGTAAAAAGGTTTACAATAGTGGTTAGATTTCTGTTTTAACACATTTGAACTATACTATAACTATAAAAGCTGATAATCTAACAAAAACACACCCCATCTGCACTGTCAGGGGGAACTACTTGATTTCTATTGCATGGACCACGGTAGAACTTAAACACATTTTGAAGCTATTACTTGTGGTATTTGTCGAGCCTCAGTGTACCTCATAATGTACCTTATGTACATTATGCTGAATGTGAAATGTGGCTCTGGTTGCGTTTCATGGCCTTCGTTGTCTGCATTTGATCCCATAGGCTGTTGCTTCTGTATGGACAGGCTTGGTTTGGCTAATCCATGAAGAGGCTTACATTTCTATTGCTGTGTCCTGGATATCAGAGTCAGCTGTATAAATAATCATGTCATGCAAGCTCTGTGCATGTGTAAAGCAAAAAAATATTTCAATAATATGTCATTCTAAAAGGAAAAATAACTATATACTGCCATAATGGGAGCTTGTATAGCAGTGCAGGGGGTCTGAAAAGTTAAATAAAGTTATGGTAAAATGCAGCTGTGGCTGTGACATATTTACAGCTTTCTAAACTGTTTTGAGAGATAGACTGCCAAAAAGAGAGGCTAAAAAAGATCGCTATTTGCCCTTTTTAGCCTATCAGCTATCGGCCAAAAATCTGTTGCTAAGGCCGATATTTTTTGTACCAACCAACAGCCTAAATAAGCATGAAAAATTAATGAAAAATCTTTGTTTGAACACTTTAGCCCAAAGAGGGTGCTGCAAAATTGTGACTACTCTAGACTCTACAGAAGGTTGTGGATGAGTTTGTACTAAATTTTAATTTGATTTAGGGGAAGATGACCTAAATCGGCTCTATATATTAACCCAAAAATATCAGCAGAGGTCATCATTGGTCATGAAAAAAAGCATATTGGTCGATCTCTAGTTTTGACCTGGTTAATGGTTAACAATGAACAGAATATTTATATTGAACTTTCAGTAGTTAGAGTTATATCATTGACTGCTGCCATCTAAAATAATAACATCAAATTCATGAATATCAAGGACGGAAACTTTATCGATTATTATGCCAAGAAAATTTACATCAAGTCTATACAAGTTTACATTGCCAGTATGACTACACCCACAACATAAACCCAACTCTAAACAAAGATGACACAATGTATTAATTCTCTGGGCTATAAGAGATTTTTATAACTCCAGACATCTAGTGAAAGGTTACGCTGCTGCCACAAACTCCAACCGCTAATTGCTGCCAAATTCTAATGCGAGAATGGGACAGCCCCCAAAACATAAAGATTTTACATTCCACAGACTAAAATACATTTACAGTAATTAGCCCGGACACTGCTGACTTCATCTGAGAATAAATGAGCATCTCCCCCTGCTTTATGTCGCCGTGGCGATGACTCAGAGGTCTGGTGTCTCAATCGGAGTTGACCTTTGGATGTGACAGGTCTGGCTGGACAAGAATGGCCCAATGTGAAGACAGGGAGAAAGCATCCATCACGTTGAAATTTATAAAATGGTTATAATTTAGTTTTTTATGAGCAAAAGAGCTGATGGAGGTAAGGGTCAGCTAACAAATCAAACAATGAGGACACACAAGTATAGTAAAAAGTGTTGCTAAATGTGCAGTAAAATGACCTGTGACATGCAACGCTTCAGTAACACACCATTGTCAATGTTTGATATCAAGAAGAGGAAATATTGTAACTTTATTGTAGTAAAATTATATATTACTATACTTGAGTCACTTTAACTGCTGTTTGTTCACTGCTCAGAATCAAAGACACTTATTGTGCAACGTTCCTGTGCCTTTTAGCTTTACAGTGTTGTGTTTTTTAGTTGATTATAAATACTTATTATTATTTATCTTGATTTTGATGCATGCTCTTATTTTCCTACTGTTTCTGAAACTTGCGTTGTGACACTGCAATTTCCCCATTGTGGGACAAATAAAGGATTATCTTATCTTATCTTATTGTTAGTATAAGTATTAGTAATTTCACAGCTAGACATTATACTACACCTTTACTGGCATTAAAGGTCCTATATTATACAAAATTGATTCTTGTGAGCTTTAAGCTATGTTATAATGTTGTTACCTCATCAAAAACATACCTGGAGTTGTGTTTTGTTTCATTCACACGTTTGAGTAATCCTTTATTATTAGTCTAGATCCCCAAAATGCTCTGTTCCACCTTATAATGTCATGAAGAGAATTTAACAGGTACCTTTTACCTTTTGTTGAGTAGAAATGGTCAGTCTCAGGTCTGAAATGATCCAAATGATTCTAGTGAAGGTGTATGGAAATTAAAAACAAAGTGGAGCACTTCCTGTATTAGCGCATTACATCACAAGGTGGAACAGTGTTTTCTGTTTGGGAGAAGAACACAGCCTATAAATATTCAGGATTTGTGTGTTAAACAAAACAGAACTCCAGGTATGTTTTAATGAGAAAACAATATTAAAACATAGATCAGAAAATAGCGTAATATGCACAAAGAAATACTTGATTCAACAGTTTAAGAATAGTTTACTAAGAATGATTCAGGCTTAGTATATAAGCATTAGGGCTTTATAACTATGAAAGATTTACTGGTTTTGAAACAAATATCCAAAAAGAAAACCCCAAAATGTTGAACCTTATCATTATTTGTTAGGAAACGGATCCACAAACTTGCTAAATGATATAATGTCATATGAATGCAAACTATTGTGGGCAAATTGTACTTTAATAGCTGTTTTTGAGTTGTTTCACACACATAATTATACATTTGTAACCCATAACTATTGGAAACAATCAGATAAGCTGAATCTAAGCTTCAGAAACCCCTATAGTGTTATTAGCATATACTGACCCCAGGCCCATCCCCTCTCCCTCTCTGCACTGGGATGAGAGATCGATAGAAGAGTGACAGCGGGTGAGGAAATAGAGAGAGATCCAGGATTTACATCGTCCCGTGACACGCTCATATAAAACGGCCTGCCATGATCGCCACGGTAACAAGGACACTCAGATTCCGCTGCTCACAACTTCCAACACATTTGCTGTCTCACTGTCTTTTTTATACCCCTCCCCTCTTTAGCGGATTTCAACGCAAAGCGTATAACCTTTGTGAATTATTTAGTTTATTGACCTCTGCGGGGATTTAATATGAAGGTCATTTCCTGCTGGCAGAGTGAAAGCCGCCGGGGTCCTCAGGTGACACGGCCAAGGTCGCCCGTCTCCCTCCAGTTAATAATATATTTGTCACACGTACACCCACAACGCCATCGCCTTCCACTTGATTAGTGCGACCAATAAGGACTGCCAAAGATAATAAAGTAGACATTGGCTTAAGGAGATGTGTCAAATGTCCACAGCACCCTCCCTCCACTCTTCCACTCTTCCTCCCCTCCTCGTCCTCCTCCTCCCATCTTGTTCTTGCTTTATTGTTTCCTATAGATGAAGGTTAAAGGGAGATGCTGAACAGACAGAATAGCCCTAGGGTTGTGAAGTGGTCTGGCTCGGAAAAACGCCAGCACTGTGGGTATACATACAAGTCCAGAGTCAAGAGGTGGGATAGTGGTCATAGGGGGCAAGCATCCATACAGTACCGGGGCATGTGGGTTACAGAATCTGATGCGCAGTAAAGGCCAGGAGGGGAGCTGACCGCAAGCCCAGTGGATAAAAAGCTACAGGGCCTTATTAGCGCTCCCCGACAAAATGGCGCCCCATAGGTGAAAGCCACGTGAATTATGGTACAGACAAGCCGCGGTATTACAGTAGAAGGTGAACAGGAGGCAGATAACACAGAGCTGCTAAGTTTAATCATACATGGCTTTTACCTGGCCAGCTAAAACCACACGCTTTGACAATACTATACATTAGGCCTGTCACGATAACTACTATATCAACTTATCATTCAATTTATGAAAACTGAAACAATATATTTTGGGCCTCAGTATTAATTGTGAATTCATTTTCTTTGTAATAGTGGGGAGAATATGGGATATTTTTGTTGTAATATGAAAAAAATTGAGCTGTAGAGGGTTGAAAATGTAACTTCTATGGCTAATTATTGGTTCGTTTTGCTATACATTTGTTGCAGTTCAGGCCTTTTAATAATGTTGTATACTTAAACATTAACTTACTGGGGTATTCCTGGTGTATTGTTATAGTGTCAGATGCATAAAATAGTTTCAATATGATCATTTATCACAGTACATCTCTGTAGTGATATATCGTGATTCAAATTGTGTTATCGTGACAGGCCTACTATACAAAGACGTGTGGATCTGGAACCATATCTCCCCCATTTCAGATAGGTGTGATTGGCAAGTAGATTAACCAATTAGAGAGATAGACGGTCCATTTGTGTCAAAAACAAACATGGCGGCTTACACGTAAAAAACAGACTGAGAAACAGATTTATGCAGAATCAATAATCGAAGCACCAACATTCTATATCTGGTTCAGAATAATTTTCAAGAGATGTCTTTTGCATTTGGGAGACACATGCTATAAATTAGTGGCTGTGGTCACACTCTACGGTCCAATTTCAGACCCTTTTGGATTTGAACAGAATGCAGAAGGGATTGGCTGGTCACGCAAATATGGCTTAATGTATGCCACGTCGCCTATTTCTACCACAGTAAAATCGCAAACCCTTTCAAAACAAATATGCCGAACATGAACAAATAAATAATCCTAAATGAGAGTTAGCAGAGTATTATAATAATAATAATAATACATAACACTTGAATAGCGCTTTTCAACAGACTCAAAGACGCTTTACATGAAGAAACAAACAAAGACAAACAGAAGAAATAAGAAAGTATGGAAGCAAAATGGTGCAGGTATCGTGCTCATAATGTAAAAGCAGCTCTTGAGCTCAACTCCGTATATTTAGGCTGAGTTCTTCTCTCAAACTGAAAACCCACCTTATGATGTCATGTGGTAATACAGACAGTGCTCCACTCTGTTTTTAAACTCCATACACCTTCACTAGAATCATTTGAATGATTTCAGCTCTGAATGTGCCAATTCCTACTAAACAAAAAGTAAAAGGTAGCTGTTAACTTGAAAACTGCAGTTTCATGACATCACAAACAGAGCAGAACAGAGCATTTTGAGCTTTGGAGATGCAGAGAGACTAATAATAAAGGATTACTCCAACATGTGTGAATAAAACACAAATACACATATGTTTTTGATGAGGTAATGGCATTATAACATGACTTAAAGCTCTCATGAGTCAATTTTGCGTAATATAGGACTTTTAAAATAAATTTGTTCTTTTTTTCATGTTTTTAAGACATTAAAAATTGGGTTTAGTACCTTTAAGTCCTTTCAAGTGACAATAATGGCTTGAATATTTTTTGGAGTGGTGGTTGCTATGAGGATATGAAGTGAGCAGGTTTAAATCGTTGAAGGGTGAACAAGACTTAAGTGCAACATTATTGATTTCATTGTACAGGAGCTGGTGATAATGGAGAATTCTAGGAGGCTGACGGTGACAGAAGAAAGGAAGCTGGTGTTAAAAGGGAAGGTGGCACAGGGAGCATTGGGCGGTGCGTGTCTCTTCCACTGTTCCTGGAATAGTTTGCATGGAGAGGTCAATGCAATGTGACTCGCATATGCAAACCACATCTGTGAGATACAAAAGGTGGAGGTGACCGTGTGAGCAGCTAATGTATGCAGGGCTAGAATAAGCAACTGTCAACAAAGTACATAATATAACTACCGTACATAACTGTAACCATCATTACAATATAAATGGATGAGTGGATTTCTTTTTTAAGAAGCACCACCCCAACACTCACGCACATCTCATTCATACCAGTATGAGTGAAGTGTGCCTTGCCTAAGTGCACAACAACAGTTTCCACTAGAGCTACTGCTGCCCCATTGTGATACCTGGTATTCCCAGTGGTCTCCCATGTACTAAAGATAAGATAAGATAAGATAAGACTTATAAAGCGGTCTGGTCTCGCTTAGCTTCCAAGATCTGACAAGATCAGGTATGGCCACAAGGTATAATCTGTTAACTGGAATTCATAAGTAAAACAACATATACTGCTGACTAGCTACAATTGGGGGTCATTTTGTTCAGTTTGCTGTTAGCATAGTATTACAAACTAAACACAGCAACACCACATTCAATCCACATGTGAGTAACAGCATTACACTGCAGTAGAAGTTGGTCAAATTTGGAAAGTAAAAACACAATGACACCTCTGTCATTGTGTTTTTAGAATGTAAGAAGACACCCATTGTAAAATCAAGCAAATTCAGTCCTTACTTTTCCTGCGAGCTCATAAGAGTGTGTCAGAGGGCGTGATGAAGCCTATACGAGTCTGAAATAAACATTAGGAGCCAGTGGAGATGGGAGGCCACACCTGCCACAGTATTAGCATGATGTATGATTTGACTAGAGCAGCGACGCACTACATTCTCCCTGAATGAATAGATTTGTTGAGTCTATTAATGACCTTCTATTCTAGACCTTTTTCTCTATTATCTGAACTGCCCAGCGCCATCCATAACATCTGCCTCTCCTATCTTATAAATCATTGTTCCCGGCTCATCTCTGCTCTATCATGACAATTAAGCTCAATGCTAGGATTCGTGTTTGCTAAATCCAGATTAACATGTCCCACCTCTATATCTACAGAACATATGAAGAGGATTAATGGACAATGCGCTCCCTTCTATTTGAGATGGTCCTGTGACAGAGGGAATTAACATTAAGGAGACCCTAATCACTGCAGCTCGTCCTAATGCACCAAGGTGACATTTTACGCTCGCACTAAAAATGGACCTTATGAAGAATGGCCACAAACTGTTATACTCAATTCAATTAAGATCATATATCACAAGTACATTTTTATAGTGATGCTACAGTGTATGTAAATTCAATTATGGTATGGTTTGGTTAGTTTATTTCCAGAGAAAAGCACAGTTGCAAAAGCACAAAAATACTGAGGCTACTTGTAAAATGTATCAGGTGGAATTACTTTTTACTAACAGTACTTCAGCCCTATTCTAGTTGTATAGTTACAGGTTTAATCCAGGTATAACTATACTACAGTCTGGGCCCTGTTTAGTGCTGGTTAAATCCATTGAGATGATATTGTTTTGCCTAAAAGGTTCCACAGTATGACACTGAACTTATCCATTTTACAAGTTTGCATATTGCTCAAAATTAACTTCCTCCTTGTCACCATGGAGACAGATAAATGATAGATGATTTAATGCTATACTGTGAAACATTCAAGGCAAAACAATAACATCTCCATGGACACAAGACGGTAGCGGACATACTACCAAAAAAGTTACACAGTGTACCTTTAAAAAACTGTTTGAGATTATTATGTAAATTCAGGTTTAAACTTTAGCATATGAACCTTAATTTAATCCCTATAATTCCCCATTTCTCATATGCATTAATCTGAGCACATTTCTATCCATTATTTATATCATATATTAATTAAATAATATTTACAAGCCCTCTTAACAGCATCAGCCTTCCTCCTGGCATACCATATACTATGACTACAGCCTTGAATCAGGCTAATCTTAGATTCGTGGATCTCCATGCACTTCTAAAGTAGCTGCGGCTGTGTTTGTGTGTCTGAGCCGCACAGTTACTTTAGAAGTAACTGTGTGGCTCAGACCTCATTTGCAACCAGACGAGCCTATTGTAACAGCAAATAAAACAATATTGATTTGGGGCGAGTGGCAACCGGGGCTGTGCATCTTATTGATCCGGATCAAACACTTATCACTCAGAGCCGGAGTGTGCCAATGCTAACGCGCAGGTCTTAATTACGCCAGTGGCCTTTACATGCTTCCAGGCCTAATGATGCTCCAATAACACTGCAGAGTTTGACCTTCGCCGGGTGGACGCCAAGACCTGCTACACCCAGGGATAAAATTTTACAGCTTCAATAATTTCCAAAGCAACTCTCAACCTAGGCGTGTATGGGTGGCACGTGATTGTTCGGTTTATTTCAGTTCATGCATGTTGTACATTGCCAGGGTAAATTTCCCAGATATAAATATAGAACTTAAAGGTCCTATATTACACTAAATTGATTCTTGTGAGCTTTAAGCCATGTTAGAATGTTGTTACCGCCTCAAAAACATACCCGGAGTTGTGTTTTTTTCATTCACACATATATGAGTACTTCTTTATTATTTGTCCGTCTATATCTCCAAAGCTCAAAATGTTCTGTTCCACCTTTTGATGTTATGAAATTGTAGTTTTCAAGTTGACAGCTACCTTTTTACCTTTTGTTCAGTAAAGATTGTCAGTTCCAAGGCTGAAACTATTCAAATGATTCTAGTGAAGGTGTATGGAGTCTATGTATGAAATGCATGAAGCAGTTCCAATTGCCGTTTTAAACCTGAACTTTGAACCAAATCGTAAAACCTATGTTTGTCAAAAAATAACAATTAAATATTACCCCAAAAATCTTACAGCCCAACTGATCAGAAAAGTTACATAGGGCACCTTTAACATTACTGTGGAGCTGTATCTGGCAGTGGTTTTGAAGCTCCATCACTGTCACAGCTCTGCCATAGAAATTCGTGGGCAGCGCTAACCTTGTCCATAAGGTGACCGCTTTGTTAATGGGAGGCTACAGCACTCGCAGACACCATATGCTGTGCTTTCGTGCCACAGGGCAAGGCACTTTTACTTAATGACAGTAATGACAGTGGAAAGGTTAATTTAGTTTAATCACAACATGCATGAGGCTTTAGCGTGGAAAAAGGTGACACAAGGAGAGAAATGCAGTGGTCATATGATCGCTTCCTGTCAAACAATGTCAAGCATAATCATTAGCCAGGCTGTCTATTAAAACATCTATAAAGTTTTATTGAATTGACTTCTTGTTGATTTACACAGAGACAATAGGAAGACTAGCGGACCAAGGGCTCTGCTACCATAATTATATGTGTATTGTTTCCCCTCATTATTTGTCTGTTAAAGGGCCCATATATCACTGTTTTCTGATGTATGTTATAATGTTTCCTCATCAAAAACATAGCCAGAGTTCAGTTTTGTTTCACTCACACATTTTTAACATACTAACCCGGTAATTTTATTTTTCTCTCAAACAGAAAACACTCCACCTTGTGATGTTATGTGGTAATACAGAAAGTGCTCCATTGTGTTTTTAAACTCCATACACTTTCACTAGAATCATTTGGATAATTTCAGTCCTGGAATTGCCAATCTTTATTGAACAAAAGCTAAAAGGTAGCTATTAACTTGAAAACTACCAGTACAAGACATCATCAAGGTAGAGCAGAGCATTCTGAGCTTTGTTGATAATAATAAAGGGTTGTGTGGATGAAACAAAACATAACTGCAGGTATGTTTTTGATGAGGTAACAATATTTTAACATGGCTTAAATTCTGCATAATATACGATCAATTAACTACCAATTCTGTATCACATTTTTGCTGCAATAGGTTTAGGCTTTTCCCATCATTCGAGCACGAACACACACCAGGCACTCATGCCGGGTTGTTTTCCATGACAACAAAGATGCATGGAGTTGATATTTCCTGACACTCTCCACATGCACTAATTTAGAAACAGGTGCCATTTGCTATTAGGTTGGTGCCATCTAAATTGTTGGGTCCAGAGGGACAATCGGCTATAACTGATCTCTAAAAATAATTAAGCTTAGGAACAGGGTTATAAATAAGGTTATGGTTTGGTTAAAGTTAGAAACTGGGTAGGAGAGTCTGCATTGTTCCCCTAGATCAAACTATCATAACTTTGAATTACTCTATAATACATAACAATATAATGTCATAATATGATGTTAAACTACTAAATATAGTACTTTCTGTGTTATTAAAAAATCTGATAAATGCAAGTATATCAACAAGTCAACATTTATAGGCCGATCTGTTGATTTGATTATCTCGACGACAACTTGGCACATCACCTCAGCCCAAAAATGTACCCAAGACAATCACAAGGAAGAATTGCTAGTGGTTTACTCTGTAGGATGTTGTTACTGTGAAAACTAAAGCCAAAGAGGCTGGCTGCGATGGGTGCACTGATGAAAAATAGAGAGTGGAGTTTAAGGAGCAATTCAGCAGCACCAGGCCAAAGATGAGAGGATAAAAGCTGCTAAAAATTAATCAAGTAGAGCTCCAGTATATGTAAAATGCATGCAAAATCTTAACCAGCAAGGTCTTGGTCAATGACAAATTAAACAACTTCTCCTTGGACCCACAGATAACCTTCTTTGCATAACCAAATCATTATTTTAATTGTGTCTGGGAATTGTGCAGGCAAGTCAAATGTAGAAAATATGTTTTGAAATGCAAAAGTAGACTGAAGCATCATGATGATAAACACAATCTCACTACGACTATGTTTGGCCTTATATAGACCCCAGGCTGTATTTCCAGGACGAGTTTACATACCGCGCTTGAGCGTCATGCACCCATGGATCAAACCCTCAGCCTGCTGTGGCTCCAACATCAAAATGCCCTCGAGTTGAACTCTCTGCAATGATAAAAAAGTAAAATGCAATTACCTCTAACAGATACTTAACCATTACCATTGCAAAGCCAGTGTCGCTTTAAGGTAATAAGGTGCACCTTTTGCTTAGGCCTTGTGTGATCTGCCTCAGAGGCATGGGAGTGTAATTGTGATTCTGAGAGATGTCATGCTGGCTGAAAGACGTAACGCATTATGGAAATAAAATAAAGTGTTCACAAACTCATGAATATATTTACATAGGCCTGGCAGGTCAACAAACCCCGATACAAGCATGAAGAAAACAAACACAACACGGACTACACTCACAATATGGTGCTAAAACAACTTTATCATGTTTATCATTCTTATGGAGGATTCAGTATTGTGATGCACCACACGTTTTGATCAACAGAGGATTTGAGGAGCAGAGTCCATAACAGCAGCCATAGATTAGGGAGCTAAGGGGAGCATTGCCACTCAAGCTTCTTCTGTCAATTGTTGAATCTTGGTACTAGGTCAGTCAATCGTTCCTGTGCCCTCTCACTTCTCCCTCTGCCTTCTCTCAGCAGTGATCTTCTCAGATCATTGGAGGAGGGAGTAAAATCAATGGAGTAAAGTAATCACTTGGCGGAAGATACAGCGGAGGCCTGGGGCCCACCCAACTACCTGAGTTCCATTTCACGGCTCAGCAGCTGCAACACAAACACACAGCACTCGCCGGTATTCTCATCTTAAACAACACGAGCAGCCAGAGCTCTGCCCCCTGGTGACCTATCAGTCCCCAGAGGAAGCTCCCAGAATGCACTGCAGCACATGACTCTGTCTACACACAGCCCATTATTGATCTGAGGTGCTCCTCACAAGGCCCTGACAGCACGGGCATCACCACATTTCCAAAATGCCAAGTGGTACAAACCTGCTGCTGACATCATGGGTTAATATGAGTCAGTCCAAATGGTCCTGTTCAGTAATGCAGAGATTTATGTAAAAATGGTGCCTAATAAATAAGACAAAATGACACCATTTGAATTCAGTCATTCAAAGCCACATTAAGGTCTGTTTGTGCTGCCACAAGGCAAATCTTTAACCATTTTCAAATGGCTGGACTTCCATAGCCTCCCCCGATCAGTATTAGAACAGTAACTAGACAATACCACTGCATGTTCTTTTACCTTTGGTCAGCCTGAGAGGAGAGTGGGCGGAGGGTCACAGTAGGTGGCAGGAAGAAGCAGCAACAATTGTAAAATGCAAATGTGTGTATACACTGTAGCTGCTGTTTTAACTAAGGACCTTAGGGAGAGGTCAGCGGTGCCAGAGAAGGGTCACACCAAGGAGGGATCTGGAGCGCAGTGGCAACAGCATTAAATACTAACTAGACACATTACTGCATGTCCCCAGGTCTTTGCAGCCATGTTGTTTATGTATGGGGTCAATACAGGCCAGTCATTTTTGCTGGGGTTATCTGTTTTAAGCTAATCTCTCACCACTTGTGTAGCTTTATTAGTTTGCATAACAGCAGAGGGGAGAGAGCATTGAACTCTTAAGGATATAAGGTTACAATTTGGAAGAAGGTTCGCTTTTAATGTTCTTATCAGAAATGGTGATGTTACTCTGAGGAAGAAAATAAATATTCAAATGTTGCTGTAAAAAGTGGGATGATAAGAAATTTAAAATAATAATGCAAATCCTCTGAGCGAAACTTAAATTATTTGTCCAAAAACGCCCCCAGACAAAACGTACAATTGCTCTGAAGGCTTGTAATAAAGAATGACCTTAATAAAGAGGCTGGTAGTTTGCTATTGTGATTCCAAAAAAGCCAAAATTTAAGTGCTTAGAAATATATACAAATATGAAAAATATTAACGTTAGCTCTTTGAAACTATTGTTTTGTTTGGATGTAAAAGTTTTTTCGAGAGAACTGTGACCTTTCACCTGCGCAGATATAAAGAGCTCCCCTCAGGTGTTTGTAATATTTATGTAAAATTAAACTCAAATCTCTGTGACCTTAACCTTTGACCTCCAAATTTTAACTGTCTGCATCAAAATAAACAAAATGATAATGAATATTTTTTGTAGCCTTGCTTAAAATCATGCTTTACTATTTGAACTGCGTGTAGAAAGTTGGGCCAATTTATCAAATGTTATACAGTATAATAAAGGTGCACTGTGTAACTTTCTGGTGCAGGGTCTGCCAAGTGCTTGTCTCCATGGAGTTATTACTTTGTCTAGAAAGTCCCACAGTACGGCATTAAACTTATCTATTTCCATGGAGACAAGCCCACAATGCCTCCAGGCCAAGTTACAGGTCAGATCTATGGAGAGGTAAGCTCACTCACTGTAGGAATGCACATTTTTCATAGTATTTTTGAACAGTAAAACGTCTGTAATTGAATAAATGCAACATAGATGAGTTTAATGCTATACTGTGAAATCTTTCAGGCAAAACAATATCTCCATGGAAACAAGCTTGTGGCGGACCCCCTACCAGAAAAGTTACAGAGCACCTTTAAAACCATATAAACATTATGGCATAGTATTTATTGCACCTATGTGGTAAAGGGTATTGTGGAAATGCTTTTGTAAAACCATTATTGTCACATTTGAAAAGTTGGTAGCAGAACCTAAATTTTGGCTTCAATTAATCATCAACGCAAAGAATTATGGTATATGTAGTGTTGAGACTTCCACTACTAGGCAACACTACAGGCCTGTCATGATAACATGATTTTAAAGTATGATATATTGATGAAGCAAATAAAAGCAATAAATTATAATATTGAATCTACTTTTTGCCACTGACACAATAACTGTAAGACGGATTATCCACACCCTACCCTTTTTCTAAGGGCACATGAACCCTTTTTCTAAGGGTTCATGTGGGTAACACTATTTAGTTTTAGTTAGTATTTATAACGAGTCATATAAGTTACTTGTTTGATGCTCTACATCTCAGATCTTTAGAATCAATTTTATATATATATATATAAAATTGACTTTCATATATAATACAAAATATATATACAGTAGAACAAAAGTAGGGCAAAAACTGCAAGTAGGTCTTACTGTGTAAAAAAAGAAAAACAAAGTTCCTCACTAGTACAAAGAACAAGTACACATTACTTTTGAGAAATTATTGTTCCATATTGAATACATCATAGTGCATGCCTTAGCAACACAGTCACTATATGACAACATTGTGAAAAGGTTTTATTTATTATGGTATATGTAGTGTTGAGACCTATCCACTGCAAGGCAACACTATAGGCCTGTCATGAAAACATACAACATTTTCTGATCTATGTTAATGTTGTTTCCTAATCAAAAACATACCTGGATTTGTGTTTTGTTTCATTCACACATTTTTAATACACAAACCCTGCATATTTTATTAGATGTCTTATATTTACGTAATATAAAAAGAAACTGGCCCAGCTTGAGTTCACTATGAGGCACGCTAAACAAATTCTTGTCTACCTTTGTTTGTCTGTTCCCATCTCTCCTGCTTCTGCCACTGACAGTTTATTGTTTGTAAAACTCTGTACATTGGCCCATTTATCGGGTACGAGCTGAGCCACTGCTTAATTGTTGCCATTTCTTTGAGTCTGCAGTGACCCTGACAGCCCTCTTCCTTGTTGCCATAGACTAATGCACATCTTGGTCGGCCTCAGTCAATTTAAGTAAGAGTTTGTTTTGCTTTGAAGATAGGTAGAGCCCATTAAAGCCCACATATATCAAAGCAAGACACCATCTGCTGGGGATGTTTGTGTGAGCCTGTTTCCTTACTCTGCCTCTGCTCTGGCAACCCTGTGGAACAAAATATTTCCCCTCTGGCTATTTTAGCTTGCGGTGCTGCTAATAAATGATTGTTTAGAGGAGTTTTCTCAGAACTGACAGTGGAGTTCAATAAATACTGAGATTTTAGTCTGTCCTCTTCTCCAATCTTTCACAACCAGGGGTAAGGAAGCACAATAATGAGCATCTTGGAATGGTTTCAGATTTTAACTAAACGTGAATAATATTTTGAAGTGATAAAAAAGTCTTATTTGTAGTAAATTTTCCATGGCATGTCACCTGTTTGATTATTACATGGAAAAAAAAAAAGTTAAAACCAAACTTCAGCACATTCTCCATGGACATAAATAGAATTTTTAAGCCATGTTGTGGAATATTATAGCCAAAGGGAAAAAAATCCATAGAGATAAGCAGGAGGTAGCTCAAATAAAAGTCAGGTTTATGGAAATGCAAGTCTGCTCACAGTAAAGATGCATGTTTCTCTATGTTTTTCAGTGCTATAAAAACATAAAATTTAAAAATAAAAGTATTTTGGCTATAAGGTTATATGTTTGAGTGATGATCAAGAAAATGTAATTGTAATAATTCACTGTAAGATGATTTTCACTAGAAATTGAATGTGAAATAAGGACATTATGTAAGACAGTATGTAAGATTTATATTTTTGATTTACCATTTAGTATGCCTGAATAATACTGTTGTAATAGGCTACTGAGCTGTAACTATTTTGGGGGTATTGTGAAGGTCATATACATATATTAACTAATAAAATAATAATAAAAAATGCCTTCTTGAAGAGCTGTCCCTCTCCTGGTGATTCTTCCTGAACCCACAACCTCCTAACTTCAAGTAACACTTCACTACAACAAACACCCAAAACAAGTTCCATTCAGGGGAAACACAACTGTAGTAAACAGATTTAGTACCTGCATTAAAGCATACAAAGTTTAGGGAATACTCAAAACAAAAAAGTAGGTAAAATCACTACTCTCCTCCTCAGAAACATGGCCAATGTTAAGGCCAAGTTATCAGGACAGCGCTGAGATGATTTCTGTATTAAACTTTTGTTCTTTTGTTGCTCATTGTATATAGGCAGAGTGTTCCTAAGTGGCGCGAGGTCACCCTGATCTCTGATGCCTCTCCTCCTCCTCCTCCTCTTCCTCGTTCTTCCTCTCCTTGTCTGTGTTTTTCTGATGTTATCTTTTCACTCTCCTCCCACTCACTGCTGTTCCCTGGATGAGCGCTCTATTGTTTTTGTCCTTGCGTGGCTCTGCGCACTCTGTGTACTGCGTATAAAGAGCCCTTGCACTGAGTTTGACCTGTTCCCTTTTACAACTGCAGAGGTCATGTCTGGGCTAATTACTCTATATGAAAAAGTGTACTCATCAGCAGCCAGTTTATGGGCTTTTTCATTAGTCTCTTCATTATGCAATTAAAAGCTACGCTGCGTGTTTTTGTTACACACAGTCGAATGTTACGCATATGGCTACAGCGACAAATCAAGGGCACATTGGACACATTACAGTTTATTTGACTGAAGTAATGTCATGGTGGCGGTTATGAAGGCAGACGTGACCCTAACCATACAGAAACTGAATAGAGACAGAGTAACTGTGGAATAGCGCTAATACAAATGTACAAGGCTATACAGTAGTCCTGTAATAATTAGTAGGGATGCACTGATTCGATACTGGCATATTGGCGCTAATATTGAAATTTGCGATGAATCAGATATCGTCCCAAGATATCAGTTCAGTCAATATCCCATTTATCCCATACATACTACACTAACTTAAGTTTCAATAAATGGCATAATGAACAATAATTTTTAGGGGTCAGTATTTATCGTACATACTTTGTTGTACTGGAAGTAACTTTTTTTTATATTTTTTGTGATACATTTGAGCTGTACAAGGTCACTCATTCCAAATATCAACACATTGTTACACATTGCATATTGTTGTACTATTTTATTCATTGCTGCTCAGGTTTTGTGCCTTTTTTAGGAAAATAGTTAAAATAAAAATTAGGAAAATAAAAATATAAAAAATATGGTCTTCAATATCACCATTTGAGCTTAAATAATATATTGTGCCGACAGGCCTACTATGTAGACTTCTATGAAAAACATAACAAAGAACACACCCTGGAATAAAAATGATGTTGGGATAACACTGCGGTAAGACTGTTCACAGGTTTGCGATCTGGCAGATTAATTTAAAATCAAATAAATTGCTTTGGATCAACATAGAATAATGAAGGATGATTTAAAACATTGTTACACAGGATTTTTGCATGCAAGGTTGCTGATTTAACTAAAAGACATTAAAAAGGAATTAATCTATGCAGTCATCCCTACATCCAGTGTTGTCAAGCTCATCTATTATACTATACGACACATGCTTTTCCCTGTCAATATATGAGGCAACTGGTTTAAAACGTGTCAACAGTGGTTCAATACAGACTCCTCTCCAGCCCTCAAAGCTGTCTTTTGTATTACCAGTCTGGCAGGATGTTTATTTTGCCACTGGCCTCTATTGAATTCTTCATCTCTGCCCTCTAGGCAAGAAGCAAATAACAGTCGTATAGCAAGTTTTCTTTCCAATGCAATTAATTATTTAGCATCTCATGTATATTTATGCAGACAGTTGTTAAAAGGTGTAAATTTACATAGAGGAAGCTTTACATTGTGCCATATTGTTTTTGACAACTGCCTTGTTCCTAATCAGTGTCTCTCTAGTTGTTGCCTGTTCCATGGAGCTGCCTGGCGCCACATGCCGAGGTACCATCCATCTGTTTACCCAGGTTGCATAGTGTTATATTTTCAGATTCTGATCATGCACGCTGGCAAGTTTCACACAAATCAAACGCACCCTCAGATGTGCGTCCCTCCACAGGGGTCTGAGTGATCGAAGGAGGAGACGCAGTGCCCTCCCTCCTCCCCTCCCCCAGAAGGGCCTTCCAAAATTGATGCGCCCTTTTGGCTCTGGCAAGGGTGACCTTAACAATGTGAAACACTGGCGGAGGAGGGCTGCAGCCACTGTCTCACTGCTGATCAATCTCAAAGTCTACAGCATGAACTCAGCTCAACTTCTCCCGATATGTGGCTAGGAACTACTACAGGCAGAACTTGAATTTTGTTTTTTGGTCAGTTTGCTCTCAGCATGTAACCTTTCACCTGGACACAACAACATTACCCAATCTGCTGAGATTTGTATGGGACATTGTAACTTCAAAGGCCATTCAAAAAATGTTTTTTTCTCAAGCAGCACCTGCATACACCAAACTTTCCAGTCTTATACTTAACATGATTTTGACAGATCATACAAAAGGACTTTGTCTTTGACTTAAATTTTAAATTTTTATGCCAATTTTCTGAAAGAAGACATAATGAAAAAACAGATTTTTTTTCTTGTATTTATGCAAAGTTACAAATGAATATGTCCAAATGTATGATTTTCCCCCAAATTCCTGATCTTCAATGGCATGTGAGAATAAAGCCAGCCAACTAAAGCCTTGTGCATCACTTGGTGTGTCAGACTGAGTGACAGGCGTGTACAATGAGAGCTATTAGGACGGACGTGTGGAGCATATGGTGCAAGGACTCAAACATGACAGACCCTGACGAGCTAAAAGTATCTGACACAATCAAAACATCAACAAAACCATGTCCAGAATAATTAAAAGTGCATATGACAGGTTTCCAATTTTAGTATTTTTAGTATTATTTGGTTTGATGAGATGCAAACCCAGGTCCACAACTTGTTTGTTTCCATGGAGATGTTAATGCTTTAGTTTAAATTGTCCACAGTATGGTATTTATCCAACTAAACTAATTTTTTGCTCAAAAAAACAAAAAAAAAAAAAAAAAAACATGAATTCTCACTGTGAGGGGGATTGGCTTTCTACAAATCCAACATGTAATTTGGCTTATAAGTCTCCATGGAGATTCTTAAGTTTATGGCCAGACTGCAGAACATACTAGGCACATCTCCATGGAGACAAGTAGACAAGTTACACAGTCCACCTTTAGATATAAGGATGTTAACTATATTTTAGTGAAATTAGTAATCCAGTCTATCATATACACTTTAACTGCATATTGCCCAGTTTTGCAATGCATTCACGATTATTCCCATAGCCCCGGGAGTTGTCTCATTACGGATTTGACTTTGTAGGTGTAGCACGCTGTTGACATCTTCACTAAAAAAGACCAGAATAGGCACAATGCACATGCGAGGGACGCTCTGATCGCATTGTCTGTGCTCGGAGACAAGACAACTGGAGCGGAAAAGCCAGTGGAAGTTCAGGAAGAAAAAAAAAATTGAAGAAAAAAAAAACCTGAATGTGATGAAGTGCTGCAAGGGTAAGATGTCTTTGGCTTGACCCCCCCCCCCTTCTCTGCATTGCTGAAAAAACTCCTATCTTCCCAAATCCACCCAAACAGTGCGCGTGCTTCATAACACATAATCCCTATAGGCCATTACCTCAACCTGGCTCCCCCTCTGACCCTGTCATCCTCATCTTTTCCCCTCGACTTATTACTCCCACTCGGACGATCGCGCTCCTCCACCTGTTCTCCCACCCCTCCTTCTTCCCTTCGTCCTCCCCCCATCACGACTCCCCTCTAAGGTCGCTACTTTGTTCATGTCAAGGTAAGCAGCGCAGCGCGTAATTCTCCCAGTGATACGGGGATGCTGACCTTTCGATGCACCTTAAGGAAAGAGGGGGATTTTTTCTCTCTCTCTCCCTCTTTGACTGGCGTCACTTCTCATTGGTGATGATGGGTCCCGGTGCATTCTGGGACGCGAGTTCTGAAGAAGTAGGATGGAGGATGGGGGGGGGGGGAATGAGGAGGAGGAGGAAGTGAAGGAGGAGGAGGAGAGAGAGGGATGGAAGAGGATGAGAAAGCGAGGGAGGAGTAGGAGCGAGCGAGGGAGGAGGGAGAAAGCGAGGGAGGAGTAGGAGCGAGCGAGGGAGGAGGGAGAAAGCGAGGGAGGAGTAGGAGCAAGCGAGAGAGGAGGGAGGAGAGGGGGCACGGGCTGTCAGTGCGTTGAGTGTCAGGCCTGACCCCCCGGTGGCCTAAAGGCAGACAGCAGACAGACCTGCTATTTGTTGCCTAAATCAGCTCAGAGGGAGATGTCAGCGCCATTACAGACTCACATCACCTGCCCCCACACGACCCACGGACTTTTATGAACACGCACTGTACACTGACTGACCTCTAGTCAACACAGAACAGCAACATTTATATATGGTGCTGGAAATTATGATAGACACAATGTATTAGGGCTGCAGTCCTTTAAAGGTTGTATGGAGGATTTTTTTGTTTCAAATTCTCAATGATAGCATTATAGATGCAGCAGCCTTGTAATTATGATTACCAAAAAAAAAAATAAAAAAATCCATCACCAGTTAGCCACAAAAGAAAGACCTATACAACCTTTAAAGGCACCATATTGCACTATTTTCTGATCTACTGTATGTTATAATGTTATTTCCTCATCACAAACATACCTGGAGTAATGTTTTGTTTCATTCACACATGTTTAACACAGAAACCCTGCATATTTCTCTCAAACAGAAAACACTCTGTTCCACCTTGTGATGTCATGTGGTAGCACAGGAAGTGCTACACTGTGTTTTTAAAATCCATACACCTTCCCTAGAATAATTTGGATAATTTCAGCCCTGGAACTGCCAATCTTGAAAACTACCACTTCATGACATCACAAGGTTACTCAATCATATGTGAGTGAAACAAAACACACGTCCAGGTGTTTTTATGGGAACAGCACTCTCACATTGCTTAAAGCTCACAAGAGTCAATTTTGCTTAACATTGGACCTTTAACTATAGACTGATGAAGCACCATTTTACAATGCCTGATTCTGACTCTGACACTGTGAACTGCCTTTGATCAGGTATACTGATACATGCTCTGAAAAGGAAAGGTTTCAAATAATCTTTAAATTGCATAGGAGGGTTTCCTGTTTACAAACATTGGGAGATGCGCAGGCAGCCGGGGAGCAAGAGATGCTAAGTGGCTAAGTGGTTAACATTACAGGTCCTACTGGAGCTCTGTACAGTGTATGATTAAAACCGGTTTTCTAGCTGGCTGACTATTGTAGACTTTTGCGTGGTTTCTGTACTCTTGCTGACACCATTTAGAATAACATATCATGTCGTGTTTAGATCTTAATTGTTTAATATGCTCTCATTATAACATTATAATATGTAACCGCAAGCAGGCCAGCCAGTTACGTCTCAGGTTGCACCAGCACCTTGTTTTACTGTCACTGTTGTTTATTCACCTGGATTGTCATGTCTGAATGTTATGATGTCAAATTTATCCACTGATATCAAAGTTTAATAAAATTACATCTGAGTTTTTTGTCTGCTTTTCATTTGCATCGGCTTAACCTAATGCACCTATGCTAGCCGCCTACAGTACTGTACAGTACTGTACTGTACTGTACTGTACTGTACTGTACTGTACTGTACTGTACTGTGCACAGTACAAGAGGCTAAGTTTGCTAGTTTAGGACGGCTAACATCACAACAAATTACACAGAAACCCTGAACAGTTCCAATCATACCGACTACCTAAGTAAGTTGTTCCTCAGCAATGGGCACCAGTTGTTGCTATTTTGACAAATGGATGACGTTCTCTCGGGATGTTGAACATCCACCAACCATCTCATTTCTGTTTGTGCAATTAACAACATAACATCTTCTCATTGTAACGTGGGGAATGCTGCTGTCTGTGTATCTGTCTGTGTATCTTTTGCGCCTCGGCTGCGCAGGCAGCTTGTCTGTGACGTTGACCTGAAATCCATCTATTTAAGAGACTGAATATATTTGGCTTGTTAAGAAAAAAGGATAAAAAGATGAGCTATCTGTGACCTTTTAATTTTCAAAGCTTTCTTCTGCAAATGTGAAAATACATCTCCATCAAACCACGGTTATTGTTTTAGCAGGGGAAATAGAAAAGTTCACATAATTTATTATGTGAATCATTTGCGATTGCAGAAATAAAGACACAGGGAACTTGAGCTTGATTGTACAGACAGACAAAATATACCTCCAGGCTCTAGTCTTGTACCCATCTACACCATAGTGGGTTCAAATGTCATTATTAGCCTTGTTACAATAATTATACTGTATGGACTTATCATTCAATATATTATAGTTGGAACAATATATTTTGGGACTCAATATTTATAGTGGGTACATTTTATTAGCAAAATTGGGGAGATTGTGTTTTGTTGCTGTAATACACTAACATTTGAGCTGTAGAGGGTTGAATAACTCACTTCTGTGACTAATTATTGCTTCATGTGGCTATTTATTTGATGCAGCTCATGTCTTTTAATGATACTGTATATTTAAAAATGTTTTTATTGGGATTATTATTACTAAATTAATGAATTAATAATTAATGAATAAATTAATGAATTAATTAATACAGCACTGAGTAAGATAATGATGAGGGAACACAGGTTAAATATATAACACGGTTAAAAACTCAATTTTACTTAATACGTCCCCCTGTAACTAACATGCGTTTCTATTAATCAATATCTTTATTTAGAAGACTATATGCACTAATTTCACATAGCATAGTATGAAACAGTGATAATAACATATTGAAATGTTATGCATGTACAATATGCATATGTTCATGTGTGTGCAACCCTAAGTGTAAAAAAAAGTTGATTAGGGTTCGACTACTTTGACAGATCTGATTGGAGTGAAACGCACCCAGATGTTTAGGCTGACAGCTCATGGCAGAACTTCTGTTTATACATTTTAATATACACTTCCCTGACAGCTCTCTCCACTACAGTTCTGCACTAAACACAGTGAGAAATGTCAAAGGATTGTCACAGCTGTTACATATTGGCTGTACATTGAATAACATGGCCTGTCAACTCACTGTTAATTAGCAGGTGGCTTTGATGGAGCTGGAATGAGATCAAAATATATGGGTCATGATACCAATCTATTGTTTGATGCCTGACAGACAAACGAAGGGACTAAATTATACATACTAAGTTTTCAGGCAAAAATCCGTCTTTAATAGGCAGCTTAGGGATTGCTTATGCATGTGTTTAATGCAAAGGTCAGCACTAGCCTTTCTCTCTGGAGTCTGCATGTTTTCCCTGTGCTTAGTAGGTTCCCTCTGGGTCTTGTACTGTCCCTACACATACATACATCAGAGCAATGGGGACTCTAAATTGTCCATAGGGAATGAACGCAGGTGAAAGTGGCTGTGAGTCAGTGTGTGTCTCCCAGTTCTGGCCCGGCAATTACCTGGCAATTGTCCTGGGATTGCCTCAGTCTATGCTGTTAAGCTCCACAACCTGTAAAATATAAATTTATTGATGATTATTAGCATTTTTATTTTTTAACACAAAATTAGACAAATTGCATAATAAAATATGAGCTGAATTAAAATAAGTTTGAAAACAATTATAATATACAAAACAAAAATAAAAACAGGAGCTTTGGTTTTACCTACTATTACTTTTTCTACTACTTAACCCCACTTTCAGATGACATTATAACATTCTACAGGCCAATATTATTTAATACAGTACTAGAAATGAACAGATTTAACATGTGTGAATTTACCTTTTTGTTTTGTTTTGTTTCATGGCTGGAAGTATGACATTCTAGAATCTGAAATCCACCAATAGGAGGCTGCATGGTCGTTACCATGGTGATATAGTATGTCAGAGCTTCGGAACAGTCCGGAACTTGTACCATTTCTCAGCAAACAGCGAACCAAACGCATCTTTTCACAACCTCTCCACGTCTCTACACAGACTTAGATCTAAACAAGTCCAAACTTCAGCTCAGAACATCTGCCCACCTCTGAGAGCAACTGGTGAGCACTTTATCCAACAGAGATTTGTGTAGCACATGTAGTAGTCCACTTTCATCCTGTGAGATGCGCCTGAAATACAATCTACCAAGTGTTACAGGCTTCGCCAAAGAAATATTGCTTTTAATATTGAGAAATATGACTTGAGTGTATGGTAGTCTACTGTCTTTGTTAGTGTATGCATTTTACTGCCTCTACTACAAATGCATGTAAAGCGAACATTACATAAGTAACTGTCCAGTGTTTAAAGCTACTAATATGAAGTGTTGTGTTACAGGTATTTTTGGACAATATGAACAACCAGAGACCTGAAGACCTTGTCCAGTCGTCTTTCACCACTGAACAGTGCAGCATCCCCACAGCAGTGGTTGCACAGAGGGTGACACGGGACTACAGGTCAAAGACTTCTGGGTCCACCCGCAAAAGGCGTCTGAGCGGCTCTGAACCTCAGAATGGTTCACCCACTCAGATGCCTCTAACAGAGCAGGAACAACCAAATTCTCAGGCTGGGCACTACCGGCCTACTTCATTGTCTCCTCCTGCCCCCAAGAGAAAGCCTGAACCTGGTCCTTCGCACGCTGTAGAGTACAGCACCCCCTCACCAGTGGTTGACCAGAAGGAGACCCACGACTATAGTGCAAAGTCTACTGTGTCACACCACAAAAGACGTCTGAGCGGCTCTGAACCTCAGTACGGTTCACACACTCAGATGCCTCTAACAGAGCAGGGACAACCAAGTACCTCCAACCAACAGGGGTCTGAACAAAGGCAGAATCTACTGCAACAAGTGGATATGCCCAATGGACACTACAGCCAAGCACCAGGTTCTCAGCCTGGGCACTGCCTGCCCACCTCCAACCAGCAGGCAAAGGGGCATTATTGGATGATGATGCCCCAACAGCCAATGATGAGCCAGCACCACTGGGGGCACTGTTCACACTGTAATAGTCAGGCAGTGTACTATGAGGATGACTGGCACTACCCCTGTGGTCGTGTTAAAGAGGTATGGAAACATGGGCATTATATCAAAGATAATTTTATGTAGATGGGTTTTGGAAACTTTTCTGATGAGATGCTTTTGTCTTTTAGTTGACGTCTCACCATGTGATCAGTGAGGACATGCTGCGTGCATACGGGGTTGAGTAAGTACTGCCACTACAAATCTGGCATTGTTAAATTGTTGAAATCAAAATGATCAAATTGATTCATTTTTATTGATTTTTCCTCTATAGAAATGGGGAAGTATTGCTAGAGGTGATACCACCTCCTCCGATACCCCTTTTCACCAGTGCTCCCAGGCCTAATACTAACTATGCCACGGATTCAACATCAAGGTAGACAAACTTTCACAAACTGTTAAAAATCTTTCTTCTGACTCAATCTGGCTGTGTGGTTTCTAATTATTGATTTCCTCCAGGCAAGTTCCAAAAGTGCCATGCTGTACACACTGCGGTGGTCAGGCAGTGTACCATGAGAGTGACTGGCACTACCCCTGTGGTCGTGTAAAAGAGGTATGGAAACATGGGACTGTATTTGATGGATTCCTGGTTGGTTTGTTTACTTTTCTCATGAGACATTTTGTTTTGTCTAGTTGACGTGTCACCATTTAATCTCTGAGGACATGCTACGACCCTGTGGCATTGAGTAAGTACTGCGACTGCAAACATGTTCAGCATTTTTTAATCAAAGGTGAGTTGTTCCACTAATTGGTTGATTTATTTTTTTTCCTCTTTAGAAATGGAGAAATAATTTATGACGTTGTTCCTCCTCCACCTCGCCCTATTACTGACGCGATGGATGTAAACGAGCAAGTTCCAAAGGCGTCCCAATCCCCCAGAAAGCCAAGGCGGATCATCAACCCAGACACCGTTGAAATACCCACTGGTTTCACCAGGTTCAGGGACCAGAACTGGTTTAAATTTCGAAAAGAGCTGGGAACCAAAGATCAAAAAGTTATTGCTGAGGCGTTACAAGAACATGTAAGATTTCACCTTCACACATCCAAGTTACTGCCGACCATCTTCTGAAGATTCTGGAGGAATATGCCGGATAGTAATGTATTTTATTTCTCTACAGTGGTGGTCTATGAGCGGAGCTGATAGATACAAATATGAGAAACAGGCCCGAACAGCAAGGTCTGTTGCTCGTCAGATAAACCCTGAACTGTGTCCCTCGTCTCCAACGATGAGCCAAGAGGTACGTGCAGTAGATGCAGTTATACTAATACTATATACTGAATATAGTAAACAGAACAAGAATATGTGCTGATGTGACACATTCTTCTGTTTATCCATTCCAGACGTATCTTCTCAGCCTGTCAAAGCGTAAAAGGCGCAAAATGGGTAAGACAATTCTCTATAAAATAATTCATGTTAACTTTAAATTTACAGTACTCATCATTGTCTGTTTTTATTTTTAAAGAGAAAGAATTGGGGATTGAGAAGAAAAAGACGCGTCAGAAGAAGACGCAGGAGAAAAAGAATGAGAAGATGCAGAAGAAGTAAAAGGTCTCATCGTTGGAGGACACTGATGATTTTACTCAAGTGGTGTAAATCAACACATTTTGGCCGCTATCCAGAGGCCATTTTCAATAAACTGTATGCACGCACGAATTTAGGTTATAATTTAGTATCTTTGCTATTTAAACTTGTGTTATTTACTACGTATTACAAACGCTGAGATGAACTTGTTTCCAGAGTAAAATAATAATTGTAATCGTTTTAAAATATTTCCACTGCACCCAACTCCTTCAGTTACAGACTGCAAATGTTTATATAATTGGGACAAGAGGCTCCTGTAAACAATCTTTTCCGCAAATACAAGCAAGCTTTCTGTGACATATTTTGCATTTCTGTTAACAGTAAAAGGTATTTCCACTGACGACCTTGTATGTACGGTACACTAAATTAGTTTAAGTCCACCTTCCCCAGTGTATATGTACAGGGAAGCTCCTTTGTAAGACTTGCATGCACCTGCTGTGTGGACCTTCTCTATTCTGATATCAGATAAAGGGCTTCTTTCAACTCTCTTCTTTCACGATTACAGTTAGGGTTGGGCGATATGGGAAAAAAAAGATGGAAGATGTTACCGTTAGCAGCAGAAACACGTGCACACACGCTATTGCTGTCAACAGAAACACGTACGATCTCAAGTTTCACTCATAAACGGTGAGAAAATAGTCGTTTACATTCCATAACTTAGGAGAGAAAGAGGAGAAAAGTGAGGTGCTGGATCAAAGAGGGAGGGAAGGGGAGCTGGCAGACGGCACCGCACACACAGAGACAGACGCACACAGAGGCTGAGGGAGAGAGACTGAACTTTTAGACTGGCTGTAGACCTCTCGTATTATCGAGATTGATCAAAGCAGAGATCGCGATCTATCAATTTTTTTATTTTTGGCACAGCCCTAGATGGAGGCAATGTTTTTCAAGTACATTTTAATTAATGGTGAAGTATGTATTTACATTTTACAATATATACAGAAGATGAAGGTATTATCAGTGCATTATTAAAAAGTCCTATATTAATCAAATTTGACTTGTTGATTTGTTTTTAAGTAAACAGCTACATTTTACTTTTTGTTCACTTGAAATTAACAATTCTATGACTGAAATTAGGTTGTGTGTGTGTGTGTGTGAATGAAACAAAACACAGCTCTAGATGTTTTTGATGAGGAAACAACATCATAACATAGATCAGGGTTATATGGGCGCTTTAACAAGAATGCCAAATAGGATGTTTTAAATGTATAATCTATTAAAATTTCTACAGAATTGCATTCGGAAACAATGGAAACTACAATTAAATTAAAATTAAACAAGCACGTAATATCTTTATTCTGTGTACACTGCATTTATTTATTGTTGATTATTTAAATTGGAATTAACATTTCCCCATAATACTCTAATTCACAGACATAAAAGTGCACATAAAGATATTGAAAACACAAGTAAATCAGTATTTCATGTGACAGGCCCCAACACTTTGTATGACATGCATTCTCTTATAATTCAATAATATAGGCCTTAATATATCTGACTAATCAAACAGCCTGTGGTCAATGCGCGCTGCAAACCATTAAGAGTGACGTTAACACCTTATTACTTCTTGATTGCTTGTATTGATTTGAGAATTAAATTGAATAAACTCCCTCTCCCATGGGTCATATTATTCTCGCAATATCCCGCAAATAAACTGTTTGCTTATTACAGTGAAGCCCTCTTTCATTGGCAGCTCTGTGTTGTAAAAAACTCCTTAATTTGAAATCCTGTCTACTTCTTATGGCTTCAAAAGGCTCTTTTCTGCCTAATTTATACATCCAGTCTGGAAAATGGATAATTACTGACTAGTAAACAGGTTTATTGTGCTATCCTATTAAAATAACACACACTTTTCAACTGCATAGGGGCAGAGCTGCTACTCCACATACAAATGGGAGGGACAGTTGTATATTCATGTCATGTTTTGGAGGAGTTGCTGGTTGTCTCACAGCTAAATACATTCCCGTAGTGATGTTCTTTAGAGACATAGGGGGCTGTAGTTGCTTAGATGCCTGGGGGAAAATGCACTGTTTAATTATTATATTTTATACTTAACAATAGAGCTCACACAGGAACAGAAATAGGTCACAATTGGATTATCTTTTTAGCTTTTGTGGTTTTGACACCGATTTCATTGTGTGCTATATTTAGATGTCATAAGGAAGTGATTCTAAACGTTGCTGAGGACTGATAACTAGGACAGTATACAGTTCATTAATAAAATAATCATTGCTTATTTTAATAATTGCTATCTTACACGAAGTATCTCACACTTGCCAAAATACCTTTCAGTACAAAGACAGTGGCGTTCAAAAATAATAAACAGTTTGTAGATTCTAAAAATAATTAATTGTGTGTTTAATTCCAAATATGTTTGTGATGAGGAAACAACATTATAACAGAGATTATATGGGCACTTTAACTAGTTGACCAATCAAAACATGTACTGTTAACTAGTCAACTACTAAAACAATCATTAGTTGCAGCCCTATTTTCGAACTTTACTCATATAGAGGTAAAAGTACTCAACACTGAAGCACAAAAGTTCACCTTGAGTGAAAGTAAAAAACAGGTGGTTCTTTTACATATTATTACTATGACTGACACCAGCACCAGTGCCATCATCAGTACAGTTCTATCACTTTAAATAATGGTAATGCACTTTGCTCTTACTAATTAGAAATACTACTACTTCTACAAACTACTGCTGATATTTGTAGTAGCAGCAGTAGTAGTAGTAGTAGTAGATATTTGTAGTTACTAGTAAGAGATAAGATAAGATAAGATAAGATAAGACTTTATTGATCTCACAGAGGAGAAATTCACTCGTGACAGAAGCTCACAGTCAGGGGACAGTATAGTGCAAAAAGTAGTAGTAGTAGTCGTAGTGGTAGATATTTGTAATAGTAGTAGTATTTGTAGGATTCATTAGGTATTATTAATTGCAAATGGAAAATTGCAAATTATTAATTGCAAATGGAAAAGCACAGACTTTTCTGTTACTTTTATTTTAACACTGGAAAATGTATTTGGGTCAGTGTGTTCTGAGTCAAATAAGTTCCAGAAACAGCATTATGTTTAGAAATAATAATCTTGAATTATCTCTTTTTAAAACTTTATATTGCTATTGGATTCTGCATCTTTTGTTAGGTCCCAAAGCCAAACAAACACAAATGTACTTATAAAAAGAACAGTTCAAAGGTCATTGCGTGGACCAGCCAAATGAACAGCAACATAAAAAAGAAGTCAAGCAAAGGTGAAGGTTAATCTAAAACTATAACAGTAGTTAAATAATAAGAGCAGTAGACCTTTGGAGCTGCATGACAAAATAAATAAAATATATAGGTCATAATGTGTGGCATGTTTGAGAACGATAACATTGTTAACAAGTGGACTTTTGAACCTGTAGGCTGATGTCTTCATGTGTCTAGGCAACACACTGTAATGATAATACTGGGAGTGTGATTTCTGGTATGTGGATTTGCAACACAGCGTCTGATATAAAACTGTAACTAGTATCTATATTTGTCTCATCTGGTTCTGCATGATTTGGATGCCTGTTTAAGAAACAAAGGATATTGCAATAGGCGTGTTATATTAAACAAATAACAACCTTTCCCTTTGATAAGTCTGTCTTTGATGTTAGATTTAGGAATTTCCTTATAGTATTTCACATAAAAAGGGTAAAAGATGAATTACTGTGTTTAAAATAAGCTATAGCACATACAGTAAAGTTCATTTCACATCCTCCTGTCACTGTTGCCTCTGACACTGGCTCTGTGTCTGTTCAGTGACTCTGAGCCGAAGCTCTGGGCCGTGCAGATTGTTTTATTGTGACGCGCTGCCACACCTTGTGCTTTATCACTCAGCAGCAGTGTTTCCAGTGCTTTGTCATGTCGAGGTTAGAACTCCTTTTATGGCTACTGCACTCACCCAGGGTGGTAATTAGCTTGGCTGTCGCCACACTGGTGGGAATGAAAGGGCATTTTGTGACTCCTGGGTCGGGTCAGGTCAAAGGTCATTATAGGGTCACTACTAAGACTGGTGTGTATGTAAAAGCAGACACACACAGCTCTGACAGTCCTGGCAGCTCATTATATTTATTTGAGTTTACAGTGACACAATGGATTATGTAAAAAGGCAGTAAACAGTGGCCTGAGTGCGGTCTAGCCGCTCCTCTGCTACAACACTGAGAGGTTGAAGGGTGAATGTGGCCCTGGGGATACACTACATGTGATGGGCCCAAAGAGAGTGACATTTAAGATAGAAATGACATCAAGTGTGGCACCGCTGTGCCCTGCAGCAGTGCACCACATGGAGCCATGTCAGCTGATCTGACTGATCCTCCCTTTTCTGAGGATTCTCGGCCCCAGAAAACTCTCTCACACTGAGCGCTTTCACATGTCAGCTGCTGCTCATGTCAACTGACAGCCAATGTGATCAGCCACCTTCCAGATGTGGAGGCCTCTTCCCCTCTGGGGGGATTATAACAGACTAAAGTCTGACACTCTCAATTAAAGAGTTAAAATTCTAACTAATTCCCATTTGTTTTAGAACACATTCAGACAATGCCAGCTTTTTCTGATATGAAGAGCACACTAAATGCACCACGGTTTAGGAAACATTTTCTTATGATGATTCTTAAGAACAGCCCAAGTGAATTACAGCTGTTGAGGCGAGAGGATGCATCACCTGGTAAGCTCTTGGTATCAGCAAACCACAAAATCCAATTATCTTATTCATACATGGCACACTGACCTTTGACCCCACATTCAAATGGTCAATTTTAGCTGCCGTCAGCACGCCAGAACGAGCTATGAGAAATCGTTTTTTCGTGTTTGCTGTAAGCTTATCTAGAGGAGGTGCAATGTTTTATAAGAGATCCGTTTGGTGCCCTGCATAAGTCATCACAACTACAACTCCCAAGGAGAATGGCGATCAGATAGGGAGGTCCGGCATCAAGGACAGGGAAGCCATTTAAAGGTGACATTTCAGTCAACGCAGCAGATGCCGCCAATCTATCTTTCCTTGGCTTTACGTGCTGTGCTCACTCTATTCCCCTATCTCTCCTTTCCTCCGCTCCATCCCTCGCTTTTTATTCTGTCCTTTAAACTACTCTGTGCCCTTCTTACTTTCTCCCTCCCCTCTCCCAAACTCCCTCCCCCACCCTGCTGCTGACGAGGCAATAGGGAGGAAGTCCTGCAATAAAGGGAAGCGCTAATGAAAGGTCACGAGGGGTCAAGCTGCTCACATACCTTTTCGGACAAGGGCACTGGAGGTCACTCACTCGGCAGGGACAAACTGTTTCACTTTTTGACCGGGAGGTGTCCTGCGTTCAGGAGGTCATCTCGGAGGTCACGGGGTCATCGCCCTCAGGCTGATATTGTGCATGTCCTGGGGTTAAAGGTCACCAGAGGAATGCTGGGTAAAAGGGAGACAGGGCAAAGGGTTAGAAGTGTGGTTCCCACCCCCTTCATAGATGATGAAAATGACGAGCATTTCTGCCTAGCACCTATCCTAAAAGTGGAGGTCAGATTTGGCCTGCAGCAGTGTGCGGATGAAAGCCAAAGGTGTAACTGTGATTTAATATTATAATTACACACAAAGGGAGGATATAATGGGAATTGATGGATCATATTACATTCAGAATGTCACCAGAAGAATTATGCATTTTAATTAAACTTTTCAGGAATAACTGTTGCAGTGGTTAAAATTTATGCAAGTAATATAAGATCCCATGACAGCAATTCCTCCAAGGCCCACACTGTACTGCGCTGCATACTGTAAGTTATTACAAGGCTGAAGAACGTCAATGCAGACAAGCGCGTGTGGAGTATTTAAGACGGGGCTTTTAAGGTAAGGCTTAAAATACAGGCTCTGCTAAATGTCTCGGACACCTGAGCATTGCTAAGAAAAGAAGCTGGTAGCACAGGCAAAGCTGTGAGATCTGATGACAGGTGAAGAGAGGTCTCTGTTCCGTCTATAGGGGGATGAGTTAGAGGGACACTGCCATCTAGAGGAGCGAGGAGGATCAGCGAGAGGTACGAATGAAAAGAAAAGCTTCTATTTTAAATCTCTCTCTCTCTCTTCTCTTTTTTTTTTTTTTCCACTTGATTCCACGTGATTTAACCTTCGTGCCTCCATCAAACATTTAGCCGCACGTAGCTAAACCAACGAGCAATCCGAATCAATTAAATATGTAGTCGCTGTAAAACAGACTTTAAACTTACCAGCTGGACGAAATGGTGTGTCTTTATGTCCACCTTTGGGATACGCTGTGAGTTATTGCGAATGACATTATTTTTCACTCCACGTGTTCACTTTTACGCCGACAGGTATTTTCCCTCAACACGTTGCATTCACGTGCTTGCGTTTTGGTCTGAAAGGAGACAGTTGTTGAACAATCATAGATCATGTTCATCATCCTTCTTTTATGTGCTAACAAAGAGGTTTATTTTTAAGGTTGGGACCATGGATCTATAAAAAACCAGACCAGAATTAGTAAAGAACCAAAGAACCGTGCAGTAACCCCTCAAATGGACAAGAAAAACCATCCAATCCTGAGACCTGTGGGGTGAGAGTGGAGGAGGCCTATTTGTAAAAAATATAATAATTAAAAAAAAATAAAAAAAAATACAATAATGCAACAATAATACTGTTTTATTGTGGTAATTTTAATAAAATGTTAAAAGTGCACTGTGTAACTTTTTGGTTGAGGGTCTGTCACCTGCTTGTTTCTATGGTTATGTCATTGCTCTGCCTGGAATGTTTCACAGTATGACATTAAATAGTTGTACAATTACAGGTGGTTTTACTGCTCAAAAATACCTATAAATCAGGCATTCTGACCGTGAGCGGGGTCGCCTTTCCACAGATTTGACCTGCATCTTGGTCTCCATGAAGATAGAAAGGTTTAATACAGTGAAACATTCCCGACAAAGCAAAAGCATTTAACGGACTCTCCACTGGAAAAGTTACACAAAGATTAAATACCAATAGGCCTAGATTGTTATTCAGAATGCTTCTTCCTCTGTGGCACATGACACAAAAATAATGAAGTATTGACCTTCCTAATTTCACTTTGAACGATCATATTGATATTTAAAAGTTCAAAATCAAGGGAACTAACCATCCACTCCTGCCCAAACTTGCTTAGCAGTACAAAATGTAAGACAGACGGAAAACAGCCTATTTTTTGACAACTTGTGTAATTCTTTCTTTTGAACTGAGTTGTTTTGTCCTCATTTTCTGACCTAATTCTGCTGCACAGCCTTGATCACAACACGATGAAACAATCTTCTCTTTTTCTGAATGAAAGACAAAAAGACAGCGCCGCAGAACAAGTGCAAAAAAGGGTGTTATCTGACAGACAGTAGAAACATTACTGTAAACTGAACTTAATAGTGGTTTAAAATACAGCTTAACTGAACCATATACAAGATTTTAATCAATTTGTTAAATTTCATAAAAATGACCAAATTGTGTCCACAGATACGAGGTAGGTGGTAACAACTGTAATGCCGATTAAAAACAAACAAACATTGGTATATTCATTTGGTATTTTGGTCCATAAGACCAAACTGAGTACAGAGCTGTAACTGTATACTAGTGGTGGTGAAATCGAGAGTTTTTCAGGAAAATGGTGTCTTGAAAATAAGCAATTAAAAAGTAAATGGTGAAGGGAGACAGCTGTAACACAGATAAAAGATTTTGCATAATAAGTCTGCTTTAAGGCACTGCCAACCCAACATTTCTGATTGTTTTCCTTTTTCAAAACAGGAAGAGAGCAGGCTACATACAGTTCCTGTAAATATCTTGAACATATAATCAAAAGTCAACACTATTTCTTTATATTTTTATATTCATAGGATTTGTCAAATGAGCAGGATTCGTGTTTTTGTGAACAAGCTGCTTGAAATAATAGAAATATATAGAACAAAACCACTGTAAAGCTTGTGGAGACACCGGTACTGTGGGCTTTTATCTGGTGTTGTGATTTATTACTTTTTCATTGCTCATGAATACAATTGTAATGCACCTGTCAGAGCCATGTTGTTCCTCCATGTGGAAAAATACATCAAATACTTATATCTGCAGGCTCTGAAGGTGCACTTGCCTCGATAAAACACAAAATCTATATTGAACAAGATTTAAATGTTAAGCCTTTTTGAAAAATCATTCTCAAGGATTATTTTTATGTGACAGTTATAAATACATAAAAGTAAAGACATCATACTAAACCAAGAGACTATTATGTTAGGGTTAGATTAGATTCATATGATTCAGACACTTTACCACAGAGAAATATAACAATAGAAACAGAGCATAATACTGTAAAACTTCACAACATGTAAAGTCATCCAGATAGGTACTCCTCTTTACTAGACATAGCTCAAGATCTGGATTGCCAGTTTCATTGGTGAAATCCAGGTGGTTTAAACCTAAAATGATTTAGATCCATGTAAATTAATGAAAGAAGATCTGAATCCTCATTACCTAAATCCCAGCACTTGCAGCCAATCATTATATAGTGCTAGTGCAGCCTCTGACCTGGCCATATACTGAGAATGATAAAAGCTTGTAACATTTACCTTTTATAATGAAAAACATGTATATTTAAATTACAACTTGCTGTTTACAACCTATATTTTTCACTAGTCTAATAGACAGTGAGTTCTTTCCCTTCTTCTAACTTAATCCTTGTCCTGACATTACGGTAATTGGTGCAGACACAGGCCAAACAAAAGCTGTCTGTGCTTGTTTATTGTCTTGTTGTGGGTGGCCTGGCTCTCCCTGTGGCCCCTGTTGGATGTTGCTTCTATTGGATTACGTGAGGGATTTTGAACTTGGGATTAGGCCGTGGGGTGAGGGGGTTGGTGAGGGCAGCATGGGGGCAGTTTGAGCTGTACTTTGGCATAGGCATGTGTGTGAAAGTGCGTTGTTTTGTCCTCTCTACAGGCCACGCTGCGTATCTCCTCTCCGCATCGGAGCCTTTGTCTTCCAGCCTGAGCTGTCAGACATGAACCTGTTCTGCTTCACACTGGTAAGAGTTGTTTTTATTTCTTTTTATTACATTTTTATAACATTTTGGCATCAGAAAGACTTGGAAGTTTAAGAAATATGATATATAAGATGTTTCAGGGTAGATTTCTGTTGTATAAGGCATAGGGTACTCCAAATTTGTACTCAAGTAATTTACTGAAGTTCTGTTACTATCTTCTACATAGTTTTGCTTGCATTGTACTAGTATTATTAAGTAAATCTATCTTTCTTCATAAAATGTAAATACATATCTAGATGCACTAAATGTAACTACTGCTTCTACCATTGCTTTTACTAATATTGCACTACTTTTACTACTATAATGGATACAACTCCTGCTATCATCCCTGCACATTTTGCATTGAAGCTTTATATTTATAAATATATTTCCGTAAGTAACAAGCTGAAATTGAATTAGACTATTATTATACTGTCATTAAATAGTCGGGGAATTCCATTAGGGATTGTCACATTAGGACACTGTACGATTAGATTACAAAACCACCACAAGCTATTTGCACATTTGATTCAAGCGCACGGTGACCCTCCAGGCCAGTTTTGGATTTAGCACTAGATTGAACCCAGATTTAAGTGACACAAATTAATACGGCACAGAAGCACCCGCTGGTCCCATCAAAAACTATTACAGATGTTAAAGGTGCATTGTGTAACTTTAGTGGTTGAGGGTCTGTCAAATGCTTTTCTTCATAGAGATGTTAAGTTGCTTTGGCTGGAATGTTTCACAGTATGGTATTAAACCTTTCTATTGTCATGAAGACCAAACTGGTAAAGACAGTCAGATCTGTGGAGAGGCAACCCAGCTCACAGTCAGAATGCCTGTTTTTCTAGGTATTTTTGAGCTCTAAACCGTAATAAATGTAAGGTAGAGCTGTTTAATGTCATACTGTGGAATATTCCAGGCAGAGCAATGACATCTCCATAGAAACAAGCAGATGCCAGGGCCCCAGCCAGAAAGTTAAGATACTGCACCTTTAAGTTAGTTAGACAAATGACTGATCCAATTAGAAAAGATGTAACTACAGTAACATGATCATAAGCTTTGAAATAAGAATAAAAGACTAAAATAATAATTTCTTGATCTCAGCACATGTGGCACAGTGCGGTATAGTAGCTACGAGGATTTACTGCAGCAGCTTAGGGTATCTGTGTCAGGCTCTTATGGTGGAGATGATTGAGCTTCTTGTCTTTTATTCCTATCATTGACATGAACCACTCCAGCCACATCTCTGTCTGTTTAACTGAATAGTACATGCGTGTGTGGACCAGTATTTATCATATTATAGGACCTAAAATCTGTATACACTCTCACTGTATGGGGACATCAGGTTCTGTAACTGTAAATCCTTTATTATTAGAGCAACTGCATGATTTTAAGTTCAGATATGGGTTCAAATAAGTAACGTTAGTGTTTAGGTGAAGGCCCCAATTACAGCAGTGAAAAAGCCCTCCTGAAAGACCAATGGCCTCCTCCTCACCTCAGACTCCACCACTGCACTCTTCTGGTTCTTCTGGTTCTTCTGGTTCTTCTTCTTCTTCTTCTTCTTCTTCTTCTTCTTCTTCTTCTTCTTCTTCTTCTTCTTCTCCTCCTCCTCCTCCTCCTCCTCCTCCTCCTTCTTCTTCTTCTTCTTCTTCTTCTTCTTCTTCTTATTATTATTATTATTATTATTATTATTATCATTTATTATTATTATTATTATTATTATTATTAGGCTAGAGTCACATTGTTACTATGTTTTAGGTTTTTTTTTCTCTCTTTGTGTCTTAATATCTTACCTTATTATATATACTATTTTCAATCATCTTTAAACGATTTTCAACAGCAAATTATGTTGTGGTAGCATGCAATGATTTGACATACACCTTCTTGCATTCCCCCACCTTTACTGTACCTGAGGTTGCAAAGCCCTTACACTTCAGTATAAGCCTAGGTGTACACAAAAAAGACAGATTAAAGACCATCTTGAATATTGATGAATATTGTGATCAATCCGAGATAATTATTGCATTATTTATTATTTCACATGGTTTGTCTAGGAGGGCTCAACAGAAAGCATGTATGAGCCAGCCTACAGCCCCTCAGTCCAGTCCAGGTTCCAGTGCAGTCCTGCCCTGCTGCGGAGGAGGCCAGAGTGGGGTGGATCAGACCCCTTCATTAACTGTGTATGTACTGTTGGTGTATTCTAACCAAGCGGAGAGACAATATTAATATATGGTGTCAAACATATTTTTTTGTTTTCCAGACCAAATCACAGAGCACAAAAACTAAAAGAAACAACGTTAGGTGTGTATATGTGAATGGTTGTGTACACAGAATGTAAATTATTAGTCATTACTTTATTAAAACTTATTACTTAAATTAATTACTTTTGTGATTTTTCAGGTCATGTTTTGTAACTTCAGCCTTGGACAATGAGATAATGGGTAGGTTCAGTGACATCCGCTATAGAATGGATTATTTTGTTCCTCATTTAATTAGTTGCTCCACTGAAGGACAGCTTGTCTCATGTGTTAGATTCATTTTCCATATGATCATACTTGCAGATATTCACAGTGCGTGCTGGATTTCATCTGGTGATAAAAAAGACCTAGCTCATCAAAAGAGAGATCCAGATAAAGGTATGGAAATGAGTAGATTAGACTTCATTCAAGCGCTGCTATATCATTCTTTTACATATTGAATTGTACAGTCGTTGAATAAAATATGACAAGGGTAAGGTGCACATTCTTCTATAATAACATGTATTTTTGCTCTTGAAGACGTGTGTAAAACATCAGAAGATACTGCAAAAATACTGGGCCTGGACCATGAAAGGATACAGACAGAGTCTATATTTCAGGTAAAACATTTTTCTAACTGTCAGCCTTGGGCCAAAGTGCAGTTTTATTTTGAAATGTTCCCACTTCACTGATCCTGTACTGAGTCTCTCATTGATGCATTCAGTTTGTACCAGAGCCAGACAGTGAATGACACTTAGGTCTGTAGTAATCCTGTGCCCACATGGCCATGTGTGCCCCTGCCAGTGCAGTACCTGCTGCACAAGGAGGTGCACGTGTGTCCTATCAGGGAAATGTGAGGGAAAACTTATCTTCTATATTCTACATCTACTTATATAACACTGTGTATATTAGGTGTGTATATTAAGTATACACTCAGCTGCATGGTTGGAGAGAAAAGTACTGTAGACAGACATCACATTTAAGATCCCTCTTATGAAAACCATTCTACAAATTACAGCATTTTATGTTTTACTTATTCCTCAAAGTAGGACTGGGCAATTAATCAAATTCATTTGATGAATTTGTGTTTTTAATTATAAAAATTTTGAATACTTATTAGTAATACATACTTATTAGTAAGTTTGCTTCTGACTTTCTTACTCACAAAGCAGTTATTATGCAATTAACCAACATTATTTTTAGATTATTATTATTATTATGATTAGATTACATAATAATAATAATAATAATAATAATAATAATAATAATAATAATAATAATAATAATAATAATACTGAATTAGTCTTATATAGCGCTTTTCCAGACGCTCAAAGTCGCTTTACAATTTGGTGCATTATTCAGTCATTCCATACCCGGAGGTGGTAAGCCACAACTGCCCTGGGGCAGACTGACATATCTATATAAATGTAATTGAAGGCAGTTTACAATATTATTTAATAGTACGATATAATAAGAATGAAAATGTGAAAAGGTTTCCCCGTTTGAAAGACTAGTAGTCCCTGCTCTGACTTAAAATCGTGATTGTCCAGTGTGTGGCGAAAAAATCAAGATTTTATTTTTTGTCCATTTCGTCCAGTCCTACCTCAATGTCTCCTGAATCCTGTGAAATTTGCAAGTATCCAAGTATTGTAAGTAATGCATGGGTCATCCTTTAGCAGAGCATATGTAGTAGATTTTGTAGAAAGTGAGACAATGTCAGGGAGGTCAACTGTGTCCGACAGATCTGATCCACCGTTCACTTTAATCTGGTTCATGATCTTTAATCTTTCTCCAGCCCTGCAGTCTCCGCTCTCGAGGACACCTGGATGTGAAAGTGTTCTTGTTGTTAGAGGTTTCACATGCCAGAACTGACAAAGCAGCAGAGATCTTAGTTATTAACAACTTTTTATTAAGACTTAAAAAAAGTTTATTGATTCACAAGGGAAATTACTTGGACAAGCTTTGGACTCAGGAATTAATATGAAAATCTAAAGCTCCATTCACACATAGTTCTCAGAAAATTGCTGGGTGCCAAAATGCCAACACTTCCCTGGGTATTGCTGATAATTTACCAGTGAAATCGAGTATGCAAATTCTGGCTTTGTTCACACATGACTCTGTTCAGGCAAAATTTTAGGTAAAGTCCCATATCAGGTTGCATTTGTGAATTGGACTTTGTAATGAATCTATTGCTAATATTCTTATATTGCTAGTTTTTTCCAAAGATCCATACGTTCTCAGGTTTTGACGACAAGCAAAGGGATGAGAAATGGCTTGTACTTCTAATGCAAAACGAAACACGCTTAGCCTTGAATGTGTACACGCTGCACATATTGTTCTTTATTGCAGGCCAGCAAAACCGCAGCTGACACAGCAGAATCAATAAGAGCAAGAAGACTAAAGAAGTTACAGAATCTGGTGCCAACTATGAAAGGAGGACAGCAAAGTGCAAGTGGGAAAGAGAAGAGCCTGTCTGAGAATTATGGTGAGTGTATTTAGTCAATAACACACTGGAGGTGCACTGTTGAACCAGTTTTTGCTTTTGTATGAGCTTGTGTGTAACTTCTAATGGTATATAAATTTGATAATGACACCTACATGTAGTATGAACATGGTTTATGAGTGTTGTTGGTGGTTGGAAGGGCTGATGGAGCAGATTGGCAGCCCGAGTGTGTAGTGAGTGAATAATGCACTGTAAAAGAAAGATTAGTCTATATAAATCCAATGCATTATCAATATTATCATATTTTTCAGTATCCATGGAGGCAAGATCCCTTATTAGAAAAGCTACTGAGTGCACCTTTAACAAAATATTATAGTGTTTATGTAAATTTCTATATGAGCATTACTTTATAAGCATTAATTTGACTTGTTCACTTTCTGTAATTTTTTAGACCATTTGACAGACGTGTTGAGCTCCTATAACCCAGTTCTGACCTGCATTGGTCTGGGGACGAGGCAGAAGGACTCCTCCATCCCCTCTCCATCTTCACAGTCTGACAGCCTGTTTCATGAGCACTCAGAGGAGAGGGTCTGGAGCCCTATGACGAGCCCCTGTGAGCTATGGAGACCCCCTGTGAGCTGCCCTGAGACCGGACACACATTCACACACGAGCGTTGGGAGTGCGGCTCTGCTCTGTCTCTGCCTCGGACCACCGCCTGGGACCGTTTTGAGAGCCTCATTCAGGAACTGGACATCAGAGAACCAGAGCCCTGCCAGCATCACATGATCCGCTCCATCACTGACCTCGACTTCCACCAAGATGAAGTAAGTCTAACAATGTTAGATCTGAATTTAGGAACTACAATTTAGGAAATATATTTAATGGTGACTTTTCTCACAGGCTGTTCAATTTGAAAAAAAACAAAACAAAAAAAACCCCAAACTCAAACAAAAAAAAAAGATTTATGTTTTCAGGATTCTGTTCAGAGTAAACATTTGAAAGAAAATTTTAATATGAATATGAACTGACAAACTAATACAAGGATTTAAATGTAGTTTGTACATGACCATATTATTTATTTATTTTTAATTAATTATTTTAGTCTACACAAATAATTGCATTACAGGATACATTTTGCATCCTGCCCAATACTATAAAATTATAAAATACATTTTTATTTATTTATTGAGTGAATCTCAAACCCAGTGAGGAAACATATTCGGACTAACTACATTATTATTAAAACACCCTTGTTTATTTTATGCTCCCTTAGATCAAAAGTTTGTGATAAGAATGTCATTTCATCAAACAGTCTGGGCGGTGCTTGTCCTCTACTCGCATCTGTCCTTCAAACTAAATGGTCTCTGTAAGAAAATAGCTGGCTTCACTCCAGGGGTTAGAGTCATTAAAAAATCTAATATTGCAGTTGTGATTAGATTTGCATTATTTGTTTAAAAAATGGATTCTGTTCAGAGTGCACATTGTAAACAACTCCTGCAGCATTAACATTTGAGAGAAGACTGAAATATAAACTGATAAACAATTCCATTCATTTCAGGTATAAACAGCAAGTAACATTTTTCTATAAAGAGAGATTCTTTGTAGAATACATTACTCAAAGACACAGTAACTTTCTGTAACTTTCCAGACTTGGCACATCACCGGCATGATTTCATAGGAAGAGAACGTTGGATACATTTTATGCCATACTGTGGAATATTATAACCAAAGAAACAACATTACCATGGAAACAAGCAGGAGTAGGCCCTCCTCCAGTTACGTACCGTGGCTTTAAAGGCCCCATTTTACTATATTTTCTTAATTCTGTTATGTTATTTCCTCATCAAACACATACCTGGACTTTTATTTTGTTGAAATGTTGAAACAAAACATAACTCCAGGTATATATAGAGGTAAACACAAGAGTCAATTTTGCATAACATAGGCCCTTTTAATAATTGCAACCTTTATCATTTGATAATTGTAAAATCAAACACTCCAACTATCTAATCTAATCTATCTAATGTGAAAATTTCCACAGTTGTGTTTTGTTTATAGGATAGTTATAATGTTGTTGCTTATCCATCCAGTCAGTGCGCCCTCTCTAACTGCCCGTGTTGGGAATGAGCCAGTAGTGCGTGTAACAGCTGCTGTGAGAGGAGTGCAGGATGACCGCTAAACTAAAGTTAATGGGTAACCGCTAAGGAGAGCCTCATTGCTTTCATCCTGCCTCCACCATTTGGCCACTAACAGTTCATTATGCCCAAACAATAACAGAATATGCATCAACAAAATGGAGCAAATAAAGGAGACAGGAGCAGCGCTGTGACAGGCCATAAAAAAATAGTGTGCCAGTTGTTGCGCTAATTCAGGAAAAATGTTACAAATGGGAATAATAAACAGAGGCCGAGGTCAGTGGTGCAGAGTGGGCAGATAACACGCCATCTGTCAAGAGAAAACACATTTTAATCTGTCTCTGACCCAAACAGTGGAGCAGATTTGGGAGATTTGACGCCTTCAGACAGCAGTGGCCTTTGACGACGGATAATGGGAATGGCTGTATGGTAAGAGAAGTATCTAAAACCTAAAATCTGGTTGTCTATGCATCTGTTTACTTTCACTGCATCCAATTTAAGAGATTTCATCCCCATTAGTATAATAAGGTTCCAGCTGACATTTTTGTTGAAATTTAGTTGTTTTTTTTTAGGTATAGATGAGGAAAAACCCATTTCCTTATTCCTTTGTGCTCTGAGTAGTCAGTAATAGTCTGTAGTCAAAACTTCAATATCTCAGATATACACAGAACACAGATAGAACTCTATAATTCTAAGGGGAGGATTTACTATAGATGAGATGACACACAAATTGAATATCTAGCCTCACTTAAAAATACTTCTCAAAAATTAATCTGTACATGTCTTTGCCTGGAAGGTTCCACAGTATGTCATTAAATGTATCTTGTTTTGATTGCTCAAATATACTTTGAAAACTATGCATTCTTACACACACACTACACACTACAGGAGAATTTGTCTGATTCTGGCTGCGATTTCCTTCTCCCCGAGCTCAGGGAGGCGTGACCCGACTTTGTGTCTTCGTATGCGATTTTGAAACCTCTGCTCTGTCAGATGATCAACCACTAAACATCAGCAACGCTACAGCAACAGCCAATAAAACAGAGCATCAGGGGCAGAGGAGTGACGGACACAGAGGTGCAAAATACAAACTCGGGATATAACGAAAATAATGAGAAGACTGAGAAGACAGCATCTTGTCCACATTATCCATAGAAATTGTCCTAATTGTCATAATGACACCCAGTCCACAAAAATGCACTATTAATCCAGTTTGTGGCGTTCTTTGAAAGTAAAAAGGCGAGAGTAGCTCCTCACGTGTGTCTGTTTACATCCACATAGACCACAATCTAGGTGAAGCTACCGATTAGTAATAGTGACTCTACTTCCTGTGAACTTTATCGCCAATCTTTTATGCTTAAAAAATAAAAAATAAAATCATCTATCTGAAGTATTGCACCACATTTCAGGAATAATAATAACACAGTTTCTAAACTCAGTGCAGTGCTCTGATCTTTTGAACACTTAAGAGTCTTAAGAGAGTGAAAAATTGTTTAAGACCAAAAAATCCTGTAGTGTGTGGCGGCCTTTACTGTGAGTGGTATTGCCTCTCCACAGATCTAAGCTGTAACTTGCCCTGGTGGCCTCTCCTTGTCTCCTTGGAGACTGTGGAACATTCCATGCAGAGTACAAGAACCAGAGTATAATTTTCCCTAGTAGTTCCCAGTAGTTGTAAGTGATGGTATTTATGGCATCACTTTCCACTTAGACTTATACTTACTGTTTGCTTTTACAGTTGCTGTTCATTTGTAATTTTCCCTTTAACAAATTTTTCACCTAAACAGATGAATCCAAGTGGAGAGCCAAACGTTACGTGCCAAAAGAAGAAGACTGAGGACACATCACAGAAAGGCAGTAAACTAGAGACTGCAGATACGACAGACATCAGTGTACGTACATGAAAAACATTTGTCACAGTTTGAAATCAGAGTTATTTTTTTAGTATTTTGAAGCTCCACATCTGCTGCCTGTCTCACTGAGCTGACAGCCCCACACCTGTGCTGCCTTCACGTAGACGTCACATATGCAAAAAAGTGGCAGGGACTGTAAAAATAGGATTAGGTAAAAACACTGGTCACAATGACGACTGGAATATGCATTTTTATTTATTCAAAACTTTCAGTATGGAGAGTAGGCCACCTGCTTGTCTCCAAGAAAATGTTATTGCTTTCCTTAAAATGTTCTACCAAATATCTTTAAACTCAACTGAGATCACCAGGCCAAGTTACAGGTCAGATTTTTTGAGTAACAATGCATGTCATTTATTTGTTTATTTTTAGCAATAAAGCATTTGTAATTGAATAAATACAAGATAGTTTTAATGTTATACTGTAGAACATTCCAAGCAAAGCTATTTTCTGCTCCTTTAAACAGACATAGGCAGTTATACAGCCGTACCACCTGGAGAAGACCCAAGCTTGTCTGGTCTTGGGGGTTTTGTGTCTGGTTAGTACTTGGATGTGAGACTACTGAGAATACTAGAGGCTGTAGTGGGCTAGCAGTGACTTGAGTACGTACTATTGTTGTGTCCTTAGGCAAGACACTTCACCCAAATGACACAGCCTCACTTCTGTCAGTCTATCCCAGAACAGCTGAGGCTACAAAGTTAGCTTAACTACTGCACTGGTGTGTCTGAAAAAGCACTATATAAGATATATGATTATTCCATTATTATTAATACTGTGACCTTATAATTAGTCAAATTGCTAAAACTAAGTAGCCAATTATTTCTCTTCAAATCACCCATGGGTCAAAAGACAAATTTCCCTTAAATTCCCTGTCTCCTTACAAGCATAATAATTTGACATAGCTTTCAATACTGGATATCTACTCCGATTAATCACTTTTGTTTGATTTAAATTTGACACATCTGACACATTTTTACAACTAAAATCATTTATGGCACCCTTTAAACCACATGTGTAATCTCTTATTCTCTTGTACACCCCCACACTCTTCTTAGTTAACTCCACTGCAACCCACTTTTCACGTGTCTCTTTTTGCCCCACTTCCATAACTATGTCAAACGCTCTCAGTAGCTCTCATGTTGCCTATGGAGAAACAGCGAGACAAAAGCACAGGTAGTTGGGGATTATTCTCTTTGCTTGCACACTTCTAGGTCTGGGCTATTAAAAGCTAAGCAACTCTTGTAGGATTAGGTCTATTTCTTGTCACATGCGTTGCACACCGAGGGGACACTGAGCTCCTCTGTCACACGTGGACTCAAACCTTAGCAGACGATAGCCCTAAGTCAGCATTTTGGTTGCTTCATTGTAGTTTTTTGTCGGCTGTGCAAGAAAAGTTGACAAGATTTGAAAGGGGGAGCGGTGTCTGTGTTTTTGTAGATAGTGCAGTGTACAAAGTGAGCAGGTACTTACAACTAAAATATGTTAAATCCCAAAAAGAAGCTGTGAAGTTGATAAAAATATATGAGGCTTGCAAGGAGTTCAATGGACATTTTTTTTTTATTTTATGTAACCTTTATTTAAAGGTGCACTATGTTGATTAGGGATCCGTCACCTGCTTGTTTCTATGGATATGTCATTGCTCTGCCCCAAATGTTGCACAGTATGACATTAAACTGCTCTTTCTTACATTTATTAAATTACATATTATCAAGATCAAAAATACGTAGATAAACATGCATTCTGACTGTGAGCAGGGTTGCCTCTCCACAGATCTTACCTGTAACTAACCAGAAAAGTTGCACAATGCACCTTTAACCAGGAATAAAATCCCACTGACATAAAAAAAAAACAAAAAAAACCCAACTCTTTTTCAGGGGAGTCCTGGTCAAAAGGCACCAGTTACATAGTTACAACATATGTACAAACAACAATAAAATAACATGGATCACAGGTTAGCAAAAGTGCACAGTATTGAAGCAGTCTCCGATACTTTCACCTTTGATTTAAAAACCTTTAAGGACAAGGGCTCAGTCAGTTTCCAGTCTTTGTGCAACATGTTCCAAGCAAGAGGCGCTGAGTGGACAAAAGCTTTCTTACCCAGCTGAGCCCTGTGTGGGCATAAGGAACAGAAAGCAACAGCAGATCGTCAGATCAGATCATTATCATCATCATCTCTGTGTGATTAAAGTACATGTGTAGGAAAGCTGTAGTCTGGGCATAGCCTTGTAAATAAAGTATACCAAGCAGGGACATTTAATTAAACAGTTAAATTAAAGGCCATACTGTCGAACATTTCAGGAAAAAAAAACAGAGAGTCAAGCAGGTGGTGAATCTTCTACCAGCACCTTTAAGTAATCAAAGTGCAGACCTCCACCAAAGCATGGAATTGAGTACAGCACTGAAATACCACCAACAATACAATGTTTAAGTTAAAGGAGATGTTTTTGCTTTGTCAGGAATGTATTCATTTTGCGTTTTTATCTGATCTGTTAGTAGGCCTGGTGGTGGCGTCATCTTTTTGTCACTATGGAGCTAGATATGTTTATTGCCATACTGTGGAACATTCAAGGCAAAGCAATAATATCTCTTTGCAGACAAGCAGGTGGGAGACCTTCCGCCAGAAAAGTTACATAGTGGACCTTTAAGTAATTACTTGATCAAAACACCACCCTAATATTTTTGCCGTGCCACAATAATCAATTCAACATTTTATCAAAATCTGAATATGTGTTAAAAAATTGCTTTAGTTAAAATGTTCTTCTTTGGCAGGTGCAGCAGAATGGTCAGGGAGAATTAACCAAAGGACAAAGTAACTCCATGGAGAGTCTCTACAGCAGTGGACAGAGCTCCTCTAGTAAGAATCCTTCGACCTTTGACCCTAATGTACTCACCACTAACTGAGTGTAATTGAGCTCAACAGTGACCGCACTTAGATTTACCATTCACATTCACCCATAAACTTACAATAAATACATTTGAACCAAATATCTAACTCTCCATTTATTACATTTTGTTGTACTTGCACTTTACAAATAAAGAACTTAAAGATGCAGTATGTAACTTTTCTAGTGGGGATTCTGCCACTTGCTTGTCCCATGGAGATGTTATTGCTTTGCCTGGGTGTTACACAGTATGGCATTAAACTTATCAGCCTGGCATTTATTCAGTTTTTCATTCAGGTATTTTTTATTATTAAACAAATGCCTTTCCAGAGATCTGACCTGTAAATTGGCTTGATGGCGTCATGCTGCTTAATCTCATGCTTGTCTTAATGGATACATTTAATGCCCTAATGTGGAACTTTTGGTACAAAACAATAACATCACCATGGAGATAGGCAGGCAGCGAACCCTCTAACAGAAACGTTACGCAGTGCATCTTTAACTTAATATAAGTATATTGGAATAATGAATCAAGTCTATTGAGCTTTCTAGGCAGCCCATGGCGGTAAGGTAGACTATCCTCATCACTGACAAACCCACTGGTCTCAGCATGTGCACAGTTCAGGTCAAAAGTTGAATATGAATTATTGAGCGTGGCCTTGACTTTACCCTGTTGTTCCTTTGTTCACCAGGCGGGGTCACCAGTGGGTCAAACTGCTCCAGTAACAGGGCCAGTTTGAGGCTGGACGAGGAACTGTCCTCCCCCAAAACCTTCTGTGGACGAGCCCGAGTGCACACGGAGTTTGAGCCCAGTCCATATGACACAGAGTCTCTCAAACTCCAGGTAAAACATCTGGGAATATCCCATAGACTGTATAAATAATTCTATATACGTATGTATGTGTATATGTATTCTACTAGCCTGTCTAGTCTATTCTGTCTAACAGACTGGGAATATACTGAATAACCAAGATAATGTATTGTATTAATATTAAGTATTTATTTATTTATTTATTTATTTATTTATTTCATTCTCAACTTTTGTGGTGGACAGTAAGCCACCTGCTTGTCTCCATGGAAATGCCTAAAATGTTCCACAGTATGACTTTAAACTTATATTTATATTCAGGTCAAGTTACAGGTCAGAGCTGTGGGGAGGCAACCCCCCCATAGTAAAAGTGCATGTTAATAAAGTAGTATTTAAAATGTATGCATATTTATTCATTTTTTTGTATAGATATTGGTTTATGACAGTGTCTTGAATTGAACCAGTGCATGTGTGTATTGAAACCCAATGGCAGCCTGTTTTCCTAATGGACTGTTGTTTTCAGGTAGGAGATGTGATCGACATCATATCCAAACCTGCTATGGGAACATGGACAGGAATGCTAAACAACAAAATTGGTTACTTTAAATTTATCTATGTGGACCTTATAAAAGAAGAAACCAAAACAGGAGATGCATGCGTTCATGAATTACTAAAGAGTTTTGATTTAGAGGTAATGTATTTTGTGATCTGATCTCTGCTGTTGATTGTTATCTGATTTCCAAAGTGATCTGAAATGTCATGTAAATCATTACATCTGATGTGAGTGAGATCTGTTTCTTATTGTTCACACCTCTGCTGGTTTTGACTAGGACAGTTATGCAAAATGGGCAAACTAATGTGGCAATGACAAAAATAAAAGAAAATGTTAAATGTTATTTTCAAATTCATTGTAATGTATCTTAATATGATGCTAAAATGAATGTATTAACCAACACGTGTTGCCAGGCGTTTCTGATGATCACATTTCCTTTGTGCATCTAAACACACCAAGAATCATAATTACTGAGTATCTGATTATTATTGACCATGTACCACTAGTGTTAATAACAATTTCTGTTATTTTTTTTACCCAGGAGTACGCTTTGACTCTGTTGTTGCACGGTTACCAAACAGTTGAAGACCTGGTGAAGCTGAGGGAGCGTCACCTGATCGAGCTCAAAGTGACTGACCCCAAACACAGGCAGCGTCTCCTCTCCGCTGTCAGTACACTCCAGCCTCTGCTCTGTAAGTGATTAAACCTGTCGCCATAATTACTACATCGGCTTGATAGATGATTGATGGAACAACAATTTTTGTACTGCGATATTATTTGAGTTATGGCTCAATTAAAATTTTGAATGAATATTTTTGGGTGGATAATCCTTGACAGCCATTGTGTCAGCATACATTCATTTCAGTATTATTATTTATCGTCTTTACTTTCTTCAGTAATGTATCTCACTTTAACATCTGTAGTGTGCATGAGAGACAGTGAACATGGCACAGGGCACTCAAGGACAGTCTTATCATAGAACGCTTTACGACATGATAAAATGACTCGAAATAATATCCTTACATCTGAGCCTAAATGACATTACATTAGGCACAGATAAGACCATAACGGTGTTTAGTTTCCCACTAATCAAACCGAGTGGTCAACAGGATAACCCCAAAGAGAGCGTGTCTGGAAATAGAGGCTGATGTCATAGGGGGCAGTAGGGGCAGGGCCAAGGGGTAATGACAAAGACGGATTATGTATATGTGGAGTTGAGAAGTAACTATAGACTGTATAAATGGACATAGCCGCGTTCTAAATAGGAAATAAGCATGGGGGCGATTCTGACTCCATCGACTCTGGCTCCAATTGACTTTACGTTAAAAACTGTCACCCTTCTCTCTGTAACTTCTGCAGTCAGACTCGTCTTAAAATGTTTGTATTAACCCACTATACATGATCCTGGTGTTTTTATTTCAGTATTGTACGTAAATAAATTCCTATTCTTAACATGGACCTGGCTCCAAATGTGCTCCTATAACTGCTAGCATCGTGAGCTTCATTTCAGTCTATGGAATTAACTAAATAAATGTCCTGAAAATAATTTAATTAAAACCCCAACACAAACCCTGTAATTTCCTATGCAGACTATTATTCAGAAAACATACAGTTTACTAAAATCAAAGGAATACATAGCGGTTTTTGACTGTGTAACTTTGGCTTCAAACTGCAAAAACAGGTATTCTGACTGTGAGAATGGTCGCCTCTCCACAGATCTGACCTGTAACTTGGTCAGGTTTGGTTCCAGACAAAGGAAGAACATCTCCATGGAGAAAAGCATTTGACGGACCCTTGCATTTTGCTATTTATGTTTTTAACAATATTGCACATTTAGAATTGTTTTTGGGGATAATTCTGCTTTATGGTTTGGTTTCAGTTTTATCGTTTATCATCTATATTTATTTTAGCAATATATCGCACTTCAAAATTTGCTACCACGACAGACCTAGTGATACGTGTCTGTTCTCCTGTCCACAGCTGAGGAGGCGGACGGGTATGAAAACATGAAGAACTGCCCCAGAGACTCAGGCTGTGGAATGGTCAGTCCAGACGACGCTCCTGAAATCCATTCTCCATCTGAACACAGTCAAACAGATGTAGCCACACTCTGCTGAAATAGTAAAATAAACTTTGTTGTACTGCTAAAAAAATATGATTGGAGTATTTGATTTCAAGGATGTGAATTATATATTGTTTTTCACATTATTGTACACGTGGCATTATTAACAAAAATAAAGTTGTTTTTATATTTGGGTGGTTGTTCTAGTAGCCATATTGTACATCTGGACAAATTATTTTAGCATTAAAATGTATATATTCCAATTGTGGTGATAATGATAAAATATTCAAAGCAAATATAAGGACAATTACAGCTCTTTCATGTTTCTAACAGGGGAGGCTCTAATGTATGGTTTTGAGTATAAAAGTACAACCACAGTGAAGCATTCAAAAAGGGAAACAATTTATTTTTCAATTCTTGTCTCTATCTAAAATTATACAGAGCTTATTTTTAAGCTAAGAAACTTTTTGAAACTACAGATAACATGTGACTCTCAATATACAGTAGTACAAGATTAGCAAAAAGGCAACCATGTGAACAATACTATCTTTAAATAAGAAGCATATTAACAATGTTGGGTCCAAAGCTCTTGAAAGAAAACACATGTAAAAGAAAGAAATGTCCATGTACAAAATACTGCAGTTCTTCATGCAGAATTCATTGTGAGTAATAGGGAGTAGTATTCAGATAAAATTGATGTGGTAAAACACTGCTTAAATCCTGATGGTACATTTAAAACAATACATTTACACTGGTCAATGGCATTTTTATTTAATTCCAAAATAATACAGCAAAATGTTTCATAGATTTTGGGATTTGATTTGTAGCAGTGATGTCTTACAACAGTCCTCCGTGTGAGTAGCTTGCATATCCATTTTCAGGATAAAGGGAAATCTCCTCTGAATTGGCGTGTCCATTACTGAGCTCTGCAAAAGACATAAGGCATTCAAAACTTTTACTTCATTTTCATCTGTTGGTTAAAGGTCCACTGTGTAACTTTTCTGGTGGGGGTCCGCAACCAGTTTGTATCCGTGGAGAGGATATTGCTTTGCCTAGAATCCACAGAATTATATTAAACATCATTCTCATGCATATATGTGTTTTTGTTGCTCAAAAACATCTGTGCAACTTGAACTGGTGGCGCTACCTGCTTATCTCCATATAGACAGACTTTTATCGCCATTCGGTGGAACATTTAAGGCAAAGCAATAAGCTCTCCATGGCGACAAGCTGATGCCGCACCCTCCGAATTCACCACTGTAACTGCTAGCCTCGTGAGCTTCATTTGACTGATTTATTGGTGACTTCACACTCCCTTAGACCCCTTCTTTATACAGTCTATGATTCGAACAGGACATACCCTTTCGCATGTATCTTACCTTGCATAAACTGACGACTCTACCACTGCTTTCATTCCCATAAGTATAGTATTGATTAAGCATGGTTTATGTCTATTGATTAAGTATGTTTAAGTATTGATTAAGAATGTTTAAGTTGATTAAGTATGTCTTATGTCTATTGCTGTATCAATACGAAAGGCAAAGCACCTGAGAATATGAGTTTCTCTTTCATGATGTTGACCTCTCGGGTTTGTGGGCGTCCGACTGCGTTTAACACGATCTGCTCAGGGTTACAGTTTTGGATTCCACTCATCTTCCACCTATGTACAAGCAAATACAACATGAGACCACAGTAACATGGGAAATATGGACCAAAATGAAAAATCTATATGTTTTTTGAAGTATCACGATAATAATATTCAGACAATATTTTAATGATGCATCAGGACTGTGCTAAAATGTGCCTTTCTTGGTTGAGGTTTAAGTATCACACAAAAACGTGAATGGATCATAAAATAAACCACAAAACTGCAGAAAATACACAACATATTTTGCTTTCTTTTTGCACAGAATTTGAATAGTTTTAATTCCCAACAATATACCCAATTCTAATTTTGCATATTGCCAAACAATCACTGCAATATTATACTTTTTGTTGTTATACTTTTATATTTTATAGGAAATTAAACAGGCAGTAAACAGTGAAGGCTAAAAGATCAAGAGCTTGGCCTTGAAGCGTCAGGCACAGAGGGCACAGAGGGCACAGGGAGCAGGACGGAGGAGCAGGAGGAGAGGCCAAGGCGCTGGAGCAGTTACCTGATCATATGATAGCTGACAGATGCCAGGGGGCAGTGCAGCAAGGTTACATGCAGATTAGGCACAGAGAAGAAGAGATGCAAAACAAAAACATCCACAAGATGAAGAGGGAAAAAGAACAGAAGAAGAGCTATAATTAGAGCTAAAGGTGAAGCAGACTGAAAGGACAAACAAAGTGGTAACAAAAATCAACTGAAATATTTGAACAACAATACACGTATAATTGTATAGGCCTGTCACAGTGATTATTATATCAACAACTTTTTCAGGCTTAATTTTAGTGCAATGTTTAGTACCTTTTCTTTAAACTAGAGGGGAACTTTGTTTACGTGGGCCAAGATTCAGTTCCTGCTGTGACCAAGTTTTGTCGTTGTGCCATTAGGCAAGACATTTCACCCACCCAACCCAGTATGAATGTGGTGTGTGCCTGACTGCAGTGGTCGGAGGGGCCAACGGCACAGATTGGCAGCCTTGGGTCTGTCAGTGTGCCCCAGGGCAGCTGTAGCCACAATAGTAGCTTACTTCCACCAAGTGTGGAGTGAATGAAGTGTAAGGATAAGTGTAAGGATGATTAATATTAGGCCTAATACGCTAACATGTGATTTGCTGACACACACCATGACACATCCTAGATACTAGAACTATCTACTGAAGTGTTTTATTCAGTAATTTGTTTATTGCTTTTACTACATTTAGAAAATATTTTACTTGGATTGTCTTGTTGCCTGTTGTGTGGTAGTTTCAATATAATCATTTATTGTGATATTTTCTATTGTAATATATCACACTTAAAGATTTGTAATCATGACAGGCCTATAATAGTACAGCATTTGTTTTTTTCAACAGTTGGCACAGAAGACTGAGACTAAATGTATGTGTGCATTATACATCTTTGACTTTGCTCATATCCTTGGACTTACTTCTGAAAGGAGAAAATCACAAGGACGACTGCGAGTGACAACAGATCTGAGGCGATCCAGATGAAGTAGTAAGCAGTCTGGCTCTGTAGGACATGAGAGATAGAAGAGTCAATTCCACCCTGCGCCACTGGGGGTCATCGTCAGCACTGAGCATGTCTCCAGGCACTGACTAATGCAAAAATCTGCTAGACAGCTGCTTTTTGGTCTCTCTATGCCCTTGTCTAAAGGCGTGCAGGCCGTCTCTGCCTCCATCGCACCGTGTTGTTATTCCCTTGTACCACGCTGAGCTGAAGGCTGCCCACAAGCTCCCGCCCCATTCCTCTAGTGTCCTTGCCCTGCAGTCTAGCATGGGCCCCTCGTCAGTCTCTGTCCTCTCTCCTGCTGTCCCCCTGTCTCGCTGCGTGACCTTGTGTGTGTGTTTGGATGGGTTTTTTATCACATTGTGGGGACTGAAGTAGCAGGTAGTGAAGACAGGTAATTATCACATTGTGGGGACAAAAATCTGTATAGACACTCATTATTAGGATGTGCTGCCTTTGGTGTGACAAAAAATCAGTTCCCCATGACATAAATCCTTATTAGCTCTAACAACATTGTTTAAAGTTCAGATATAGGTTAAAATAGGTTAGGGTTTAAGTTAGGCAAATAGTGTCATTGGTTAAGGTTAGGATCCGTGTCCAGGAAATGCATGAAAGTCGACGTAATGTCCCCAAAAAACAGAGAAAGGAGTGTATTTACCATGAGCCAGATGGGGTAAGGCACCTTTCGCAGAACTTGGGGGGCATCAGAGGACACAGAAGGCACTCCACTACACCACAGCGTGGAGTAGAGCCAGGCCTCATTCACCGGGTACACGGTCACGCTCACGTTGTTGGCCAGATACTCCCTGGGGGCAAAGGAAAGACACTAGTCATTGCCAACAAAATATGGCTTCCCTTTCAGCTCTTGGCACCTTTTTCTTTTCTGTCCCATAACTCTAGATCAAAACAGGCATTTTTACAGGCACAGTAAATACGCTCATTTTCAGCAATCATAAATCAGGAACGCACGCACTAGGAATCTTAAGCAGAGTGGAGAAAAGTTTACATAGCTTTACTGTCATTGTAACTTTGAGCGTTGTCTGTCAGGGGTCATTTGTCTTACTGTATGTCTTTGTGGTTGGCCTTGCTGTAGTGGAGGGTCAGGCTTGTAATTCCCCTCTGCCTCATTTCTTGCAGTGACAGCTTCTCTTGGGCGGTCTGCTGAAAGCCCCGCACCCTCCCCCTGTCGCTGTCCGGGCTCCAAGTCACCTGCCACACACAGGGGACACATCACATGAGACAGGCTTTTGCGTCTGCTTTATAAGAAAAGGTAAAAGTGCAAGTGGTACAGTTACACTAGGGTAATTGTATATTCAGTGAGTCATTCTGTGTTTTTCTATTTGTACATTAAAGGTGCACTATGTAACATTTCTGTAGAATGGTCTGCCACCTGCTTGCCTCAGTGGAGATGTTATTGCTTGTTTGGAATGTTACTCAGTATGGCATTATACCACTTCATTCAGACAAGTAGATGATTCCACAAGGTCGAGTTACAAGTCAGATGTGTGGAGAGGTGAGTCTATTCACAGTAAGAATGTATAACACCTGAATACATGAAAGAGAGCTTAGTTTAATGCCATACTGTTGAACATTCTAGCAAAATCATGGATCATTTTGCAGACGCCACTACCACAAAAGTTACATAAGACACCTTTAAATTAACCAGTAGTAATGCAAATAAATATAATATTCATTCATTACACACTGAAAGGCCTATTCAACTTCATTTAGACTTGTTCTAATTTAAGCACAATTTTATGGGAATGGATGATTATGCAAACTATAAAGAACAGCAAATAAAAATGATTAAGGAAACTATACTGTGTAGAAAAGGTGGAAAGTTACAAAGTTAAGGTTAAGGTACACTTTAAAGTAACAAGTATGGACATTATATGGTAACTAGTAAGGTACACTAAGTATGTACTAAGTATGGGCATGAAGTAGTATTAGAAGAACGATGACATACAGTCCTCACCCTCTTGGTGGGTATGGCTGCCTTCTGCACAGCCCACAGAGTGTCCATGAACCAGCTCCGGGTGCGGGGGTGCTGGGCGGGGGGCTTACGGATGTTCAACAGAGCAGAGGCGTTCGCTCGTGCTGCAAGTCTCAACATGTCCACCAGGGTGCACACCGTCTGGTTCTCTATTCTCACTCTGTCCTTGGATGTGAGGGAGGCGGCTGTCCAGAAGGGGTCATTCTAGAGCAGGGAAAACAAAGCCTGAGTCATGACATTATAGATTTCTTTAACTTAAAGGGCTGTGCAGTCAAATTTATAATGGTGATTACAAAAATATAGCAATCTATAATGTACATCTTTAATCTAATACAGTATATTTAATTACCATCTGTTCAGAATGATGTGTGGCTCATTCTGCCACTTAAAACTTGGAGCAAATCCACTTCTCTAGAATTAATCACAGGCTTAGGCTAATTAAATATATTGAATCTAAACTTTCTTTAAACGTTCATTTGAACAGTTATCGCTTCAAATAACTGGGGATGCACTGATCCAGCTTTTTCAGTTTTGAAACAGATTTCAATACTATAGCTTTAAATATCTGCCAATACTCAATAGAACTGAAAACTGCATTTATTTCCTTTGAACTAAAATAAATTAAGACAAAACTGATCAGAATCTCTTATGTAGCTGTTGTGTATCTCTTAAGTAACTACAAACAACTTTGGGTAAATAAAAATTCAAAAATGATGAGACTTTCTCTGCTAACGATGACCATTAAATACTACATTTACATCATTTCTTATGTCCAACCAGGGTATCGACTAAACTGATACTTGGAATAGCCGATCCAGCAAATACTTCAGTAACAACACCGATATCCGATACCAGGATAGGATTGGTGCATCCCTAATATCAACAGTAAACCAAATAATTGTTATTATAATTTTCGCCATAATCAAGAAGCTTTAACTTGTATGGTTATGAAAAAGAAGCAGTCTACTGTTGTATGCATTAGTTAAAGCTCCTATGGTGAGGATGAGTAATACGTGAAATAGTATCACCTCTAAGAACCACTGGCCAGCATTGAGAGTGCGTATCTCTGTCCAGTTAAAGAACGAAGCGTCTTCATATTCTCTGGAGGGAAAGACTTTTCTCACATCTGTGGTTCGCCTCAAAGTGCGATCTCGCATAAGAAAGGGAACGCCATCCACGCTGTAAAAAATAATCACAAAAGTTTGATATACATGAATGATCAAATAACCCAGTAATTATATCTGATTTTTGGTGTGCGTTTACATATACAAGAGAAATCTGATCCTCTAAAACAGTTGGTGAAATGTGTCAGCTATTGTATTTGGAAGACAGAATACAATTAATTGAAAAAAAATCTTTAAAGCTCCCATGTTTCGCTTTTTCTGATCTATGTTATAATGTTGTTTCCTCATCCAAAACATACCTGGAGTTGTGTTTTGTTTCATTCACATGTTTAACACACAAACCCTGTATATTTAAGATGAGTTAACTGTTCCACCTTGCGATGTCATGTGATAATACAAGAAGTGCTCCACTGTGCTCACAACAGTCAATTTTGCGTAAGGTCCTTGAACATTTTCACTTTCATTTTTGGCTTTGCATTTTTTGCATAATTCTCCTAGTCAAAACCTGCACAGGTCTGACCAATCTGAAATAAATCAGATTACTCACATTACTGACATACAATAATCTGACTCAACACTCCGCAAATCAGATAAAGCTCACATTTTTGGTGTGAGATTGTCTGGATGTTTTCTTATGTTTATCAGAGAGGCGGTTTATACTGGACATCATTTTGTTTGGATGAGCTCTAGGTATCCATCTATGAGAACTAACCTAACCCGGCCTGTAGTTATACACATTTTATGGGGCTTGTATAAAAAGCCTAAATCAATGCAGTGTTGTGAAAATGTCAAATGCTGCACTCTGACCTGATGGTGACGTCAGCCTCCAGGGAGGTCGCCCCCTGCTGGAGTGCTCGATTGAAGGACAGCATGGTATTTTCTGGAGCCAGCTACCGCACAAACACAAGGACACTGGGCAATTAGTATTAAAGCGTATAACCTTTGAATCACTGTAGATGTAATAAATAATGTGTGTAGTCAAAGGTGGAAAGGGTACTCAATACAAATACAATACAAAACTTGATTGATTATTATTATTGACCAGTCATATTTGACAGTATAATACAAGCACATGTTTAAGAATCTCAAAAAAAAAAACAAAAAAAAAAAACAATTACCTTACATAAATTACACAGTCACAAGTCTATTTTAATTACATGTATGTGGAATTAGTAACTTTCCACCTCTGACTATAGTGTCACATAAATCTTAATAACTTTTTGATATGAAGAAAAGATCTGATACTCAATTTTGATTACCATAATGATGATATTCTTTCTATTAGAGAATACAACATCATTTTCAACAAAAATGATAGCAGTTTCCTATTCTGTGGTTTCATAATAGATCTAATATAGATCTTGCTATCACTATTCAGGAAATGATTTTATTGGTTTCCTTAGGTATGCTGAATCAAGTTCATAACTAAGGAAACCAAGCCACGGTCCAAATTTTTTAGCTTTATTCACACATCAACTTTCCCTGCAATTTTCCCTCGCTCTCGACCATAGACTATATAAAGAAGTGGACTAAGGAAGTGTGACGTTTCCAAAGCCTTCATCAAATGAAGCTCACTGAGGCTAACAGTTATTTGGAGAATTTAGAGCAGCGTTCCGTATTAGGAATAGGAATTTATTTACAATAGCAATAGTGAAATAATACCACCAGGATCATGTAGAGCGGGTTGAGATGAACATTTTAAAACCAAAATGACGAGGCTCACTGCCGCAGTTACAGAGAGAGGGGGTGACAATTTTTCAGTTTAAAGTAAATTGGAGCCAGAAGCTCGGAGCTGGAAGAACCCCATGATCACTTCCTATTTGGCAGCCTATGGTCTTGGCGCATGAAAATGTTTGATCAAAAATGCAGGGAAAACCATTATGGCTAATGGTGGTAAGTTCCCAGGTTATTCCCAAGTTTTGCTGCATGTGTGGGTGGGACTTTACTGTTTTTTGACCAACTGACCATGGGAGCTCCCCTTCGTCCAATGATTTCAGGCCGATCTCTGAGGCTGTGGCGGTCCATGACACAGGGGCAGGTAAAGAAGAGCGGAGCCAGATATAGGGCAACCAGGATGGCAAAGTACACCACCAGAACCATTATCTGGAAATCTGATGACGTAAAACCAAGTGAGTGTCAAAATCAAAAAAGATCTAATTTAAGTTTTAAATTTTAAATTAGTGATAGGGCCGGGCCATATGGCTATAAATTAATGATATTTTTTTCTCATATTGATCCATCTCAATTTTTGATCAGATTTTTTATTATTACTATATATTTTTAAGCGCTTATAAATTAATCAAGGTGTAAAATAAGGATCCTTGGAATGCATAAGGTGAGTGACAACGTTGGACCACTGCGAACTGTTTAAAATGAACTAGTTCTGTTTTTCACATTTTTTGAGATAGTAAAAATCAGCACCTTTACAAAAAACATAGTCAAATTTCTTTTTCCAAAGACTGAACTCCGCATCAGACCACATATTTTTACTGACAGAGGATTCACTGTAGACTTCTCAGTAAAAAAAACAACAACACTAAGCATAACATTGGCAATTGGACATGACTGAATCAATATCAGTAAAAATTTGATTAACTGCCCAGCCCTAATCTGTGAACTGTGAAACTGCAAACGATGCTATTGCGAAAAAAACCAACATACTGGATCTCTGTCTACGGACCACGTATCCAGCAACCAACCAGCCCACAGCGGTGACTGTTGCCAAGGCGCCAATGTGCAGAAAAGGTGCAGTGGCCTGAAAAACAACAAAAATATCAACAAAAGTTATTTTCTTATTCCCTGGGGTGATCTTGGCATTTATTAATTATAGCTTGGAATTATTTCTAGATTTATTTAGCATAGATTTTACTGCACCCTCTACAATGAGCCATCAAAGACTAATTAATCCTAGTTTGGAGGAGCACAAAATTTAGTGACAAGTAACAAAAATATAACTGATAATGCTACCTTTTTGTATACTAACCTGCAATGAAATAAATAAGATCTCCCACTCATCTCCCCAAATATCATCCACAGACACCACTCCAGAGATGGTGGTGGCTAATGTCGCTAACACACCAATCTGCATTGAGAAAGATAGAAAAGCTTACAATGAAGATTATTTAGTGAAAGAAGGTAAATATTAAGTTACCTTTATTATTATTTGCATAAAAAACTAAATTACCTTGTGCACCCAATAAAGATTGAGCTGCTGACCGAGGGAAATGTGGAAGAGTGCTAAAATCTGAAAAAGAAAAGAACAGCTAAATAAACCAGTATTATATGTATATGCAAAATATAGGACAGATCTCAGTTTATTTACCACTAAGAATGTAATGTAGCTGATGCCCACAGAGGTAGAGGCCGCGATGGGAATGGTCTCATCTGTCCATTCACCAGTGCGGTTATATACTGACCTGGAACAAATCAGGGAAATAATAAAAGTTACAGAATATTTTTGAACATCTTAAGCTTCCTACCTCAGACTGCGCACAGAGCAACTGTAGTGCAAAAGCTGCAACATCTCCAAACCATTAATTACCTGGTTTCAGAAGACATGACGACGATCATTCTATAAGCCAATATTATTTCATACAGATGGGGGCAAAATGAATATTGTTCACCTGCAGATTTTTGTTGTAATAATATAGCATGGTCTTGGGTCTAATCAGTAATAGAAATGGTCAGGTTCCATTTTGGGGACTATGCCGTTCTGACATTTCATGGCAAAATACAGTGCAACTGGCTCTTGCCCCCCACAGTAGTAATGGGAGCAAATGAAAGTAAATCTGAGACTGCCCAGAGAACTGTGGAAGAGGCAGTGGTGCTCTAGATTAATTATGTAGGAGCGTAGACTGTATAGAGTCTACTGTACTTTCACCAGACACTGCTGCTTTCCACAGACTTTTTCCTATATAAATGATTATTGTTATTTCATGAGCATGTGGTCTTGAAAGTGCTTTTAAAGGCAGTGACCGCAGCAGCAAAGCAGTGCTCCACTTTTCATGTCATACTCTGCTTTAATGCTGTTAAAGACAGAAGTCACAGTCACTCAGCGTGCAGTCTAAGAGAGGCGCTTCAGGTGAAATTATGATGTGGAAATAAAAACATACCAATTGAAGTCGTTGAAGTCATTTTGTGCCACAAACCAGAAGTATGTCCAGAAGAGGAGAAGGAAGAAGGAGCAACACAGGATGGTGAACCATAAACACTCCCACTGCAGAAAAAGCACAAACAAAATACAAGTGTGATTTTAACATGAGGCTGAACATTATGTACAAAATGTCAAATATTACAAACTGTTAATCAAATGGTTGATTAATTCTGACTTGATTATAAGCACCACACAAAATTACTGAAAGTATTTTTATAATTTGAGTTTGAGACCTGCTCAAAAGGCTGAGGGTTTATTTTTAACATGGTCATAGTCTGAGCAAACAAAAATATACAAATAAAAACAGCTAGAAAAAAAAAAAATCAACTGTTTCTGCTGAACAAAATTCAGCACAGATCTTTATCAAAATCAATACATTTGAAGCTTTGTTAGGTCTCAAAATCTGCATGAAATATTTTTACTTTTTACTCTTTATAATTTTTAAACAGGTACTTCAATACTTCTACTTATGTAGATTTTTGCATGTGACACTGCTTTTTTTGCTCTGGTATCTGTACTTTAATTTAGTAACAAAAATCGAGTACTTCTTCCATCATTGCTACTGGTCCCAGATGGTTTCCAGTAGCTCCTGCAGCTCCTGTGAGGACATGGCACTCAAGGACTCTTCCCTTCAGTAGTTAACAGGATTATGGGCTAACACCAGGAGAGAGAATGTGTCCAATATGATCACTCACTCACTGGAGCCTGTGGAGCTTTACCAGCTTTACAGCACACTGCCACTGCACGTCCTGGAGCTGACAGGTTTTCATGTTTATCTAATTATTATTAGGTGGTACCTGTGGGAAGTATTTAACATAGATTTACTTCAGTTAAGTGGTAATTTCTGGGGCAAAAATGAGATGAAAAGAACAAAACAAAGAGCAAACGTACAGGAAGTAGCAGTGGGTTCTAAAATCTATGTTATCAACACTGAAAATTCCATCTAAAATGCAGGTCGAATTTACAAGTAAGTAAAAGTGCAGATACCACAGCAAAAAATACTCAAGTATCACAAAAAATCGAATTAAATAAAAGTATTAAAGCACCTGTTTAAAAATGCACATAAAGAGTAAAAGGTAAAAGTATTTCATGCAGGTTTTGAGATTTAACAAAGCTTCAAATGTAGTGATATTAATAAAGATGTGTGCTGGATTTTGTTTTTAGATTTTATTTTTTATTGTATTGTAAAAATAAACCCTCAGCCTTTTCAGCAGGTCTCAGACAATCTATCTACTTAAGTAAAAGTACAGATACCTAAAATTTGTAATCAATTTGTAGCCTACTTCCTTACGTTTCACCACTGCACGAAAGGAAGGCATTTTCTGGCAGATGAAACTTTTTAACAAACTAAACGTATTGTCATTTGTTTAAGTCTAATCATAACTATTGTGCCATTTAGACACGTTTTGGCTCTTGTTAATATTAGCAGAGGAAGTGAGTAGGTTGCATCCTTTGCACGAGCTGTCACTTGAGTGAGTAATGACGGTAATAACAGGTCTGTTTTAATTGGTTTATCCGTTAAACTCAGATCAAACACTGAGGCGCTGAGCCAGAGTCACGTTGTAGGTTTCATCTCCTGCAGTGAACTGAGTCAAGTGTGAATGCTAAAGAAACACGCTAATAAGATTATTTTTGTGTTATATGCAACTGTGCCTGACTGGCTTTTTGCAGATCAGTGGTTCTCAAACTGTCGATTTAGTCCACATTTCTGTCCTCCTTTGGTTTAGACCTTATTTAGAATTACCGTATATACCGTGTGTGTTCTTTTTAGTCCTGGTTTAGACCTAGAATAGTCCTTGTTTAGACCTGGTTTAGATCTGATGGGGAAAAGTGTGAGAAGCATTGATCTGGATAACGATATTCAGACACCATTTTAATGCTTCAGGATTGTGCCAAAATGTTGTTGAGGTTCAAGTGTTGTATAAACATGAATGGACCACATAAATGCAGAAATATCACATTACACTTCTCTACGCCTGTCACGACAACAGTTTTTGGTGTGCGAGATAAAGATGATAAACGATAATAATAAAAAAGTCGATGTAGTATTTACGGTGACAGACCTACAGCTCAGTACAGCTTCAGTATTGCCCTTCATTCGAGGCTTGTAAAAATGTTGTCCAAGACACCTGAGAACTCCACCTCAGCAGGAGACCGAGTGGAGCAGCTCAGTCAATAATGTGTTTTTCACCAGAGCACTCATTAACTCAATAACTCCAACAGGCCTATTATAATTACTATATTGACTTATTGTTTCATACATGATAGATCGAACAATCATTCTAGGGATCAGTGTTTATCATGGGTACATTTTCTTTACTCGTGGGATACGTTTTGCTATTTTTCTGTATTAAGACTTGACCTGAAGAGAGTTGAATAAGCAACTTCTATGACTCATTGTAGATACTAACTACTAAAGTGTTTCATTCTGCTATTTATTCAGTGCAGCTCATGTTTTTAATGATATTATACAACTAAAATTTCATTGTTTGGGATAATTATTCTGCTAATAATTCTGCGAGTATTACTGTCAGTGGCATAAATTAGTTTCAGTAATATCATTTATAATCTACAGTCTTTTTCAGCAATATGTCACACTTCAAAATTTGTTACTGTGACAGGCCCAGGTACACGGTTTCTTGTATATACAATCACATACACATAATATTAACAGCAACAGTAGCTTGGGGGCTGCCTGCTCTGGACCACAGCTGGGTGTCTGGCTCTTTCTCACAGTAGCCAGGGTAGCTCCAAAACATTCCCAGGAATCCAGGCTTTAGGAAATCTGATGACTCCATTTGTTTTGGAAATACACTTTGTCATCTATAAAAATATTCCGGATCACACCAATCATGTGCATTATTATTACTTAAAGGTCCAATATTACGCAAAATTGACTCTTGATGTAACAACAATACGGCTTAAAGCTCACGTTGTTGTTACCTCCTCATAAACAGACCTGGAATTGTGTTGTGTTTCATTCACACATGTTTGAGTAATTTTATTCTTAGTCTGTCTACATCTCCAAAGCTCAAAATGCTCTGTTCCACCTTGTGATGTCATGTAGTGGCAGCTTCCTTTTACCTTTTGTTTAGCAGAGATTGGCAATTCCAGGGGTGAAATCATCCAAATTATTCTAGTGAAGGTGTATGGAGTTTAAAAACACAGTGGAGCACTTCCTATTTTACTATATGACATCACAAGGTGGAACAGAGTGTTTTCTGTTTGAGAGATGAACTTAGCCAAATATGCAGGATTTTTGTTAAACATGTGTGAAAGAAACAAACTCCAGGCATGTTTTTGATGAGGAAACAACATTATAATATTGATCAGATAATAGTGTAAATATGTGCCCGTGCCTAATAAAATAACTTTGTTGGGAGATTTCTGGAAATGTCAAGTGTGTACATCTCATAGTAATAAACCTGTAGTAACCTTAAGTCTGTTTGTATAATAAGGAACTGCATATAACCGTAGCATGAGGGTTGTTTTTTCATTAACAGACTCACTGCAAAAATACAAACAGCTAATATCTTGAGACCTTTTATATATAAATAATGACAACCTTAATAGCAAGACTTTCCTGAACAGCATTTCTCAGGGGAAAAAAAAAAAAAAAAAAAATAAATAAATAAATACTTATATTTAAATTACACAAAGTTAAATATCTGAAAATAACCAATAATAGTGCTTGGGATAGTAAACTTTAAGTTTCTGGCAGATGTGCCGTATGTCCATAGAGATGCATTAGAAAAAGCAATAGAAAAAGTAAACAAAAGAGCAGAGCCATGGAACAACCCGATCTGTTGCTGGTCATTACTCAAACTGTAGAATAAAACTCCAAATTAGGATTTTGCATTGTAAACGCTCTGTTAATTTAATAAGTACTGAAAATTCTTTGAAATGTGACGGCATAATCCAGAGCTCGACAGAAGCCGTCAGTGAAGAGGCTTACCTTGGAGGTGTTGTCTTGGGAACGCTGGTAGCGTTTCCAGCGGCAACCATAGATGCCAGTGATTATGGACAAGAAGATCTGCTTCTCATAGACCTGCAAGGGTTGGTGTTTCACCATGCTCCTTCAGCCTCGCACCACTGGTCTGTCAGCATCCCACACCGCACACTAAACCTGCACAGCACAATACAACTCTATTACATACAAGACAATCCACTTTATTTATATAGCATATTTTATAAACTGTACCCAAACTGCTGCGCAGAAAAAAACATTTAAAACAAATAAACAAATGCTCTGCTGGTGCTCATAAAAATAATGATACAATTCTAAAACAATAAATAGAGGCCAAGAACAATAAATAAAATAAAACCAGTTTAAAAACTGTCTCGGTAACACAATTTAAACAATGATATATTGTTGCATAAAAACATCACAATAAACGATAATATTGAAACTACCACTGAACCACTGACAAAATGACCTTAAAGGTGCACAGTATAACATTTTGGTAGTGGGTCCGTCACCCTCTTGTTTCTATGGAAATGTCATTGCTTTGCCTGGAATGTTCCACAGTATGACATTAAACAGATTTACCTTACATTTTTTCAATTACAGGTGGTTTTATAGCCTAAAAATACCTAGAAAAACATCCATTCTGACTGTGAGCGGGGTTGCCTCTTCACAGATCTGACCTGTCACTTGCCCTGGTTTGGTCTCCATGATGATAGACAGGTTTAATTCCAGACAAAGTAATAACATCTCCATGAAAAAAGTAGGTGGCGGACCCTCCACCAGAAAAGTTAATCCTTTTATAAATGCATAATATAGTAAAAGAAAAAGAAAAAGTTGTGCGCTGCAATAAATAAATGGTATAAGTTAGAAGTTACTTTTTCCTCCTCTACAGCTCAAATCCTTTGGTACCAACAGTAAAGCACATCACCACAGCACAGCCCCTTTATCTCACACAGTTTAACACAGTAAACACAGAGGCAGCCCAGGTCACAGCGTACACTGGGGGGGTATTTTCACTAAACACGCTGATTCTGTTGGCAGGCTTTGATCTTGTTTGAAGTGACAACAGCTCCCAGAAGAAGTCAACAGAGTCCAATAGTGACTGGCAGAGCCAATAATGATGTGGTTCTATAGACTGCACAGTCACTGGGACGTCAGCCTTTTCAGAGTAAGAGTTTAGATGATTCAAACAGCAACAGCAAAGAACAACAATGAAGCACTAATGGGAAGATGATACTTTAAAAGGTGCACTGTGTAACTTTTCTGGTGGAGAGTCTGCTCACTACTTGTTTCCATGGAGATGTTATTGCTTTGCCTGGAATGTGCCACAGTATGGTATTAGACTTGGCCATTTCCATAAAACCAAGCATGCGACGCCACCAAGCTAAGTTACAGGCCAGCTCTATGGAGAGGTGCCCCCATTCACAGTAAGAATGTATGTATTTCAAGGTATTTTTGAGCAATAAAAACAACTGAGTGAATGAATGTAAGATAGATACGTTTAACGTCACTACAGAGACAAGCAGGTGACGGACCCTCCCCCCGGAAAGTTACACAGTGCACCTTTAATGCTATATTATGAACTTTTGGGAACTTGACAGTCTAAAATGCTGAGTGTAGGCTGCCCTCCTAATATTTCTTTAACCTGTTTTAGTGACGATTTTTAACATTAAAGGGCCATGTTCAACTGATCAATAAAACAAAGCATATTTTACAACAAAAAACACATTAATTAGTAATAAAATAAATCAGGGCTGAATGATTTAGGCAAAATATGGAATCGTGATTTTTCTGACAAATTGCGATTTTGAGCGTGCACATTTTAAATTTGTCCAGAAGCATCAACATATGAGAGAAAACTGAAATATGATCTGATCATTTAAGTACATGCTTATACACGTCTAAGCAACAGAGCTGGTAGTTTTTTAGATAATAAGACAAAATATTTTGCAATGGAATTAAATAACTGCAGTGTTTATAGACTATTGAAACTGCAACTTCAGTTTGATTGTGATTAATCTTGCAGCCCTCTAAATGAGTAAATAAATAAATACACACAAACACGCAGAGATAGATACATTTCATTAAATATTATATAAATACAATATATAAATGGCCTAAACAGGACCATGAACACCTGTGTTGATCACAGGCTCCTGAAAATGTGTTGTTTAAATCCATTTTGTATTTTTTCTTGAGTTTTCAGGCAGCCTTAAAACTTTTTTGTCTGTGTTTGTAAATGTATGCATTGTGTTACCATGTTAATTGCTGAACGTTCCACCAAAAGAAATGCAATATACAACACCCCCAGCCCCCAAAGCATTAATACTGAGTCTATAATGGAGAATTCAACCTTCTACAGCTCAAATCTCATTGTGATACAAAAAATTAACCAAAATTTTCCCACTAGTGCAAAGAAAAAGTACCCATGATACATACTGACCCCCAAAAAGTATTATTCTTCCGTCTGTCATGTATTGAACCATAAGTTGATACGGTATTTATCATGACCTAGTCTAAGCTGTCCTCACATTCATAGAGGCTCAGATATGGCCTGTTGCTGTGGTGCTGTGGTTGAATAAAATCTCCAGTTTCATTGGCTTCCCCAAAATGTCACAGTGACATACACACAAAAGACTTATTATTTCAGTCTGCCTTTGACTGCCGTCCTCTGCTTGGCTCTTCCTGTATGAGTCCATTTCACTCTGTTACAACCTAAAATAGGGCTGTGCAATTAATCAGTTTCATCAATCATATTTTAATGGGGTACTTTACAGCCAGTCCTCTGCCAGTAAAAGCATGTGGTTTGGAGCATAGACTGTATAAAGAAGTGGACTAAGAGAGTGTGATGTCGCCCATAGTGTTCGGCTACGGGCAATCAAATGAAGTCACGAGGCTAGCACTTACAGGAGCAAATCTGGAGCACAAGAGTTCCATATTAGGAATAGGAATTTATTTACAGACAAAACAGCAAAATAAAAACACCAGGATCATGCAAGGAGGGTTAATACAAACAATTTAAGACCAAATTATCAGCCTGACAGCAGCAATTACAGAGAGGGGCAATATTTATTATTATTTAAGAAGCACTCCCATGGTCACTTTCTGTTTGGAACGTGGTGGCTAGTGGGTTAGCGCTGTCCATTATACAGTCTATGGGTTGGATCAGAGTTCAGACTTTTTTTTTTGTTTAAATTAATACTGAAAGCAGTTAACATTAGCTTTAATTTGTCAGCATAAAATTGAAGAGAAGAGATGAATCCATTCTTAAGTTGTATTTTTAGAAACATATTTTTAGAAAATGCAAGCATACTCTGCAATGATTATAAAGTCTATGGCATCCAAAGATACAACTCCCACAGCTTAGATCTCATTTAACACCATCTATTGTGTGTATTTTAATTTAGAAATATAATTAAAAGGCCTACACAGTCAGATAAGGCTCGGTTTCCAAGTAACAGGTTAACACAACAAGCAGCTGTCTCGCCTTTATCTGAGCAGTTTATATCTGCAGTATTCAGGAGGGCCCAGCTCTCACCATCTTAATGGCTTGGATAAGATTGCAATACGTTTTCTAATTTTAGAGTGTCTGGCACAATTGGGATGGAAAAACATATTACCTTAAATGGGGTTATGTCATCAGATAGATTTATTAAAAGACTGACATGGGAGGAGTCAAAATACAATGTAAAACCTGCAGCAATTATTTGTGAATTAAATCAACTGTCATCAATCATTTAAACTGCGTGTAAATGTGAGGACGTATCCATCAGATTAGAAAATGTTAAATATTGAGGGCAGAACAAAAGAAATGATAAATATTGTGCAGTAGCTGAAGAAGTGCAGCCATACTGATACTGATATTTAAAGCTACACTGTGTAACTTTCAGGTGGAGGGTCTGCAACTGGCATGCTTTCATAGTTTTGCTTTGGAATGTTCCACAGTATGGCATTAAACTTATCCATCTGGCATTTATTCAATTACAGGTGGTTTTATTTCTCCAAAATACTTTGAAAAACTTGAAAAACATCCTTGGATTTGCCCTGTAACTTGACTTCACACGTTTGTCTCCATGGAGATACAGGAGATAGGCTTTATGCCATACTGTGGAACATTCAAAGCAAATGCAGGTCCTCCACCTCCACCAATCATCTTGTACCTATAGTTTAGACCTCTACAAACATGTTCTGAAATGCATGGGATTATCATTTCATGTTTCAGTCTTCTCTCTAATATTAATGCTGGAATTGTTTACAATGTATAGTCTGAACAATGTTTTTATTTTTAACAGGAATTTACTGTTTGCAATACTAAAAAACACTGCCAGATGTTTCTTCTATTTTAGTTATATTTATTCAGTATTTCATAAAGCATTTCTTTAACTTCTTCTCCTCATTCTTACATCTCTGACCACAAAGCTAGAATATGTAGCACAACACATTATTCCATCTTCTGTAATTTAAGTAAATCAAAACTCAATGTCAATGTTAGAAAAAGCAATAACAGCCTTGGCTCTTTCCGTGGATTTGCTTCACATTTTAATAGCTTCGTCCTTGGCCCGTGAAGTACACTTTGGCGAAGTTTAATCAAAATCTGCAGAGTACTTTTTTCTGTTATAATTTAGCAGCTGATCACATGACCTTGGTGAGGGTAATAAAAGGAAATGAGAGTGATTTTGCCCTAAAGTACCTCATGAAGTGCCTCAATGAGAAAGGAGTCTTCCAAAGGCAATTCAAGTATTTCTGTAGTACTGCAGTGGGCACTACTGCGCTAATGGGGCAAAGCTGTGGAAAGAACAATGTATACTGAGAGAGTAGAGGTCTATGAGAGGAGACTCACCAGGCCTGTTTGTCTCCATGAAGATGAATGTTCTACAGTATGGCATTACACTTCGATCTTGAATTTATGCAATTACAGGTGTTTTTTTGTTTGTTTTTTTCTAAAGACAAACTGAACTGATGCTCTCTCAGTCATTCTGAAGTAGCAACATTCAAGAAGGCATACTATGCTTTTGTAATCCTTATTACTAATCTAAAACAACTTTCTATGGAAAAAATGCTGAGTATGCCTTTCAATATCTTATCTTATTCTGCATAAAAAAAACCTAACCCTGTAATAGATCTGCACAAACATGCTCTGAAATGTTATTTTTGTATTAGTTTGTCAGTTCATATTTCAATCTTTTCTTTTGGACAGACTCCAATAATAAAAACATAAATTGCAAATCTAATGGCAAAACTTGTCAAACAAAAGCGCAATTAGATATTTTTCCCAGCTCGTGCAGCTCTAGTGTAGACCAGGTTGAGACCCCTTCTTCTAAACCTTCTGTAAATAAAACTGAGGCCATAGCTGAGCTGCCTCTGAGCCCGAGGAGGGGCTTACACTCGACCTCTTGTGCCTGTGGCTTATAGGATATCTGTTATCTACCTGAAGACCCTGCACTGTCTCCACTGCTTTGCCCACACACACTTGTTGCCTGGTAACTTGGTGCCTGGCCCTTAAAGAGTGCAGGTGTCTCATTGTGCCACTTTGAGTCGTGAGCTCATTGAATAATTGCCCCCGGTAAATCAGCTCACCAATGTCTCCAAGCCTGTGGGTGCTGGACCTGTTTAGAGCTGAAATGTTTAAAAGGAATAAACATGACTAATTGACTGTTTCATTTTAGTAAACGTTATCTGGACTCTAAAACACAGAGCTAAAGGGGTTCTTATAACAGAGACAGCAATATTATAATGCCAAAATAGCAAAATGTATGACAATTTGTGATTTTCATTGGTATTAGATAGGTAGTAAAACATTGTGTTTATGATTTTCTATCCAGAAGCCTTCAGTCAAGGGTTGCAGCAACTACTACTATCGAGACTACAACAGAGATCGTAATCATTATCTGTACTAAACAGATACTAGGCACTAAAACACATACAACAAAAATAAATCACTTTAATTTATTCACTTCAATATACTTTATTCATAAGTATTCTCAATTCAGAAGCCATCAGGCAACCTTTATTTGGTAAAAAATTTATTTAAAAAGCTTGAAAAACTGATTAGTTGCAGCCCTACTTCAGTCCACATATTTTTACTTTTATCTGGTTAAAATGTATCTAAAGACTCTCAAAGTACTACATAAATAATTGCTTCTGTCGACTAAACTAAAACTAAAAAATAAGATAATTTTTTAAATTGCTGCCCTGTAAAAAGCCATTATAAGCTCTGTATCTCGGTCACTGTCCCGGTCACTTAATCACTATATTTATTAAATTTGTATGCATTGATAATACCCGTAATCTCCCCATTAGCCCAAAATAGAGCTCCATTAGTCTATTATGAAGACACAGGGAGAAACAGGGGATCATGGAGGCTGGAAAGTTACATTCACAGTCAATTTAAATGCTGGACTTATCATCACATCCCTCTGTCTGTCTGAAGAGCCTCTCATCCAGATTGTGATCCTCCTGCGCTGCATAATATCACTCAACCTGGCAACCCCAGACATCACAAGCAAGATAGTTATTAGGGCAATAAAGCTTGGGATGCTAATTTGAATAAGAGATATTTTGGCCTTAAAACTCCCATCACATCATGACTTATTTCAATTTGCTTAATTATACAGTAAAACTACATTAGTCATTTAGGCTACAGTTAAGAGACATCAGGCAGTTTAATTAAAGAGCCCGTATCACGATATTTTCTGATCTATGTTATAATGTTGTTTCCTCATCAAAAACATGCCTGGAGTTGTGTTTTGTTTAATTCACTCATGTTTAACACACTAATAAGAGTGTTTTCTATAATAATAGAAAACACTCTGTTCCACCTTGTGATGTCATGTGGTAATACAGGAAGTGCTCCACTGTGTTTTTAAATTCCATACACCTTCACTAGAATCATTTGAATAATTTCAGCCCTGGAATTGCTCATTTCTACTGAACAAAAGGTAAAAGCTGTTAACTTAAAAACTTCACCACATGACCTCACAAGGTGGAACAGAGCATTTTGACCTTTGGAGATGTAGAAGACTAATAATAAAGGGTTACTCAAACAGGTGTGACTGAAAAACATAACTCCAGGTATGTTTTTAACAGCATTACGGCTTAAAGCTCATAAGAGCCAATTTTGTGTAATATTGGACCTTTAAAACCCATTGATTGGAATAGTTTTATGGCACTGTATCATGTGGGCCTATGCATTACATCAAATAACTACAGATATGTGTATGAATAGCACAATGGTTTGTTGTAGAGCAGAATCAAATAGTATCAAGGCCTATAATCGAAGTTTGGGCTGGCTGATTACAGAGATATGATTAGAATTTTTGGGGGATTTTTTTTTTCATTGAGAGGTCTACAGCCAATTCTGTCAGTAAAAGCAAGTGGTTTGGAGATGAGGACAGACAGGACTGAATATTTCAACACATTTAAGAGTACATTTAAAACCAGTCAGATCTGTGATCACTCATGTTATGCTTCTATATAAATGTCAGTTTTGTATGTCATGATTGTGTCTTATTGTGCTGTTTCTATCATGTTTGTCTTATGAATTGTCAGTTTGTCTATTGTGTGAAGTTTTCTTATGTTGCTTCCATCTCTCTGACCTGCCAGGGACTACAGATGTAAAGTAGCCTTCGGGCTAATTCTGGCGTATTTACAAGCATATGTTCATGAATATGCATTGTCCTTTTTAAATAAAATAATAACAATAACAAGAAACAGAGCAATGGCATATCCAGAAACAAGCAGGTGACGGACCCCCAACCAGAAAGTTACATAGTGCAGCTTTAATGACATGTAGGCTACCTGTCAATTCATAAATCCAGAAATTGTTATTATAATTACCTTTAAACTTTGACACAGCCACTAACTTTTGTCTAAAATAATCATTAAAGGCACACTATGTAACTTTTTGGGTAGGGGTCCCTCACCTGCTTGTTTCCATAGATATGTCATTGCCCTGCCTAGAATGTTCCACAGTATGGCATTAAACAGTTCTACCATTTATTCAATTACAGGTGGTTTTAAGGCTCAAAAAATTCCTAGGCATCCTCACTGTGGACTAGGTTGCCTCTCCACAGATCTGACCTGTAACTTGGTCTGGTTTGGTCTCCGTGAAGATAGAAGGGTTTAATGCCATACTGTGAAACATTACAGACAAAGCAATAACATCTCTGTGGAGAAAAGCACTGGACGGACACTCCACCAGAAAAGTTACACAATGCACCTTTAAATTTTGACAGAGCCGCTAACTTTTGTCTAAAATAAATTTTAAGTGGCATATCATAAAAACGCATGCATACGTTTATTTCTAATTAACTGCGTGCGAATTGTTGTTAAACTACCAACAAAGGCTTTCGTGGGATTACAATGCAATAATCGGATGATGCGCAGACAGACGTTTACCTTGGCTCCACAAAAGACGGTATTTCTTCAGTCCAACGAATTAACCTTCACTGGACGATGTCATCAAGGCGTCTTCTCACAGCTCGAAGTTTCATAAGGTAATCCTGTTAAGTGGTCCACGGCAGCCCCTCTAACGCACCACAATCGCCAACATGAGCCCACTTTTCACGTGGACAGCGGGGACCTGTTGACACGTCTTTACGCACGCGCAGTAAAATCCAAATTGTGGCGTAAATTCCTTGAAAGTTCGGCTCGAGAAAAGACGCACGGACCGAGCTCTCAGAAGAGTTCAAATCAAAGTAATCCTGCCGACACTGTATGGGCGGAGTTAAGAAGCGCGCTGTAAAACAAAATCTCATCTGGGTTATTTATAGACGAGAGACAGAGACAAGGTGCGTTTGGATCGTTTTCGCTGGACATGTGATCGTGCGAACAGCAGGTGGAGGAGTATCATCAAAAGTAAACACTGAGATACACTGTTTTAGTTTATTGCTTTCTTTTGAGCTGTTAGCTAGTAATTTCACTTCCTCACTACAGAAACATGCGCAAATCCATTTCAATTGCACTTTACCATTGAAAAGAAGAAGGAAGACAAAAACACATTATTTCAAATGACACTGCTTTGTCTTAAACGTTCTACTTTATGGCACTAAATGAATTAAATTATTATCTCCATGATCACAAGCAGGTGACACCACCAGGCAAAGTTACTGGTCAGAACTGTGGAAAGGCGAGCCCACTCACAGAAAGAATGCATGCAGTTCAAAGTGTTTTTGAGCCTGTAATGAAATAAATGCTAAATAAAAAGGTTTAAAGCTATACAGCTTTACACATGATCCACGCATACTGGCTAAAGAAGCTCACTGCTCACTGTGTGGGAACCATTGTCCAGGATGACAATAAGTACATCAAGGACAAGGTCCCGACAGATGATGTGCTCAGGGAATGCCTCAGACAGTGGAGCTCAGAGGAAGAGGTGCTGGAGGGACCATCATGGCAGGACAAGCCCCTACATGGGGCGTACCACCGAAACATAACTGAAGTGGCTGATATCAAGAAATCCTACCAGTGGCTGGAGAGGGCTGGTCTGAAGGACAGCACAGAGGCCCTCATCCTGGCTGCACAGGAGCAGGCCTTGAGAAGGCAAACCAACCAGACATGTGGTGTTGGATAAGCAACAGAACAAAGCCGTGGTGGTGCACATTGCAATACCAAGCAATGGTAATATCAGGAAAAAGGAACACGAGAAACTAGAGAAATACCAGGGGCTCAAGGAAGAGCTGGAGAAGGCCTGGAAGGTGAAGGCATCAGTGGTGCCCGTGGTGATCGGAGCACTCGGGGCTGTAACCCCCAAACTGGAGGAGTGGCTACAGCAGATACCAGGAAAAACATCAGGCATCTCAGTCCAGAAGTGCAGTACTAGGAACAGCAAAGATACTGTGCAGAACTCTCTCATTATGACATGACAAAGCTCACAAGAGTCAATTTTAACATTAATAGACATTTCTGGAAAGGGGCAAGTCTAATATTGCATTAAATTATAGGCCTATACATTGATATGAGGACATGCAGGGGAATTGTTGTCCATGTCCAATGCAATCAGTCTAAATATATCTTACTCAAAAAACTGAATATTATTCCCAATGATTCTTTACGGAAAGGTTACCGTGAACTGAAATGCCACTATGAGCATTCTTACCCACCTTCTGCCCTATAGCTTTAGCTGTGAATGCCACCATGAGAAGATCAAACTTGAAGAGAGTAAATCGTTTCATTAAAGTGCCCAGTGGGAGGGCTGCAGTTGCCGGGGAAAGCAGGCATGCAGGCGATATCATAGGGTTTCTAGGAATGTGCCAAGAAAAAGCCGCTGTGAGGAGGCGTACTGTTAAAAAGAGTTGGATGAGTTTCAAAATACAAGGAAAATATGTATAGAACCAGTGTATGTATAGTGACCACCTGTTCCCTTTTGGTTATTCTGTCTAATCCCACTTATTTAGAGAATGTCACACTTTTTCATTGAAGCCACATGAATTATAAAAGTGAGAGACAGAAAACTGTGTTATGTTGGCAATTAATAGAAACTGAAAATCATATGGTGTTATTGCAAATATTATATGAGCCTAAATTTCCATGTCTCTTACTTGAGATCCAGAATACACACATCTTCAATACTTTATGATATCAACATCTATTAAAAAAAATACAGAGGCAACCATGTCCCACCAAAAACTAAAATCTAGCCAAGTTAAGATGACTTGAATTAAGAAAGTTTTATCAGGGTTTGAGTAGATTTCACATGACATGATGAGAAGTAAAATTATGGAACTTTCCGTAGTTAAAATATGAAAATACATCTTGCTACACTGAAGAAGCAAAATAACAATAAGAAACAAAATGTAATGTTGCTTGGGTTAAGAAAAACACACTTAATCAATAATTTTACTTGTCAAGTTGAATCTACTCAAAGTAAAATGTTCATAATTTAAGTCATTTTAACTTTTTGCAGTGTATATATTGCACAAACTGAAAATAAAACAAGTAATTTATTGAATGAGAAAGGAAATTATATATCTAAATTTCACATATTAATGCATTTCACTAAAACTTCTTCTCTGTATTTTGTTGTGTAAGTGTGAACCATCCCGCTCATACCACACCTGGTGAAGAGACAGAGCAGTGTCTTGTGGGAGATCTATTCCAGGCCTAGCAGCAGATTAACCCTTGGCTTGGGATAATTACGTCAGATCCCTTTAATCCTAAACAATTCACCGGTACTTATGAACAGAGGTGGGTAGTACTCACCTACATTTACTCAGTTGCATTTCATTGAGTTTTTGAAGAAATTTTACCTTTCAGCATACAGTACTTTTACTTCTTCGTATTTGTAGCTCAACAATATCTTGAAAAATTAATTGTTACTATGTGTGGGCTTGCTTCTCCATAGATTTGACCAGTAACTTGTCCCCATTGTGATAATCAGTTTGTTTTTTTTGTTTTTTTTCCATACTATATAACATTCATGGTAAAGCAATTACATCTCCAAGGAGACAAGCAGGTGATGGATCCTCCACCAGAAAAGTTACACAGTGTACCTTTAAGTAATATTTAGTTTGAGTAGTTTGTACTCTTCCCACTGTGAGTAATTATTGTGAAAAGGGTTTGGAAATACCAGAATCTGTGTATCATTTGTTTTGTCTGTCCTATTACAGATTTTTTTAATTTTATGGCCTGCTATTAGTATTTCCTCCAAATACTTTTATTCTCTTACTTATTGTATACGTTTTACTTCGTCTTGAGTAATAATGCTTTAAAATAACATTACAAGTTTTGGACTCCCCACCTCTGTTGAACTTCACCATCATAAGTGGCTCCCTGCCTTTACACCAGTGGATTTGCAGCTCTTTATTGACCTCTGGTGGACAATAAAGAAACAGAGCAGGAGCAGGAAAATCTCTATATAGCCGCTAAGAGTCGCTGTTGCGCATAGTGTGACAGTGTTGTTTAAAAAGCCACGTCTTAAATAAGTAATATAATATAATGGAATGGAAAAATAGGCCTAACATTTTAAAGGTCCTATATTATACAAATTGAATCTTGTGAGTCATCATAATGATATTGTTATCTGATGAAAAATATAACTAGACTGCGGTTTTGTTTCATTCACACGTTTGAGTAATTGTTTATTTGTCTGTTTACATCTTCACAGCTCAAAACGCCCTGTTCCACCTTGTGATGTCATGAAGCAGTTTTCAAATTAACAGCTTCTTATACTTTGTGTTTAGTAGAAACTGACAATTCCAGGGCTGAAATCATCCAAATGATTCTAGTGACGGTGTATGGAGTTTAAAACACAGTGGAGCGCTTCCTGTATTATCACATGACATCACAAGGTGGAACAGGGTGTTTTCTGCTTGAAAATAATATGCAAGGTCTGAATGAAACAAAATACAACTCAAGATATATTATTGATTAGGAAACAAAATCATAAGATAGATCAGAAAAACTTTAAAGTAATCTAAAATAATTGATCAAAAGAACAAACCTTATTTTTTCTGGATGAATACAATGTAAACTAAATAACATCATTACTTAATAACACATAACTTTTACATTACTTTTATTGTTATACTCAGGACAGTAGAGCATTGTGGAGGACATCCTGTGCCACTGGAGCTTCCTGCAGTTTGTCTCACTTCCAAACCCAGACACGCCCACACCACAGACTGTATGGCCCCAAGAGGAGGGAGCGTGGGATATCAGGGCAACCAGAATGACAACTGCATTCATTTACTTTCTTCGTTAAGGCTGACCAAGCTCTGTGAATTTGTAAATATACTGTTTATGAGAAAACACATTACTACATTAAACTGAACAAAAAGGCTCAAACATGTACTTGTGCCATCGAATCATATGGAAAAATGGTCAACTTGGAGTGAAAAGTGTGGAAAATACTTGACTCTAGGCTAAGAAACTGCACAACCTGAACTACAATGTATCAGGTTTCTTTACAACAGTTTCTACAAAGTTCTTTAGTGCTCTTTTGAAAACAGTATTATACAGTATGGTATATGGTTTACCTATATGAAATCACATGAAATATGATGACACAAAACTTGACCTACATATGCATTCATAGTGCTTAAAGTGATCTTCTGGCTTTAGGACCAAGAGGGGCTGGATTCTCCCCCAACTTCCTCGGGATACATACTCTGGGCGGGACATCCAGAAACTGAATTCCTCTTCCCAGAGTTTTCCTGCTTTTATTCACAGCATGAAAACCGGCTCCATTTCTGCTCCTGACAGTTTGTAACTTCTGCACTTTTTGCACAATCACTTCTAGGACAACAGCTGGGACCTGTTGGAGGCAGATATTAAGGTAAAATAAACAATGCTGCTATGGGGGCAGGGAATTGCCATGGGAACTGTCCAGGCATGTAAAAAGAGGCCACTGTGTCAGATCAGTGAGATATGAGATTCCTCTGTGGATGGGAACAATGCAGCTAAAGTTTCTGGGAGTTTATGAAATGAGACAAAAGGCTAAAAAAATAATGATTGACCTAATTTTGTTTCCATGTAATTGTATCTTCACAAATGTCCACGTGGTGATCTTTTTGGTGTTGATGATGCATCGTTTTTCATCCTTTGCAAAGTCATACACAAAGCTTTTTTTGACACATTTCAATCAAGTCAGTATTTATAACCAAGGGACAATTTAACTACATTAAAGGTGCACTGTGCAACTTTTCTGGTGGAGGGTCTGGTACCTACTTGTTTCCATGGAGATGTTATTGCTTTGACTGGAATGTTCCATGGTATGACATTAAACATATACATCTAACGTTTATTCATTATGGGTTTTTCTTTTACTGAAATATACAATATTTCTCTCTGTGGATAGGGCTGCCTCTCCACAGATCCAATTTGTAATGTAGCCTGTAATTAATCTATACTGTGGAACATTCGAGACAGAGCAATAACATTTCCATGGAGACAAGCAAATGGCGGATCCTACGCGGTGCACCTTTAAGAACTTAGAAATCCAAGAATAAGTAACTCCAAAAGGCAACGTAACGGGAGGTCAGGGGGGTTAGAGGAGCGTCAAAAAGTGCTATTCCTGACTGAATCTAATATTGCACATGAACAGACAATGACGTCATTTGATATTTTTGCAACTTGAGCCTCCTGCCCATGGGACGCTGTAGCCCTCATGACCGCACCTGCACTCTGACACTGTGTGCAGGTGTAGAATCTCCATGACGACGCAGGAAGAACAACCAATCACCTTTGAAGCAAACTCCTTATGTGTTAAAGATCTCTGTAGGAATCTGGGGGCATGATATGAATCTGAAAAAGGAGCTGATGTTGTGGTTTACAAACATGCAGCTGCTAACGTGGCTCTTATGTAAGGCCTGGCCCACAGCTACATCAGGAAATAGATCCTGCTGTGATACTGTGAAACTGTAATATACAAAGATGGTAGCAGCTAACTTTATAACAACATGGTAATAGTATGAAAACATCAGAGTAACTAGTAAAAGTAGTATAATTGTTGTAGATACAAGGTAAATATGAAATAGATGCACTTGAAATTTTACTTAATTTTATTGTAATATTGTTAATCATAGGAAACATGGTCAGTATTTTGTAATAATAGGCTTATGGAAACCATGGTGTGGGGATGATATGACATATATATTCATTTCTTGAGCATAAAAAATACAGACGTTTAATCAGTGTCATTTAGAAAATAGTCAAATCAACCAAACAAAAACCAAACCGTACTTTTACTGACAGGCTTTATCTTTCAGTTAAAGGTCCTATTACGCAAAAATTACTTTTGTAAACCTTTAGATTAGATTAGATTAGATTAGCCTTTATTGTCTTCAGAAGGAGAAATTCTTTTTGGACATCAAGGGCATCACAACAACAATACAATGCACACAAGATTACAACCTCAAATCAACCAAAGCGACACATTACAGGGAATAAATATTGCACATTTCATACGATAAACAACTTAAAACCAAAAACAAAGGGAAAAATTGCATTAGCCCTGCAGGCCCTAAGGTGCACCCGCTATTGCATCTTGCCCTAAAGTGCAGTTTCTATTGCACTCTTCCCTAACTGGTTTTAAAGTGTATTTTCTATTGCAGCCTTCCCTAACTGGCTTTAAAGTGCAGTTTCTATTGCACTCTACCCTTAAAGTGCACTTTTATATTGCACTTCTCCCTAGCTGGCCTTCAAGTGCAATTAGCAATACATTTCCTTGTTTACAATGCTTTGGTCTTATTCAGAATCGAGATGGATAGAGGAATAAATTAGTTTTTATATCTATCTATATCCTTAAGCCATGTTAGAAAGCTGTTACCTCATCTAAAACATACCTGGAGTTGTGTTTTGTTTCTATCACACATGTAACCCTTTATTATTAGTCTGTCTACCAAAGCTCAGAATGTTCTGTTACACATTGTGATGTCACGTAGTGGTTGTTAACAGCTTCTTTTTACCTTTTGTTCAGTAGAGATTGGAAATTCCAGAGCTGAAATGATCCAAATGATTCTAGTGAAGGTGCATGGAGTTTAAAAACACAGTGGAGCACTTCTTGTGAACATGTGTGAATGAAACAAAACACACCTCCAGGTAGAACTATGACCCAAAGTACAACCAAATCACTCTTGTCTTATTTGCTTTCCACAGTTAATTTGTCTATTTGATGAAGACATTTTAACACTGTGAATATTGTTACAACCAGTAATGTGTGTGATCATACTATTTGTGTTTTAGGTTTCAAAATGTGGATTACAAACGCATTAACAATGGCACTGATCGTAAATGCTGTCTCTGCTGCTACCTCTGCATCACCCAACAAAGTCCTCAGTAACCATGCCACTATTTTGGCTGACCAATCTGCCAATCTGGGCTTCACACTGTACCAGAACATGGCTAAGGAGAAGAGCATGGAAAATATCGCAATCTCTCCTGTGGTAGTAGCTTCATCTTTGGGTCTGGTAGCTTTGGGGGGGAAGGCGTCCACTGCATCTCAGGTCAAGACCATTTTAAAAGCCGCTAAAGTGAAAGATGACCAGTTGCACTCTGGTCTGTCTGAACTGCTGACCGAAGTTAGTGACCCCAAAACACGCAATGTAACCTGGAAGATCAACAATCGCCTCTATGGGCCCAGTTCTGTCAGCTTTGTGGATAACTTTGTCAAGAATAGCAAGAAGCATTACAACTGTGATCACTCCAAGATTAGTTTTAAAGACAAGAAAAGTGCACTAAACTCTATAAATGAATGGGCAGCCAAGTCGACCGATGGAAAACTCCCGGAAGTGACTAAAGAGGTGGAGAAGACAGATGGAGCCATGATTGTAAACGCCATGTTCTTCAAACGTGAGTATATGCAGTATTTTGTCATGTATATTTAAAGGGCCTACATTACTCTATTTTCTGATCTATGTTATAATGTTGTTTGCTCATCAAAAACATACCTGGAGTTGTGTTTTGTTTGATTCACACATCTTTTACACACAGATCCTACATTTTTAGGCTGCGTTCTTTTCCCAACCTGAAAACACTCTGTTCCACCTCATGATGTCATGTTGTATTATAGGAAATGCTTCTCTGTGTTTTTAATTTCCATACACCTTCACTAGAGTCATTTACTAAGTAACAGGTAAAAGGTAACTGTTAACTTGAATTTCATGACATCACAAGGTGGAACAGAGCATTTTGAGCTTTGGAGATGTAAACAGACTAATAATAAAGAATTACTCAAACGTGTGAATGAAACAAAACACAACTCCAGGTATTTTTTGATGAGGTAACGACATTATAAGAAGGCTTTAAGCTCAAAAGTTTGTGTAAAAGTGCATATGACATGGTTTCATGTTTTTCTAATTACTACTTGGTTTGGTGGGATAGTACCAGTGGTAAATATTTATCATAGTTTTACATCAGTTAAGTGGCTGTTTGTGGAAAAAAGGTGAGAGGAAAAGTAAAAAAAAATAAATACACAAAGTAGCAAGTTACATCCAATTCCATCCAAAATTTTACACAATTTACACAAAAAGGAAGGCATTTAATTTAACATAATAAAGGTATTTTTTTATAAATCTAATCATATTCTATTGTGTAAATTAGTAAAAAAGATTTGCCCCTCGTTAACATTATGATTGCTAAATAACAGTTACTGAATTACCTCTAAGTATGTCATAACCGCTGTGAGTAAAATTATAGACTTCACCCAAATAAGTAGTCTGACCTGTCATATGTACTTAAAGATACATCATTTCCCATCATGTTCTGTCACAGCTCACTGGGATCAGCAGTTTCATCACAAAATGGTGGACAAGCGTGGCTTCATGGTTCCAAACAGCTACACCATCTCTGTCCAGATGATGCATCGTACAGGTACTACTACTACTACTACCACTACTATTACTACTACTACTACTGCACTACACTTTATATCAGCTCACAATCACTGTGTCTAACTCCCATCCACATTCTTGATGCTAGATTAGAGTTGAGTGATCAGATGTCCCTATTTACTTGGGAGAGTCCCAGTTTTGAGTCCTGTATCCCAGTAGATTTATCCAAAACCACTGATTTGTCTCAGTTTTATACAAGAAATGTCCCAGATGTCCCCATTTTTGACCAGTTTGATACCCAGTAAAGAGGGCAATGTGTTATCATCTGTTTAGCTAAAATACAGAAAGGCGAGACTGAAAATGACCACAAAGAAAAAAATAAATTAAAAAAGAGTGGTCCCTCAGATTATGAGCCACATGTGAGGCGAAAATGGGCAATGTTACGCACTCTTTTCTCAATTTTATTTATACCATCCATCCCAACCTGGGTGTGTCCCAGTTTTGAATTTAAAAAATCTGGTCACCCTAGATTAGAGATGAATTTGTTATGATTTCTATTTGTATGACTGACTGAAGACTGAAGCATAATGTGAGTTCAGCCTTGATAGAATAAATGCTCTCTTAATGGGGTTAGATAATCCTGTTTATAGGTGCCATATTGAAGACTTTTCACCATAGAATATTTTCTTTGAGTTTTTTTGAGTTAATTTTTCATCACTGCAAAACCGTGGAAAGACTGTGTGTGTTTTTTGTTTCAGTTTCGAAATGATTTTCATATTTCCTGTAAGCCTACTTTCAACACTTTTTTTTGTTGCCGTCAAATCCTATTTCATAGCATGAGGTTAGGTGAAGCATATCTGATAAAATTAATAATTTGCTCTATGCAGCAATGTCTAGTATATGTTGTTGATTGTTGTGGTACAAAATGACACATTTTAAAGCTGTACTACGTAACTTTTTGAATGAAGGGTAGAAATGTCATTGCTTTGATGGGGATGTTACAGGTTAGAGCAGTGGATAGACAACACTGCTCACTGTAAGAATGCCTGCATGTTTTTCAAGGTATTTTTGAAAAAACAAATGTAACTGAATAAATGCATGTTTTGTACGTTTAATGCCATAATGTAGAACATTCCAGGCAAACCTATCTCAGCAGTAGCAGACACTCTACCAAAAAAGTTAAATAGTGTGCATTTAAAAGTGCATTGTGTAACTTTTCTGATGGACGGTCTGTCAAACATTTTTCTCCATGGAGATGTTATTGCTTTGACTGGAATATTCCACAGTATGGTATTAAACTTTTCTATCATCATGGAGAAAAAAAACAGACCAAGTTAGAGGTCAGATCTGTGGAGAGGCGACCCCACTCACAATCACAATGCCTTGTTTTTTAAGGCATTTTTGAGCTATAAAACCACCTGTAATTAAATAAATATGAGGTACAGCTCCAGGTAAAGCAATGACACATTCATAGAAACAAGCAGGTGACGGACGAAGGTTACATTTACTTCCCCATACTGTATTTCATAATAGAGTAACCTTGAACATATTTTGTCTAGGTCTTTATGGCTTCTTACACGACAGCACTAATAAACTGTCCATTCTGAGCATGCCCCTGGCCCATAAGAAGTCCAGTATGCTGTTCATCATGCCTCACCTCGTGGAGCCTCTGGACAGACTGGAGAAGATGTTGACCAAGAAGCAGCTGGACTCATGGCTCAGCAAACTCAAGGAGACCGCAGTGGCTGTGTCTCTGCCTAAAGTCAGCATGGAAGTCAGTCACAACCTCCAGGTAAGGACAACCTGATGAACTCAACTGTTTGTATTATAACACTTTGACCACTTGCCTCATGGTAGAAAGTTTCACATTAATCTTACAATGACATGCTGTGTATTCTGTCATGGGCGACTGGACCACTGCAGGTTGGGAATTCTTACACAAGTCTGCTGTTTTAGAAGGCTCTGATCTTGCTATTTAGCCATTTTGTCTGTAAAATTGTTTTAGTCTTGTTTTGAGTTAAGTCTTTATTTGAAGTGACAATGTACAGAGACTTAGATCATAAACACAGAGATGTTCCACACCAGATTACAGCTATGCCCACTCTCAAAATGCCAACTTAAAAGGGGCATTTTACTGGTTTAAAAGAGGGACTAATCACATCTAAATTTGGCTTACTAGTGCCTAAGGAGTAAAGTTTTTCTCATTCTCAGTATATGCACAGAAGTTTCGTGTGAAAGCTCAGAATCTCCAGAATTCTCTCCCTGAGCTGCAGAGGCTGCACTAACACTGATAATGACTGCAGGTAGAGCACATTCAGATCAGACTTAGACTTAGACTTAGACAGACTTTATTGATCCACAAGGGAAATTACTTGGACACAGTAGCTCACAAGACAGACAGACAGACAGACAGACAGAGTTCATTTAAACCTGGCCATTATGTACAGTGTTTTTGTAATTAAAAATAAATAAAAATCACAATAGTTATCAGTGAAAAGAATATTTGATTGTTTACCTAGAGACACATATAGCTCATATTTGTTAAATCCACATACCCCTTTAAGGGCTGAATGTAAGGTAAAGTGTCAAAATGTGCTTCTCTGGTTGGCTGTCCCAAGCATCCAAAATGAGTCATGGAAATAACCAGTAGTAATTAGTGTAAGATGATTCAAATGAGAAACAAATTCAGCCTTTGTGGTTCAGGGTGGTGCATTATGTAATTTTTTCTAGAGGAGCGTCCACCACCACTACTTGACTAGACTGACTAGATTTTATTGCCGTTTATTGTTTTGCCTTAAATGGTCCACAGTGACATTAAACTTCTCTACCTCTATGAAGACAGGCACGTGAGGCCACAAGGTCAATTTTCAGGTCAGATCTGTGGAGAGGTGAGCCCTGTCACAGTAAGAGTGCATGTTTTGAGCAAAAGGCTACACTGTAGAATATTCTACGTAAAGCAATAACATCTCCATGGACACTTTCCAGCAGAAAAAATGCATAATGCACCTTTAAAGCTTGGTCTAATAGAAGAATAACACAAGAATACACAATTTGTCAGTAAGCTTACATAATTATGCTTTATCTATGTGTGTTTTTTAGAAATACCTAGAGGAGTTGGGCTTGACCGAAGCTGTGGACAAATCCAAAGCCGACTTCTCCAACATGTCTGGGAAGAAGGATCTGTACCTGTCCAGTGTGTTCCACGCTTCAGCCCTGGAATGGGACACAGACGGGAATGAAATGGACACGAGCATCTACGCATCTGAAAAACTTAGGAACCCCAAACTCTTCTACGCTGACCACCCTTTTATTTTCTTAGTGAAAGACCAGAAAACTAATACTATTCTGTTCATTGGCAGAATGCTGAGGCCCAAAGGAGAGAAAATGAGAGATGAGTTGTAACCACTGAGCTGATAAATGTTTGTTTAAATTAAGCAACACTGCAATCAGATGTAGAAATATGAGCATATCTCTGAATCAAACAAAGCATTCCAATGACTACTTTTTACAGTCCCTTACAAAGAAGGCCTACACTTTATGTAAGAAAAAATAATCTTATGTCTTACAGTGCCAAAGCACCACTGTGTTTTTTTTATTTACTGCAAAATAAAATAACATGTTCTGTATAGTCTGTGTGTATATATTTCTTCATTTGATATGATTCTTCATATTTAACAACAGACAGCAAGATCTGCAGATGAAAACAATAGCTACAAACACATAATCACACATATAGAGTAAAGTTTTGTGGAGTGGACAGAACACTGTGTTAAAGTTCTGGGATTCATATGAACGGACAGTTCGCGAGAAAACTGGTTTAATAAACAGTCTGATTCTGATTCTAATTATCAACCAATTCAGCCAATAAACACTGTTCTGGTTTTGTCTTTGTTAGTCACGTCCAACCGTGCGCATTCTGCCATCTAGAGGAGAACTCTTAATAATACTTTTTGGCTACCAAAAGGCTAATCGAGCCATGGTGAAAACGCACGAGTAATAATAATAATAATAATAATAACAATAACAATAAAAGATTTCTTCTCTTTTTCTTTTCTTTTCTTTTTTTTACAGCAACAAAAGTGCAGACATTATTTGACACACCCTTTACGACAATTAGTGAGTAGACAGTAATATTCTTCGGTGCATTTCCTTGTCTTGGCTCGCCATACCCCGGTGCTTACAGTGTTTCTATTGAGTGCATATTAATAATTAATGTAACAGAGTGAGTGGTGTTTGCTTTGGCCTGGCCGTGGACCTAAGGCCGAGGAGGAGGAGTGAGCATGGAGCGGGCTGGAGACGGGACAAATCCGTGAGCGCCCACTGCCTGTTCCCTTCCATCATGGCTCCCTCCGCGGACAGGCAAGGATACTGGGGGCGACCCACCTCTACTCTGGACTGGTGTGAAGAAAATTATGTCGTGTCTTATTACATCGCAGAGTTCTGTGAGTATCGTGGAAGTGTTTTTGTCTCCAAAATGACATTAAACAGCGTTTGGCTGCGCGCGGACGCAGTCTTCTGCACGCCCCTGAACGTAAACAAGAGGCTGGCTAATGTTCTGCTAATTCTGTGACTTTATTTAGGATCAGCACATCAGATTTAACGTTTGGTCAGCATAGCCCAGTATATCCAAGATAGAGCAGGAAAAGGAAACCCGAGAATATGAAGCGAATGTGGTACAGCTTCGTCGGCTTTGCATGAAGCTGGTTCATGGTTTATTATTCTCAGAGGAGAAATGATGCTGACGCTTTCAAGTGAGATCTTTTAAGTGACCTTAGGTTGCACTTGCGATAACAATGTGGTCCCCCATGTGTGGTCCGTATTCACAGACAATGAAATAATCTGCCATTAAATTGTCTGTCGTTCTTTTGTACAAATGCCTTGTCTACTGAGACAAAACTGGTTGTTCCAGGATTATTATCTATAGATTTTAACTTCGCTTTGCTATGCTCCCTTAAGTGTCAGCACATACGGGCTTGTTAGAGATGAGATGCACGCTGTGTGACCTTTAGTCCCTCATTTTGGCCCCATGTGAGACCTGTGTACTGTGATGTTCATCACTGTATGTGGGCATAGATAAACTTTTAGCCTGTCCATTTGGTGCAATAGAATGGTATGTATTCAATCTAAAATATGACAGGAATATGCTTTCTTTAACAGATGTTTATTAGTCCCAGTCAGAAAACTGTTCACAGGGCTGCAGTCTCTCAGCACATCACACTTATTGACAGCTGAGGTGGTTGTTTGAACTGGTGACACACATGCTGGCTTGGCCAAGTGATTGTTTTCAGCAGCACCACAATTGTTTGGCGTTGAAATGTAGATTCAGGTGACAAAAGATGGAATGTGAGTGAGTTTAAAGCAAAGCCACACATTAAATGAGTTGAGTCCTGGTATATGGATGTTATTGTTCTTTATTTGTTGAATTATCAGGGAGAGGTGTGCATAGGGCTTAAGTGACAGATGTAATGTAAATAACACTTAAACTAGGTTTAACTTCAGAAATATTATCAGCATTCAAAGTCCACAGAAAAAATATTAGTCCATGGTCTTCTGAAAGTGCCTTGACCTTTATCAGACAAGTATAGATATCAGATAAACTGAAGCAATAGTCATGTCATATTAACACTGTCAGTAGCAGCATACGCCTATAAACTCCCAACAGATCCTGGTAATCCTAGTGTCTTCATTTAAACAAAGCCACGCCTGCAAGGAAAACTACAGGGCCTGGGTGAGATCTGTACTCCTTGCAGTGTTAACAAGGTCTTAACATGGCAGTTATTCACTTACAGCAAAGACATGGCTCCAGGGGACAGAGTTTGCATACACAGCTGAGGTTTGATCTGCAGGCAGCGCTGTATTTAAAACAGTTATAAATTACCTTAACAGCTAAAGCATTAAGGACAATGAAATGACACTAGAAACAATAGCTCGCTAAGCAGGCATTAAATATTTATAGCATACAAATACATAGCCTCTCTTCACAGCCTGTGTCTTTTGTAGTCAGGGTTCTTTGTGAACTCCTTGTTCTCAGCTCGGGTTGCTGTAACAAAATATCTGGCACTTTTGCTCTTATTGTCTCAGCCAGCGTCAGTGTGTTATGACTGTACTATACACTATATTCTAACACTAATACTTTCTCTTGTGTCTTTAACAGGGAACACAGTTAGCAATCTTATTATGATCATTCCCCCCATTTGTGGAGCCATTCAGACTTTTCGGGATGGACTGGAGTTTCGCTATGTATGTTCTTTTATAGGACTGACAGGTATGTTGACATTTGAAGTCTAATTAAGGTAATTAAATATGTAGCCTGCACTTTTACTGGTTTAAAATGAGGTACAGACACAACTGTACCTGGGTTGCCACCTGCATATAGAGGACACATACAAGTTTTTCTCATTCTCAGTATATGGACAGGCCATACCATAAGTTCCAAAATTCACTCAGAGGCTGCACTAGCACTGATTCATGATGCTGCAGGTGCTGAGGTTTAGGTAGTGACGATTCAGATCAGAGAGAGGCATTTTATGTTTAAACCAACCATATTTATTGGAACTAGCAACCGAAATGGGAGACTCATGAGAAGTTCATTCTGCTTTTTGATTGGATAATTTTCTTGAGAACCAAAACACCAAATTATAACAAAAACAACTTGGCCATCATGTACAATGTTTTGGGTTTTTTTGGAATTAAGAACAAATCAGCATTACAACTGTAAAATCTGTAAGAGCAATATTTGATTTGGACATGTTTACCTTGTATCTGTTGACAGTTGAAGTTGTCATGTTTCTGAAAATTAAAATACAAAACCTACATACTGTACCTTTAAATATATTGTTGTTGTATAAATATAGGTTTAAGTTTTTGTTCTCGTCTTCTACAGCTGTTGGCATTGGGTCCTGGTGCTTCCACATGACGCTGCTTTATGAAATGCAGGTGAGCTGTTGAGGAAAAAGGAAAAGCTAACTCACTGCACGCTTGAGGATACTTATTAAACAATTTATATTATATCTTAAATTAAACAAATGCTGTTTTATACTTTAAATTGAGTGACACATAGTAAAATAGTCCTTGTAATGAATGTACAAAGTATGAGAATCTACAGTGGTACGCAGACAGTCCCTCCCTTGTTATTACCAAAAACTTGTAGTTTTGGGTTGCCTGGCAAGTATTATGCAATAATTTAGTTTGCTTGGTTACATTTGCGTACACACATTTACTTGTTCACCCCTTCAACAACCCTAAAAATTAAGATATATAACCTCATAACAATTTAGGAAAAGCTGTGGAGTAACATGGAGACACAGTCTATCAATTCATATCAGCAGATTCTAAAACCTGGAATCACAAGGATACTGAGAAATTGAACGTTTGTACCAAGGACACCTCCAGTTCAGTCCTTGTTATCTGGCCCATGTAATCAGAGGTTATAATACTCCCTACGCTGAAAGCATGGCTTAGGACAAAGGACAATTCTACCACAATGTGTAGACGAGAGTTCATCTCTCTGGGTTCTGTACTGATAGACTTTGACAAACTTTGTTGATCCATAAGGGAAATTATTTGGACACTGTAGCTCACACATCATAATAAACATAACAAAGAGCAAAAAATAAGGAGTAAATTTAAAAGAAGTAGCAAAAATAGCAAGGGACTCAAGTATGGTAAACAGACATCTCCTGCATTAGACATTCCTGCCTCTCTTTACAAACTTTTGAGCTACTTCAGATATTTTATATTTCTACTGTAGGGAGTATTATAACCTCAGGTGATGTAGGTGTAGATCAGTGGTGGAGATGGAGATGTCCTTAGTACAGTAGTGCAATTTCTCTGTCAGATACATTTAGACAGCTTATATACAGTACTTTTGTTGGTTTGCAGTACTCAAAAAGGTTCCATATTACACAAAATTGACTCTTGTGAGCTTTAAACCGTGCTGTTACCTCATCAGAAACATAGCTGCAGTTGTGTTTTGTTAGTCTGTCTACATCTCCAAAGTTCAAAATGCTCTGTTCCACCTTGTGATGTCATGAAGTGGTAGTTTTCAAATTAACAGCTACCTTTTCCCTTTAGATCAGTAGAGATTGACAATTGTAGGGATGAAATCATCCAGATGATTCTAGTGAAGGTGCAGGGACTTTAAAAACACAATGGAGCATTTCTTGTATTGCCACATTACATCACAAAATGGAGAGAGAAGAACTCAGTGTAAATATGCAGGATTTGTGTGTTAAACATGAATGAAAGAAAACACAACTCCAGGTATGTTTTTGATGAGGAAACAACATTATAACATAGATTAGAAAACAGCATAATATGGTTAATTATATAAAATACTTATTTGAGTGTATGAAAAGGTATCAGTATTTGTTTGTATTATCTCAATAACAATATTCTGACAATATTTTAACAGTGCATCTGGAATGTACATGTCTAGGTTTAGGTACAAGAAACATACAAAATGAACCACAAAATTGCAGAACTATTTAGGTCTATCGTGATAACAAATTTTGAAGTTTGAAGATGTATTGCTGAACATATATGATAAATGATAATACTGAAAGCTGATATTTGCCACTGAAGCAATAACCCTAAAGTTGAATTATCCCCAGAAAACTATTCTAAATATAAAACATGGTCGAAAAACACAAACTGAAATAAATAAATAGCTGAAAGAATCACTTAGTAGTTAGTTTGTATCTCTAATCTAATCATAGTAGAGAAAAATATCAAAAAGTTCTCCACTGGAAAAAGAAAAAGTACCCATGATAAATACTGACCCCGAAAAATGACTGCTCCATCATACATATACTGAAAAATAACTCAATATAGTAATTACTGTAACATATGTAGACCTATATGCCATTGTTTAGAAGTTTACATTTGATGTTTATGTCTCTTTTTAATATAATTTGTTATTGTTTTTATATATGTACAAAAAAATGATATCATAATTTTATATATCTGCAAAACAACAGCTGCGATATTTTCATTTGTCAATATGTCTCTCAGCTCTATGTATGGATACTTACCTATACCACAATAACATCTCTTGATCTAATAAGTATTCTAATAAATGATTTAATATTTTTGTTACTTGCAGTTACTTGATGAATTGCCAATGATCTACAGCACCTGTGTTTTTGTCTACTGTCTGTAAGTGACCTTATTTATTCATATATAGTCCAAAAGTGTATAGAAACAATACATATTCTTTATTCTTTCAGTTATTAGTTATTACTGCTATAATAAATATTTGTTCTGGTATCCGCAATGTTGGGATTGTGTCAGAAAAACAAACTTCTGGTCTGACCACAATTTTCTCCATAGGAAAATTACAAGGGACTAGTCTAAAATCAATAGTTCTACAGCGAAAGCAGTAGAACTATTGATTTAGACTGACCTTGCATCTCCAGTTTCATTGTTATTTTCCTTTTTCTTTTGTTATTTTTCCTTAGGTATGAATGCTTCAAACAAGAGAAGACTATAAGTTTCTTTCTAATTGCATTATTATTACTCTTCAGTATATCTGTATCTGTGGTAAGTGCACTATTATCAGAAACATAACAAAATAACAAACATATTTGTCATTAGAATCCACTGTAATGGCCATTTCTGTGTTTAGGTGTATTTACAGTGGAAGGAGCCAGTATTTCATCAGGTATGTGAGGAAACTGTTTTGGGCTATTTAGGTTTAGGTATTTTTTATGTCTAAGTCAAAAATACACGCATTTCCCATTGCAGAAAATCTGGAGATGATGAGATTTTAGATACACATTTTAATCAAGGCTTTGACAGTTACTACAGCTACTACAGCATTTTTGGAATTCTTGAATTTGATGTTGACAGATGTTGTAGCCCAACCAAATTTGTATTTGCTAAGTTATGATGTCACTTCCGGGTTCCACTGGAAACTTCACAGCTTATTTCAATTTTTTTTTTTTTTTTTTTTTTGCCACAATATTTCCAGCTTTTGACCCAGAAGTGACATTGCACTTTAAGGTAATTGTAATTGTGTAACATTTCTAGTGGAGGGTCCACCACCTGATGTCTCCATGGAAATGTTATTGCTTTGTCTAGAATCTTCCACAGTATATATTAAACCATCCATCATTAGGGGGACGGCAAGTTACAGCACTATGCTACTTTACAATTCAGATTTGTGGAAAGTCGCCCCCATTCACAGAAGGAGTTATTTTTGTGCAATAGAAACACCTCTAATGAGCAAATGACAGATGGATATGTTTAATGTCATACTATGGAACATTCCAGGCAAAGCGATAACATCTCCATGGAGACAAGCATGTGGTGGCCCCCCAGAAAAGTTGCGCAGTGCCCCTTTAAAAACTCTAAAGGATTCAGTAATTCTACAACTTTCCTCTTTTCAAAGAAAGACTAATTGCATACTGACATTTAAGATGGTGAAATATACTAAAATTGCTTTTTTTCTCTTTCTGGTACTGTCAGTAACTTAAAAGACACAGTTTTGTGTTGCATTATCAACAGCACAATGCCACAATGGTGCCTTTCTTTGTCTCTATGGAGAGCCTTTGTTTACTAATCACACTGTTTTTGGGTGGTTCATTGTCCCCAACTGTCAACTAAACAGTAACTATGTATTACCCAAGGCCGTAGTTCTAAGCACTAGCCTCCACATGCAGCAGATAAAGATGTTGGAGCTAACTGTCCACTGTTATCTATTGACACTTAACTGTTTGTTGTGGTTTCTAGGTCATGTATGGGGCCCTAGTAGCGTGCCTGGTGATACGTTCTATCTTTATTGTTACATGGTAAGTGGCTGAAGATCACATTATCTAAAGCAAGGCCATACTCCACGCAGTATAGATTTCTAATAATAATCTTTATAACAGGCAATCAAGATGACATGCTTGTAGAATAAAAACTTGTATGTGAGTAAAAAAACGACACGCCCTGACGAAGACGCTACCCGTATTGAAACGCGTTGGCCCGTCCCATGTAATTAATAAAGGACTTTTAGAATATTTCCAACATATTGCCTCAGACCTTTTTGACCATTTTTTGGGATACTTTATTGTGTCAAGGTTTCACAAAAGAAAATTATATTCTTGGTTGACATTACATTAGACACAATATTTATGTTTTGTTTCTTTTTTTTCTATCCCCCATCCCTATTTCTTTCCCCCACCCCTGTGCTAAAACAAACATCTTAATATTGTAAACAGATATAACCAAATGAGAACATACATAAAATAAATATTGATAATGATATAAGTAAAATGAAAAAAGTCATAATAATAATTCAAAGAATACATACAAAAATGTATAAAGACAAAAAAATAATATTGGACCACTTTTTTACTCTATCACAAGTAACTTTATATACTACAAGCGCGATCGTCTTCACTGTTTGCTTTTGAGCTTCGTCCTTGAGGAAAACCTCTTCTGGACTTTTAACTATGAAATAATCCTCTAAAGCTTTCATTCCTTCTGTGTTTTTATTCATCTTTTATATTGTGTTTCTTTTATAGGGTGTACCCATGGCTGAGGCCGCTGTGCTACACCTCTTTAGGAATCTTCATGTTGGGATTTCTACTGTGGAATATTGACAACATATTGTGTGACTCATTAAGGTACACACTGTTTGACTAAAAATGTTTACAGCTCTTTTATGCAGTCTTTATAGCTAAACTGTTTTGGAGAACAGTGAGTTTTCGTGACTAGAAACTTAGACATTAAAGGTGCACTGTGTAACTTTTTGGATGGGGTTCTGTCGTCTGCTTGCTTTTATGGATATGTCATTGCTCTGCCTGGAATGTTCCAGTATGACATTAAACAGCTCTACCTTACAGCTCTACCTTTTTGGACTCTAAAACAACCAATTACAGGTGGTTTTATAGTCCAAAAATACCTAGAAAGGTGAGGTTGCCTTGCCACAGATCTGACCTGTAACTTGATCAGAACCCAAAACCCTCCGTTTAACTCAGACATTTTTATACATTACCAATATCAATGTTAGCAACTAAAAGTTGTCTTTCACTTCTGCCCTTTCAGAGCCAGTAGACAAACACTGCCCTCTGGTGTTGGAGTGGTGATGACACAGTTTCATGCATGGTGGCACATCTTAACAGGCCTTGGTTCTTACCTGCACATACTTCTGAGGTGGGCTTCTGTTTGAAAACAAGTCTTTTTTTTTCTGTTTATTAAAAAAAAAAATATATATATATATATATACAAACATTTTCATTTCAGCCTGCAAATCAGAGCAACCTACCTCAAGTACAGACCAAAAGTGAAGGTATGTTTGAATAAGATAATTAAAGAAGACATATTATGTTTTTTTCTGAAGTTAGTATTGAACTATTACAGGCAAGGTAAGTTTATTTGTATAGCACAATTTCTACACAAAGTAATTCAAAGTGCTTTTACAAAAGTTAATTGTAAACGGCAATATTGAACTAAAAAAGCTTAATAATAGAAACATGTCCATTGACTTCTTCTTAAAAAACCAGGCCCTCCTCTTCATAGTGGCATTTCACAGTAACAAGTAGCTGATTTTGACTCAGCATTTTTGAACCCTATGTGTATGACTCTACGTCTTAATTTTTCAAATAATTAATTGCAATTAAGTGTAGGGGATTAGAGCGGGGATAAGTGGTAGGTGAAAACAGATTTTCTGAACACTTAAGCTTTAAATGCAGGACAGTACAGAACAATTCAAACATGCTTGAATCAATCAAATTAGACAGAACAACCCTTACTAAATGGTTAAAAGCTCTTAAAAGTCAAATTAGCTTATTTTGTCCCAAGCATTCTGGTGTTTTTATTTTGCTATCTTGTCCATAAATAAATTCCTCTTCCTAATATGGAAGTTGGCTCCAAATTTGCTTCTATAACTGCTAGACTCATGAACTTCATTTGACTGGAGCTGAACCTTGTGGGTGATGTCACACTCCCTTTGTCCACTTCTTTATAGTCTATGGTCACAAGTCTTTTTGCTTTATAAAGGTCTGTATTTGTATTGTGTTCTCAGTTTCTGTGTGGAGTGTGGCCAACGTTGCACATTGAGCCACAGAAGAGCAGCTGAGATGAAGAAGAGTGGGGCAGATGAAGGACAAAGACCACTTCCTCAGTCAGACACCAGGGGGCAGGGCTGGGCTGCCAAGGCCCTGTCTACAAAAGGGACCTCAGCCCACAGCCAGAGGGTAGGAGCTCCTCTCTGCTGTGGAGACTCAAGCTAGCACTGAGAATATTAAGATTTATTTTAATCCTTAATTTATTAGTTTAGCTGTTTGTAATACGCAAAGTTTAATTTCTGATTTAATTTATGTTCACAGAGAAAAGGCAAAAAAAACCTAAGTTTATAAACCTGTCTTCATCTAGGTCAGTAAAGATATATTATTTGCAATGTCAAATTCATTCAGATTTGGTCAGTATAGTATGAAAATGCTTTAACCAGTCACTAACTCTATGTACACACTGTCATTGTGTTTCATACTGTTCAACATTCTCTTATCTGGTAGCCTTGAGTTGATCTTATTGCCAAAACTAAAATTTTGTTTTGCCAAAGTTTCTTTTAAAAGATAAAGTAATTTTTGCCTTAATTATTGTTTCAGAATAACAGGGTCTGTCTGTGAAGGATTATTTTTTGTTAGATTGAAATAAACAGCCACAGTCATTTCAAGAGTGATAAAATACTCAAATAGTGTCACATTCTTGTGTGGTCATGTTGCTCAATAGTTCTATGTGAAAGTTGGCCCACAGACAGTGTTAGCTGCAACTGTGTTGTGATTTGATTAAAATGTAGATTTTGCACATATTATAAACCTGATACACTGGAAGGCGTTTGGTTTAGATTGCTCTGACCTGAATTTCAACCTAAAATAAATGACAAATTGTTGTAGAAGCTTTTGTAGTTATTTAGATTTCATGAAGGGACCAAGTGAATCCTTAAATATAATGAATAAATATAATAAAAGCCAGTTAGTTCCCCTTCTAAAGATGATATATAACCACCATCTTATTTATTCATATTATTTAACATTATTTTTGTCGACGTACATTGTTTTGCAACAGAAAATGAAGAAAGCACATGCAAAAACACTTTGTGGACAGTCGAAGGTATGTCCACTAGGTGGTATTAAACCTCATCTCTTACTTTGCCAAGCCTCAGTGCATTGAAGTTCTTCCTTCTCCTTTTACTTGTAATTGTTTTTATGTACTACATTTTGTGATAATGTCAATTACATGTTGTTCATATTTACAATAACTTTGGTTTTGTATATGTCGTGCTATTAGATCTATGCTAGTTGTTATACTGATGAATAGCCCCATTAACTATTGTGCATTATGTCCATTATACATGGTTTAATTTTGCAAACATGTCATTGACAAAGGTAACAGTGGTGTGGAGCCAGCAGCATTCATGAGCACAAGAGCACATAAGTATTCCCATAGTTCAGTGTGTCCATGTGCAGACTGTATCCTCTGCTCCACACGAGCACGAGTTAAAAAAGGTGCCTTAATGATATTATTGCAGTGTAATCCAAGTTGCCTTGATGTTGATGATGAAAAAACATTAAAATTCATGTGTTTTACAGTGCGTTCCTGCCATATTATTTCTATAGGTAGCACTGGTTGGAAAAAGAGTCATGGCTTTGAAAGTTTGAATGGATCTTTGTGTTTTGTCCGCTATAGGCCTATAGTACAACTTCTATAAAATGACTTCTTAAGATGTGTAACCTAACATAGGCTTTAATTATTAAAACATTTTTGCACTGAAATATAATAATATAATAAACAACAATAATAATCCATATTCAGTGTTTTGCATTAATAGAGGAGATTACAGTCTCCCCCCACAGTACGCCATCTGACTCTTTCTATATGTTATTAGAATCAGAATCAGGATCAGAAACTTTTATTGCCATTGTCAGTGAACACAATTCACAAACTAGGAACTTGCTTTGGTGATGAGGTGCAACATAGAACACTGAATAATAATAATAATAATAATAATAATAATATAAAGTTGAGATATCACTATTTAAAAATAAAGTAAGGGCCTGCCAAAAAATTTAAGATATATAATAAAAAAATAAAAATAGTCTAGTATATACAGAAGCATCAGAACAACAGTGCAAACTGACAGTGCAAAAGATCAAGTGATGTGGCATGACTTATTTAAAGTGACTGGTGTTATAAAGTGTCCAGCTTAGTACAGCTGTTATAAAGTGTTCATGAAGTGTTCATGAGTCCAACGGCAGAGGGGGAGAAACTGTTCTTATGGCGAGAGGTTCTGGTCCGTATGGACCGTAGCCTTCTGCCAGAGGGAAGTGGCTCGAATAGTCTATGTCCAGGGTGAGAGGGGTCAGCTGCTATCCGGCCTGCTCGCCCCCGAGTCCTGGAGACGTACAGGTCCTGGAGAGATGGAAGGCTACAGCCGATCACCTTCTCAGCAGAGTGCACAATGCGCTGTAGTCTCTGTCTGTCCCTGGCAGTGGCCCCAGCGTACCACACAGTGATGGAGGAGGTGAGGATGGACTCAATGATGCACCATCATCTGGGCTGGCAGCTTGGCTTTCCTCAGCTGCCGCAGGAAGTACATCCTCTGCTGAGCTTTCTTGATGAGGGAGCTGATGGTCGGCTCCCACTTGAGGTCGTGGGTGATGCAGGTGCCCAGGAAGCGGAAAGAGTCCACAGTGGTGATGGAGGAGTCTGTCAGGGTGAGGAGAAGCAGGGGGGCTGTGACTTTCCTGAAGTCCACGATCATCTACACTGTCTTCTGGGCGTTGAGCTCCAGGTTGTTGCTGCTGCACCAGGACACCAGCTGGTTATTACTTTGCCTATACTGTTCCTCAGTCTGGCATTAACCTCCTACGCAACATAATTTCCTGCTACAATCACAATATTTATTCGTTAAATATTTTGTCCTATTCATTTAAATTATTGAATGAGTAGGTTAAATGTTCTTATTAGGATTTCTCTTATCGCTGGCTTTCAGATGACATTATAACATTCTACAGACCAATATTATTTAATACAGTACTAGAACAGATTTAACATGTGTGAATTTACCTTTTTGTTGTTTCATGGCTGGAAGTATGACATTCTAGAATCTGAAATCCACCAATAGGAGGCTGCATGGTCGTTACCATGGTGATATAGTATGTCAGAGCTTCGGAACAGTCCGGAACTTGTACCATTTCTCAGCAAACAGCGAACCAAACGCATCTTTTCACAACCTCTCCACGTCTCTACACAGACTTAGATCTAAACAAGTCTAAACTTCAGCTCAGAACATCTGCCCACCTCTGAGAGCAACTGGTGAGCACTTTATCCAACAGAGATTTGTGTAGCACATGTAGTAGTCCACTTTCATCCTGTGAGATGCGCCTGAAATACAATCTACCAAGTGTTACAGGCTTCGCCAAAGAAATATTACTTTTAATATTGAGAAATATGACTTGAGTGTATGGTAGTCTACTGTCTTTGTTAGTGTATGCATTTTACTGCCTCTACTACAAATGCATGTAAAGCAAACATTACATAAGTAACTGTCCAGTGTTTAAAGCTACTAATATGAAGTGTTGTGTTACAGGTATTTTTGGACAATATGAACAACCAGAGACCTGAAGACCTTGTCCAGTCGTCTTTCACCACTGAACAGTGCAGCATCCCCACAGCAGTGGTTGCACAGAGGGTGACACGGGACTACAGGTCAAAGACTTCTGGGTCCACCCGCAAAAGGCGTCTGAGCGGCTCTGAACCTCAGAATGGTTCACCCACTCAGATGCCTCTAACAGAGCAGGAACAACCAAGTACCTCCAACCAACAGGGGTCTGAACAAAGGCAGAATCTACTGCAACAAGTGGATATGCCCAATGGCCACTACAGCCAAGCACCAGGTTCTCAGCCTGGGCACTGCCTGCCCACCTCCAACCAGCAGGCAAAGGGGCATTATTGGATGATGATGCCCCAACAGCCAATGATGAGCCAGCACCACTGGGGGCGCTGTTCACACTGTAATAGTCAGGCAGTGTACTATGAGGATGACTGGCACTACCCCTGTGGTCGTGTTAAAGAGGTATGGAAACATGGGCATTATATCAAAGATAATTTTGTGTAGATGGGTTTTGGAAACTTTTCTGATGAGATGCTTTTGTCTTTTAGTTGACGTCTCACCATGTGATCAGTGAGGACATGCTGCGTGCATACGGGGTTGAGTAAGTACTGCCACTACAAATCTGGCATTGTTAAATTGTTGAAATCAAAATGATCAAATTGATTCATTTTTATTGATTTTTCCTCTATAGAAATGGGGAAGTATTGCTAGAGGTGATACCACCTCCTCCGATACCCCTTTTCACCAGTGCTCCCAGGCCTAATACTAACTATGCCATGGATTCAACATCAAGGTAGACAAACTTTCACAAACTGTTAAAAATCTTTCTTCTGACTCAATCTGGCTGTGTGGTTTCTAATTATTGATTTCCTCCAGGCAAGTTCCAAAAGTGCCATGCTGTACACACTGCGGTGGTCAGGCAGTGTACCATGAGAGTGACTGGCACTACCCCTGTGGTCGTGTAAAAGAGGTATGGAAACATGGGACTGTATTTGATGGATTCCTGGTTGGTTTGTTTACTTTTCTCATGAGACATTTTGTTTTGTCTAGTTGACGTGTCACCATTTAATCTCTGAGGACATGCTACGACCCTGTGGCATTGAGTAAGTACTGCGACTGCAAACATGTTCAGCATTTTTTAATCAAAGGTGAGTTGTTCCACTAATTGGTTGATTTATTTTTTTTCCTCTTTAGAAATGGAGAAATAATTTATGACGTTGTTCCTCCTCCACCTCGCCCTATTACCGACGCGATGGATGTAAACGAGCAAGTTCCAAAGGCGTCCCAATCCCCCAGAAAGCCAAAGCGGATCATCAACCCAGAGGCCCTTGAAATACCCACTGGTTTCACCAGGTTCAGGGACCAGAACTGGTTTAAATTTCGAAAAGAGCTGGGAACCAAAGATCCAAAAGTTATTGCTGAGGCGCTACAAGAACATGTAAGATTTCACCTTCACACATCCAAGTTACTGCTGACCATCTTCTGAAGATTCTGGAGGAATATGCCGGATAGTAATGTATTTTATTTCTCTACAGTGGTGGTCTATGAGCGGAGCTGATAGATACAAATATGAGAAACAGGCCCGAACAGCAAGGTCTGTTGCTCGTCAGATAAACCCTGAACTGTGTCCCTCGTCTCCAACGATGAGCCAAGAGGTACGTGCAGTAGATGCAGTTATACTAATACTATATACTGAATATAGTAAACAGAACAAGAATATGTGCTGATGTGACACATTCTTCTGTTTATCCATTCCAGACGTATCTTCTCAGCCTGTCAAAGCGTAAAAGGCGCAAAATGGGTAAGACAATTCTCTATGAAATAATTCATGTTAACTTTAAATTTACAGTACTCATCATTGTCTGTTTTTATTTTTAAAGAGAAAGAATTGGGGATTGAGAAGAAAAAGACGCGTCAGAAGAAGACGCAGGAGAAAAAGAATGAGAAGATGCAGAAGAAGTAAAAGGTCTCATCGTTGGAGGACACTGATGATTTTACTCAAGTGGTGTAAATCAACAGATTTTGGCCGCTATCCAGAGGCCATTTTCAATAAACTGTATGCACGCACGAATTTAGGTTATAATTTAGTATCTTTGCTATTTAAACTTGTGTTATTTACTACGTATTACAAACGCTGAGATGAACTTGTTTCCAGAGTAAAATAATAATTGTAATCATTTTAAAATATTTCCACTGCACCCAACTCCTTCAGTTACAGACTGCAAATGTTTATATAATTGGGACAAGAGGCTCCTGTAAACAATCTTTTCCGCAAATACAAGCAAGCTTTCTGTGACATATTTTGCATTTCTGTTAACAGTAAAAGGTATTTCCACTGACGACCTTGTATGTACGGTACACTAAATTAGTTTAAGTCCACCTTCCCCAGTGTATATGTACAGGGAAGCTCCTTTGTAAGACTTGCATGCACCCATATCTTTGTAGTTTTAACAGTATTTGTAGTTTTAACAGTATTGATGCAACTCCAAAATCTGTTGGTGGCATCATGTACCAGACAGCTTCTTACTTAAAGGTAAAAAACCCACATTGATGATGTACAATTTTAGAGAAGTCTGATTGTGGGCTCACATCTGGACAGTGACACAACAAATCTGTGTTTTTAAGCAATTCAATGAATATGGCGGAATTCACCTACAAAAACATGAAGAGATTTCAACCACGATGTTAATTGCAGAAGTAAGATTAGCCTAAATATGTGTTTTAATAACAACAAAAGCATGTACCTTTGAAAATCACTTATATTTTATTAGAAGCTTTTGTAGTTACTTAGATTTCATGAAGGGACCAAGTGAATCCTTAAATATAATGAATAAATATAATAAAAGTCAGTTAGTTCCCCTTCTAAAGATGAAATATAACCACCATCTTATTTATTCATATTAATTAACATTATTTTTGTCGACGTACATTGTTTTGCAACAGAAAATGAAGAAAGCACATGCAAAAACACTTTGTGGACAGTCGAAGGTATGTCCACTAGGTGGTATTAAACCTCATCTCTTACTTTGCCAAGCCTCAGTGCACTGAAGTTCTTCCTTCTCCTTTTACTTGTAATTGTTTTTATGTACTACATTTTGTGATAATGTCAATTACATGTTGTTCATATTTACAATAACTTTGGTTTTGTATATGTCGTGCTATTAGATCTATGCTAGTTGTTATACTGATGAATAGCCCCATTAACTATTGTGCATTATGTCCATTATACATGGTTTAATTTTGCAAACATGTCATTGACAAAGGTAACAGTGGTGTGGAGCCAGCAGCATTCATGAGCACAAGAGCACATAAGTATTCCCATAGTTCAGTGTGTCCATGTGCAGACTGTATCCTCTGCTCCACACGAGCACGAGTTAAAAAAGGTGCCTTAATGATATTATTGCAGTGTAATCCAAGTTGCCTTGATGTTGATGATGAAAAAACATTAAAATTCATGTGTTTTACAGTGCGTTCCTGCCATATTATTTCTATAGGTAGCACTGGTTGGAAAAAGAGTCATGGCTTTGAAAGTTTGAATGGATCTTTGTGTTTTGTCCGCTATAGGCCTATAGTACAACTTCTATAAAATGACTTCTTAAGATGTGTAACCTAACATAGGCTTTAATTATTAAAACATTTTTGCACTGAAATATAATAATATAATAAACAACAATAATAATCCATATTCAGTGTTTTGCATTAATAGAGGAGATTACAGTCTCCCCCCACAGTACGCCATCTGACTCTTTCTATATGTTATTAGAATCAGAATCAGGATCAGAAACTTTTATTGCCATTGTCAGTGAACACAATTCACAAACTAGGAACTTGCTTTGGTGATGAGGTGCAACATAGAACACTGAATAATAATAATAATAATAATAATAATATAAAGTTGAGATATCACTATTTAAAAATAAAGTAAGGGCCTGCCAAAAAATTTAAGATATATAATAAAAAAATAAAAATAGTCTAGTATATACAGAAGCATCAGAACAACAGTGCAAACTGACAGTGCAAAAGATCAAGTGATGTGGCATGACTTATTTAAAGTGACTGGTGTTATAAAGTGTCCAGCTTAGTACAGGTATTATAAAGTGTTCATGAAGTGTTCATGAGTCCAACGGCAGAGGGGGAGAAACTGTTCTTATGGCGAGAGGTTCTGGTCCGTATGGACCGTAGCCTTCTGCCAGAGGGAAGTGGCTCGAATAGTCTATGTCCAGGGTGAGAGGGGTCAGCTGCTATCCGGCCTGCTCGCCCCCGAGTCCTGGAGACGTACAGGTCCTGGAGAGATGGAAGGCTACAGCCGATCACCTTCTCAGCAGAGTGCACAATGCGCTGTAGTCTCTGTCTGTCCCTGGCAGTGGCCCCAGCGTACCACACAGTGATGGAGGAGGTGAGGATGGACTCAATGATGCACCATCATCTGGGCTGGCAGCTTGGCTTTCCTCAGCTGCCGCAGGAAGTACATCCTCTGCTGAGCTTTCTTGATGAGGGAGCTGATGGTCGGCTCCCACTTGAGGTCGTGGGTGATGCAGGTGCCCAGGAAGCGGAAAGAGTCCACAGTGGTGATGGAGGAGTCTGTCAGGGTGAGGAGAAGCAGGGGGGCTGTGACTTTCCTGAAGTCCACGATCATCTACACTGTCTTCTGGGCGTTGAGCTCCAGGTTGTTGCTGCTGCACCAGGACACCAGCTGGTTATTACTTTGCCTATACTGTTCCTCAGTCTGGCATTAACCTCCTACGCAACATAATTTCCTGCTACAATCACAATATTTATTCGTTAAATATTTTGTCCTATTCATTTAAATTATTGAATGAGTAGGTTAAATGTTCTTATTAGGATTTCTCTTATCGCTGGCTTTCAGATGACATTATAACATTCTACAGACCAATATTATTTAATACAGTACTAGAACAGATTTAACATGTGTGAATTTACCTTTTTGTTGTTTCATGGCTGGAAGTATGACATTCTAGAATCTGAAATCCACCAATAGGAGGCTGCATGGTCGTTACCATGGTGATATAGTATGTCAGAGCTTCGGAACAGTCCGGAACTTGTACCATTTCTCAGCAAACAGCGAACCAAACGCATCTTTTCACAACCTCTCCACGTCTCTACACAGACTTAGATCTAAACAAGTCTAAACTTCAGCTCAGAACATCTGCCCACCTCTGAGAGCAACTGGTGAGCACTTTATCCAACAGAGATTTGTGTAGCACATGTAGTAGTCCACTTTCATCCTGTGAGATGCGCCTGAAATACAATCTACCAAGTGTTACAGGCTTCGCCAAAGAAATATTACTTTTAATATTGAGAAATATGACTTGAGTGTATGGTAGCCTACTGTCTTTGTTAGTGTATGCATTTTACTGCCTCTACTACAAATGCATGTAAAGCAAACATTACATAAGTAACTGTCCAGTGTTTAAAGCTACTAATATGAAGTGTTGTGTTACAGGTATTTTTGGACAATATGAACAACCAGAGACCTGAAGACCTTGTCCAGTCGTCTTTCACCACTGAACAGTGCAGCATCCCCACAGCAGTGGTTGCACAGAGGGTGACACGGGACTACAGGTCAAAGACTTCTGGGTCCACCCGCAAAAGGCGTCTGAGCGGCTCTGAACCTCAGAATGGTTCACCCACTCAGATGCCTCTAACAGAGCAGGAACAACTAAGTACCTCCAACCAACAGGGGTCTGAACAAAGGCAGAATCTACTGCAACAAGTGGATATGCCCAATGGCCACTACAGCCAAGCACCAGGTTCTCAGCCTGGGCACTGCCTGCCCACCTCCAACCAGCAGGCAAAGGGGCATTATTGGATGATGATGCCCCAACAGCCAATGATGAGCCAGCACCACTGGGGGCACTGTGCACACTGTAATAGTCAGGCAGTGTACTATGAGGATGACTGGCACTACCCCTGTGGTCGTGTTAAAGAGGTATGGAAACATGGGCATTATATCAAAGATAATTTTATGTAGATGGGTTTTGGAAACTTTTCTGATGAGATGCTTTTGTCTTTTAGTTGACGTCTCACCATGTGATCAGTGAGGACATGCTGCGTGCATACGGGGTTGAGTAAGTACTGCCACTACAAATCTGGCATTGTTAAATTGTTGAAATCAAAATGATCAAATTGATTCATTTTTATTGATTTTTCCTCTATAGAAATGGGGAAGTATTGCTAGAGGTGATACCACCTCCTCCGATACCCCTTTTCACCAGTGCTCCCAGGCCTAATACTAACTATGCCATGGATTCAACATCAAGGTAGACAAACTTTCACAAACTGTTAAAAATCTTTCTTCTGACTCAATCTGGCTGTGTGGTTTCTAATTATTGATTTCCTCCAGGCAAGTTCCAAAAGTGCCATGCTGTACACACTGCGGTGGTCAGGCAGTGTACCATGAGAGTGACTGGCACTACCCCTGTGGTCGTGTAAAAGAGGTATGGAAACATGGGACTGTATTTGATGGATTCCTGGTTGGTTTGTTTACTTTTCTCATGAGACATTTTGTTTTGTCTAGTTGACGTGTCACCATTTAATCTCTGAGGACATGCTACGACCCTGTGGCATTGAGTAAGTACTGCGACTGCAAACATGTTCAGCATTTTTTAATCAAAGGTGAGTTGTTCCACTAATTGGTTGATTTATTTTTTTTCCTCTTTAGAAATGGAGAAATAATTTATGACGTTGTTCCTCCTCCACCTCGCCCTATTACCGACGCGATGGATGTAAACGAGCAAGTTCCAAAGGCGTCCCAATCCCCCAGAAAGCCAAAGCGGATCATCAACCCAGACACCGTTGAAATACCCACTGGTTTCACCAGGTTCAGGGACCAGAACTGGTTTAAATTTCGAAAAGAGCTGGGAACCAAAGATCCAAAAGTTATTGCTGAGGCGCTACAAGAACATGTAAGATTTCACCTTCACACATCCAAGTTACTGCTGACCATCTTCTGAAGATTCTGGAGGAATATGCCGGATAGTAATGTATTTTATTTCTCTACAGTGGTGGTCTATGAGCGGAGCTGATAGATACAAATATGAGAAACAGGCCCGAACAGCAAGGTCTGTTGCTCGTCAGATAAACCCTGAACTGTGTCCCTCGTCTCCAACGATGAGCCAAGAGGTACGTGCAGTAGATGCAGTTATACTAATACTATATACTGAATATAGTAAACAGAACAAGAATATGTGCTGATGTGACACATTCTTCTGTTTATCCATTCCAGACGTATCTTCTCAGCCTGTCAAAGCGTAAAAGGCGCAAAATGGGTAAGACAATTCTCTATGAAATAATTCATGTTAACTTTAAATTTACAGTACTCATCATTGTCTGTTTTTATTTTTAAAGAGAAAGAATTGGGGATTGAGAAGAAAAAGACGCGTCAGAAGAAGACGCAGGAGAAAAAGAATGAGAAGATGCAGAAGAAGTAAAAGGTCTCATCGTTGGAGGACACTGATGATTTTACTCAAGTGGTGTAAATCAACAGATTTTGGCCGCTATCCAGAGGCCATTTTCAATAAACTGTATGCACGCACGAATTTAGGTTATAATTTAGTATCTTTGCTATTTAAACTTGTGTTATTTACTACGTATTACAAACGCTGAGATGAACTTGTTTCCAGAGTAAAATAATAATTGTAATCATTTTAAAATATTTCCACTGCACCCAACTCCTTCAGTTACAGACTGCAAATGTTTATATAATTGGGACAAGAGGCTCCTGTAAACAATCTTTTCCGCAAATACAAGCAAGCTTTCTGTGACATATTTTGCATTTCTGTTAACAGTAAAAGGTATTTCCACTGACGACCTTGTATGTACGGTACACTAAATTAGTTTAAGTCCACCTTCCCCAGTGTATATGTACAGGGAAGCTCCTTTGTAAGACTTGCATGCACCCATATCTTTGTAGTTTTAACAGTATTTGTAGTTTTAACAGTATTGATGCAACTCCAAAATCTGTTGGTGGCATCATGTACCAGACAGCTTCTTACTTAAAGGTAAAAAACCCACATTGATGATGTACAATTTTAGAGAAGTCTGATTGTGGGCTCACATCTGGACAGTGACACAACAAATCTGTGTTTTTAAGCAATTCAATGAATATGGCGGAATTCACCTACAAAAACATGAAGAGATTTCAACCACGATGTTAATTGCAGAAGTAAGATTAGCCTAAATATGTGTTTTAATAACAACAAAAGCATGTACCTTTGAAAATCACTTATATTTTATTAGAAGCTTTTGTAGTTACTTAGATTTCATGAAGGGACCAAGTGAATCCTTAAATATAATGAATAAATATAATAAAAGTCAGTTAGTTCCCCTTCTAAAGATGAAATATAACCACCATCTTATTTATTCATATTAATTAACATTATTTTTGTCGACGTACATTGTTTTGCAACAGAAAATGAAGAAAGCACATGCAAAAACACTTTGTGGACAGTCGAAGGTATGTCCACTAGGTGGTATTAAACCTCATCTCTTACTTTGCCAAGCCTCAGTGCACTGAAGTTCTTCCTTCTCCTTTTACTTGTAATTGTTTTTATGTACTACATTTTGTGATAATGTCAATTACATGTTGTTCATATTTACAATAACTTTGGTTTTGTATATGTCGTGCTATTAGATCTATGCTAGTTGTTATACTGATGAATAGCCCCATTAACTATTGTGCATTATGTCCATTATACATGGTTTAATTTTGCAAACATGTCATTGACAAAGGTAACAGTGGTGTGGAGCCAGCAGCATTCATGAGCACAAGAGCACATAAGTATTCCCATAGTTCAGTGTGTCCATGTGCAGACTGTATCCTCTGCTCCACACGAGCACGAGTTAAAAAAGGTGCCTTAATGATATTATTGCAGTGTAATCCAAGTTGCCTTGATGTTGATGATGAAAAAACATTAAAATTCATGTGTTTTACAGTGCGTTCCTGCCATATTATTTCTATAGGTAGCACTGGTTGGAAAAAGAGTCATGGCTTTGAAAGTTTGAATGGATCTTTGTGTTTTGTCCGCTATAGGCCTATAGCACAACTTCTATAAAATGACTTCTTAAGATGTGTAACCTATCATAGGCTTTAATTATTAAAACATTTTTGCACTGAAATATAATAATATAATAAACAACAATAATAATCCATATTCAGTGTTTTGCATTAATAGAGGAGATTACAGTCTCCCCCCACAGTACGCCATCTGACTCTTTCTATATGTTATTAGAATCAGAATCAGGATCAGAAACTTTTATTGCCATTGTCAGTGAACACAATTCACAAACTAGGAACTTGCTTTGGTGATGAGGTGCAACATAGAACACTGAATAATAATAATAATAATAATAATAATAATATAAAGTTGAGATATCACTATTTAAAAATAAAGTAAGGGCCTGCCAAAAAATTTAAGATATATAATAAAAAAATAAAAATAGTCTAGTATATACAGAAGCATCAGAACAACAGTGCAAACTGACAGTGCAAAAGATCAAGTGATGTGGCATGACTTATTTAAAGTGACTGGTGTTATAAAGTGTCCAGCTTAGTACAGCTGTTATAAAGTGTTCATGAAGTGTTCATGAGTCCAACGGCAGAGGGGGAGAAACTGTTCTTATGGCGAGAGGTTCTGGTCCGTATGGACCGTAGCCTTCTGCCAGAGGGAAGTGGCTCGAATAGTCTATGTCCAGGGTGAGAGGGGTCAGCTGCTATCCGGCCTGCTCGCCCCCGAGTCCTGGAGACGTACAGGTCCTGGAGAGATGGAAGGCTACAGCCGATCACCTTCTCAGCAGAGTGCACAATGCGCTGTAGTCTCTGTCTGTCCCTGGCAGTGGCCCCAGCGTACCACACAGTGATGGAGGAGGTGAGGATGGACTCAATGATGCACCATCATCTGGGCTGGCAGCTTGGCTTTCCTCAGCTGCCGCAGGAAGTACATCCTCTGCTGAGCTTTCTTGATGAGGGAGCTGATGGTCGGCTCCCACTTGAGGTCGTGGGTGATGCAGGTGCCCAGGAAGCGGAAAGAGTCCACAGTGGTGATGGAGGAGTCTGTCAGGGTGAGGAGAAGCAGGGGGGCTGTGACTTTCCTGAAGTCCACGATCATCTACACTGTCTTCTGGGCGTTGAGCTCCAGGTTGTTGCTGCTGCACCAGGACACCAGCTGGTTATTACTTTGCCTATACTGTTCCTCAGTCTGGCATTAACCTCCTACGCAACATAATTTCCTGCTACAATCACAATATTTATTCGTTAAATATTTTGTCCTATTCATTTAAATTATTGAATGAGTAGGTTAAATGTTCTTATTAGGATTTCTCTTATCGCTGGCTTTCAGATGACATTATAACATTCTACAGACCAATATTATTTAATACAGTACTAGAACAGATTTAACATGTGTGAATTTACCTTTTTGTTGTTTCATGGCTGGAAGTATGACATTCTAGAATCTGAAATCCACCAATAGGAGGCTGCATGGTCGTTACCATGGTGATATAGTATGTCAGAGCTTCGGAACAGTCCGGAACTTGTACCATTTCTCAGCAAACAGCGAACCAAACGCATCTTTTCACAACCTCTCCACGTCTCTACACAGACTTAGATCTAAACAAGTCTAAACTTCAGCTCAGAACATCTGCCCACCTCTGAGAGCAACTGGTGAGCACTTTATCCAACAGAGATTTGTGTAGCACATGTAGTAGTCCACTTTCATCCTGTGAGATGCGCCTGAAATACAATCTACCAAGTGTTACAGGCTTCGCCAAAGAAATATTACTTTTAATATTGAGAAATATGACTTGAGTGTATGGTAGTCTACTGTCTTTGTTAGTGTATGCATTTTACTGCCTCTACTACAAATGCATGTAAAGCAAACATTACATAAGTAACTGTCCAGTGTTTAAAGCTACTAATATGAAGTGTTGTGTTACAGGTATTTTTGGACAATATGAACAACCAGAGACCTGAAGACCTTGTCCAGTCGTCTTTCACCACTGAACAGTGCAGCATCCCCACAGCAGTGGTTGCACAGAGGGTGACACGGGACTACAGGTCAAAGACTTCTGGGTCCACCCGCAAAAGGCGTCTGAGCGGCTCTGAACCTCAGAATGGTTCACCCACTCAGATGCCTCTAACAGAGCAGGAACAACCAAGTACCTCCAACCAACAGGGGTCTGAACAAAGGCAGAATCTACTGCAACAAGTGGATATGCCCAATGGCCACTACAGCCAAGCACCAGGTTCTCAGCCTGGGCACTGCCTGCCCACCTCCAACCAGCAGGCAAAGGGGCATTATTGGATGATGATGCCCCAACAGCCAATGATGAGCCAGCACCACTGGGGGCGCTGTTCACACTGTAATAGTCAGGCAGTGTACTATGAGGATGACTGGCACTACCCCTGTGGTCGTGTTAAAGAGGTATGGAAACATGGGCATTATATCAAAGATAATTTTGTGTAGATGGGTTTTGGAAACTTTTCTGATGAGATGCTTTTGTCTTTTAGTTGACGTCTCACCATGTGATCAGTGAGGACATGCTGCGTGCATACGGGGTTGAGTAAGTACTGCCACTACAAATCTGGCATTGTTAAATTGTTGAAATCAAAATGATCAAATTGATTCATTTTTATTGATTTTTCCTCTATAGAAATGGGGAAGTATTGCTAGAGGTGATACCACCTCCTCCGATACCCCTTTTCACCAGTGCTCCCAGGCCTAATACTAACTATGCCATGGATTCAACATCAAGGTAGACAAACTTTCACAAACTGTTAAAAATCTTTCTTCTGACTCAATCTGGCTGTGTGGTTTCTAATTATTGATTTCCTCCAGGCAAGTTCCAAAAGTGCCATGCTGTACACACTGCGGTGGTCAGGCAGTGTACCATGAGAGTGACTGGCACTACCCCTGTGGTCGTGTAAAAGAGGTATGGAAACATGGGACTGTATTTGATGGATTCCTGGTTGGTTTGTTTACTTTTCTCATGAGACATTTTGTTTTGTCTAGTTGACGTGTCACCATTTAATCTCTGAGGACATGCTACGACCCTGTGGCATTGAGTAAGTACTGCGACTGCAAACATGTTCAGCATTTTTTAATCAAAGGTGAGTTGTTCCACTAATTGGTTGATTTATTTTTTTTCCTCTTTAGAAATGGAGAAATAATTTATGACGTTGTTCCTCCTCCACCTCGCCCTATTACCGACGCGATGGATGTAAACGAGCAAGTTCCAAAGGCGTCCCAATCCCCCAGAAAGCCAAAGCGGATCATCAACCCAGAGGCCCTTGAAATACCCACTGGTTTCACGAGGTTCAGGGACCAGAACTGGTTTAAATTTCGAAAAGAGCTGGGAACCAAAGATCCAAAAGTTATTGCTGAGGCGCTACAAGAACATGTAAGATTTCACCTTCACACATCCAAGTTACTGCTGACCATCTTCTGAAGATTCTGGAGGAATATGCCGGATAGTAATGTATTTTATTTCTCTACAGTGGTGGTCTATGAGCGGAGCTGATAGATACAAATATGAGAAACAGGCCCGAACAGCAAGGTCTGTTGCTCGTCAGATAAACCCTGAACTGTGTCCCTCGTCTCCAACGATGAGCCAAGAGGTACGTGCAGTAGATGCAGTTATACTAATACTATATACTGAATATAGTAAACAGAACAAGAATATGTGCTGATGTGACACATTCTTCTGTTTATCCATTCCAGACGTATCTTCTCAGCCTGTCAAAGCGTAAAAGGCGCAAAATGGGTAAGACAATTCTCTATGAAATAATTCATGTTAACTTTAAATTTACAGTACTCATCATTGTCTGTTTTTATTTTTAAAGAGAAAGAATTGGGGATTGAGAAGAAAAAGACGCGTCAGAAAAAGACGCAGGAGAAAAAGAATGAGAAGATGCAGAAGAAGTAAAAGGTCTCATCGTTGGAGGACACTGATGATTTTACTCAAGTGGTGTAAATCAACACATTTTGGCCGCTATCCAGAGGCCATTTTCAATAAACTGTATGCACGCACGAATTTAGGTTATAATTTAGTATCTTTGCTATTTAAACTTGTGTTATTTACTACGTATTACAAACGCTGAGATGAACTTGTTTCCAGAGTAAAATAATAATTGTAATCATTTTAAAATATTTCCACTGCACCCAACTCCTTCAGTTACAGACTGCAAATGTTTATATAATTGGGACAAGAGGCTCCTGTAAACAATCTTTTCCGCAAATACAAGCAAGCTTTCTGTGACATATTTTGCATTTCTGTTAACAGTAAAAGGTATTTCCACTGACGACCTTGTATGTACGGTACACTAAATTAGTTTAAGTCCACCTTCCCCAGTGTATATGTACAGGGAAGCTCCTTTGTAAGACTTGCATGCACCCATATCTTTGTAGTTTTAACAGTATTTGTAGTTTTAACAGTATTGATGCAACTCCAAAATCTGTTGGTGGCATCATGTACCAGACAGCTTCTTACTTAAAGGTAAAAAACCCACACTGATGATGTACAATTTTAGAGAAGTCTGATTGTGGGCTCACATCTGGACAGTGACACAACAAATCTGTGTTTTTAAGCAATTCAATGAATATGGCGGAATTCACCTACAAAAACATGAAGAGATTTCAACCACGATGTTAATTGCAGAAGTAAGATTAGCCTAAATATGTGTTTTAATAACAACAAAAGCATGTACCTTTGAAAATCACTTATATTTTATTAGAAGCTTTTGTAGTTATTTAGATTTCATGAAGGGACCAAGTGAATCCTTAAATATAATGAATAAATATAATAAAAGTCAGTTAGTTCCCCTTCTAAAGATGAAATATAACCACCATCTTATTTATTCATATTAATTAACATTATTTTTGTCGACGTACATTGTTTTGCAACAGAAAATGAAGAAAGCACATGCAAAAACACTTTGTGGACAGTCGAAGGTATGTCCACTAGGTGGTATTAAACCTCATCTCTTACTTTGCCAAGCCTCAGTGCACTGAAGTTCTTCCTTCTCCTTTTACTTGTAATTGTTTTTATGTACTACATTTTGTGATAATGTCAATTACATGTTGTTCATATTTACAATAACTTTGGTTTTGTATATGTCGTGCTATTAGATCTATGCTAGTTGTTATACTGATGAATAGCCCCATTAACTATTGTGCATTATGTCCATTATACATGGTTTAATTTTGCAAACATGTCATTGACAAAGGTAACAGTGGTGTGGAGCCAGCAGCATTCATGAGCACAAGAGCACATAAGTATTCCCATAGTTCAGTGTGTCCATGTGCAGACTGTATCCTCTGCTCCACACGAGCACGAGTTAAAAAAGGTGCCTTAATGATATTATTGCAGTGTAATCCAAGTTGCCTTGATGTTGATGATGAAAAAACATTAAAATTCATGTGTTTTACAGTGCGTTCCTGCCATATTATTTCTATAGGTAGCACTGGTTGGAAAAAGAGTCATGGCTTTGAAAGTTTGAATGGATCTTTGTGTTTTGTCCGCTATAGGCCTATAGTACAACTTCTATAAAATGACTTCTTAAGATGTGTAACCTAACATAGGCTTTAATTATTAAAACATTTTTGCACTGAAATATAATAATATAATAAACAACAATAATAATCCATATTCAGTGTTTTGCATTAATAGAGGAGATTACAGTCTCCCCCCACAGTACGCCATCTGACTCTTTCTATATGTTATTAGAATCAGAATCAGGATCAGAAACTTTTATTGCCATTGTCAGTGAACACAATTCACAAACTAGGAACTTGCTTTGGTGATGAGGTGCAACATAGAACACTGAATAATAATAATAATAATAATAATAATAATATAAAGTTGAGATATCACTATTTAAAAATAAAGTAAGGGCCTGCCAAAAAATTTAAGATATATAATAAAAAAATAAAAATAGTCTAGTATATACAGAAGCATCAGAACAACAGTGCAAACTGACAGTGCAAAAGATCAAGTGATGTGGCATGACTTATTTAAAGTGACTGGTGTTATAAAGTGTCCAGCTTAGTACAGCTGTTATAAAGTGTTCATGAAGTGTTCATGAGTCCAACGGCAGAGGGGGAGAAACTGTTCTTATGGCGAGAGGTTCTGGTCCGTATGGACCGTAGCCTTCTGCCAGAGGGAAGTGGCTCGAATAGTCTATGTCCAGGGTGAGAGGGGTCAGCTGCTATCCGGCCTGCTCGCCCCCGAGTCCTGGAGACGTACAGGTCCTGGAGAGATGGAAGGCTACAGCCGATCACCTTCTCAGCAGAGTGCACAATGCGCTGTAGTCTCTGTCTGTCCCTGGCAGTGGCCCCAGCGTACCACACAGTGATGGAGGAGGTGAGGATGGACTCAATGATGCACCATCATCTGGGCTGGCAGCTTGGCTTTCCTCAGCTGCCGCAGGAAGTACATCCTCTGCTGAGCTTTCTTGATGAGGGAGCTGATGGTCGGCTCCCACTTGAGGTCGTGGGTGATGCAGGTGCCCAGGAAGCGGAAAGAGTCCACAGTGGTGATGGAGGAGTCTGTCAGGGTGAGGAGAAGCAGGGGGGCTGTGACTTTCCTGAAGTCCACGATCATCTACACTGTCTTCTGGGCGTTGAGCTCCAGGTTGTTGCTGCTGCACCAGGACACCAGCTGGTTATTACTTTGCCTATACTGTTCCTCAGTCTGGCATTAACCTCCTACGCAACATAATTTCCTGCTACAATCACAATATTTATTCGTTAAATATTTTGTCCTATTCATTTAAATTATTGAATGAGTAGGTTAAATGTTCTTATTAGGATTTCTCTTATCGCTGGCTTTCAGATGACATTATAACATTCTACAGACCAATATTATTTAATACAGTACTAGAACAGATTTAACATGTGTGAATTTACCTTTTTGTTGTTTCATGGCTGGAAGTATGACATTCTAGAATCTGAAATCCACCAATAGGAGGCTGCATGGTCGTTACCATGGTGATATAGTATGTCAGAGCTTCGGAACAGTCCGGAACTTGTACCATTTCTCAGCAAACAGCGAACCAAACGCATCTTTTCACAACCTCTCCACGTCTCTACACAGACTTAGATCTAAACAAGTCTAAACTTCAGCTCAGAACATCTGCCCACCTCTGAGAGCAACTGGTGAGCACTTTATCCAACAGAGATTTGTGTAGCACATGTAGTAGTCCACTTTCATCCTGTGAGATGCGCCTGAAATACAATCTACCAAGTGTTACAGGCTTCGCCAAAGAAATATTACTTTTAATATTGAGAAATATGACTTGAGTGTATGGTAGCCTACTGTCTTTGTTAGTGTATGCATTTTACTGCCTCTACTACAAATGCATGTAAAGCAAACATTACATAAGTAACTGTCCAGTGTTTAAAGCTACTAATATGAAGTGTTGTGTTACAGGTATTTTTGGACAATATGAACAACCAGAGACCTGAAGACCTTGTCCAGTCGTCTTTCACCACTGAACAGTGCAGCATCCCCACAGCAGTGGTTGCACAGAGGGTGACACGGGACTACAGGTCAAAGACTTCTGGGTCCACCCGCAAAAGGCGTCTGAGCGGCTCTGAACCTCAGAATGGTTCACCCACTCAGATGCCTCTAACAGAGCAGGAACAACCAAGTACCTCCAACCAACAGGGGTCTGAACAAAGGCAGAATCTACTGCAACAAGTGGATATGCCCAATGGCCACTACAGCCAAGCACCAGGTTCTCAGCCTGGGCACTGCCTGCCCACCTCCAACCAGCAGGCAAAGGGGCATTATTGGATGATGATGCCCCAACAGCCAATGATGAGCCAGCACCACTGGGGGCACTGTGCACACTGTAATAGTCAGGCAGTGTACTATGAGGATGACTGGCACTACCCCTGTGGTCGTGTTAAAGAGGTATGGAAACATGGGCATTATATCAAAGATAATTTTATGTAGATGGGTTTTGGAAACTTTTCTGATGAGATGCTTTTGTCTTTTAGTTGACGTCTCACCATGTGATCAGTGAGGACATGCTGCGTGCATACGGGGTTGAGTAAGTACTGCCACTACAAATCTGGCATTGTTAAATTGTTGAAATCAAAATGATCAAATTGATTCATTTTTATTGATTTTTCCTCTATAGAAATGGGGAAGTATTGCTAGAGGTGATACCACCTCCTCCGATACCCCTTTTCACCAGTGCTCCCAGGCCTAATACTAACTATGCCACGGATTCAACATCAAGGTAGACAAACTTTCACAAACTGTTAAAAATCTTTCTTCTGACTCAATCTGGCTGTGTGGTTTCTAATTATTGATTTCCTCCAGGCAAGTTCCAAAAGTGCCATGCTGTACACACTGCGGTGGTCAGGCAGTGTACCATGAGAGTGACTGGCACTACCCCTGTGGTCGTGTAAAAGAGGTATGGAAACATGGGACTGTATTTGATGGATTCCTGGTTAGTTTGTTTACTTTTCTCATGAGACATTTTGTTTTGTCTAGTTGACGTGTCACCATTTAATCTCTGAGGACATGCTACGACCCTGTGGCATTGAGTAAGTACTGCGACTGCAAACATGTTCAGCATTTTTTAATCAAAGGTGAGTTGTTCCACTAATTGGTTGATTTATTTTTTTTCCTCTTTAGAAATGGAGAAATAATTTATGACGTTGTTCCTCCTCCACCTCGCCCTATTACCGACGCGATGGATGTAAACGAGCAAGTTCCAAAGGCGTCCCAATCCCCCAGAAAGCCAAAGCGGATCATCAACCCAGACACCGTTGAAATACCCACTGGTTTCACCAGGTTCAGGGACCAGAACTGGTTTAAATTTCGAAAAGAGCTGGGAACCAAAGATCCAAAAGTTATTGCTGAGGCGCTACAAGAACATGTAAGATTTCACCTTCACACATCCAAGTTACTGCTGACCATCTTCTGAAGATTCTGGAGGAATATGCCGGATAGTAATGTATTTTATTTCTCTACAGTGGTGGTCTATGAGCGGAGCTGATAGATACAAATATGAGAAACAGGCCCGAACAGCAAGGTCTGTTGCTCGTCAGATAAACCCTGAACTGTGTCCCTCGTCTCCAACGATGAGCCAAGAGGTACGTGCAGTAGATGCAGTTATACTAATACTATATACTGAATATAGTAAACAGAACAAGAATATGTGCTGATGTGACACATTCTTCTGTTTATCCATTCCAGACGTATCTTCTCAGCCTGTCAAAGCGTAAAAGGCGCAAAATGGGTAAGACAATTCTCTATGAAATAATTCATGTTAACTTTAAATTTACAGTACTCATCATTGTCTGTTTTTATTTTTAAAGAGAAAGAATTGGGGATTGAGAAGAAAAAGACGCGTCAGAAGAAGACGCAGGAGAAAAAGAATGAGAAGATGCAGAAGAAGTAAAAGGTCTCATCGTTGGAGGACACTGATGATTTTGCTCAAGTGGTGTAAATCAACAGATTTTGGCCGCTATCCAGAGGCCATTTTCAATAAACTGTATGCACGCACGAATTTAGGTTATAATTTAGTATCTTTGCTATTTAAACTTGTGTTATTTACTACGTATTACAAACGCTGAGATGAACTTGTTTCCAGAGTAAAATAATAATTGTAATCGTTTTAAAATATTTCCACTGCACCCAACTCCTTCAGTTACAGACTGCAAATGTTTATATAATTGGGACAAGAGGCTCCTGTAAACAATCTTTTCCGCAAATACAAGCAAGCTTTCTGTGACATATTTTGCATTTCTGTTAACAGTAAAAGGTATTTCCACTGACGACCTTGTATGTACGGTACACTAAATTAGTTTAAGTCCACCTTCCCCAGTGTATATGTACAGGGAAGCTCCTTTGTAAGACTTGCATGCACCCATATCTTTGTAGTTTTAACAGTATTTGTAGTTTTAACAGTATTGATGCAGCTCCAAAATCTGTTGGTGGCATCATGTACCAGACAGCTTCTTACTTAAAGGTAAAAAACCCACATTGATGATGTACAATTTTAGAGAAGTCTGACTGTGGGCTCACATCTGGACAGTGACACAACAAAGCTGTGTTTTTAAGCAATTCAATGAATATGGCGGAATTCACCTACAAAAACATGAAGAGATTTCAACCACGATGTTAATTGCAGAAGTAAGATTAGCCTAAATATGTGTTTTAATAACAACAAAAGCATGTACCTTTGAAAATCACTTATATTTTATTAGAAGCTTTTGTAGTTATTTAGATTTCATGAAGGGACCAAGTGAATCCTTAAATATAATGAATAAATATAATAAAAGTCAGTTAGTTCCCCTTCTAAAGATGAAATATAACCACCATCTTATTTATTCATATTAATTAACATTATTTTTGTCGACGTACATTGTTTTGCAACAGAAAATGAAGAAAGCACATGCAAAAACACTTTGTGGACAGTCGAAGGTATGTCCACTAGGTGGTATTAAACCTCATCTCTTACTTTGCCAAGCCTCAGTGCATTGAAGTTCTTCCTTCTCCTTTTACTTGTAATTGTTTTCATGTACTACATTTTGTGATAATGTCAATTACATGTTGTTCATATTTACAATAACTTTGGTTTTGTATATGTCGTGCTATTAGATCTATGCTAGTTGTTATACTGATGAATAGCCCCATTAACTATTGTGCATTATGTCCATTATACATGGTTTAATTTTGCAAACATGTCATTGACAAAGGTAACAGTGGTGTGGAGCCAGCAGCATTCATGAGCACAAGAGCACATAAGTATTCCCATAGTTCAGTGTGTCCATGTGCAGACTGTATCCTCTGCTCCACACGAGCACGAGTTAAAAAAGGTGCCTTAATGATATTATTGCAGTGTAATCCAAGTTGCCTTGATGTTGATGATGAAAAAACATTAAAATTCATGTGTTTTACAGTGCGTTCCTGCCATATTATTTCTATAGGTAGCACTGGTTGGAAAAAGAGTCATGGCTTTGAAAGTTTGAATGGATCTTTGTGTTTTGTCCGCTATAGGCCTATAGCACAACTTCTATAAAATGACTTCTTAAGATGTGTAACCTAACATAGGCTTTAATTATTAAAACATTTTTGCACTGAAATATAATAATATAATAAACAACAATAATAATCCATATTCAGTGTTTTGCATTAATAGAGGAGATTACAGTCTCCCCCCACAGTACGCCATCTGACTCTTTCTATATGTTATTAGAATCAGAATCAGGATCAGAAACTTTTATTGCCATTGTCAGTGAACACAATTCACAAACTAGGAACTTGCTTTGGTGATGAGGTGCAACATAGAACACTGAATAATAATAATAATAATAATAATAATATAAAGTCGAGCTATCACTATTTAAAAATAAAGTAAGGGCCTGCCAAAAAATTTAAGATATATAATAAAAAAATAAAAATAGTCTAGTATATACAGAAGCATCAGAACAACAGTGCAAACTGACAGTGCAAAAGATCAAGTGATGTGGCATGACTTATTTAAAGTGACTGGTGTTATAAAGTATCCAGCTTAGTACAGGTATTATAAAGTGTCCTTAGTACAGGTGTTATAAAGTGTTCATAAAGTGTTCATGAGTCCAACGGCAGAGGGGAAGAAACTGTTCTTATGGCGAGAGGTTCTGGTCCGTATGGACCGTAGCCTTCTGCCAGAGGGAAGTGGCTCGAATAGTCTATGTCCAGGGTGAGAGGGGTCAGCTGCTATTCGGCCTGCTCGCCCCCGAGTCCTGGAGACGTACAGGTCCTGGAGAGATGGAAGGCTACAGCCGATCACCTTCTCAGCAGAGTGCACAATGCGCTGCAGTCTCTGTCTGTCCCTGGCAGTGGCCCCAGCGTACCACACAGTGATGGAGGAGGTGAGGATGGACTCAATTATGCATCATCATCTGGGCTGGCAGCTTGGCTTTCCTCAGCTGCCGCAGGAACTACATCCTCTGCTGAGCTTTCTTGATGAGGGAGCTGATGGTCGGCTCCCACTTGAGGTCGTGGGTGATGCAGGTGCCCAGGAAGCGGAAAGAGTCCACAGTGGTGATGGAGGAGTCTGTCAGGGTGAGGAGAAGCAGGGGGGCTGTGACTTTCCTGAAGTCCACAGTCATCTACAATGTCTTCTGGGCGTTGAGCTCCAGGTTGTTGCTGCTGCACCAGGACACCAGCTGGTTATTACTTTGCCTATACTGTTCCTCAGTCTGGCATTAACCTCCTACGCAACATAATTTCCTGCTACAATCACAATATTTATTCATTAAATATTTTGTCCTATTCATTTAAATTATTGAATGAGTAGGTTAAATGTTCTTATTAAGATTTCTCTTATTGCTGGCTTTCAGATGACATTATAACATTCTACAGACCAATATTATTTAATACAGTACTAGAAATGAACAGATTTAACATGTGTGAATGTACCTTTTTGTTGTTTCATGGCTGGAAGTATGACATTCTAGAATCTGAAATCCACCAATAGGAGGCTGCATGGTCGTTACCATGGTGATATAGTATGTCAGAGCTTCGGAACAGTCCGGAACTTGTACCATTTCTCAGCAAACAGCGAACCAAACGCATCTTTTCACAACCTCTCCACGTCTCTACACAGACTTAGATCTAAACAAGTCCAAACTTCAGCTCAGAACATCTGCCCACCTCTGAGAGCAACTGGTGAGCACTTTATCCAACAGAGATTTGTGTAGCACATGTAGTAGTCCACTTTCATCCTGTGAGATGCGCCTGAAATACAATCTACCAAGTGTTACAGGCTTCGCCAAAGAAATATTACTTTTAATATTGAGAAATATGACTTGAGTGTATGGTAGTCTACTGTCTTTGTTAGTGTATGCATTTTACTGCCTCTACTACAAATGCATGTAAAGCAAACATTACATAAGTAACTGTCCAGTGTTTAAAGCTACTAATATGAAGTGTTGTGTTACAGGTATTTTTGGACAATATGAACAACCAGAGACCTGAAGACCTTGTCCAGTCGTCTTTCACCACTGAACAGTGCAGCATCCCCACAGCAGTGGTTGCACAGAGGGTGACACGGGACTACAGGTCAAAGACTTCTGGGTCCACCCGCAAAAGGCGTCTGAGCGGCTCTGAACCTCAGAATGGTTCACCCACTCAGATGCCTCTAACAGAGCAGGAACAACCAAATTCTCAGGCTGGGCACTACCGGCCTACTTCATTGTCTCCTCCTGCCCCCAAGAGAAAGCCTGAACCTGGTCCTTCGCACACTGTAGAGTACAGCACCCCCGCACCAGTGGTTGACCAGAAGGAGACCCACGACTATAGTGCAAAGTCTACTGTGTCACACCACAAAAGACGTCTGAGCGGCTCTGAACCTCAGTACGGTTCACACACTCAGATGCCTCTAACAGAGCAGGGACAACCAAGTACCTCCAACCAACAGGGGTCTGAACAAAGGCAGAATCTACTGCAACAAGTGGATATGCCCAATGGACACTACAGCCAAGCACCAGGTTCTCAGCCTGGGCACTGCCTGCCCACCTCCAACCAGCAGGCAAAGGGGCATTATTGGATGATGATGCCCCAACAGCCAATGAGCCAGCACCACTGGGGGCGCTGTTCACACTGTAATAGTCAGGCAGTGTACTATGAGGATGACTGGCACTACCCCTGTGGTCGTGTTAAAGAGGTATGGAAACATGGGCATTATATCAAAGATAATTTTATGTAGATGGGTTTTGGAAACTTTTCTGATGAGATGCTTTTGTCTTTTAGTTGACGTCTCACCATGTGATCAGTGAGGACATGCTGCGTGCATACGGGGTTGAGTAAGTACTGCCACTACAAATCTGGCATTGTTAAATTGTTGAAATCAAAATGATCAAATTGATTCATTTTTATTGATTTTTCCTCTATAGAAATGGGGAAGTATTGCTAGAGGTGATACCACCTCCTCCGATACCCCTTTTCACCAGTGCTCCCAGGCCTAATACTAACTATGCCACGGATTCAACATCAAGGTAGACAAACTTTCACAAACTGTTAAAAATCTTTCTTCTGACTCAATCTGGCTGTGTGGTTTCTAATTATTGATTTCCTCCAGGCAAGTTCCAAAAGTGCCATGCTGTACACACTGCGGTGGTCAGGCAGTGTACCATGAGAGTGACTGGCACTACCCCTGTGGTCGTGTAAAAGAGGTATGGAAACATGGGACTGTATTTGATGGATTCCTGGTTGGTTTGTTTACTTTTCTCATGAGACATTTTGTTTTGTCTAGTTGACGTGTCACCATTTAATCTCTGAGGACATGCTACGACCCTGTGGCATTGAGTAAGTACTGCTACTGCAAACATGTTCAGCATTTTTTAATCAAAGGTGAGTTGTTCCACTAATTGGTTGATTTATTTTTTTTCCTCTTTAGAAATGGAGAAATAATTTATGACGTTGTTCCTCCTCCACCTCGCCCTATTACTGACACGATGGATGTAAACGAGCAAGTTCCAAAGGCGTCCCAATCCCCCAGAAAGCCAAAGCGGATCATCAACCCAGAGGCCCTTGAAATACCCACTGGTTTCACCAGGTTCAGGGACCAGAACTGGTTTAAATTTCGAAAAGAGCTGGGAACCAAAGATCCAAAAGTTATTGCTGAGGCGCTACAAGAACATGTAAGATTTCACCTTCACACGTCCAAGTTACTGCCGACCATCTTCTGAAGATTCTGGAGGAATATGCCGGATAGTAATGTATTTTATTTCTCTACAGTGGTGGTCTATGAGCGGAGCTGATAGATACAAATATGAGAAACAGGCCCGAACAGCAAGGTCTGTTGCTCGTCAGATAAACCCTGAACTGTGTCCCTCGTCTCCAACGATGAGCCAAGAGGTACGTGCAGTAGATGCAGTTATACTAATACTATATACTGAATATAGTAAACAGAACAAGAATATGTGCTGATATGACACATTCTTCTGTTTATCCATTCCAGATGTATCTTCTCAGCCTGTCAAAGCGTAAAAGGCGCAAAATGGGTAAGACAATTCTCTATGAAATAATTCATGTTAACTTTAAATTTACAGTACTCATCATTGTCTGTTTTTATTTTTAAAGAGAAAGAATTGGGGATTGAGAAGAAAAAGACGCGTCAGAAGAAGACGCAGGAGAAAAAGAATGAGAAGATGCAGAAGAAGTAAAAGGTCTCATCGTTGGAGGACACTGATGATTTTACTCAAGTGGTGTAAATCAACAGATTTTGGCCGCTATCCAGAGGCCATTTTCAATAAATTGTATGCAAGCACGAATTTAGGTTATAATTTAGTATCTTTGCTATTTAAACTTGTGTTATTTACTACGTATTACAAACGCTGAGATGAACTTGTTTCCAGAGTAAAATAATAATTGTAATTGTTTTAAAATATTTCCACTGCACCCAACTCCTTCAGTTACAGACTGCAAATGTTTATATAATTGGGACAAGAGGCTCCTGTAAACAATCTTTTCCGCAAATACAAGCAAGCTTTCTGTGACATATTTTGCATTTCTGTTAACAGTAAAAGGTATTTCCACTGACGACCTTGTATGTACGGTACACTAAATTAGTTTAAGTCCACCTTCCCCAGTGTATATGTACAGGGAAGCTCCTTTGTAAGACTTGCATGCACCCATATCTTTGTAGTTTTAACAGTATTTGTAGTTTTAACAGTATTGATGCAGCTCCAAAATCTGTTGGTGGCATCATGTACCAGACAGCTTCTTACTTAAAGGTAAAAAACCCACATTGATGATGTACAATTTTAGAGAAGTCTGATTGTGGGCTCACATCTGGACAGTGACACAACAAATCTGTGTTTTTAAGCAATTCAATGAATATGGCGGAATTCACCTACAAAAACATGAAGAGATTTCAACCACGATGTTAATTGCAGAAGTAAGATTAGCCTAAATATGTGTTTTAATAACAACAAAAGCATGTACCTTTGAAAATCACTTATATTTTATTAGAAGCTTTTGTAGTTATTTAGATTTCATGAAGGGACCAAGTGAATCCTTAAATATAATGAATAAATATAATAAAAGTCAGTTAGTTCCCCTTCTAAAGATGAAATATAACCACCATCTTATTTATTCATATTAATTAACATTATTTTTGTCGACGTACATTGTTTTGCAACAGAAAATGAAGAAAGCACATGCAAAAACACTTTGTGGACAGTCGAAGGTATGTCCACTAGGTGGTATTAAACCTCATCTCTTACTTTGCCAAGCCTCAGTGCACTGAAGTTCTTCCTTCTCCTTTTACTTGTAATTGTTTTTATGTACTACATTTTGTGATAATGTCAATTACATGTTGTTCATATTTACAATAACTTTGGTTTTGTATATGTCGTGCTATTAGATCTATGCTAGTTGTTATACTGATGAATAGCCCCATTAACTATTGTGCATTATGTCCATTATACATGGTTTAATTTTGCAAACATGTCATTGACAAAGGTAACAGTGGTGTGGAGCCAGCAGCATTCATGAGCACAAGAGCACATAAGTATTCCCATAGTTCAGTGTGTCCATGTGCAGACTGTATCCTCTGCTCCACACGAGCACGAGTTAAAAAAGGTGCCTTAATGATATTATTGCAGTGTAATCCAAGTTGCCTTGATGTTGATGATGAAAAAACATTAAAATTCATGTGTTTTACAGTGCGTTCCTGCCATATTATTTCTATAGGTAGCACTGGTTGGAAAAAGAGTCATGGCTTTGAAAGTTTGAATGGATCTTTGTGTTTTGTCCGCTATAGGCCTATAGTACAACTTCTATAAAATGACTTCTTAAGATGTGTAACCTAACATAGGCTTTAATTATTAAAACATTTTTGCACTGAAATATAATAATATAATAAACAACAATAATAATCCATATTCAGTGTTTTGCATTAATAGAGGAGATTACAGTCTCCCCCCACAGTACGCCATCTGACTCTTTCTATATGTTATTAGAATCAGAATCAGGATCAGAAACTTTTATTGCCATTGTCAGTGAACACAATTCACAAACTAGGAACTTGCTTTGGTGATGAGGTGCAACATAGAACACTGAATAATAATAATAATAATAATAATAATATAAAGTTGAGATATCACTATTTAAAAATAAAGTAAGGGCCTGCCAAAAAATTTAAGATATATAATAAAAAAATAAAAATAGTCTAGTATATACAGAAGCATCAGAACAACAGTGCAAACTGACAGTGCAAAAGATCAAGTGATGTGGCATGACTTATTTAAAGTGACTGGTGTTATAAAGTGTCCAGCTTAGTACAGGTATTATAAAGTGTTCATGAAGTGTTCATGAGTCCAACGGCAGAGGGGGAGAAACTGTTCTTATGGCGAGAGGTTCTGGTCCATATGGACCGTAGCCTTCTGCCAGAGGGAAGTGGCTCGAATAGTCTATGTCCAGGGTGAGAGGGGTCAGCTGCTATCCGGCCTGCTCGCCCCCGAGTCCTGGAGACGTACAGGTCCTGGAGAGATGGAAGGCTACAGCCGATCACCTTCTCAGCAGAGTGCACAATGCGCTGTAGTCTCTGTCTGTCCCTGGCAGTGGCCCCAGCGTACCACACAGTGATGGAGGAGGTGAGGATGGACTCAATGATGCATCATCATCTGGGCTGGCAGCTTGGCTTTCCTCAGCTGCCGCAGGAACTACATCCTCTGCTGAGCTTTCTTGATGAGGGAGCTGATGGTCGGCTCCCACTTGAGGTCGTGGGTGATGCAGGTGCCCAGGAAGCGGAAAGAGTCCACAGTGGTGATGGAGGAGTCTGTCAGGGTGAGGAGAAGCAGGGGGGCTGTGACTTTCCTGAAGTCCACGATCATCTACACTGTCTTCTGGGCGTTGAGCTCCAGGTTGTTGCTGCTGCACCAGGACACCAGCTGGTTATTACTTTGCCTATACTGTTCCTCAGTCTGGCATTAACCTCCTACGCAACATAATTTCCTGCTACAATCACAATATTTATTCGTTAAATATTTTGTCCTATTCATTTAAATTATTGAATGAGTAGGTTAAATGTTCTTATTAGGATTTCTCTTATCGCTGGCTTTCAGATGACATTATAACATTCTACAGACCAATATTATTTAATACAGTACTAGAACAGATTTAACATGTGTGAATTTACCTTTTTGTTGTTTCATGGCTGGAAGTATGACATTCTAGAATCTGAAATCCACCAATAGGAGGCTGCATGGTCGTTACCATGGTGATATAGTATGTCAGAGCTTCGGAACAGTCCGGAACTTGTACCATTTCTCAGCAAACAGCGAACCAAACGCATCTTTTCACAACCTCTCCACGTCTCTACACAGACTTAGATCTAAACAAGTCTAAACTTCAGCTCAGAACATCTGCCCACCTCTGAGAGCAACTGGTGAGCACTTTATCCAACAGAGATTTGTGTAGCACATGTAGTAGTCCACTTTCATCCTGTGAGATGCGCCTGAAATACAATCTACCAAGTGTTACAGGCTTCGCCAAAGAAATATTACTTTTAATATTGAGAAATATGACTTGAGTGTATGGTAGTCTACTGTCTTTGTTAGTGTATGCATTTTACTGCCTCTACTACAAATGCATGTAAAGCAAACATTACATAAGTAACTGTCCAGTGTTTAAAGCTACTAATATGAAGTGTTGTGTTACAGGTATTTTTGGACAATATGAACAACCAGAGACCTGAAGACCTTGTCCAGTCGTCTTTCACCACTGAACAGTGCAGCATCCCCACAGCAGTGGTTGCACAGAGGGTGACACGGGACTACAGGTCAAAGACTTCTGGGTCCACCCGCAAAAGGCGTCTGAGCGACTCTGAACCTCAGAATGGTTCACCCACTCAGATGCCTCTAACAGAGCAGGAACAACCAAATTCTCAGGCTGGGCACTACCGGCCTACTTCATTGTCTCCTCCTGCCCCCAAGAGAAAGCCTGAACCTGGTCCTTCGCACGCTGTAGAGTACAGCACCCCCTCACCAGTGGTTGACCAGAAGGAGACCCACGACTATAGTGCAAAGTCTACTGTGTCACACCACAAAAGGCGTCTGAGCGGCTCTGAACCTCAGTACGGTTCACACACTCAGATGCCTCTAACAGAGCAGGAACAACCAAGTACCTCCAACCAACAGGGGTCTGAACAAAGGCAGAATCTACTGCAACAAGTGGATATGCCCAATGGACACTACAGCCAAGCACCAGGTTCTCAGCCTGGGCACTGCCTGCCCACCTTCAACCAGCAGGCAAAGGGGCATTATTGGATGATGATGCCCCAACAGCCAATGATGAGCCAGCACCACTGGGGGCACTGTTCACACTGTAATAGTCAGGCAGTGTACTATGAGGATGACTGGCACTACCCCTGTGGTCGTGTTAAAGAGGTATGGAAACATGGGCATTATATCAAAGATAATTTTATGTAGATGGGTTTTGGAAACTTTTCTGATGAGATGCTTTTGTCTTTTAGTTGACGTCTCACCATGTGATCAGTGAGGACATGCTGCGTGCATACGGGGTTGAGTAAGTACTGCCACTACAAATCTGGCATTGTTAAATTGTTGAAATCAAAATGATCAAATTGATTCATTTTTATTGATTTTTCCTCTATAGAAATGGGGAAGTATTGCTAGAGGTGATACCACCTCCTCCGATACCCCTTTTCACCAGTGCTCCCAGGCCTAATACTAACTATGCCACGGATTCAACATCAAGGTAGACAAACTTTCACAAACTGTTAAAAATCTTTCTTCTGACTCAATCTGGCTGTGTGGTTTCTAATTATTGATTTCCTCCAGGCAAGTTCCAAAAGTGCCATGCTGTACACACTGCGGTGGTCAGGCAGTGTACCATGAGAGTGACTGGCACTACCCCTGTGGTCGTGTAAAAGAGGTATGGAAACATGGGACTGTATTTGATGGATTCCTGGTTGGTTTGTTTACTTTTCTCATGAGACATTTTGTTTTGTCTAGTTGACGTGTCACCATTTAATCTTTGAGGACATGCTACGACCCTGTGGCATTGAGTAAGTACTGCTACTGCAAACATGTTCAGCATTTTTTAATCAAAGGTGAGTTGTTCCACTAATTGGTTGATTTATTTTTTTTCCTCTTTAGAAATGGAGAAATAATTTATGACGTTGTTCCTCCTCCACCTCGCCCTATTACCGACGCGATGGATGTAAACGAGCAAGTTCCAAAGGCGTCCCAATCCCCCAGAAAGCCAAAGCGGATCATCAACCCAGACACCGTTGAAATACCCACTGGTTTCACCAGGTTCAGGGACCAGAACTGGTTTAAATTTCGAAAAGAGCTGGGAACCAAAGATCCAAAAGTTATTGCTGAGGCGCTACAAGAACATGTAAGATTTCACCTTCACACGTCCAAGTTACTGCCGACCATCTTCTGAAGATTCTGGAGGAATATGCCGAATAGTAATGTATTTTATTTCTCTACAGTGGTGGTCTATGAGCGGAGCTGATAGATACAAATATGAGAAACAGGCCCGAACAGCAAGGTCTGTTGCTCGTCAGATAAACCCTGAACTGTGTCCCTCGTCTCCAACGATGAGCCAAGAGGTACGTGCAGTAGATGCAGTTATACTAATACTATATACTGAATATAGTAAACAGAACAAGAATATGTTCTGATATGACACATTCTTCTGTTTATCCATTCCAGACGTATCTTCTCAGCCTGTCAAAGCGTAAAAGGCGCAAAATGGGTAAGACAATTCTCTATGAAATAATTCATGTTAACTTTAAATTTACAGTACTCATCATTGTCTGTTTTTATTTTTAAAGAGAAAGAATTGGGGATTGAGAAGAAAAAGACGCGTCAGAAGAAGACGCAGGAGAAAAAGAATGAGAAGATGCAGAAGAAGTAAAAGGTCTCATCGTTGGAGGACACTGATGATTTTACTCAAGTGGTGTAAATCAACACATTTTGGCCGCTATCCAGAGGCCATTTTCAATAAATTGTATGCAAGCACGAATTTAGGTTATAATTTAGTATCTTTGCTATTTAAACTTGTGTTATTTACTACGTATTACAAACGCTGAGATGAACTTGTTTCCAGAGTAAAATAATAATTGTAATTGTTTTAAAATATTTCCACTGCACCCAACTCCTTCAGTTACAGACTGCAAATGTTTATATAATTGGGACAAGAGGCTCCTGTAAACAATCTTTTCCGCAAATACAAGCAAGCTTTCTGTGACATATTTTGCATTTCTGTTAACAGTAAAAGGTATTTCCACTGACGACCTTGTATGTACGGTACACTAAATTAGTTTAAGTCCACCTTCCCCAGTGTATATGTACAGGGAAGCTCCTTTGTAAGACTTGCATGCACCCATATCTTTGTAGTTTTAACAGTATTTGTAGTTTTAACAGTATTGATGCAGCTCCAAAATCTGTTGGTGGCATCATGTACCAGACAGCTTCTTACTTAAAGGTAAAAAACCCACATTGATGATGTACAATTTTAGAGAAGTCTGATTGTGGGCTCACATCTGGACAGTGACACAACAAATCTGTGTTTTTAAGCAATTCAATGAATATGGCGGAATTCACCTACAAAAACATGAAGAGATTTCAACCACGATGTTAATTGCAGAAGTAAGATTAGCCTAAATATGTGTTTTAATAACAACAAAAGCATGTACCTTTGAAAATCACTTATATTTTATTAGAAGCTTTTGTAGTTATTTAGATTTCATGAAGGGACCAAGTGAATCCTTAAATATAATGAATAAATATAATAAAAGTCAGTTAGTTCCCCTTCTAAAGATGAAATATAACCACCATCTTATTTATTCATATTAATTAACATTATTTTTGTCGACGTACATTGTTTTGCAACAGAAAATGAAGAAAGCACATGCAAAAACACTTTGTGGACAGTCGAAGGTATGTCCACTAGGTGGTATTAAACCTCATCTCTTACTTTGCCAAGCCTCCGTGCACTGAAGTTCTTCCTTCTCCTTTTACTTGTAATTGTTTTTATGTACTACATTTTGTGATAATGTCAATTACATGTTGTTCATATTTACAATAACTTTGGTTTTGTATATGTCATGCTATTAGATCTATGCTAGTTGTTATACTGATGAATAGCCCCATTAACTATTGTGCATTATGTCCATTATACATGGTTTAATTTTGCAAACATGTCATTGACAAAGGTAACAGTGGTGTGGAGCCAGCAGCATTCATGAGCACAAGAGCACATAAGTATTCCCATAGTTCAGTGTGTCCATGTGCAGACTGTATCCTCTGCTCCACACGAGCACGAGTTAAAAAAGGTGCCTTAATGATATTATTGCAGTGTAATCCAAGTTGCCTTGATGTTGATGATGAAAAAACATTAAAATTCATGTGTTTTACAGTGCGTTCCTGCCATATTATTTCTATAGGTAGCACTGGTTGGAAAAAGAGTCATGGCTTTGAAAGTTTGAATGGATCTTTGTGTTTTGTCCGCTATAGGCCTATAGTACAACTTCTATAAAATGACTTCTTAAGATGTGTAACCTAACATAGGCTTTAATTATTAAAACATTTTTGCACTGAAATATAATAATATAATAAACAACAATAATAATCCATATTCAGTGTTTTGCATTAATAGAGGAGATTCTCCCCCCACAGTACGCCATCTGACTCTTTCTATATGTGAGAGACAGGAATTTACAGTTATTTGACAAGAGGCATGATTCAGTAATTTACAGTTAAGACATGATTGATTGTTATTGTTGTAAACATGATTGCTATTTTATTTGAGGTTCAAAGACACCCCCTATTGTATTTTTTGGTGTCATTTTTGTGTTATTTTAAAGAAGTACTGTTATTTACGAGATGCATTTGAACGCCCCACAGTGTTTAGCCTGTTGTGCCTTGAACGTGACTTGAGTTCTACAGTCTACACCGCAGCAGAGGCACGTTTTGCAGAGGGAAGCTGTTGTAAACCTGTTCTTAACATTTTGTCAGCTTGAAAATAAACATCCCTCGTGAAAAGGACACTCAATCTCGTCTTCTGTGCCTAAATAGCTGCAACATCATGGCGAGCCAGCCAGGAGATGGGTTTTAAACGAACTTTGGGCGTGAGTAAGAGACTTTCAGTTAGCAACTGTTAGCGGCTAACGTTAGCTTCCTCGCGCCGCACCGAAAAAAGAAACCTTTCTCCTTCAACAACGAACCTGGAATAAACGTCAAGAAATCAACTTGTGAGTACCCAAAATGGATATAGAAGCTTTGAGAGACGAAGTGACCGCTTCACTGTGCAAAAAAAGCAAGGATCAGCTAATAGAAATCTGTAATCTGTTGAAATGCAGTGAGGCAGAGTCAGAAGGGGCATTTGAGGACATGAGCCGCCGAGAACTAATGAAAGTAATTGAACATAAACTGGACGAAGTTGAGAGAGGCTATAAACCAGAAGATGCCGTTCAGTATGTACAGGAACTTTTATCAGTCATGACAGAAACAGGGGCAAAAGGCGACGCTGGCGACTGGCGCGATTTTTCCCGCGCGTCCGTTGAGAAAGACAAGTGTGATGAGCTGCGGGGGGAAATCAGAGCGCTGGAGGAAAAGCTGAAAATGGCGGACGCCGCGCCCGTCCAGGCTCAAAGTCCCACACAAGCAAGGGTTCCTGAGGTGACCATACGAAGAGAGTTCCGTATCAGTGGACAAATAGGTGAAGGTGGGCAGCGTGACAGGCTTTCCTATACCAACCTGCTCCACCAAATAGAAAATGGACTCCGCAAGGGCCACGGTGAGCCAGAGGTGATTGAAGCAGTGATAAGAGCCATCAGCCCTGGGCTCAAACTGCGTGACATGCTTGAAATAAAGACTGATTTGACACTTGCACAGTTAAAAACAATATTGAAAGGACATTACAGAGAAGATGACACATCTGACTTGTACCAAAAACTGATCAATATCTCTCAAGATGCAAAAGAGTCACCTCAAGATTTCCTCTTCAGAGCCATTGAGCTTAAGGACAGGCTGCTGTATATTTCCAGAGGAAAAGAAGAGGAGCACTATGGAGCAGACTTGGTCAAGAGAAAGTTTTTGAGGTCAGTGGGTACAGGCCTATTGAATGACAACATTAAGTTTCAAATAAAGTCACTTCTTGACGACCCGGATGTGACTGATGAGACTTTGATTGAGAGACTGAATGAAGCAGCCAATCTTGAAGCAGAGAGGTTAAACAAGTTAAAGAGGAACAGCGCTAAAACACCAAAGATTAATGAACTGTTGACACCAGAGGGACCACACAGCAGCCCAAAGACCACCTCTGCTCCAGCTAAGGAGGATCCAAAGCAAGCTCGAGCTTCACCTGAGATACACGCCTTGGTCACAGAACTTAAAGCTGAGGTCGCAGAGATGAGGCAGATGGTGTTAGCTTCCCTAAACAATAACAAGCCCCAGCCTACCAAGAGGCCAACAGACAACGTGGGACCCCGTCGGAGGAGAGGCTGCAAGACCTGCCAGGGCAACGGCGAGGGGGACAACTGCACCCACTGCTTCAAATGTGGCCAGTCGGGTCACATCTCCAGAGGATGCCGAGCTCCACGTCTGCAGCAGGGAAACGACGAAGGGCCACTGCTCCGGGACCAGCAGTGACCCAGCCACCTCATCAGGAGTCCCGGCGCTGCCACTACTGTCGTCTGGAGGAGCAGCCCGACACACCACTTCAGATCTGCGCAAGCTGCTCATCTGCATGCTACTGTTCCAAAGCATGTCAGGCGAGCCACTGGCCAGAACACAAACACCCATGTCAAGCAGTGAGGTTGGCCGAACAATATTTGAGTAACAAGGAAGAAAAGAGATGGTCTTCACAGATAGGGAATGTTGATACTTTGCTAAACAAACAAGAGAGAAAACTGATTAAACTGATTGGTAAACGTAAAATGGTCAGGTGTACTTTTGACAATGTAGCAGTTACAGCATTATGGGACACCGGTGCACAGGCTACAGTCATAAATGAAAAGTGGAGAGCTGAGCACTTACCTCACACTACCATTAGAGGCATAGATGAACTCTTAGGACCAGAACCATTAAATGGGCTTGCTGCCAATCAGACAGAAATACCTTTCAGTGGGTGGGTCCCAGTGGAGTTTAAACTTGTAGGTGCAGATGTTGCCAGCTCTAGCCTTCTTGTACCTGTATTGGTCTCCAGTGACTCTAATGTGGCTCAAGACCCTATCATAGGCTTTAATGTGATAGAGGAAGTTATTAATGAGCAAGTGAAACAGGGTATCACAAATAATGACTGTGTTGCTAGCATTGTGAGTAATGCTTTTGACATTGACACTGTTTCTGCCAAAACCTTTATCCAGCTTATGCAAACCCACCAAACAGCTGAAGTAGAGACTCGAGTGAAGACAGGACGAGGTAAAGTTGAACTGGGTCCAGGTGAAGTGGTCACCATTCGCTGCCGCACTCGCATACAGGCAGAGGAAGACACTGCTATGCTGTTTTGTCCCAATGTGAATCCAGCTTTTCCTGAAGGACTGCATATTCAAGAGGTACTGTTTAAGGTGAAAAGGGGTAACTCTGCCTTTGTCCCAGTGACTGTGACGAATATCACAGGCCATAGTATCACTTTAGGTCCTCGTGTTGTGTTGGGCCACACTGAGGGGGTGAAAGCAATATATCCGGCAGCCTTACAACCTATAGAAATACAAAATACTGATAAAGCGACAACTGATGCAGACGTTAAAGTCTCATCGTCTCCTAAACATGACTTACCCGAGGCTTGGGACCCTCCTGTTGCTTTAGACCATTTAACCAGTGAACAGCAGTCTGTCGTAAGAGAAATGCTCAGGGAGGAATGTAGTGCTTTTGCTAAAAACGAAAATGATGTAGGCTGTATTCCCACCCTCCGTATGCATATTAATCTGAAAGACCAGACACCAGTTCAAAAGACTTACATTAGTGTGCCCAAACCACTGCACCAGGAAGTCAAGGCATACCTGCAGGATTTAATTAACAGAGGTTGGGTCACAAAATCAAAGTCGCCTTATTCTTCCCCCATAGTGTGTGTGCGGAAAAAGTCAGGCGAGCTCAGACTTTGTGTGGACTATCGTGAACTGAATCGTAAATCAGTGCCTGACAGACATCCTATTCCTAGGATACAAGACATGCTTGATAGCCTCACTGGTAGCTCCTGGTTTACAGTATTAGATCAGGGGAAGGCTTATCATCAGGGGTTTTTAGATGAAGAGAGCCGGCCACTCACTGCATTCATTACACCCTGGGGTTTATACCAGTGGGTTAGGATCCCTTTTGGACTTAGTTCTGCCCCTGCAGAGTTTCAGAGGAGCATGGAAGAGTGTCTATGGGGGTTACGTGATGACATTTGTCTACCTTATCTTGATGACAATTTGGTTCATAGCAAGTCATTTCAGGACCATGTTGAACATGTGCGAGCAGTGCTACAGAGATATCAACAACATGGGGTTAAACTTACTACTAAAAAGTGTGAACTGTTCAAACCTAAAGTCAGATTTTTAGGCAGGATTGTGTCAAAAGATGGTCACAGTATGGATCCAGCAGAGGTCGCCCCTGTGCTGTCCCTGAAAGAGAAAAAACCTAGCACAGTGGGCGAGGTCAGGCAAATACTGGGGTTCCTCTCTTACTATAGGTCTTACATACAAGACTTTTCACGTTTTGCCAAACCCTTGTATGAACTGCTGGCAACTCCACCTACACAAAGTCAGCAGGAGTTTAAACCTAAGAAAAAGAAAGGTACCAACAAAAAGACTCAAGGACAGTTGCCTTCTTCTGCTCCTGTTTCATGGACTGACACTCATCATCAAGTTTTGTGTTACCTGGTTGATAGACTGTCTAATCCTCCTATTTTAGGGTATCCAGATCTGAACCAACCCTTTGTGTTACACACTGATGCTTCTCAGGCAGGATTAGGAGCTGTACTCTATCAGCGTAGCAATGGTAAACTAAGGGTTATAGCATATGGTTCCAGAACTTTAACGCCACCAGAGAAAAACTATCACATGCATGCAGGCAAATTAGAATTCTTAGCGCTAAAGTGGTCTATCTGTGAGCGGTTCAGAGATTATTTGTTTCATGCACCTTCTTTTGTGGTTTATACAGACAATAACCCGCTTACTTATGTGTTAACAACAGCAAAGTTGAACGCGTCTGGTCAGCATTGGGTAGCTGAACTTGCAGATTTCAATTTTACCATAAAATACAGACCAGGCAAAACAAACTCAGATGCAGATGGGTTATCTAGAATGCCTATTGACTTTGAGGACTATATGAACTACTGCACACAGACAGTCAGTCAGGATGCTGTAACAGCCACACAACAGGGCATCCTTGTGCAACAAGTAGAGCAAACTCCTATGTTCAGTGCTGTTTCTTTTGATGCTCTCCAGCAGCAGACCGGAGCAGAGAGACTGTTGGACACTATTCAGCCAATATCCAGAGAGGAGATCTGTGCAGCTCAGCAGCAAGACCCTGTAATAGGTAAAATGTACAGTTATGTAAAGCAAAACAGGAAACCGGCTGCACATGAACTAAAAAATGAGACTTCTGAGTTCAGGGCATTGGTCAGAGAGTGGAGTAAGCTTCACATCAGGGAGGATGGGACTTTGTTCAGGAAAACTCAGCACAAAAAACAACTACCGTATTTTCCGGACTATTGAGCGCACCTGAATATAAGCCGCATCAACTAAATTTTCAAAGAATTTTATTTTTGTACATATATAGGCCGCACCTGTCTATAAGCCGCAGGTGTCCACGTCTTCAAGAAGTTTTCAAGTTCCGAGCATCTGCTTGTATTGCCTCTAAAGCTTTTGTCGTCTTTTTGCATTGAGTCAGTTCGTCACGCGCGAGAGTCGCTCTGGCGCTCTACTGCGCATGTCTCGAGCAGAAAGAGCCGCTGTCCTGTCTGGGATCATGTCAGTGTCTTGTATCATGTCAGTGTCTTGTAGGATTTCAACAGGATTTCAGGCTCTACTTGGGGTCAGGGTTAGTTGTATCGATCATGTATGAGTGGATGTCCCGCTACTGAAGTTTGAGACGTTTCGTCTCGTCATTTACGCCTCACCTGCATTTAACACATACGGGTCATTAAGACGTATCCCACTCACTAATGTTCATTTAGCAGCAGAACTTATTTTATCACGCAGCGATAAACTGTTTTAGTGCTGACAACAGCGCTAGCGAGTGTTCTAACTAACCCTAACCCATGTTCACCGCACAGACTGCGGCGCTTTCTGCACTCAAGCTGCGCGCGCATCCGCTGTGTTCATAGACGAATAATCCGTCCATATATGAGCCGCATCGGTGTATAAGCCGCAGGGTTCAAAGTGTGAGAAAAAAGTAGCGGCTTATAGTCCGGAAAATACGGTAGTTCTCCCTGCAGTGTATCACCCTCTTGTCTTCCGTGAACTGCACAAACAGATGGGTCACCTGGGCTCAGAAAGGACACTGCATCTTATTAGAGACCGATTCTTTTGGCCAAAGATGCAAAGAGACGTTGAGCATTTTGTTTTGAACGTTTGTGAGTGTTTAAAAAAAAGAAAGCCAAATAGACAAGCTCGTGCCCCCATGCAGAGCATTGAAAGTACTCACCCATTCCAACTTGTGTCAATAGACTTTCTGCACCTTGAGCAATGTAAAGGTGGCTGTGAGTATATTCTTGTGGTCATGGACCATTATACTCGCTTTGCTCAGGCATATGCAACTACCAACAAAGCTGCTAAGACTGTGGCAGACAGACTGTTCAATGACTTTTGTCTAAGATTTGGTTTCCCTGAGAAACTTCACCACGACTTGGGGAGAGAGTTTGAAAACAGACTGTTACACCATTTAAAAGAACTCTCAGGTGTAAAAGGGTCACATACAAGCCCCTATCACCCACAAGGAAATGGGCAGACAGAAAGGTTTAACAGGACTCTCCTTTCTATGCTGAGAACACTAACTGAGGAGCAGAAAACGGACTGGAAAAGCCACCTCCCTAAAGTCATACACGCCTACAACTGTACTGTTAACGAGGCCACTGGTTACTCCTCTTTTTACCTGCTCTTCGGTAGGCTGCCAAGGCTGCCAGTGGATCTTCTATTTGGCATTGAGCAAGAGGACAGTTCCGGTCCATACCAAGACTATGTGGATAAGTGGAGACAAAGGATGAGTGAGGCATACAGCATCGCCTCCAAAAATGCTGCAAAATCAGCTGATCGAGGTAAAACACAATATGACAAAAGAGTTCATGGTCCAGCACTGCAAGTTGGGAGCCGTGTACTAGTGAGAAATGTGACAGAGAAGGGTGGACCAGGAAAACTCCGCTCATATTGGGAAGACAACATTTATGTCATCACACGTCAAAAAGGTGAAGATAGTCCCGTGTTTGAGTTGGAGCCGGAAAATGGCAAAGGCAGGACAAGAGTGCTACATAGGAATTTGTTATTGCCCTGTGATTTCTTGCCACTCACACCTGATGAAAAGACATTACCGAAAATACAAACTAAGAAAAGACATTTTGAAAAGAAGACCAAAACGCGGGTGACACAGGTGCCACAGACAGACAGTGAAGAGTCAGATGAGGACTTGTCTGATGTTGTGTTCTCTTGGGCTGCCCCTGAGCTTCACAGTACACCTGCACTGAATCCCACTGCTGCTGAGTTCATCCCACAGACAGCCAATGATGTTCTAGAACATCAAGAGCCTCAACAAATGACTGAAGATGCACAAGATCTCATTCCACCAGAAACTGCTGAGGAGGGAGTGGACACTGAGGGTGTAGAGGATGTGGACACTGGTTCAGATTCTGATGGGGCTGAGGAAATAGAGCAGATCAGTTCATATCCAAAAAGACAGAGAAAGAGACCACAGACTTTAACCTACCATGCCCTGGGTCAACCAAGTTTCACAGAGAGAACAGTAGCTACTCAAGGTTTGAATGTTAATGGTTACTGGCGACCTTGGTAAAAACAAAAAAAACACACCAGGTTTCAGAAATGCACTTGTTCCCTATAAGATGCCGAATGTACCTGTTTGTTTTGGTTTGTAACACATAAACAGATGGCCGAGTATGTGTTGGTGATGTTGAAAAATGTTTTCTTTTTTGTAAATGGACTGGTAAAGAATGCATTACTGAGCATCCTAGGTCACATTGGTATGACTGTATGGATAAACATTTATTGGACTAATAACTAAGGCTTAAATGGTCGAGGGTATACACCACTGCAGTGCACGGTAGTGGTAGGTACTTATGCAAAGTTTATTGTATTTTTTAATACAAGGTCCATTCCATACTGTGTGATCTATTTGTGAATTGCAAGGTACATCTTTAATTACTAAACGGCCTATTTTTTTTATGTCGAGACGACATCTTATTAGTAGGGGAGAGTGTGAGAGACAGGAATTTACAGTTATTTGACAAGAGGCATGATTCAGTAATTTACAGTTAAGACATGATTGATTGTTATTGTTGTAAACATGATTGCTATTTTATTTGAGGTTCAAAGACACCCCCTATTGTATTTTTTGGTGTCATTTTTGTGTTATTTTAAAGAAGTACTGTTATTTATGAGATGAGATGAACGCCCCACAGTGTTTAGCCTGTTGTGCCTTGAACGTGACTTGAGTTCTACAGTCTACACCGCAGCAGAGGCACGTTTTGCAGAGGGAAGCTGTTGTAAACCTGTTCTTAACATTTTGCTTGAAAATAAACATCCCTCGTGAAAAGGACACTCAATCTCGTCTTCTGTGCCTAAATAGCTGCAACATATATGTTATTAGAATCAGAATCAGGATCAGAAACTTTTATTGCCATTGTCAGTGAACACAATTCACAAACTAGGAACTTGCTTTGGTGATGAGGTGCAACATAGAACACTGAATAATAATAATAATAATAATAATAATAATAATAATAATAATAATAATTTCAATATAAAGTCGAGATATCACTATTTAAAAATAAAGTAAGGGCCTGCCAAAAAATTTAAGATATATAATAAAAAAATAAAAATAGTCTAGTATATACAGAAGCATCAGAACAACAGTGCAAACTGACAGTGCAAAAGATCAAGTGATGTGGCATGACTTATTTAAAGTGACTGGTGTTATAAAGTGTCCAGCTTAGTACAGGTATTATAAAGTGTCCTTAGTACAGCTGTTATAAAGTGTTCATAAAGTGTTCATGAGTCCAACGGCAGAGGGGAAGAAACTGTTCTTATGGCGAGAGGTTCTGGTCCGTATGGACCGTAGCCTTCTGCCAGAGGGAAGTGGCTCGAATAGTCTATGTCTAGGGTGAGAGGGGTCAGCTGCTATCCGGCCTGCTCGCCCCCGAGTCCTGGAGACGTACAGGTCCTGGAGAGATGGAAGGCTACAGCCGATCACCTTCTCAGCAGAGCGCACAATGCGCTGTAGTCTCTGTCTGTCCCTGGCAGTGGCCCCAGCGTACCACACAGTGATGGAGGAGGTGAGGATGGACTCAATGATGGCCGTGTAAAACTGCACCATCATCTGGGCTGGCAGCTTGGCTTTCCTCAGCTGCCGCAGGAACTACATCCTCTGCTGAGCTTTCTTGATGAGGGAGCTGATGGTCGGCTCCCACTTGAGGTCGTGGGTGATGCAGGTGCCCAGGAAGCGGAAAGAGTCCACAGTGGTGATGGAGGAGTCTGTCAGGGTGAGGAGAAGCAGGGGGGCTGTGAATTTCCTGAAGTCCACAGTCATCTACACTGTCTTCTGGGCGTTGAGCTCCAGGTTGTTGCTCCTGCACCAGGACACCAGCTGGTTATTACTTTGCCTATACTGTTCCTCAGTCTGGCATTAACCTCCTACGCAACATAATTTCCTGCTACAATCACAATATTTATTCGTTAAATATTTTGTCCTATTCATTTAAATTATTGAATGAGTAGGTTAAATGTTCTTATTAGGATTTCTCTTAACGCTGGCTTTCACATGACATTATAACATTCTACAGACCAATATTATTTAATACAGATCGGGGGCAGCAAAAATTTATATTGTTAGAACCCAGATTTTTGTTGTACAGTGAGTTCTTGAGTCTAGTCAGTACTAGACATGAACAGATTTAACATGTGTGAATTTACCTTTTTGTTGTTTCATGGCTGGAAGTATGACATTCTAGAATCTGAAATCCACCAATAGGAGGCTGCATGGTCGTTACCATGGTGATATAGTATGTCAGAGCTTCGGAACAGTCCGGAACTTGTACCATTTCTCAGCAAACAGCGAACCAAACGCATCTTTTCACAACCTGTCCACGTCTCTACACAGACTTAGATCTAAACAAGTCCAAACTTCAGCTCAGAACATCTGCCCACCTCTGAGAGCAACTGGTGAGCACTTTATCCAACAGAGATTTGTGTAGCACATGTAGTAGTCCACTTTCATCCTGTGAGATGCGCCTGAAATACAATCTACCAAGTGTTACAGGCTTCGCCAAAGAAATATTACTTTTAATATTGAGAAATATGACTTGAGTGTATGGTAGTCTACTGTCTTTGTTAGTGTATGCATTTTACTGCCTCTACTACAAATGCATGTAAAGCAAACATTACATAAGTAACTGTCCAGTGTTTAAAGCTACTAATATGAAGTGTTGTGTTACAGGTATTTTTGGACAATATGAACAACCAGAGACCTGAAGACCTTGTCCAGTCGTCTTTCACCACTGAACAGTGCAGCATCCCCACAGCAGTGGTTGCACAGAGGGTGACACGGGACTACAGGTCAAAGACTTCTGGGTCCACCCGCAAAAGGCGTCTGAGCGGCTCTGAACCTCAGAATGGTTCACCCACTCAGATGCCTCTAACAGAGCAGGAACAACCAAATTCTCAGGCTGGGCACTACCGGCCTACTTCATTGTCTCCTCCTGCCCCCAAGAGAAAGCCTGAACCTGGTCCTTCGCACGCTGTAGAGTACAGCACCCCCGCACCAGTGGTTGACCAGAAGGAGACCCACGACTATAGTGCAAAGTCTACTGTGTCACACCACAAAAGACGTCTGAGCGGCTCTGAACCTCAGTACGGTTCACACACTCAGATGCCTCTAACAGAGCAGGAACAACCAAGTACCTCCAACCAACAGGGGTCTGAACAAAGGCAGAATCTACTGCAACAAGTGGATATGCCCAATGGACACTACAGCCAAGCACCAGGTTCTCAGCCTGGGCACTGCCTGCCCACCTTCAACCAGCAGGCAAAGGGGCATTATTGGATGATGATGCCCCAACAGCCAATGATGAGCCAGCACCACTGGGGGCGCTGTTCACACTGTAATAGTCAGGCAGTGTACTATGAGGATGACTGGCACTACCCCTGTGGTCGTGTTAAAGAGGTATGGAAACATGGGCATTATATCAAAGATAATTTTATGTAGATGGGTTTTGGAAACTTTTCTGATGAGATGCTTTTGTCTTTTAGTTGACGTCTCACCATGTGATCAGTGAGGACATGCTGCGTGCATACGGGGTTGAGTAAGTACTGCCACTACAAATCTGGCATTGTTAAATTGTTGAAATCAAAATGATCAAATTGATTCATTTTTATTGATTTTTCCTCTATAGAAATGGGGAAGTATTGCTAGAGGTGATACCACCTCCTCCGATACCCCTTTTCACCAGTGCTCCCAGGCCTAATACTAACTATGCCACGGATTCAACATCAAGGTAGACAAACTTTCACAAACTGTTAAAAATCTTTCTTCTGACTCAATCTGGCTGTGTGGTTTCTAATTATTGATTTCCTCCAGGCAAGTTCCAAAAGTGCCATGCTGTACACACTGCGGTGGTCAGGCAGTGTACCATGAGAGTGACTGGCACTACCCCTGTGGTCGTGTAAAAGAGGTATGGAAACATGGGACTGTATTTGATGGATTCCTGGTTGGTTTGTTTACTTTTCTCATGAGACATTTTGTTTTGTCTAGTTGACGTGTCACCATTTAATCTCTGAGGACATGCTACGACCCTGTGGCATTGAGTAAGTACTGCGACTGCAAACATGTTCAGCATTTTTTAATCAAAGGTGAGTTGTTCCACTAATTGGTTGATTTATTTTTTTTCCTCTTTAGAAATGGAGAAATAATTTATGACGTTGTTCCTCCTCCACCTCGCCCTATTACCGACGCGATGGATGTAAACGAGCAAGTTCCAAAGGCGTCCCAATCCCCCAGAAAGCCAAGGCGGATCATCAACCCAGAGGCCCTTGAAATACCCACTGGTTTCACCAGGTTCAGGGACCAGAACTGGTTTAAATTTCGAAAAGAGCTGGGAACCAAAGATCCAAAAGTTATTGCTGAGGCGCTACAAGAACATGTAAGATTTCACCTTCACACATCCAAGTTACTGCTGACCATCTTCTGAAGATTCTGGAGGAATATGCCGGATAGTAATGTATTTTATTTCTCTACAGTGGTGGTCTATGAGCGGAGCTGATAGATACAAATATGAGAAACAGGCCCGAACAGCAAGGTCTGTTGCTCGTCAGATAAACCCTGAACTGTGTCCCTCGTCTCCAACGATGAGCCAAGAGGTACGTGCAGTAGATGCAGTTATACTAATACTATATACTGAATATAGTAAACAGAACAAGAATATGTGCTGATGTGACACATTCTTCTGTTTATCCATTCCAGACGTATCTTCTCAGCCTGTCAAAGCGTAAAAGGCGCAAAATGGGTAAGACAATTCTCTATGAAATAATTCATGTTAACTTTAAATTTACAGTACTCATCATTGTCTGTTTTTATTTTTAAAGAGAAAGAATTGGGGATTGAGAAGAAAAAGACGCGTCAGAAGAAGACGCAGGAGAAAAAGAATGAGAAGATGCAGAAGAAGTAAAAGGTCTCATCGTTGGAGGACACTGATGATTTTACTCAAGTGGTGTAAATCAACAGATTTTGGCCGCTATCCAGAGGCCATTTTCAATAAACTGTATGCACGCACGAATTTAGGTTATAATTTAGTATCTTTGCTATTTAAACTTGTGTTATTTACTACGTATTACAAACGCTGAGATGAACTTGTTTCCAGAGTAAAATAATAATTGTAATCATTTTAAAATATTTCCACTGCACCCAACTCCTTCAGTTACAGACTGCAAATGTTTATATAATTGGGACAAGAGGCTCCTGTAAACAATCTTTTCCGCAAATACAAGCAAGCTTTCTGTGACATATTTTGCATTTCTGTTAACAGTAAAAGGTATTTCCACTGACGACCTTGTATGTACGGTACACTAAATTAGTTTAAGTCCACCTTCCCCAGTGTATATGTACAGGGAAGCTCCTTTGTAAGACTTGCATGCACCCATATCTTTGTAGTTTTAACAGTATTTGTAGTTTTAACAGTATTGATGCAACTCCAAAATCTGTTGGTGGCATCATGTACCAGACAGCTTCTTACTTAAAGGTAAAAAACCCACATTGATGATGTACAATTTTAGAGAAGTCTGATTGTGGGCTCACATCTGGACAGTGACACAACAAATCTGTGTTTTTAAGCAATTCAATGAATATGGCGGAATTCACCTACAAAAACATGAAGAGATTTCAACCACGATGTTAATTGCAGAAGTAAGATTAGCCTAAATATGTGTTTTAATAACAACAAAAGCATGTACCTTTGAAAATCACTTATATTTTATTAGAAGCTTTTGTAGTTATTTAGATTTCATGAAGGGACCAAGTGAATCCTTAAATATAATGAATAAATATAATAAAAGTCAGTTAGTTCCCCTTCTAAAGATGAAATATAACCACCATCTTATTTATTCATATTAATTAACATTATTTTTGTCGACGTACATTGTTTTGCAACAGAAAATGAAGAAAGCACATGCAAAAACACTTTGTGGACAGTCGAAGGTATGTCCACTAGGTGGTATTAAACCTCATCTCTTACTTTGCCAAGCCTCAGTGCATTGAAGTTCTTCCTTCTCCTTTTACTTGTAATTGTTTTCATGTACTACATTTTGTGATAATGTCAATTACATGTTGTTCATATTTACAATAACTTTGGTTTTGTATATGTCGTGCTATTAGATCTATGCTAGTTGTTATACTGATGAATAGCCCCATTAACTATTGTGCATTATGTCCATTATACATGGTTTAATTTTGCAAACATGTCATTGACAAAGGTAACAGTGGTGTGGAGCCAGCAGCATTCATGAGCACAAGAGCACATAAGTATTCCCATAGTTCAGTGTGTCCATGTGCAGACTGTATCCTCTGCTCCACACGAGCACGAGTTAAAAAAGGTGCCTTAATGATATTATTGCAGTGTAATCCAAGTTGCCTTGATGTTGATGATGAAAAAACATTAAAATTCATGTGTTTTACAGTGCGTTCCTGCCATATTATTTCTATAGGTAGCACTGGTTGGAAAAAGAGTCATGGCTTTGAAAGTTTGAATGGATCTTTGTGTTTTGTCCGCTATAGGCCTATAGTACAACTTCTATAAAATGACTTCTTAAGATGTGTAACCTAACATAGGCTTTAATTATTAAAACATTTTTGCACTGAAATATAATAATATAATAAACAACAATAATAATCCATATTCAGTGTTTTGCATTAATAGAGGAGATTACAGTCTCCCCCCACAGTACGCCATCTGACTCTTTCTATATGTTATTAGAATCAGAATCAGGATCAGAAACTTTTATTGCCATTGTCAGTGAACACAATTCACAAACTAGGAACTTGCTTTGGTGATGAGGTGCAACATAGAACACTGAATAATAATAATAATAATAATAATAATAATAATAATATAAAGTTGAGATATCACTATTTAAAAATAAAGTAAGGGCCTGCCAAAAAATTTAAGATATATAATAAAAAAATAAAAATAGTCTAGTATATACAGAAGCATCAGAACAACAGTGCAAACTGACAGTGCAAAAGATCAAGTGATGTGGCATGACTTATTTAAAGTGACTGGTGTTATAAAGTGTCCAGCTTAGTACAGGTATTATAAAGTGTTCATGAAGTGTTCATGAGTCCAACGGCAGAGGGGAAGAAACTGTTCTTATGGCGAGAGGTTCTGGTCCGTATGGACCGTAGCCTTCTGCCAGAGGGAAGTGGCTCGAATAGTCTATGTCCAGGGTGAGAGGGGTCAGCTGCTATCCGGCCTGCTCGCCCCCGAGTCCTGGAGACGTACAGGTCCTGGAGAGATGGAAGGCTACAGCCGATCACCTTCTCAGCAGAGTGCACAATGCGCTGTAGTCTCTGTCTGTCCCTGGCAGTGGCCCCAGCGTACCACACAGTGATGGAGGAGGTGAGGATGGACTCAATGATGCACCATCATCTGGGCTGGCAGCTTGGCTTTCCTCAGCTGCCGCAGGAAGTACATCCTCTGCTGAGCTTTCTTGATGAGGGAGCTGATGGTCGGCTCCCACTTGAGGTCGTGGGTGATGCAGGTGCCCAGGAAGCGGAAAGAGTCCACAGTGGTGATGGAGGAGTCTGTCAGGGTGAGGAGAAGCAGGGGGGCTGTGACTTTCCTGAAGTCCACGATCATCTACACTGTCTTCTGGGCGTTGAGCTCCAGGTTGTTGCTGCTGCACCAGGACACCAGCTGGTTATTACTTTGCCTATACTGTTCCTCAGTCTGGCATTAACCTCCTACGCAACATAATTTCCTGCTACAATCACAATATTTATTCGTTAAATATTTTGTCCTATTCATTTAAATTATTGAATGAGTAGGTTAAATGTTCTTATTAGGATTTCTCTTATCGCTGGCTTTCAGATGACATTATAACATTCTACAGACCAATATTATTTAATACAGTACTAGAACAGATTTAACATGTGTGAATGTACCTTTTTGTTGTTTCATGGCTGGAAGTATGACATTCTAGAATCTGAAATCCACCAATAGGAGGCTGCATGGTCGTTACCATGGTGATATAGTATGTCAGAGCTTCGGAACAGTCCGGAACTTGTACCATTTCTCAGCAAACAGCGAACCAAACGCATCTTTTCACAACCTCTCCACGTCTCTACACAGACTTAGATCTAAACAAGTCCAAACTTCAGCTCAGAACATCTGCCCACCTCTGAGAGCAACTGGTGAGCACTTTATCCAACAGAGATTTGTGTAGCACATGTAGTAGTCCACTTTCATCCTGTGAGATGCGCCTGAAATACAATCTACCAAGTGTTACAGGCTTCGCCAAAGAAATATTACTTTTAATATTGAGAAATATGACTTGAGTGTATGGTAGTCTACTGTCTTTGTTAGTGTATGCATTTTACTGCCTCTACTACAAATGCATGTAAAGCAAACATTACATAAGTAACTGTCCAGTGTTTAAAGCTACTAATATGAAGTGTTGTGTTACAGGTATTTTTGGACAATATGAACAACCAGAGACCTGAAGACCTTGTCCAGTCGTCTTTCACCACTGAACAGTGCAGCATCCCCACAGCAGTGGTTGCACAGAGGGTGACACGGGACTACAGGTCAAAGACTTCTGGGTCCACCCGCAAAAGGCGTCTGAGCGGCTCTGAACCTCAGAATGGTTCACCCACTCAGATGCCTCTAACAGAGCAGGAACAACCAAATTCTCAGGCTGGGCACTACCGGCCTACTTCATTGTCTCCTCCTGCCCCCAAGAGAAAGCCTGAACCTGGTCCTTCGCACGCTGTAGAGTACAGCACCCCCTCACCAGTGGTTGACCAGAAGGAGACCCACGACTATAGTGCAAAGTCTACTGTGTCACACCACAAAAGACGTCTGAGCGGCTCTGAACCTCAGTACGGTTCACACACTCAGATGCCTCTAACAGAGCAGGAACAACCAAGTACCTCCAACCAACAGGGGTCTGAACAAAGGCAGAATCTACTGCAACAAGTGGATATGCCCAATGGACACTACAGCCAAGCACCAGGTTCTCAGCCTGGGCACTGCCTGCCCACCTTCAACCAGCAGGCAAAGGGGCATTATTGGATGATGATGCCCCAACAGCCAATGATGAGCCAGCACCACTGGGGGCGCTGTTCACACTGTAATAGTCAGGCAGTGTACTATGAGGATGACTGGCACTACCCCTGTGGTCGTGTTAAAGAGGTATGGAAACATGGGCATTATATCAAAGATAATTTTGTGTAGATGGGTTTTGGAAACTTTTCTGATGAGATGCTTTTGTCTTTTAGTTGACGTCTCACCATGTGATCAGTGAGGACATGCTGCGTGCATACGGGGTTGAGTAAGTACTGCCACTACAAATCTGGCATTGTTAAATTGTTGAAATCAAAATGATCAAATTGATTCATTTTTATTGATTTTTCCTCTATAGAAATGGGGAAGTATTGCTAGAGGTGATACCACCTCCTCCGATACCCCTTTTCACCAGTGCTCCCAGGCCTAATACTAACTATGCCACGGATTCAACATCAAGGTAGACAAACTTTCACAAACTGTTAAAAATCTTTCTTCTGACTCAATCTGGCTGTGTGGTTTCTAATTATTGATTTCCTCCAGGCAAGTTCCAAAAGTGCCATGCTGTACACACTGCGGTGGTCAGGCAGTGTACCATGAGAGTGACTGGCACTACCCCTGTGGTCGTGTAAAAGAGGTATGGAAACATGGGACTGTATTTGATGGATTCCTGGTTGGTTTGTTTACTTTTCTCATGAGACATTTTGTTTTGTCTAGTTGACGTGTCACCATTTAATCTCTGAGGACATGCTACGACCCTGTGGCATTGAGTAAGTACTGCGACTGCAAACATGTTCAGCATTTTTTAATCAAAGGTGAGTTGTTCCACTAATTGGTTGATTTATTTTTTTTCCTCTTTAGAAATGGAGAAATAATTTATGACGTTGTTCCTCCTCCACCTCGCCCTATTACCGACGCGATGGATGTAAACGAGCAAGTTCCAAAGGCGTCCCAATCCCCCAGAAAGCCAAAGCGGATCATCAACCCAGACACCGTTGAAATACCCACTGGTTTCACCAGGTTCAGGGACCAGAACTGGTTTAAATTTCGAAAAGAGCTGGGAACCAAAGATCCAAAAGTTATTGCTGAGGCGCTACAAGAACATGTAAGATTTCACCTTCACACATCCAAGTTACTGCTGACCATCTTCTGAAGATTCTGGAGGAATATGCCGGATAGTAATGTATTTTATTTCTCTACAGTGGTGGTCTATGAGCGGAGCTGATAGATACAAATATGAGAAACAGGCCCGAACAGCAAGGTCTGTTGCTCGTCAGATAAACCCTGAACTGTGTCCCTCGTCTCCAACGATGAGCCAAGAGGTACGTGCAGTAGATGCAGTTATACTAATACTATATACTGAATATAGTAAACAGAACAAGAATATGTGCTGATGTGACACATTCTTCTGTTTATCCATTCCAGACGTATCTTCTCAGCCTGTCAAAGCGTAAAAGGCGCAAAATGGGTAAGACAATTCTCTATGAAATAATTCATGTTAACTTTAAATTTACAGTACTCATCATTGTCTGTTTTTATTTTTAAAGAGAAAGAATTGGGGATTGAGAAGAAAAAGACGCGTCAGAAGAAGACGCAGGAGAAAAAGAATGAGAAGATGCAGAAGAAGTAAAAGGTCTCATCGTTGGAGGACACTGATGATTTTACTCAAGTGGTGTAAATCAACAGATTTTGGCCGCTATCCAGAGGCCATTTTCAATAAACTGTATGCACGCACGAATTTAGGTTATAATTTAGTATCTTTGCTATTTAAACTTGTGTTATTTACTACGTATTACAAACGCTGAGATGAACTTGTTTCCAGAGTAAAATAATAATTGTAATCATTTTAAAATATTTCCACTGCACCCAACTCCTTCAGTTACAGACTGCAAATGTTTATATAATTGGGACAAGAGGCTCCTGTAAACAATCTTTTCCGCAAATACAAGCAAGCTTTCTGTGACATATTTTGCATTTCTGTTAACAGTAAAAGGTATTTCCACTGACGACCTTGTATGTACGGTACACTAAATTAGTTTAAGTCCACCTTCCCCAGTGTATATGTACAGGGAAGCTCCTTTGTAAGACTTGCATGCACCCATATCTTTGTAGTTTTAACAGTATTTGTAGTTTTAACAGTATTGATGCAACTCCAAAATCTGTTGGTGGCATCATGTACCAGACAGCTTCTTACTTAAAGGTAAAAAACCCACATTGATGATGTACAATTTTAGAGAAGTCTGATTGTGGGCTCACATCTGGACAGTGACACAACAAATCTGTGTTTTTAAGCAATTCAATGAATATGGCGGAATTCACCTACAAAAGCATGAAGAGATTTCAATCATGATAAGAAGTAAGATTAGCCTAAATATGTGTTTTAATATCAACAAAATCATGTACCTTTGAAAATCACTTATATTTTATTAAGAATGAAAGACACCAAAATGCAGTAATTGTATTTTGAAAAGGAATTTAACATCTAATGAATTTGTCAGTGTTAAATGAAGCCAAGATACAAATATAAAATTCAGAGAAAGAACCTGCCACTTACATTTCACATTTACGCTGCACAAATGTAATAATAAGATATTATCCAAATGAAAGGTATGTGCAGTGAAACAATCTCTCCAGAATCTATTGTGAACAGTGAAATTTGATAATAGATGCAAAACTGCTTTTGTGTATTACTTAGCCTAAGGTGCCCATTATCCTCTTGGTTTTCTTGGTTCGCCAACTATTTAAAAAAGTCATTAGTCAGAAATTTGCTTTGAATCTAGATCCATGTAAGTAATATATATTCTTTTTGACTTTCTTGTCTCCATGGAAATGTTATTGCTTTGTTTAGAATGTTCCACAGTATAGATTTAAAGTATTTACATCGAGGGAGACATGCAGGTTACAGCACTGCACTACATTACAGTTCAGATCTATTCACAGAAGGAATAAGTATTATTAGTAGTATTTTTGAGTAATAGAAACACGCATAATGAATAAATACCTGATTTATATGTTTAAAGTCATTCCATGGAACATTCCAGGCAAAGCAAAAACTTCTCCATGGAGACAAGTAGGTAGCGGACCCTCTACCAGAAAAGTTGCACAATGCACCTTAAGTTTATTTACACCGACAATTTCTTTCCAGGGTAAGGTGGTGGGGTTGTCCCAGTGCTTGGAATGTTGTTGGGTTGATAGAAAATAATAATAGTTTTTGGTGTCATGTCTCCCATATTGTTTTGTTTTTTGTTTTTTGCAGGGTGGATAGTTTGATTCTGGGCCTTTTATTTTTTTTAATTAAGAAAAGAGAAGATAGTTTACTTTGGGTACTTTGGGTTATTTTTATTGGTTGATATTCAGCCAATTAGACAAAGTCTGAATTTATTCCCTTTAGTGAAGTCTTATATTTTATTTTGTAGAGGGGTAAAATTTAAATTGATTATCTTAAATGTAAATGTAATATCTCAACATAGAATACATCTATAACAGCACACACTACATCATCACAACTTATGAAGAGCTGTTTTTGCATTACAGTTTTATGATACCAATACTTCACTTGTAAAAAGCCTTGTGAACGTGCAGTGTCCATGTAATAAAGTTTGAGTCATACTAGTGATACTATCAGTTTTACTCTCAAGGTGTGTTACTTCCAACTGATAATAAAGGTGCTTAACCTCTCAACGCTGAAGTCATGCACATTAATCTGTTACTGTCAAATGTACAGATTAATTAATTAATTACTTAATCACTGCATTGATATAGCACCTTTCAAGACACCCAAAGCGCTTTACAGTTCATTGTTCATTCACTCCACATTTGATGGTGGTAAGTTACTGTTGTAGCCACAGCTGCCCTGGGGCAGACTGACGGAAGCGAGGTTGCCAATCTGTGCCATCGGCCCCTCCGACCACCACCATCACTCATGCACACACCACTTTCATACTAGGCAATGTGGGTGAAGTGCCTTGCCTAAGGACACAACTACAGTTTTTTGCCACTGGCGCCCCACTGCAGCACCTGATTTTCCCAGTGTCTCCCTTCCAAGTACTGACCAGGCCCGGCCCTGCTGAGCTTCTGAGATCTGACGAGATCAGGCTTTGACAAGCTGCTATGGCCGTCTTTATGCTAAAAATATTGTCTTAACCTATAAAGCTATCTTCTTGCAACCTGCTTAGCTAACTAAAGAGGAACATTGTTTTTTTAACCACAAACCACAGACGTGATATGGTGTTTGGAAACACATAAACTAGTGGTTGAATGTTTAAAGGTTCTTTATGACGCAAAATTGTGCAGGCTTTAAGCCATGTTATAATGTTGTTATTTCCTCACAAACATCCGGAGTTGTGTTTTGTTTCATTCACACATGTTTGAGTAATTCTGAATTACTAGGCTGCATGCATCTCCAAAACTTTAAAATGTACATTTGTTGTATTTGTAGCGTGCTGAGTTCACAAACAACAAAACAAATCACAAAATTCTCTCTATAAAAAAAAAAAAAAAAATTCTTTATTTTATTTATTATAAACAAAGTCAAAACTATTTATATTCACTATTACTACTATTACTACTACTACTACTATTAAAGTATTTCTGGCAGGTTGTTGACACTTTTTATTGCATCATAAAAACAAGTTAGAACCAAGATGAGACTGGGAGATGGATAGTGTACAGTATCATAATAGTAAATACATGCTTACATGGCATTTATAGGAGTACTTCTAATATGCAAATCAGTTCCTTTTACTAACATAGTGCAATTGCTACTTCGTAAAAACACCTCCTATGTAATGACAAATCTGAAAAGTTCCCTTGCTCTGAGGGCTCTGGCACGCACCCAGCTGCTTTCAACACTTAAAAAAATTGTAAACATTGTGGTTTGGTGCAGTGCTGTGGTATACAAATTACCAGCAGAATGTGTAGAGGAGAAAGAGGAGCTTTTACTGGTCTTAGTAAAGCATAACAGTGTAAAAGCAGATTATTAATGAGTCCATATTACGCTGTTTTCTGATCTATGTTATAACGTTGTTTCCTCATCCAAAAGCTGTTGGTGGCATCATGTACCAGATAACTCCTTGCTCAAATGTAAAAACCCACATTAGACGTAGAATTTTAGGAAGTCTGACTGTGGGCTCACATCTGGAAGTGACACAACAAATCTGTGTTTTAAGCAATTCAGTGACTACAGAGGAAATCACCTACAAAAACATCGAGAGATTTCAACCTGGAAGTTAACTTCTTTGAAAAGGAATTTACGGTATTATATTATATTACGGTAATCAGTTTTGACTTTGGGCCAAAATTCAACAAAAAGAGACACATTTAAAGGTGCACTGTGTAACTTTTCTGGAGATGGTCTGCAACCTATTTGTCTCCATGGAGATGTTAATGCTTTGGTTTAAATTGTCAAAAGTATGGCATTAATCTAATCTGTCTTCCATTTATTCAGCTACAAGTGTTATTTATTGCTCAAAAATATGTGACTGTGAGTGGGGTCGCCTCTCCACAGATCTAACCTGTAATTTGGCTTGCAAATCTTCATGGAGATTCTTAAGTTTATGGCTGTACTGTGGAGCATTCTTGGCACATCTCCATGGAAACAAGCAGGTGACAGACCCTCTACCAGACAAATTACACAGTGCACCTTAAAGTAAAGAAGTATACATTAAGTTTTTCCTATATGCGTGCTATTATTTTTGTATTTTTTTCATAATTAACATGTTTAATATTAAATACTCATTAATTATTATATGTGCAAACTCAAGATTCAGTTCAAACAACTAATATACAGATTATTTTCTTTTAGGAAGTTCTACTCGTCAAGGCTGTTCTCTTTCTCCTTGCACTGGCCATTGAACCTTTTGCCATTTTGCTTCGTACAAACACACTAGTATTACATTATACTGGAAAAGGTGCACTGTGTCACTTTTTGGTGGGGAATCCGTCACCTGCTTGTTTCTATGGAGATGTCATTGCTCTGCCTGCCACATTATGACATTAAACAGCTCATCCTTATATAGTTTTTTCAATTATAAGGCAAACAGGCATTCTGACTCCTCTCCACAGATCTGACCTGTAACTTGGTCTGGTTTGGTCTCCATGAAGATAGAAAGGTTTAATGCCATACTGTGAAACATTCCAAACAAAGCAATAACATCTGCGATACGGAGAAAAGCATTTGACGGACCCTCCACCAGAAAAGTTACACAATGCACCTTTAAGCTAGATCCAAGTCAGTGTTACAGTAGTGAGTTGGGCAGATGGGAGTCTTGGTAAATAGGCTAAACTGTATGTAAATGAGAAATGCAGTTCATAGAACAGTCTCATACAATACATGTGTAGTCAGTGTTTATACTTGGTAAATCATTTATACTTTGTCTTGACAGCTTTTCTTTTTTATATGAACTATGTCTGACTTCTATTTTACCTGAGTAATGTTTAATGATTAAATCTTATCTTCTGTTGTCATACTTTCTGTTCAATACACTGACTGTTCAATAATATACTCTGGTCTTTGTTGTAAACAGGAAATTGTTAAAATTTGTATTACTTTGACATTTTGTAAAATACACTGTATTACCTACTTTTATCACCAAAACCATCTCAGCTGAAAAAAAGTCATCCTCTTCATTCCCAGTGTAATGGCTGATTAATACTGAGCAAGTTTAAAAGGTTCAAAATCTGATACACTTTTTAAGCAGATCAGTTTGATGTTTTGCTGAACTGTACAAGAGCACTGAAGTCAGTATGAATGAGGAATATGTTTGTATGTAACACATTTGAGATAGACCAGTGTTTAAACCTGAGTTTTAGCTCCTAATCTTACCATGTTTTGTACTAGTGTAAAATATTACAGTAACACACAGTAAGTTACTGTATAAATGGATTACAGTAGTGATATTGTTATTATTATGTTCAATGTACAGTATCATTTAAGGTACAGAAGACTGACTTTACAGTTACTGTGGATCTACAGTGTCACTACAGTATCACTACACTTCATTGTTACTGGCAGTAATATCTACAGCAAACTGTTAAAAGTTTGCTACGTAGTACGCAGTATCTACGGGTTAGTTTGGTTGTTTTATTATGCACTTAATCCATTTATGACATACTCACACCCCTTTCGATATTCAAGCATGTATTTCTGTATTTAGGCTAAAAAAAAATACTTTATGAAGGGTCACTATTTTTTGATCAATTTGATACCATTATGGGGTATCAAATTGATAAAAAAAAAAATAGGGACACCTGGGACTTGTCTTTATTCCTGTGACATTTTGTAAACACTATTTAATCCATTTATATTCATTACAAAAACTGTGTCATGCAGCTCTATTCCGTCTTTTGTACTGTGTGTAAACATAGGCTTGTAGCACTTGTGGATGTGACGTGTACTGCTGATTCGTCATAATGAGCTGCCCTCTCCCAGTTGGTGTAATCCTGGAGTTCCCGACTTGAGTCAGCTCCAAACAGCTGACAAACATGAACCAAAATACACCCACCTTCAAAACGCACCTAAACATTCACACCTGCATTACAGCACAGTTACAAAGTTAAGACTCATGCCAGTACTGCAGGCTATGGTTTTAAAAAGACATGTATTATGCAAAATTGGACAGATTTGTTTATAACACTGTTCCCTCAGCACTAGCTTACTCAGAGTTGTATTCTGATCGATTCATTCATTTTTAAGTAATCCTTTATTGCCCTACATTCAAGGCTTGAATGTTCAGAAAATTCCAGTTTCACCTACCCCTTATCCCCACCCACTGCTCTGTATTTACTTACTGGTCCTGGTCATACATAGCGTGTAAAAATGTATTCTAACCATAAAAACATGTCAATTAAAATCTGCTTAGTACAGAGAAATGCCTAAGTTTAAAGGTGCACTGTGTAACTTTTTCTAGTGGTAACTTTTCTAGTTTCTGCTTGTCTCCATGGAGGTTCTATTACGTTGCCTGGAATGTATGGTATTGGACTTATTGTCCAATGGTAATACAAATACAGGAAGTGCTCCACTATGTTTTTAAACTCCATACACCTTCACTAGAATCATTTAGATCATTTCAGCCCTGGAATTTCCAGTCTCTATTAAACTAAAGGTAAAATGTTAAGCTGTTAACTTGAAAACTACCACTGCATAACATCACAAGGTGGGACAGAGCATTTGAGCCTTGGAGATGTAGACAGACTAATAATAAAGGGTTACTTAAACATGAATGAATGAAACAAAACACAAATTCAGGTATGTTTTGGATGAGGTACAACATTATAACATGGCTTAAAGCTCACAAGATTCAATTTTGTGTAATATGGATATTTTACCTTTGTTGGATCTTGGCCCAAAGTCAGAACTATTAAAATGACCATAACATAATATCAATTGTAATATTATCTCTCTATAAACAGTGGCATAAATATTCAAACCACATGGACCTCCGGCACTATTCAAATGCTTCTGTATTCCAAATCTTTTATATTACAATGATGTTATCTAGGATATTAGTCCAAAGAGATATAGATATATAAACCCTGTCATCAATATACCATATAATTATCATACTGTACGCCTACAAGGGAAAATGCAATCTATTATCAAAACATGCAACATTTGAATTTATTTGCTAAACATAAGAATTCAACCATTTCCAAATCGTCAATGTCATTATCACATTTTGGTCGTTAAGTGTGATTTTGGTACTTTTATTTGGAAAAACCTCAAGTAGGTAATGTATGTATGAAGCCACCGTGTTCTTGTTGGGACAGGACTACACGGGGATAATTAACAGGTGGTCCCCAAGTGTTTCTTTGCATACAGCCCCAGTGCAGACTCAAGTTTGTCATCTGTGTTGAAGATGCTATGGTGGTGTCTTCTCGCTCTGTTCTGGCTAAATCTGGTGAACTCTGCACCAGTCCAGTCTCCATCTCCACCAAAATCCCACCATCCTGCCCCATCGGAGGAGGAGAGGGCTCTTGCTGAGGTATGCAGGACACTAATAATTTACTTATCGGCACATGTCATGGTTTAATTTATGGCTTGTGTGGACTGCAGTGTTAACATTGCCCTGTTTTGTACTTTTGCATGTAACTTTTCTGGTTGAGGATGGAGGTTTGACTTTAATGTAATACTGTGGAATATTCTAACAAATAAATAACATCTCCATGGAGGGAGAGACAAGTGGCAGATCCCCCACCAGAAAAGTTACAAACTGCATCTTTTTACCTCAAATTCAAGGTACAGTATGTAACTTTCTGGAGGTAGTATGTCATTTATATGATTCCATGGAAACAGAGAGTTGAAAGCATACTTTGGAACATTCTGCAATAGAGTTTGAAAAGTCTTATATGCCATACTGTGGAAGATTATAGTCAAAGGAACAACATTTCCATGGAAAAACAAAATCAAAATGAAAAAACATGCCTTAATTTTAATCATAAAAAAAAAAACATGGCTTCGTTTTAATCTTTTTTTTTTTTTTTTTTGACAAGTGAAGTTACATTCTGTGGCTTTAAATGGCTTTTGATCAATAGTTAGGTGTTATTTATTATTGATTTATTACAAAATTGCTGCTAAACCTATCACCTAAGATCATAATAGCACCATACTTATGTCAAACCACAAGTTTTTATTGCATTGATAAACTGTATTAAGTCGGCCAGTCATCTGTTTTCACTTTGAACAGAAAACAGAGAATATGGTTAAATGAGAGTGTGAGATTTCAAGATAAAGTTTTAAAAAGGGATTATCCAAATTATAAAACCACATATGAAAAAAAAATACTTTAAACACTTTTTTTGGGGTGAGCTCCATCCTATAATTAATTTTAAGTTTGTAGATTTGCTTTCTTGTTGTCAGCAGTAGCAGTATAGCAGAACTTGTGATTATGTTGTAAATGACTCAACATGCTTTATGAATATAAGTATAGTATCTCTTTCAGAAAATGTGTGGAATGTGTGTACTGTAAAAACATGAACAGCTGATGTTATAGTTAAGATAAACACAGTGTATTTCATAACATATAATCTGTGTCCAGGAGTATCTGATGCACTACTATGGCTACCAACCAAAGCAGAGAGCAAAAAGGAGCGCACAGAATGAAGTCGATGCTGATTGGTCGACGGAGTTTTGTGAAAAAATCAAAGCGATGCAGAACTTTTTTGGGTTACCCCCTAGTGGAGAGCTGAGCAAAGACACCCTCGCTGTGATGAAGAAACCCCGGTGTGGTTTATCAGATGTGGAGCCGTTTGGGGAGACAATGAGGTGGACCAAAAGCAAAGTTAGCTACAGGTAAAACTAAGATGCACAAATCTTAGGCAACAGTTAAATCACTGTGGCCATGACCATAGAAATGGGTAAAACAAATGCTCAACTTCTCTGACTCTGGAATGGAGGGACTAGCTTCATGTAAAATACAGAAATAACACATATTTTCAACATCCACAGACAGTGAGCAGTTTTTATTCCTCGTTGTTATTTAGAGGTCCTATATTATGCAAATTGGCTCTTGAGAGCTTTAAGCCATGTTAGAATGTTGTTCCCTCATTAAAAACATACCTGCTATGTTTTGTTTCATTCACATCTGTTTGAGTAATGCTTTGTTATTAGCCTACATTTCCAAAGATCAAAATGCTCTGTTCCACCATGTGATGTCATTAAGCGGTCGTTTTCAAGTTACCATCTACCATTTACCTTTAGTGCAGCAGAGATTGACAAATCCTGGGCTGAAATTATCCAAATGATTCTAGTGAAGGTGTATGGAGTTTAAAAACATGGCCTCACAAGGTGGAACAAACTGTTCTCTGTTTGCAAAAACAACAAAGCCTAAATATACAGCGTTTGTTTTTAAACCAAACTTTTTTTTTTTCAGAATAGTTGGGAAAAAGCTGCCCATCCCTTCCTCACAAGTCCGTAAAATTTTTAAAGAAGCATGGAAGATCTGGTCCAGTGTGACACCCATGCATTTTCAGAAGAGAGGCAGAAGGGAGGCAGACATCGTTATCTCTTTCTACAGAGGAGGTAAATATTAATGTACAGTCAGGGACAAACACATGTTTAATATGTTTATTTATTGTAGACCACAAAGACGGCTCCCCGTTTGACGGCAAACAGGGCATCCTGGCTCATGCCTTCTTACCGGGCACTGGCATCGGAGGAGACGTGCATTTTGACGCAGATGAAGATTGGACCACAAACTCTACAGGTACAACTTTGGAACATCTGAGTGAGATCTCTATTTAAAGAAGCATTGTGTAACTTTCATGACACTTGCCTAAAATGTTCCACCTTTAAAAAAAAACCAAAAACAAACATTTTATGTGCAGGGTCACATCTCCTCTTTTCTGGCCTGTAACTTGACTTGATAGTGGTGTAAGATAGTTTGTCACATTCAGACAAAGCAGCAACATCTCCAAGGAGACATGAAGTGGCAGACCCTCCACCAAAAAATGTACATATACTGTAGTTACAACAATGGTGATGTTTTAGGCTACAATCTGTTTGCTGTGGCTGTGCATGAGTTTGGCCATGCCATTGGCCTGGCCCACTCCTCAGACCCCGGTGCAGTCATGTATCCTTCATACAACTTCAACAGTCAGCTGGAGCTCTCCTTTCGAGACGTCAAAGATGTCCAACACTTGTACGGTAAGACACAGTGTACTCTTTTAAGGCAATACACTAAAGCTGACTAAAGCTGTTGTTCTCAAATTATGTTTTTGTGTTTTCACTGTAGAGTCCTATATTCATGTACCCTTGAATGTTTTTCCAGGCATTAGTCCAAATTTTGACTCAATATTTTCCAAAAAGCCTCCTCCCAAAACCCCAGACAAATGTGACCCGGACTTGTCTTTTGACGCTGTGACAGAGCTACAACAAGAAGTGCTTTTTTTCAAAGACAGGTGTGAGCATGGTACATGTATTTTCCACATTAATCATACAGACTGACAGAGGCTCTTATCAAAAACAACACAAACTAGATCCAACTTTACACCGTCATTATTTTCCAGGTTCATGTGGCGCAAACATCCACAGTTTGATGAAACCCGCATATCTCTGATCAACAGCCTGTGGCCAGAGAGCGTACCCTCACACCTGGATGCTGTCTACATGAACATAGAGAGGAATTTCAATGTGTTTTTTAAAGGTGAGTCTAGAGTATACATTAAATTAAATAAACAAATGAATATTTTAACTTCTTTACTGAGTTAAATGGTAGTCACGTGTATAGAGAGTTTTAAGTGGTCAATTAAAGCATTTTACATGTAAACTGACATGTAATCAAGGAATCATTCACACAATCATCGACTGGAGGCGTAGTGTTTTGCCCAAGGACACAGAAGCAGTATATAATGGTTTGAGCAGGGATCAAACCTCTAACCATCAGATCAAAGGCTATACCATCTGAGTTTGCTGCCCCTTCTGAATTTGGGAGCGACTAGTGGATTATGTTTTTGTTGATTTTTTGGTTAACTTTAGCCAACCTTGTAATTGTCATTTTCAGGTGATCAGTATTGGAAGCTCACCCAGTTACAGCTTGTAGAAGGTTTTCCCAAAAACATCTCAGACTTGGGTTTTCCCTCCAGAGTGAGATCGGTGGATGCGGCCCTTCACTTCCGATTGGAGCGATACACTGTGTTTTTCACGGGATACGAGTGTTGGAGGTACTCAAACAGAGCAGAAATTAGCGTTGTACTACAATTTTTAGTTTTTTTGGCTCCTGATCTGATCCCGATAATACTTGCAATTCCCGATACTGATCCGATCTTATCCCAATTCCAATTTTATTCACTTTTATAAATAATGAAGTATTCCATTGTGAATATAATTATTACAGATATAAAAAATGCTTACTTAAAAATAGCCTAGACCTAATAATTAGTTATAATACAATAAAATAATGTCTTAAACTCTTCCACAGCACAGCAGCTTCAGAACATAGTGAGATCAGATGGTGTTTTAGCCTATATTTCTAGGCAGGTTTTTTGCCATATTATTAATGTTTGAGGCCTGTAAAAAGAGGAGAAGCCTGACCTAAACACATGGCTACAAGTTTGAGAGAAGAACTCTTAAGGATTTGTGTATATGGAACAAAACACAACTCTGGGTGTGTTTGTGATGTGGAAATATATAACTTATAACTTAGATCAGAAAATAGCATAATATTTAGCCCTTTAAGCGACAAAATATTTCTCAAATTTGTCATTGAAATTAATGGAATTCCTGTTTAACCAGAAGCACCACTACTAGAAAGCACTGTTTACGAGCATTTAAAAACAAAAGAGGGCGGGACGGAATAAGGTTAATACTAGTTCTGATAAAACTCAAGATCATTCTAAAACTATTCAGGAAAGACCCAGTTTTGTCCTGTTTATGTGATTTTTATTACTATCAGTACGTGCTCAAATTAACATCTAGTTTCAATACTAGTTTTAGTATTGATTAGTATCTGATTAAGTACTTTAGATCCTTTTAGATTCTGACAACCCTACTAAAAATATGTTTGTCTTCCATTTACAGTCAAAACACTGAGCAATGATGACTGAATGAACAAATTATTTCCTTCTCTGCCCACTTGTATTAGTGACGATTATTAGTCATTTAATTGCACACAAATAATGACTTTGCGGTTCATGTGTAGATCTTTCTATTCTCATTGTATAGGCTGTATTCACATGACAGCACACATCTTATAATCCCTCTTATCTTTGGTTTTAGCTTCCCGTTATAGACGGCATTCTTTTTCCCGTTCAAAAGATTTAACTTAATTCGAATAGTTAATCACTACGACAACAGTCCTATTTGGTTTAAATCCTTTGTCCAGGTACAATGAGCTGATGAATATAATGGAGCACCCACCATTGCTCATAGAGCAGGAGTATCCCGGGATTCCAACTCCAGTCGATGCTGCAGTTTACTCTGATGGTACAAACTAATTTCTTTAAACTAATCATTTTATATTGTCTAAGATCATCCATACATATGTAACCCTTTTACCAACGGCTCGATATAGAAAGGTCTAAACTATGTAGTTCAGTACTGCTTTAAAACTCCAATTATTACAAGGGTAAAAGAGACATTCCAATGTATAAAAACTTGTCAAGGGTTAATGTATGATTCTCACATCTGAAACTATTTAAAATGAGGTATCCGAGTAAAATATTAATTAATTAACTCAAAATATGCACAGGTTAATATTAGTTTAACCCCTGATTATTTTTACAGTGTTGTGTTGTACAGTGTATGAATGAAAACGTCACACAGAAAATAAGTTTAGTTTCTTATATTGAAAAAAAAATGGTTCAAGTAACAAAATAAAATATAATAACACTTTTTGTTTTTAGTTCCCCCAAAGTCAAAAGTTTTAAAGTCACGCTTTGTCCTCGAGTCTTTGTTTCAAAGTGCACTTTGTGTCAAAAGTAAAAGCAAGCTTGCATGTCACGTTGGCGCGCGTTGGAGCTCATATCCACGGAAAAGGCTTAGTTTGGATCCTACCGATCTACTGGAAAAACCTCCCGGTCCTCACAGCACAGAGCAGGTAGAGATGAGCACGCGGAGTCCTTTCTGCAGGCTGCCGTCCTCGACGCAGGTAAGTGCAGACATCCGGCGGCCACGCCGTCTCTCCCCGTCTGGGTCTAAGGTAAGTAGCATAGATACGGCGATAGCATCTTTAGCTAAGCCCGCCTCAGTTCCTGCAGCTAACAACCACGGAAAACCATGAGAACTCACCCCCTCGATCGTCCACAAGACCTCCACGATCCTCTGGAACAAGGGGAAGGTGTCCGGGTTGGCTTGAGCGCGATTGCAGTTCTTAATACTTTTCACGAGCAGCAACTTTTGCTCTGCGCGACACCATGCGGTTCACTGCTTCACGCATATCTCCTCGTCAGAGCGCGGTCTGACTCTAAGCTACGCACAGTCCTGACGTTACGTCGTAGCGTCATCACGTGACTGACTTCAGTATATCAAAAAACAACGAAAATACATTGGGGGTTTTTTAGATAATACATGAACAATGAATTTCTCTATTTATGAACGTTTCCTTCTTTCATCTTAAATGTATTTTTAACCTTTTTAAACAGATTATGAATTTTATCACTCACATGAATTATTATGAATGACAAAGCATTCTTAAAATGAAATTAAACATTTTCATGAATAAACAAAAATATACTGATCGTTATCAGGTTATTACACTCTCCCTCCACCAAAAAAAAGGCATGCCCTCATGACTTGGCATGTTATCACATATGATAAACTCAAATTACGAAAGGGGAGTTAATCCACTTATAAACACATGAAACATATTTCACAGTCGGAGTAACATACTTTGGAGTAACGTACTTTGGAGTAACATACTTTGGACTACCTGGTGAGTCATAAGTAAGTCTGTAAGGAACCTTTCTGAGTCTTTGAGATTTTCGTATCTCAGTACCACTATCAGTCTGTAAGTCAGTTTGTGAATCCAGTTCAGGACCTACAGTCTGAGTTTGAGTCTCCGTCTCAGGATCAATAGTCTCTTGTGAGTCAGAATGTTCAACTACGTCGGGCATAGTCTCTTCAATGTCAGATTGTTTTTCTGGAACATTTTGTAATACATCAGCTTGTTCTTCAGACGGAATGTCAAGATCTAGACTGAAAGGTTCAGACATCTCCTCTTGTAGGGTATTTTGTCCATTGAATGTTAAATCATACCACATTCCAAGTTCTTCATCTTCTGAATCATTGTATTCATCTTTATTTTCTTGTTCTGACTTTTCAGAATTCATAATAGGACTTTTGTCATGTTTGTTTTTGTTACGTTTTGACTTCCTTGTCTTTTCTTTTGGAACAGAGTCTTTGTTTTGAACTTTATCCAAACATACTCTTTGTCCAAGAGGCAAAATGTGGTTGCGATGGAGGATTTTGTTTGGTCCATCTCCATTTTCAGGTTTCAGCCGAAACACTGGTAAGTTTGACATTTGACTTTCCACAACATAAGGTATTGAAACCCAGCGGTCTGCCAGCTTATGTTTTCCTTGTAATCCAAGATTTCGAATGAGAACACGATCTCCAGGTAAAAGTTGTGTAAACTTGACTTTTTGATCATATCTTCGTTTGTTTGCTTTGTTCTGTTTAGAAGCTGCAGATTCTGCAAGTTCATAGGCAGCTTTGAGTTCCTTTCTCAAATCTGTGACGTATTTGAGGTAGGTTTTCTTGCATGTGTTATCACTTGATGTTCCGAAACACAAATCCACAGGCATTCTTGCTTCACGTCCAAACATCAGATAATACGGTGAAAAACCAGTAGCTTCGTTTGGCGTACAGTTGTAGGCGTGAACTAAATGTGTGATGTGTTGACTCCACTTCCTTTTCTTGTCTGCCTCAAGGGTTCCTAGCATGTCTAACAACGTCCTGTTAAATCTTTCGGGCTGGGGATCCCCTTGTGGATGGTAGGGGGTTGTTCTGGATTTATCAACACCAAGGGAACTTAGCAACTCATGAATGAGACGACTCTCAAAATCTCGTCCTTGATCACTGTGCATGCGTTTCGGCAATCCGTAGTGGACAAAGTATTTTTCCAATAGGACTTTGGCTACGGTTGCAGCTTTCTGATCCTTCGTAGGGAAAGCTTGTGCATAGCGAGTATAATGATCAGTTATGACCAGGACATTCTCTGTGTTGCTCGAGTCCGGCTCGATAGACAAGAAATCCATGCACACTAAATCCATTGGCCCTTCACTTTGCATATGGAAAAGTGGTGCTACTTTCTTTGGAAGTGTCTTTCTTTTTATGCACCTTGCACATTGTTTGCAGTGCTCCTCGACTTCTGATTTCATTTTGGGCCAGTAAAATCTCTCTTTTATGAGTCCATAAGTTTTGTCAATGCCCAAATGACCAGAATCATCATGGAGTGCTTTTATGACAGTATTCCGAAACTTCTCTGGCAAAACTAGTTGTGAACGTTTGTTTCGGCCAGGCGGAACAGTGATTCTGTACATAACATTTTGTTGTAACTTCAGCCTATCCCACTCTCTTAAAAGTAGTGAGCTGGTTGGATTCTTTGACTTGACTTGGTTTGAGTTTCCTTCATTTAAAGCTTTCCATATCTCAGATATGTTAGGGTCCTCTTGTTGAGCTTGTGAGATTTCAGGGGGACTTAAGACTGACATTCCCTTGAGACTGAGAGTAGACAGATTACAGTAGGCTGTGGGTAAAGCATGTACTGACAAGCCTAAGTGATCGACTGCTCTTACAGGACTTGTACTACTCCTGGTTGAAGTTGACGTTTGACACATAGCTCTGACACCGTCTGCAGAGATGTCTGTCCAGTGATTTTCAGAGTTTTGATCAGGGTGCGGGCGCCTTGACAAAGCGTCAGCGTCAATATTTTGAACTCCAGATCGGTACTTGAGGCTGAACTCATACGTTGACAAAGATGCGAGCCAACGGTGACCCGTCGCGTCTAATTTAGCAGACGTCAACACATAAGTCAAAGGGTTATTGTCTGTTCGAACTTCAAACTTTGCACCGTACAAATAATCATGCAGTTTGTCTACAACCGCCCACTTTAACGCAAGATACTCCAATTTATGAGCAGGATAATGACGTTCGGATGGAGTTAGACTGCGACTGATGAAAGCAACAGGCCTGAGTCCTTCACCTTGGTCTTGATACAGAACTCCTCCAAGTCCTTCTCGACTCGCGTCAACATGAAGCACATAAGGTAACTGTGGGTTGGCAAAAGCTAAAACAGGAGCATGTGTGAGTCTTTGTTTCAACTCCATGAAAGCTTCTTCACATTTGTCGTCCCATCGACAACCAAATGGCTCTGACGGGTTAAGATAGGTTTGGTCTTGCTTTTTCTTGGATTTTCTTGCGTGTGGTGGATATCCAGACAAAAGTTGATTCAGCGGGAAAGCAACCTTTGAATAGTCTTTCACAAAGCGTCTGTAGTATCCACAGAATCCGAGGAATGACCGTAAAGCAGTTACAGTGGTTGGTCTCGGCCATGTGGTGACTGCTTCTGTTTTCTTGGGATCTGTAGACACTCCTTCTTGAGACACAATGTGGCCCACATAGGATACGGATGGTTGACAAAACTGACATTTATCCAGCGACAGTTTGAGTCCCTCCTCTCGAAGGCGATCGAGCACTTTTAAAAGTCTTTGTTCGTGCTCTTCAAGTGTCGAACCAAACACGATGAGGTCATCTAAATAGACAAGAACCTCCAGCAAATTCATGTCTCCAACAGTTCTTTCCATGATTCGCTGAAAAGTTGCGGGAGCTCCTGACACACCTTGCGGCATTCTCTCAAACTGGTAAAAACCAAGCGGACAGATGAAAGCTGTTTTTTCTTTGTCAGTCTCGCTCATGGGCACTTGGTAATAACCACTTCTGAGATCTAAGACACTGAACCATTTGCTTCCATTTAGACAAGCCAGTGCGTCTTCAATCTTAGGCACCGTGTACTGATCAGGAAGAGTGCGCCTGTTCAACGTACGATAGTCCACACACATACGGATTTTGCCGTTCTTCTTTCGTACGACCACTATAGGCGACGCATACGGACTGCGCGACTCAGTAATTATGCCAGCTTCTTTAAGTTCCGACAAATGTTGTCTGAGTGCTTCAAGATCAGCAGGTGGCAGGCGACGAGATCTTTCTCTGAATGGTGTGTCTTCTGTAGTTTTGATGGTATGTTGTGTACTTTTACAGCAACCAACATCAAACTCATGAGTTGAGAATACATCACTTCTTTCCATCATTTTGTTCACCAATCTGTGTTTCCATTTCTTGGGCACAGGTGATGTTCCAAAGTCAAATGATTCTTGTGTGACTTTATTTGACGATTTGGGATCCGTCTCTCTTTTGATCATAGGTGTTGGCAACACATCGACTGGAAAAAGGTGTGCAATAGGCATGCCTCTGGTTAGAGTTATTTCCTGTGACGATTTGTTACTGACTAGAACAGTAATTCTTCTGGAGCTTACAACAGTGATTGACTGCAATTCAGGTCTTACTCGGAGTTGGTCTGGGAACTTTGGTTCTTCTCCGAAATCATCAGGTGAGTCTACCAAAATGGTTTGAGTGCTTGGAATACCTGGAAATTTTGGCACGCCTTTGACCCTCGCAACACCACCAGGGCGTATAATCAATGGCTTTGGTTGTGCAAACCAAACAGACCCTCTTTGATTTTGGTCAGTTTCCGATGTGGACAATGACATTTCCTCCATAGCCTTTTTGAATGCAGGATGAATGTGTCTGACTGTTGTTAAGTTTTCTTCTTTCTCTTTGTAACTTCTGAGAAGTCTGCACACTGTAGGAGTGTTTGTACCAACAAGTATGGCAGCATTATCTTTCACGACAGGATCAGGACAGACTAACACAAGTGCATCAATGGTCTCAGTTACACCTACATCAGCTTCTCTGAATTGTAGTTTGAGTGACAAATAGCCATCATACGGGTAATCAGCGGGACTAAGACCCCAGATCTGCAAAGCGCTGATAGGTGTCAATGGCAAATATTTCAAGTACTTTTCATAGAAAGATCGATAGAGTAGAGTAACTTGAGAGCCAGTGTCGAGAATAGCTTTAGTGTAAATGCCTTCAATCTGTACTGGGACAGTAGAACTTGGGCCAACTAAACCTTCAGGGATAGTGTTGTCCACTCCTTTCTCGGTTCTAATGCTCTTGGAACGTGTCTTCACCTCCGGGACGCCAGGCCGTTCCATTACTGGGCCCCATGGAAGTTTCCCGATTTCTTCGTAAGTTTGATAAGGCGCTTGTTTACTTTTTTAAGGTTTTCCTCTCCATCACATTCTCTCATATAGTGCCCGTCTTCTCCACAACGATAGCAAAAGATTCCAGATCGACTTAAATTTGTCTTTTGTTCCTGTGGGGAAGAAGGTCTTTTGAACTTCCTTTTGTTTACAAATTCAGGTTTCTGATTCTTTGTTTCTGTTGTAGCTGCTGTGGCTGCAACAGTTGCGACTTTGAGATTGCTCATTTCAGCCTTTATTTCACTCAATTCACTTTTTAGTCGCTCCATTTCAGGATCAGTTTTGGATTCAGGTGCTGGCTTAGGGACTGAAGCAACAGTTTTTGACATTACTGCACTTTTAACATCACTTCTGACTTGCATTATGTCTTCTTCCTCCCGGACTTCTTTTAAAAGCTCATTAAAGGAAGGCGGAGCTCTTAGCTTGTGTGTCATGCGAATGCGCATTGCTGTCATGTCGTTTGGAAGTGCACCTCGTACAATTTGTTCAATGCGGAGACGATTCATTTCAGCTAACTGTATACCTCCCTTTCTGAAAATGCAATGCAACATTTTATCAACCCTGAGAAGGTAAAGTGACAGTTTTTCTCCTTCGTTTTGAAATGTCTGTCTGAGCTTGACAATAAGATCTGATGAACTTTCTGTCGTTCCAAAAGCTGTTTCAAGGGCTTGCATATAGTCATTTGCAGATGCATTTAGGTTTTGTGCTCTTAAGAATCTTATTATGTCCGCAGCAGGACCTTTTAAGCTCTCAACAATTCTCTGCTTCTTTACTGCATCACTACATTGCCACTCTCCTAACATATGTGTGGTCTGCTCTGCCCAAGCATCATACTCCTCCTCACCACTTGGGGTTGGACGTACTCCAGAAAACATTCGTAGCTTCCTGTAGCTCTGAGTATCGGCTGGTGCAGCATTGCATTTGTCCACAAGAGAGCTGATGGCATTAATGAGAGCAGAATTAACATCCAAAGGCGGAGCATTTAATAGTCCTTTAACATCAGAAATACTTTTGCCCTCATGTTGGAGAAATGACAGTAACTTTGTTTGGAAATCTTCAGTTTCTTCAGACGTTGCCGGTAAAACATGAACAGGCCATGGACCATATTGACCGGGAACACCAACTTTATCAGGTAAAGTCTGAGTGGTCACGTCAGATAAGGTTTGGACTAGCACAAAGTCAGTTTTAGAGGTCATATCAAGTTGTCAACTATCTTGGTCTTTCCTAAGGCTTTAATTGAACCTAGTACTTCAAGTACGACATCATCTGTAACATCATGAACACCACTTAAAACTAATGCATGAGCAGTGTCTAATTGGTACTTTTCACACCATGCTTTAAATGTAACTGCATCCATTTTGTCTCAAACGAGCAGAAAAATCAAATACACAGTTCACTTTTTCTGAAAAAAAAAAATCAACACTTGGTCCACTGTACAATCAAAATCTGGAAAACACAAAAAAATCATCCCGGACGAGCCCCCAAAAATGTAACCCTTTTACCAACGGCTCGATATAGAAAGGTCTAAACTATGTAGTTCAGTACTGCTTTAAAACTCCAATTATTACAAGGGTAAAAGAGACATTCCAATGTATAAAAACTTGTCAAGGGTTAATGTATGATTCTCACATCTGAAACTATTTAAAATGAGGTATCCGAGTAAAATATTAATTAATTAACTCAAAATATGCACAGGTTAATATTAGTTTAACCCCTGATTATTTTTACAGTGTTGTGTTGTACAGTGTATGAATGAAAACGTCACACAGAAAATAAGTTTAGTTTCTTATATTGAAAAAAAAATGGTTCAAGTAACAAAATAAAATATAATAACACTTTTTGTTTTTAGTTCCCCCAAAGTCAAAAGTTTTAAAGTCACGCTTTGTCCTCGAGTCTTTGTTTCAAAGTGCACTTTGTGTCAAAAGTAAAAGCAAGCTTGCATGTCACGTTGGCGCGCGTTGGAGCTCATATCCACGGAAAAGGCTTAGTTTGGATCCTACCGATCTACTGGAAAAACCTCCCGGTCCTCACAGCACAGAGCAGGTAGAGATGAGCACGCGGAGTCCTTTCTGCAGGCTGCCGTCCTCGACGCAGGTAAGTGCAGACATCCGGCGGCCACGCCGTCTCTCCCCGTCTGGGTCTAAGGTAAGTAGCATAGATACGGCGATAGCATCTTTAGCTAAGCCCGCCTCAGTTCCTGCAGCTAACAACCACGGAAAACCATGAGAACTCACCCCCTCGATCGTCCACAAGACCTCCACGATCCTCTGGAACAAGGGGAAGGTGTCCGGGTTGGCTTGAGCGCGATTGCAGTTCTTAATACTTTTCACGAGCAGCAACTTTTGCTCTGCGCGACACCATGCGGTTCACTGCTTCACGCATATCTCCTCGTCAGAGCGCGGTCTGACTCTAAGCTACGCACAGTCCTGACGTTACGTCGTAGCGTCATCACGTGACTGACTTCAGTATATCAAAAAACAACGAAAATACATTGGGGGTTTTTTAGATAATACATGAACAATGAATTTCTCTATTTATGAACGTTTCCTTCTTTCATCTTAAATGTATTTTTAACCTTTTTAAACAGATTATGAATTTTATCACTCACATGAATTATTATGAATGACAAAGCATTCTTAAAATGAAATTAAACATTTTCATGAATAAACAAAAATATACTGATCGTTATCAGGTTATTACACATATGAACCACACATTGACATTTTATTTCATTTGAGAATGAGCTAACTGAACAATAATTAGGAGTAGCAATAGCATAGGGCACTATATGTGGCAAAAAATCGTTATAATTCAATTACTAATAGACAAAGAGTCCAGTGGGAGTATATTCATTTTATCGATACTGCACCTTCTACGTACAGCTTAGCTTTATAGTTTTGCTTTCAACCAAAACAAATCTGTTCTTTCTTTTTTCCATTTTTACAGAAAACCTAATGCTATTTCATTTTCCCACAGACTTTATTCACTTTTTCAAGGGGAACCTGCATTACACTTACGATCCTGACTCCAAACAAGTGGTCTCTACTGGCTCAGTCAACACAATACTGGAGTGTACGAAGACGACAGACAACGAAATCCTCCCTGATTAAATGCATGGACCAGTATGTGACACTGTACTATTTAAATTAACCACAACATCTTTATAAACTACAGTTAGATGAATAAGAGGATGTGATGTGGTTATTTCCTGTTTAGTGTCACTGCTGTTTTGTAACTGTATATATTTTGTATTAGTTTCTCACAGTCCTTTTAATGTAATGTGTATTAGTAAAGACGTAACTTTTCTGGTGGAGGTATGCTACCTATTTAGAGATGTTACTGCATTGCCTGGAATGTCCCACAAGCATTTAAATCTCTATGGAGACAAGCCAAGAGATATTCCCAAGCCAAGTTACAGGTCAAATCTGTGGAGAGTTGAGTCTGTTCAGTTTGATGTATTATAGTATATGTATATGATGTACCGTTTTGAAGGTATTTCTGAGCACTAAAACCACCTGTAATTGAATAAATACAAGATATATATGTTATTGCCTTACTGTGTAATATTCCAAGTAAAGGACTAACATCCCCATGAAATTAAAAGTTGTAGTGCACCTTAAAGTATTATTTCGTCTCTTTTTTGTCATTATGTGATTTTAAGTTTTTACATTTTCTATAGTTTTGCATTGATACAGTTACAGTACTTTGGAAGGGGGAAGTAACCTGACTAAATTATGACCCAAGAAAGAGTGTCCACTCTTAGGCAACAACAAACCCAAATTATAGCTTTCCACAACACAAAAAAAATGTAATGGCTTGGCAACATATCTGAGTGGAAAATAACCTACTTATCAGGGTGAATATACAGAACTGCTCCAATTATTTAATATACTATAAAAGATGATTGACATTTGTGAATTGTCTGAATGGAGAAGGGGTATAAAATGGATTTAGTGATTCATAGTTTTAAGTGATTAGGATCTATGACATGGCTACTCCGGGAATATCGCTTTATTTTATTAATCTTTCTGATGTGGATGTGGAATTCTGGAGTCATCTGACGTGATCAAACATGTCTGTGTTTGCAGCAGTGGCACCTTTCCAAAAACATCTATTGTGCTGGTGAATGAAAACTTGTATTCTGTCTTAACCGCAAAAAAATATGTACTTTATTATACACATAACATGCATTTAAATGGATTTTTTAGCCAAAGGAATTTACTATTACCTTTAATCACTTATCATAATCCATAAGTATGTGTAAAAACTTGAATCACTTATCATAATCCATAAGTATGTGTAAAAACTTTAATCACTTATAATACTGATAGGAACCATATTTATCTTTTAGAAGAACTAAAGATAATTAAAATGCTTCCATGCTATTTTCGTAATATTTTATTTTATTTTTTTTTACTAATCATTGTATGTGAAAGAGTTTAAAGGACTTTAAAGTAATGACTGATTACTGTAATGACATGGACATTATTATTGAATTGTACACTCATGGAGTTGTCATACTTTTTACTATATCTGTTTGGGGATTCTTTTAATTTTATGAGCAAAGCAGACACCACTTCCTCCTGCTCCCATAAAAGGAATGTTTCCTCAGTGAGTGACGGTGGAGTTGCCCAACACGCCCTGATACCTGGGCTATAAAAGAGCAGGACCCAGAGCACAAACCAAAACACAACCAAGACGCAAACATGAAGAAAATGAACCTGAGCCTACTGCTACTGAGCGTGGCCTCTGCAGTCTACTGTATGCCACTGTCCACCATCACCCAGCAGGAACAGGACTTTGCACTGGTATGTACCTCTATTGTATTTATGCGAGTCTGATACAAACTGTGTGGACGGTAAGGGAATTTCCATGCATTATCTTCATAAACATTAAACTTGCGGCCACCATCTTGAGCATGTGGTTATGTCTGTGGTTATGTCCTAATTATGTCTGATATTGGAAGCTAAGCATGTTTGGATGTGGTTAGTACTGGGATGGGAAACTTGGGAAGACTTAGCATAGACTGTAAGTATAAATAGAAAGAATAGTGAACATGGGGGCGCTTCACTCTTATTCCAATTGACTTTACATTGAAAAATTGCGGCTCCTCTCTCTGTAACTTCTGCTGTCAGGCTCGTCATTTTAGTCTTAAAATGTTCTGGTGTTTTAATTTCTCTTTTTCTTATTCTTCTATATGTTATGCACTATTTGAATATCCACCATGCTTTTCATAGGATTATCTCAAGAAGTTCTACAACCTCACGGAGGAAACGGGTCCAACATCCAGACGAGCCATCAGTCCTCTCACCAAAAAGCTGAGGGAGATGCAGAGGTTTTTCGGACTCAAGATCACCGGAAATCTCGATGAAGAAACTGTGGCCATTATGAAGAAGCCTCGCTGTGGTGTGCCCGATGAAAAAGTGGCACGATTTTCCACTTTTGGAGAAAATCTGAAATGGCAGAAAAACGCCCTTACATACAGGTAGGCATCGCTCTACACTACTCCATGTCCAAGAGGGTCATGTTATAGAATATAATATTGATGTCATGTGATCACAGCCTAGGAAATATGTTTTTATTGACCATTTTTGCTTGAATCAGAATTGAGAACTACACTCCAGACATGACCAAAGCAGAGGTTGATGATTCCATTGAAAAAGCTCTTCAAGTCTGGGCCAAAGTCACTCCCCTGAGGTTCACCCAGATCTACAGTGGAACTGCAGACATCATGATCTCCTTTGGACGCTATTGTAAGTAGTCAGAATAACAAGTAGCGGTAGAAAGAGTACTGAAAATAGTTTACACCATTATGCTGCTAAATTGGCTTGAAACATACTATAATTTTAGTATGTAAGTAAGTATTTAGTTCAGTATATAGTTTAGTCTTCATTCATTCAATCATTGAGACAGATTGGGATGACTGAAACTGTACTCAGTAACTCTCTCCTATGATTTTAAACCAAATCAGTTACTTTACCACCTCTAGATGATTTGTAGTAATAGCAGTAGTTGTAGTAATTGATTCTAACTATATTTTCCAATTACCATCAGCCCATGGAGACTACTACCCCTTTGATGGCCCTGATGGCACCCTGGCCCATGCTTTTGCCCCTTCTGATGGTATCGGAGGAGATGCACATTTTGACGAAGACGAGAACTTCACCTATCGTTCAAATTCTGGTTAGTTTACTTAGGCCTATATTATGTTAACTATATTCATGACTTTCAGCTTCTTTCTTAATAAAGAGATTTCTATGGCAAAGTACTAATTTATCTCCATCTTGTTCCAGGATATGTGCTGTTTATGGTGGCTGCCCATGAGTTTGGTCACTCTCTGGGCCTGTCCCATTCTAACGACCCAGGCGCTCTCATGTACCCCACCTACTCCTACAGAAACCCAGACACCTATGTACTGCCCCGCGATGACGTCAATGGCATCCAGTCTCTCTATGGTAAGACTATTTCTCAGTATCAGAAGGAAGGCGTGAATATGCCTTTAAACTCATAAACACTTCACAACACCTGTCATTTTAAACAACTCATTTCAACAATACACTACTTCTATTTGCACTGTTACTCTGTCCATTTTGAACAGTGACTCACATTTTATTTTCATCATAGGACCAAACCCGGACAAAGACCCTGCTCCAGGCCCAGACCCCCTGCCCCCCACCACCCCCGACTCATGTGACTCCACACTGGTGTTGGATGCTGTGGCCACCCTCAGAGGAGAAATGCTCTTCTTTAAAGACAGGTACCATTTTGTTAAAGCATTGAAAAGTGATTCTATACAATTATTATGTCCCATTGAATTGTTGTCCTATCATAGTTAAAGGTACACTATGTAGCTTTTTCTGGTGTGGAGTCATCTGCTTATCTCCATGGAGATGTAGCAGTGTAGCATTAAAAAGCATTTTGCTGCACAGATAGCTCCTTAGCTAGCCTCTTGCACGGTCTTCATGGATACGAGAAAACAAACAGCTCATTTCACACAATGCAGAGGTCAATCAATCACAGTCAGTCGCACGCCATACAATACCAGTTTATATAATAATACAAATCTGTGCTCTGTTCTGTGTTATAGCTTCTTCTGGCGTAGCTACCCTCAGAGTTACCAGCTTCAGCAGTCTCTCATCAGCAACTTCTGGCCTGACGCTCCCTCCACTGTGGACGCTGCCTATGAGAGCCAGGAAACAGACAGGCTATACCTCTTCAAAGGTTAGTCTATCAGTGTCAACCTGATATTCTATTTTATTTTTCATATTAAAATATATGAAACAAAAAATATAATAAAAGCAGTGACGCCTAAATTAACAATATTTACATAAAGACATGTACATGTACATTTAATTTAATTCTCTTTTACATCTTCTCACATGCAGCAGTGACCATCATTACCCCCTCTACACACTTTTTCAGTGTAGGGTGATCTTCATATGTTGTTTTTACCATAGAGCTTTTACTAAATATACACTCTTCTATATTTAAACAGATCGCCAGGTCTGGGCCTTCAATGCTTATGATCTTCAGCAAGGTTACCCAAAATCCATCTCCAGCTATGGTCTTCCCAAAACGGTGAAGAAAATAGATGCTGCCCTGTACGACGTGGAGACCCGCAAGACGCTGTTCTTTGTTGGCAATCAGTTTTACAGGTGAGAATTATGGTTGATTACAGTTAGGGATATGCAAATCATTGTTTTTATTACTGAGATTCAGTCATGTCTAATTGTCAATAATATGCTATGATCTTTTTAATTGAAAAAAAAAAAACTTTGAGGGAATAAATGTAGCTGTTTTTTGTGTTAAATGTCACAGATCAAAAGTTCAATAAATCAGTACTGAAAGCTATCCATATTATGTTTTTGAAAAGAATCAGAATTAAAGATTTGTTATTTTGGCCTAAATGCCCACCCTTACATACAGGAGGTGCTAATTATCTGATTTATTATTTGCAGTTATGATGAGATCAGCAAAAGAATGGACCAGGGGTATCCTAAAAATGTGGATCAGAAATTCTCCGGTCTGAGCACCAAAGTCACTGCAGCGTTCCAGTACAGAGGTGAGTACATTCAGACACAGGCAACATCAGAGGTTCAGCATAGCAACACAATTACACAACACAAATTAAATACATGCTGAAATTGATAAAGCAAACCTTTAAAATGTATTCCAGAGTAGGGTTATAATTTACAAATTCCATGGAATCATGCAGGTGACATGCCACCTCCAGAAAATTACATGTTGCTTTAATTTAACAGGAAATAATAATGACAATAAGAAATAAAATTGATGATATGGGGTAGAGAAAGGATCATAATATGTAGAGTTGTTTAAATTAAATATATTCAGATGTATTTAGTAAATTATTTATATACATTCTAGTTGCAAAAAGTGTTTCTACTTGTATTTATTAACTTTTCTGAATAGCAGTTTTGCAGTTTGTGAATGTGTATTTATTATAGTGGACTAAAATGTCTCTGGTGTTGCAGGTTTCACGTACATCTACAGTGGGCCCTACATGCTGGAGTACAGTCTGAGGAGTGGACATCTGTTCAGAATGCTCGGGAATGACTACTTCCTGCCATGCATCAACTATTAGAACCTCCAGCCATGAACCGTGAACAGTATTAATGTGTTTGCACTGATCAACAGATAAACACTGATAAACAGTTGTTTACCTGAAGCACCTTTATTTAACAACATGTATGTGATATATTTAAGTCATTTCTTGTGTTTTCTATTGTAATTTATCTATCAATTTAAAAATGTTTTTTGAAGACAGTTTGGAACTTGTCACATAAGTTATCTTTGCCATAACTGAAAATAAAATAATTTTTCACTGGTAAGCAGTTTTGTTTTGTCAGTCACGCATTTAAAATGGTAATTACTGTATGTATGGATATAGAAATTATACTGTCCTATTTAGACTTAGTTTAGCCGTAATTTGTACCTGAAATAGCCTTGTTATAGACCTGGTTTAAATCTGGTGGTACTTGATAAAGTGACATTTGTGTAAAGTGTTTGCTCAAACAAAAAAAATGGTTAAAATATATACAAATATTAGATCATTTACCTGGAGAAAAAGTGGGCGGAGAGTAGTCTGAATTGGGTTCTGGAGCTCGAGTCCACCTCATCCATCGCACTCACGCGCCAGCCACGGGAGATTACAACGCTGTGAGTCCCACATCAGCTGGGGGCGCTCAAGTGCGCCATCCAGCGTCTCCTGTTGGGAATTGCTCACTGGTCCATGTTTCTGGTTCTCCCGTTCACCTGCATCAGGTGACCCCCTGCGAGGGAGACGATTGGCTCTTGTCTCAGACCTTCCCCGAGGTGATTGGTGGAGTGACAGGCACTCAGCACGTGACCTCTACAATGAGCTTCCGCCCGCGCTGAGAGGAGGGAGAGGAAGAGCATAAATAGGACCGCTTTGGACAAGGAAACTTCAGTCATGGTGTGTTAAAAGTTTAACACGTTCATTAAAATACATATTTTAATCGTCATCTCCCATTACATGTAACATTTGACGCACAAAAATGTATTTACTTGGTCTCCTCCGATGAAGAAAAAGACGAGAAAAAAAACAAAACCAGGGCACACGGGCAATGCATGCCGGGGAACATCCTGCACTCAGCTCCCGAATGATAGATTACACCAAACACCAAAAATATAACGTGATGATCACCAGTCTTCACAGCGCTTTATTCTTTATCTGGCGTGCTTTATGAGAACCACTGACACAAATGTCTGTCCACGGCACCGTAACCGAGGACGTGTTGCACTTTTTCATCATATATTTGCCCCGCCTCCTCCACGTTCACGCGGGCAAACAGAAGACTTGCGGTCTGGGCTACGCGCGGAGGACCTGGATCCTCATTACGCCCAGGGGAAAGTCCCCGGACACAATGCCGAGAGTGCCCCGGATAAACCCGGTGTCGACCGGAGCTGCGCCGCTGTCAGCAGAGACGCTCCGGTGAGCTGAGCTGGGCGGATCTCCGGTCGACTTTGTCAGTAGTTAAAGTCATGCAAGTAAGCGCCACTGTCGCGGAACACAACGGGGCTCATTCTCTGGATGCCTGCTTTTTTAAACAATGTAATAGTAATAATAATAATAATAATAATAGTAAGTATTTTGTAATAAGTAATACTTTATTACAAAATACAGCTACAGTAACGGGGATTCAAACTACTAGACTATTGTTTGTCTACTTAGACAATTTACAGGAAACTTTATCTGAGTTGGTTAAACATAAAAAGTCAATTTTAAGCACTTCTTACCAAAAAGTCTGCTTGTATTGAACTTGTTTTTTTTGTTATGCAGTTTGTACAAAACATTTGGTAGATTGTGACTAGTTTCAGAAAACGTGGAATTCTTTTGAAAAATAAATAAATAAATAAATAAAATTACATAGCCTAGGCTATGAAAAACAGAACACTTCTTTTACGTCCATCCTGTAATTTCTGAACATTCTGATGACTAACAGTTTAAAGGGTGATTAAATGCTATTGCGGGGGAGCAAAATGTGTTCATCTGATGATGCAATTCACGTTTGTGGCTCAATTGACCTAATAATTCCTGACCACAAGATCTAATTTTACACGTTATTATTTATAGAATCACAATATTGATTATGAAAAAAATAGTTTTATGTCACTGAGCGCAAAGAACTGAACAATTTTTTCTTATAATTTGAGACTTGCTGAAATATTGATATAAAGTCTCACCGTTGTGCTAACAGCAGTCTTTAACTACAAACTTTAAACATCAATTCAGTCACTTCTGATGACCAAAAATCAGGACAGGTCCTTATTTATCAATTTAAAGGGTCCATATTATGCACATTTTAATCTATGTTATAATATTGTATCATTCAAAACATGCCTGGAGTTGTGTTTATTTCATTCACAAATGGTTAATACATAAATCCTACATATTTGAGCTAAGTTCTTCTCTCAAACTGAAAACACTCTGTTCCACCTTGCAATGTCATCAAGTGGTAATGCAGGAAGTGCTCCATTGTGTTTTTAAACTCTATACACCGTCACTAGAATCATTAGAAAATATGCAGCCCTGGAATTAGTAAACTTTGAAACTACAGCTATTGTTTGAACCTCATTGGAACTTCTTCACTTCTTGGTGCACCAGAAGATATTATAGACTTTCTGTGGCAATTGCAACTGAACAAATATTAAAGCATTTTTAAAAAGACAACAACTTAATGCTATTCTAGTGTATTGCAGAGTAAATCAATACAGTTGAGGTATTTTGAACTTTGGAGATGTAAACAGACTAACAAAAAGGATTACTCAAACATATATGAATGAAACAAAACACAACTCCAGGTATGTTTTTGTTGAGATAACAGCATTATAACATGGTTAAAAGCTCACAATTTAGCATAATAAATCAAAATCTGTGAAATTATTTGTACTCTCTAAAAAGTACATTTTAAAGGGGTACATTTGTTTACGTTTTATTTCAAAAGTAAAGGGGTACTTCAATACTTTTACTTACGCTAATTTTTTTATGTGATTTTTACTTTTACTAGATTATTTTTATGTTACACAACTGAGTACTTTTTCCAGCACTGTTTATATGTGATCATATTTTTCCTCACTGATACACATGTACATCAACCCATCTGCTGGAGGGCACATTTTTAAGTGACATCTATCTCCTGACTGGAAAAGCTTTGTTTTTGAAGACTGCTACAGGTACAGATACGTTAGGCAACATATACAAAGCCTATGGAACTAATAATACATGTGACTGTGACCACATTTTGTGCAATATCTGGTGAATAATGCAGGGGCACTATCAGCGTCATCCTGAGAATGTTACAACACAACTGAATTTGGCCAAGAGTTGTCTGTGCCCACCGAGGAACTAATGGATGTTTTATTTGTTTTAAATTTAAAATAAAGAGGGTGAAATTAGGTGTAGGAGCTAGTTTAGGCTAATTAGTATTCAAATATAGATACGTCAAAAGCATCCCGGGCCAGATTAAGTTTAAGTCATTTGTTGTAATTATGTTAAGAAATTTCTATTTATTCAATTTTTGTGGCAGCTATAGGCTTTCTCTTTTTCCTTTATAATAATAATAATTATAAAAGTTAGTTAATCAAGTTTCATTCTCACTATCCACCTAAGATTTAATACAATGAATTGGTTGTAGTGAGCAGCATCAATTTCTCAACTTTGATATAGTAACAGTGTCAGCAATTAAAGTTATAATTGTTTCTGAAATAATATTTAGAACAATGTAATTCTGCAGTCTACATTAATTCAAACAAACAAACAAACTTGCTGGTACACTAATTCTATACTATACTATACTTTATACTAAAGCTTATTTTCTTGAATAGGATTGTTGATTTTAACAACATGTTTGGATAATAAAGCCCCCACTCAAACATATTTATTTGATCAAATTGTGTATTTTTAGGAATATTATTCTATGATTATATACAAGTCAATATATAATTAAAAGCTAAACGCTAAAATTTTCCATTTATGGAACTTGAGCAATTCAGAAGGGGCATGTCATGAAAATTCCCTGACACACCCCCTGTCCTAGCGTCCCCAGGTTAGCCTATATAATGGCTCCTTCAGTCCCACTACAACACATTCCTCTGAAACACAATGAAGACTTCTATCATCGCGTTTATTCTAGTGACACTTGGAGTCGCTGTCAGCTCGGCTCCTGCCCCAGAGATCACACTCCAAGATGAACATTTTGCAGAGGTACGTTGCATTGTTGATTTCCAAATGAATAATTACAGTGCATGACTGTTAGGCTGCTTGATTATGGCAAAAATTACAATCACTATTATTTTGTCAAGATTATTTCCATCAAATGAACCTGTACACTATAGAGTTCTTATAATGAATAGTGTTTTTTATAGCAAAAGGAGAAATTTAATTTGTCAACTGGACAGAGTTTATTTGGTTGAATACGTTTCGCAGCTCATCCAAGCTGCTTCTTCAGTTCTGGTCAGATGCTGGTGGACACTGCCTTATATCTGCCTGAAGGGAGGAGCTTAATTACAATGAAAATTACTCTGAGACAACATATATTTATTTACAGTTTCAGTTAGTTAGGTGTGTCTATTCAATATGGAGTGGGAGTGGGGGAGTAGTTAGCATATCCATTCAGGGCCATGATGGTGTTTTCACACCTCTGGACACGTCCTGGCTAGTCCCATTGTTTTCTTTGTTTGTTTTGATTTAGGTTTGAGGATAGAGTTATAGATGGGAGACAAATGATGTCTGAGACCCCCATTTCTGTTCAAGGAAGGATTCTCTTTCTTGAGAATAGCCTCTTTAACTCCTCCTCTCAAACCAGTTCTTTTCTCTGGCCAAGATCTGGACCTCGCTGTCCTCAAAGGAGTGGCCTGTGGCTTTTAGGTGGAGATGTACGGCAGATTGCGGCCCACCCTGGTTTTCCCGTCTGTGTTGATACATCCTTTTGTGAAGTGGCTGTTTTGTTTCTCCAATGTAGCGCTCACTGCAGTCTTCACTACACTTGTTGGGGTGCGCATTCAAATGGAAGAAAGGTCCAAACTCAAGCCGTCAAAAATCCAAAAAGTTTATTCCCTGACAGTATAAATCTAATACAGATACATCCGGGTCGCCTCAAAACATCCCTGCCTGCACACGATTACGTGGGGCTTACACCAGACATGTGAAAAGACACCCACCCTATCTTAGACCCACAGTTTTATACATTCTGTTCATGAATATGCAAAGTTGAGCGCTCTGTATCAGGTAACCCGTACTTTTTCACTCCATGCCTGTCTCCTGGTCATCTATTGTTCGTGACCTCCGCATTCCTGAACACAAAACAAACACCAAAACCACGCCCCCAGTCGACACATCCTTGGGTGAGGGGCGCACATTCTTGGGGTGAGGGGCGCACATCAGAGAATGCAATATGTCACTGTGAAGTCAAGCATTGTACCATGTGTAATACTGCAAATGTAAACTTCATTAAACATCACGTTTATTTCTATAATAAAACATCAAATATACTTCACACTGAATCTTCAGACAACATGACATCCCAGTCTATTTCAAACCCACAAACACTTTAAGACAAAAACTGGTCCATCCTAAGGACAAAACACTGAGCCACAAACAAAGCAATGTGGTCTACTCCATTCAGTGTAGTGAAGACTGCAGTGAGCGCTACATTGGAGAAACAAAACAGCCACTTCACAAAAGGATGTATCAACACAGACGGGAAAACCAGGGTGGGCCGCAATCTGCCGTACATCTCCACCTAAAAGCCACAGGCCACTCCTTTGAGGACAGCGAGGTCCAGATCTTGGCCAGAGAAAAGAACTGGTTTGAGAGGAGGAGTTAAAGAAGCTATTTTTGTCAAGAAAGAGAATCCTTCCTTGAACAGAAATGGAGGTCTCAGACATCATTTGTCTCCCATTTATAACTCTATCCTCAAACCTAAATCAAAACAAACAAAGAAAACAATAGGACTAGCCAGGACATGGTGTGGAAACACCCATCATGGCCCTGAATGGATATGCTAACTACACCCCACTCCCACTCCCTCCATATTGAATAGACTCACCTGACTAACAGAAACTGTAAACAAATATGTGTTGTCTCAGAGTAATTTCATTGTAATTAGCTCCTCCCTTCAGGCAGATATAAAGCAGTGTCCACCAGCATCTGACCAGAACTGAGGAAGCAGCTTGGATGAGCTGCGAAACGTATTCGACCAAATAAACTCTGTCCAGTTGACAAATTTAATTTCTCCTTTTGCTATGGATTCTACCTGGACGAATGAGGGATTCTACACACAATAGTGTTTTTTATTTCAAAAGTGTGCCTCCAGCCAGACTCAGACATTTCTTTTTTCCTCATAAGCAGCCATATTTGATTGGATGGACCATGTGTCGAGTGAGTGAGGTTGCCTCTCCACAGATCTGACCTGTAACATGGTCTGATTTTGTCTTCATGAAGATAGAAATGTTTAATACCACACTATGAAACATTTCAGACAAAGCAATGACATTTCCATGGACAAAATAATTTGACGAACTCTCCACCAGTAAAGTTACACAATGCACTTTTAAAGTATTGAAGTGTGTTTATTCTCTGCAAAAGTTTAATGCAGAAAATTCAAAGCAGAGCAATAACATTTCCAGGGAGACTACAACAGATCCTCTCCCAAGAAAGTTGCATAATGCACCTTTAACTTTTATATTTCAGAACTACTTGAAAAGGTTCTTCAACTTGACAGAGGAGCCGGGTGTAGCTCGCCGTGGTTTTAATCCTATCACTAAAAAACTGAGTGAGATGCAGCGTTTCTTTGGGCTCCACATCACCGGGACCCTGGACAACGAGACCGTGGCCCTGATGAAGAAGCCTCGCTGTGGGGTGCCAGATGGGAACATCGCCCGATATTCCACGTTCGGAGGAGATCTGAAATGGAAGAAGAACAGCCTCACCTACAGGTATGAGTCTGATGAGGATGTGGTAAAAACGTGTAAACGTGTAAAAATGTTAGTAGTTTTGTGTAATTTTTGATCAGCACTGTTGGACACTTTCTTATTTCTTGTGAAGTAGTCATCTGCAACTCCATCTGCGAACCAACTGTACTAGTACAAATAAAGTAATCTGAACCTGGAGGTAACCAGTACACCTCTTAACATTTCACAGTAGCAAGAAGTGGATTTTAATGTAGTTTTGTCTAATGTTTGTGTCTATCATTTAAAATACCAGATTTTGTGCTCTATTTACAGTAAAGATGCAATGTGTAACTTTTCTGGTGGAGGGTCCATCAAATGCTTGTCTGGTGCTTGTCGCTTGTTGGTACTTTGGCCCCAAGATTAACATGTGGACTATAAAACAATCAAACAAGTGTGATACATGTGAAAGAAAATAAAGCACAATATTTTATTTTCCATTGCACACCTTTAATCTTTTGTCTTTCAAAGTACATTCAATTCAAACTATAAATGAGATGTTATGTCCTGACAGTTGCTTTTTAAGTAATAGTTTTCCCACTTTTTTTTTCCTATTTTTTTTTTTCTTACTCGTAATTTACTGTGTTGCAAGTCTTGAATGTAGGACAGTTCAAACAAGCGTGAATCAAATTTGAGTAATATGTTCATATGTAAATAAAACCTCTATTTTCCGTCTGTGTTTGTGTTACAGGATTGAGAACTACACTCCTGACATGTCCAGATCGGAGGTGGACACTTCCATTGAAAAAGCTCTACAAGTCTGGGCCAAAGTCACTCCCCTGAGGTTCACCCGGATCTACAGCGGAACTGCAGACATCATGATCTCCTTTGGACGCTACTGTAAGCACTAGAGCTGTTTGCCTGTAGTCATTCAGAGTCATTGGTTGATGGTGTCATAGGTAACCAAAAATTGTATTATTCAACTATTATTTTATTGCGATAATATGTATTTATATGGATCACAGCAGGAAACAAATACGTGAAGTAAGTTAGTTTGAGATTTGGGAATGAATTGTAAGTTCAAATTGTATAACTTTTACGTCAAATACTTTTCACTATGGAGATGTTAATGCTTTGTCTGGAATGTTTCGCAATATGGCATTAAACCTTTCTATCTTCACGGAGACCAAACCAGACCAAGTTACAGGTCAGATCTGTGGAGAGGCGACCCCGCTCACAGTCAGAATGCCTATTTTTCTAGGTTTTTGAGCAGTAAAACCAATTATAATTGTTAAAGTAAGTAAAGTAGAGCTGTTTAATGTCATACTGTGGAACATTCCAGGCAGAGCAATGACATATCTATAGGAACAGGTGATGGACCCCAACCAAAAAGTTACGCAGTGCACCTTTAATGTATACATCTTTGTAATTTTGTGATCATATGACTGCAGTTTAGGTCTAATAGCTACTTCATAGTTTTGAGAGCTTTTGCCAGCAAGTGTCACCCCTTATTCAGTCTTTTAATCAATATACACAAAGCAGGTCTTTATTCAATGAAAAAAAATATTTCTTTGGTTGACTACAGTTTCAGTAAGCACCATCAAGCATCATTTGTGCATCTATACCAACAAACACCATATAAGCTAAGTTTGGGCTTGCCTATCTTTAATTTATGGACCCCTGCGTACAATGTTTTGCCAGTACAATGCGTCAGTCCCTTTTGGTCAATCAATCAATGCATAGGGCCGTTCTTTAGACAATGAAGAATTTCTTAACTTGACTACAGTTTCAGTATGCACTTACCATTGGTGCGTCATATGCCTAGAAACATTATATGCCAAGAAACCACATTATGTTAAGTTTGAACCTGCCTAGCCATCTGGACATCGGTGTGAGGAAGAGGTGCATAGCTAAGTGACATTCATCCTTAAATCTCTGGCGTTAAGGTGATTGTTGTTGAAGTCGTTGTTGCATAATATTTCTCCATATCATAAACACTTCATGCCAACATACCAGGAGCATGTCAGATCATGTGTTTTTTAAAGATAAGGTATTCACATCTCACTTACAGTTTGTATAGTGAGGAGTATAGTAAACAGAAACACACGTAACTGTAACATAACTGTACTTACTAAGACCATTTTAAATACACACAGATATATTTAAATAATAAACCAATGCTAAGTTTATTTGTTTAAAACTGTGGTAAAATAGTTTTTTTTTTACATCTTATTATCTTTGCACCACCCCACCTTGAACTGATCTAAAATTATATGTATAATATAAAAATGTATTTTAGAAATTGACTAGAATTTCATACAAAATCTAGAATTAATGAGGTAATAATCATTATAATTCGGTAAATAATTCATATCTGAAGCCTGGATAGAGTAATACATGAATTTACAGGACATTGAAAGTTAAAAGAGTCAAACAAAATTGACTGATTTCTAAAATACATAGTTTATATTTTAGAATATTTCACATATATTTAATTTTTAGATCAGCCAGGGTTAAGGAGTTTCTATGTATTTTAATGAAAAATGCACCAATATCGGATCTGATACTTGGTATTGGTATCAAAACAAAAATCACTACTGTACATTGCTGAAATATAATTGTTGCTGACCATAATGAAATGCATATTTGATAATAATACTTTGTTTCACAGCCCATGGAGACTACTACCCCTTTGATGGCCCTGATGGCACCCTGGCCCATGCTTTTGCCCCTTCTGATGGTATCGGAGGAGATGCACATTTTGATGATGATGAACGCTTTACTTATCGCTCAAATTCTGGTTAGTTTTCTATTGCAGTAATTGGACATCAGCACTTAGAAATAGAAAAAACAAGTGTAATATTTATTTTTTCCATCTTGTTCCAGGATATGTGCTGTTTATGGTGGCTGCCCATGAGTTTGGTCACTCTCTGGGCCTGTCCCATTCTGATGACCCGGGCGCTCTCATGTACCCCACCTACTCCTACAGAAACCCAGACACCTATGTACTACCCCGCGATGACGTCAAGGGCATCCAGTCTCTCTATGGTACCAACTTACTACTACTACTACTACTACTATTTCCTAAGGCTGTGCACTTTTTAAAAAATCAAGATTAAGACATTTCTAATCGTCAATGATATTTTACTTAGACGTTCTGCTGCTGATTCTCTGTTAATAAAAGTATGTGGTTTAGAGCAGGGCTTAAATTTTGAAGAAACTAATTTTACTTTTTTGTGTGTTAAATAGCAATAATTATAAGTTTGTAGGCTATAGTTTATGTATGACTTGAATTTAATTTTTTCATTACAAACATTTAAAATAGTTCATACAATTCTATGAAAGTCTTAGTAAAAGTAAAAAGAAACTTCCCAGAAGCTGCCTTAGCTTTTAGAAGAGGCCCCAGATATACACCATATGTGATATTTTCAGGTGTCATTGGCTCCATTCTCTGCCAACCTGAAAAAAAATAAAAAAAATTACAGCCAAAAAAACACAAACCACCCCAGTCATCTTACTGACAGTTTATTTTTGCATTTTCCTGAAAACCTTGAAAAATTGTTTAGTCAATTATGCAAAGATAATTACATAAGATTAAAGAGAATCAGGAAAAAATCAAAATGAAGGAGTTTTGTCATACCACACGGCCCTACTGTTTACAATATGTTTTTCTGTGATGTAGGTCCAAACACTGAGACTTATCCTGGAACAGCTGAGAGAGTCCCCCTTCCTCCCAGCACTCCTGATGCATGTGACTCCACCATGGTTTTGGATGCAGTCACAACTCTGAGAGGAGAAATGTTGTTCTTCAAAGACAGGTAAGAATAAACTATAAAAAATAATAGTATTGGTTCCTAGGGCTGCAAGCTGAATTGCAATTCAATCGAAATTTGAAAGAACACTATCACAATATCACAAAGTCCACAGTTTTTGGAGTACCATAATTTCCTCAACAAACAAAATATCTTGTCTTATTCTCAGACCGTATATATAAATCTGCATAGCTAATTCAATAGCCACCACGTTTCAAATAGGAGGTGAGCATGGGGAGCGCTTCTGGCTCAATCGATTCCCGCTCCAATTGACTTTACATTGAAAAATGGTCACCCCTCTCTCTGTAACTGCTGCAGTGAGCCTCGCCATTTTGCTTTTAAAATGTTCATATTAACCCGCTCTGCATGATCCTGCGGTTTTTATTTCGCCATTTTGTCTGTAAATAAATTCCTATTCCTAATATGGAACTCGGCTCCAAATTCGCCCTGATAACTGTGAGCCTCTTGAGCTTTTGACTGGAGCTGAACACTAAAGGTGACGCCACACTCCCTTAGTTCACTTCTATATACAATCTATGCTTAGTCTGCATAAAAACTGCTAACACTGTAGTTTAAATTTGTACAAAGATACTATTTATTTGTCTTTCTTCAGCTTCGTCTGGCGTAGCAGCCCTCAGAGCAACAGACAGCAGCAAAGCCTCATCAGCAGCATGTGGCCCAGTGCTCCCTCCAGTCTGGACGCTGCCTATGAAAGCAGACTGTACGATCGGGTCTACTTCTTCAAAGGTATGAAATTACTATTGCCATTTATACCAGATGCCCTTCCAGTAGTCCACAAGAAGCACTAATAACTACTCATTTTCAAATTAAATGACATTATGGGAACCTACAGCCATGAATAGACTGATACTTGCATGTATTCAAAAAAGAGAAGGAGTTAAAAAATAAGTTTAAGTTATACTTAAAGGTGCAGTATATAACTTTTTGGTTGGGTGTGCGTTACCTCCTTGTTTCTATGGATATGTCATTGCTCTGCCTGAAATGTTTCACAGTATGACATTAAACATTTATTTATTCAATTATAGGTGGTTTTATAGCTCAAAAATACCTAGAAAAACAGGCATTCTGACTATGAGCGGGTTGCCTCGCCACAGATCTGACCTGTAACTTGGACTGGTTTGGTCTCCATGAATATAGAAAGGTTTAATACTATACTGTGAAACATTCCAGACAAAGCAATAACATCTCCATGGAGAAAAGCATTTGACAGATCCTCCACCATGGATTCTACCTGGACGACTGAGGGATTTTACATACATCTCCACCAGAAAAGTTACACAACGCACCATTAAAATTTACCTGCATTTGGTGACAAGTAAAGAACTGATTTTCACATCTTAAAATAGTCACGCTGTGTTGGAAAATATACTTTTTACACATTGAATTATAAATGTTTGACTTATAAAATATTATTATCACTTTGCATGGCCAAGTTTTTTCATACACCATGAGACCAGCAGATGGCGCCCCTTTACTACATTATCTCCTTTTGTGTTCAGGTCGTCGTGTGTGGGCCTTCACTGGCTACACCCCGGTCCAGGGCTACCCCAAGAGACTGAGCACTCTGGGTCTGCCCAAATGGGTGAGGCGGATAGATGCTGCGCTCTTTGACGTGGAGACCAGAAAGACTCTGTTCTTTGTTGGGGATTACTATTTGAGGTAGAGGCTATACAACAAATACACATGTTTTTATGCTTAGAGAGGTTTACATAACCCTCTCATGTCTCTTTTTTAGCTATGATGAAAGTAAACAAAGAGTTGACAGTGGATATCCCAAAAGAGTGGAAGAGTCATTCCCAGGCAAGTCCGACAAAGTGACGGCAGCATTCCAGTACAGAGGTAAAATGTTTAAAAATATATCTATCATTATAAAACACTGGGTACATCAATAAAAATTGAGTAGAATAATCAGATAACTCAATTATTAGATCTGATTTTGGTGTATGTTTACATGTGCAAAAGAAATAGGATAATCAAAAACACTTAGTGACGTGTTAGTTAAACGGCCTATATTATAAAATTCACTCCTGTGAGCTTTAAGCCATGTTATAATCATAAAAAACATTGTGATGTCATGAAGTGGTAGTTTTCAAATTAACAGATAACTGTTACCATTAGTTCAGTAGAAGAGGCAATTCCAGGGCTGAAATTATCCAAATAATTCTAGTGAAGGTTTATGGAGTTTAAAAACACAGTGGAGCACTTCCTGTATTACCACTTATTGACATCACAAGGTGGAACAGAGTGTTTTCGGTTGGAGAGAAGAACTCAGCCAAAATGTGCAGGGTTTGTGTGTTAAACATATGTGAATGAAAGAAAACACAACTCCAGCTGTGTTTTGACGTGGAAACAATATCATAACAGATCAACAATTTGGAAGGGAAAGTACAATGAATTTTAAAATAACTCTTTCAAACTTTAATATTTTCTTCTGTCGAAACTCACAAAGGCGTAAACCATTACAAAGAAATCAGATCTACATGACATATCAATATTTCTTTAACTCCAAAAATCAAATAACGATCAGATTTGATTCTGGCATGCCTGTAAACAACTAATAACAGTTTGATCCTAACACTGATTTCATTTTCTAGGTTTCACATATATCTACAGTGGGCCCTACATGCTTGAATACAACTTGAGAACTGGCAGACTGTTCCGTGTGCTACGAAACAGCTACTTCCTTCGCTGTATCCAATCTTAGACTGGATACTGAACTAAAGGTGCACTATGTAACTTTCCTGGCGGCATTAAACTGTTATAGCAGTGGTGGAAGAAGTATTCACTCTTGTTACTTAAGTAAAAGTACAGATACTGGAGCGAAAAATACTCAAGTAAAAGTATCACATGAAAAAAATAATAAAAGTATGTTAAAAAAATAAAGCCCTCAGCCTTTTCAGCAGGCCTCAAATTATAATACAAATACTTTTACTTTTCAGTCTTGTTCAGAAATGTAGTGGAGTAGAAAGTACAAATCCCTGCGCTCAAATACTGTCCACTTAAAAATATACTTAAGTAAAGTACAGATACCTACATTTTTTTTTTACCTAAGTACAGTATTTTACAACTTTTGCTTTATGTTCCACTGCTGATTTCTAGCATCTAGCTTGGCGGTGAACCCTCCTGCACCTTTATGATATGAATGTTTTTATACATATATTTTGATACATTTTTACATGATATTTACTGTGGCACTGCGAGTCAGGAGTCTTTTATAAAAGTATGTTTGAAAGTATCTTTGTGTGTAAATATTCCATCGCTGTGGTTGTTATTGGTAATGCTTTTAAAATAACTCCACCTTAATTAGCCTCAACAAAGCATAAAGAAAGAAAGAAGATGAATGAACTAATAGTTTATTAAGAATGATTCAGGCTTTTTTTTTTTTTCGAGTTTTCAAGATAACAGCCACCTTTAGTTCAGTAGATATTGGCAATTCCAGGACTGAAATGATCCAAATGATTCTAGTGAAGGTGTGTGGAGTTTAAAAACAAGGTGGAGCGCTTGCTGTAATGCCACATGACGTCACAAGGTAGAACAGAGGATTTGTGTGTTAAACATGTCTGAATGAAACAAAACACAACCCTGGGTATGTTTTTGATGCTTAAACAACATTATAACATAGATCAGAAAATAAAGGACCTTTAAGTAGTTAGAAGTAGTTACTCTGAATTCTTAATAAACCATTTTTGTTATTATGACTTAAGAATGTCTTCATGCTTTATTGAGATTAATTAGATGTAATTACTTTACAGATTTACCGTGTTATGCTAAAAAAGGAATGCTGCTGTTATAGAGATGTCAAATAAACTTAAGTACTTTATTATTAATTGTGTATACTGTGTTTTTTTATGTTTTTTTTTTTTATGTTGATCATTACTTTTGTTCCTTGACCCGTTCTAAATTGCCACCAGCCCTCATCAGACCGTATTCCTCAATCTAGACTGGTTTCAAACAGACCTGCCCAGACACTTTTCGGAATGCTTTCTTGCACAATCACTTCTTCATTTTTTTAGCTTAGATCGGATTTTCTGTCTGGAGTCAAAATAGGTCACAGCTACTGCACGACACAGAGGGAACCTACACAGAGGAAGCCATGGTGATTCTAAGTTTAAAATGGTCACTTTTGATGTTGGTGATGATGGCATTTTGCAGAGCTGTACCCACTGACTCACTGCCAGAGGAGGAGATCGCAAAAGCACAGGTAAAGTCAACAAAAAATAGAACAAGAAATAAGCTATGTTGTAACTTTGTGTAACTTTTCTAATGGAAGCCGTCTGCTTGTTTGTTACTGCTTTGCCAAGATTGTTCCACTGCATAACATTAAACGTGCCTTTTCATGAAAACCAGGCCAAGTTACTGGTCGTATCTGTGGAGAGGAGACTCCACTCACAGTAGAATTAAAGGTATTGGAAATGAAAATGGATGAAGGCAAGAGAGATAATTTAATGCATACTGTGGAACACTTTAAGCATAGCGAATAACTTCTCCATGGAGACCATCAAGTCTTATAATGCTGTTACTTCATCAAAAACATACCTGGAGTTGTGTTTTGTTTCATTCACACCTGTTTGAGTAACCCTTTATTATTGATCTGTCTTCGTTTTCAAAACAAAAAATTCTCTGTTCCACTTTGTGATGCCATGAAGCTGTAGTTTCCAAGTTAACAGCTCCTTTCACCTTTTGTTCAGAGACTGGCAATTCCAGGGCTGATATTATGCAGATAATTCTAGTGAAGAACTCCTAAAGCTTAAATATGCAAGGTTTGTGTGTTAAAAATATGTGAATAAAGCAAAACCAAACAAAACAAAACAAAACACAAGTCCATGTTTGTGATGAGGAAACAGCATTTTAACATAGATCAGAAAATAGTGTAATATGCACCCTTTAAAGCAATTCACATTCAAGTGTACATGTTATCCTAAAGTCAAGTATATGTTATCCTAAAGTCTTGTGCACTGGTGTAGGAATACCTGTCTTCATTCTACTCGGATGTGGGGGTGAGTGCTCCAGGCAGTGTCAGCCGGAGCTCTCTGGACTCTTTTGAGGAGAGTCTGAAGAAAATGCAGGAATTCTTCGGGATAAAGGTCACAGGTCAGCTGGACTCCGCCACCCTGGATGTAATGTCCCGTCGCCGCTGTGGAGTCAGTGATGTGGCCAGATATGGGTACTTCGATGGTCAGCCCAAGTGGGACAAGAAAGACATCACATACAGGTACGAGGAAATAACTGCTCAACATCAGTATCAAATTGAAATAGAAAGACTGCAGTTATTTAGGTAATAGAGACCCCAAAACAATCAAAAATCATGTCTTTTGGTGGTATAGCATTTAGACCTCTGCTAACAAGTTCTGAAATGAATGTGAATTATTATTAAACTGTAACAGTGCGTATCTCATTGTATATTTCTTTTCAAATTCCCAATACTTTTGAAATATAAATAGCAAATCTAATCACAGTCCCAATAATTATCCATTTTTTTCTTCGTACGACTAAGAATCACAAGGCCCCTCATGGTTCATGATACAATAATATCAATTTTTTTGCGATACACACAGACTGTAAAAAGAAGTGCACTAAGGGAGTGTTACATCACCCATAGCATTCGTCTCTAGTCAAATGAAGTTCACGGTTATAGAGCAAATTTGGAGCCAAGTTCCATAATAGAAATAAGAATTTATTTAACAAAACAGCAAAATAAAAACACCGGGATCATGTAGAGTGGGTTAATATGAACATTTTAAGACCAAAATGATGATTACAGAGAGAGGGGCGACAATTTTTCAACTGGAGTCGATGGAGCCGGAAGTGCCCCCATGCTACAGTCTATGGATACATGCACTAATACTATACTATACTACTATACTATATTATATTATACATGATATTCTGTGATATATCCCTACTTTTTAAAGAACTAAACACATTTTAACAGTGTTCCTTATTTAAACCACCACCTTTCTCTAAGCAAAACTAAACAAAACTGTAGCACTGTCACAAAATAATTAGGTAAAATATACCAAGTAATACTCAAGTTATATATACAGCATCCAACAACAGCTACACTGTATCACCAAATTTAGTACTATGATAGCCTACACTTAATTTGTAGGTTAAGAGAAACAGTTTGTTTAAGTGCTTTCTCCTCAGGGTGACTGACTACACAGTGGACATGACCCAGGAGGAGGTGGATGGAGCTCTGGCCAAAGCTCTGAGGCTCTACAGTGACGTGACTCCTCTTCAGTTCAGACAGATCCGCTCAGGAACAGCAGACATCATGGTCATGTTCAAGGCCAAATGTAATAGACGTCTCCTGTGTTCACACATTTAAAGTTCATTTGACCTGCTTCACTGCTGTACTTCTTTCACATCAGCTCATGGAGACTTCTTCCCCTTTGATGGGCCCAATGGGACGCTGGCTCATGCTTTCTCTCCGGGGGAAGGTCATGGAGGAGACACTCATTTTGATGCAGATGAAACCTGGACTTTGACCTCCTCAGGTTCTGCTGTTTAACCTTTGTTTTTTGTTTTTTTGTTTGTTTTTTGTTTTACTAGGAAGTCCCCTGAGATACAGTCTCTATTTCGAGGGAGACCTGGGCAAGTGGCATCTTGGCAGACATAGTAAATAGATAAAGATTAAGAATTGCCCTGCGTAACATTTCTAGTGAAGGGTCCGCCACCTGCTTGCCTCCATGGAAATGTTATTGCTTTGTCTAGAATGTTCCACAGTTTAGCAAAGGAGAAATTCAATCTGTCAACTTTTCCACAGTATAGATTACACCTATATCTCTCATGAGTGAGACAAGCAGTTTACAGCACTACGGTACATTACAATTCAGATCTGTGGAGAGTCGCCCCTATTCACACAAGGAATTTATGTATTTTTGAGCAAGAGAAACACACATAATGAATAAATGCTAGATGGATATGTTTGATGACATACCATGGAACATTCCAGGCAAAGCAAAGGTAGTGGACCCTGTGCAGCTCAAGAATAACATTGCACATTTCAGTTAAGCTGCTTAGTTGTTTATGGTTCATGCTGTAAGTCCGTGTTTCTTTGTGTGATAAATTTCTCACTGCAGGAGCCAACCTGTTTTTGGTGGCTGCTCATGAGTTCGGCCATGCTCTGGGTCTGGCTCACTCCCAGGATCAGTCTGCCCTGATGTTCCCCACGTATCAGTACGTCAACACTGAGGGCTTCACTCTCCCAGAGGACGACAGGCAGGGCATACAGCTATTATATGGTGGGTATGGGCAATATGGCAAAAAAAAAAAAAAAAATGATTATTCTTCCTCTCATACTGATCAATGTTGATTTTCAATTTTATTTTCTCATTTCAAAACAAAATAAAATGCTTTAAATGTTGATTTTATTATTTTTCCCCCTTTATTTCAAGCTGTGCCATATAACAGAGCAAATAGAAGGTGGTGCAGTGATGAATACAATCAGTACAATATGAGTTCACGATTGACTCATATAAATGAAAGATTGATCCTTGAAATGGAGTTGGAAGAAGTAAAACTTATTTTGAACCACCCGTTTCAAGAACATAAACAAAACAAATTTTTATTCAGTGCCATTTAACACAAGAAAATGACTAATTTCTTCCCCAAACTCTGCTCCAAATCACATGCTTTTACTAGAAGTTGGCTGTGAACATCTCTGTTAAAATCACCCAAACATACAATTAGACATGAATTAATCTAAATCTCAATTAAAATTGGATAAACTGGCAGCCTTAGTGGTGAGTAATTATCAATATGAGCATCAACATTATAATTATATTAAGTATCTATTAGTATCAGAATCTGTACTATCTATCTGTCTCTCATATTGCTGTCACATATTTGTTTTGAGGTATCAGAGGCACCTCCCCTGAACCACCACTAAATCCCGACCCAAACCCTGAACCTGCTCCCAGCCCCACCCCAGAGCCTGCTCCAGACAGGTGCAGTCCGGACCTGGTTTTGGACGCTGCTACAACCATCCACAATACTCTGTACTTCTTTAAAGACAAGTAAGACACACTGTATAAGAGATATATCTTAAAGTGTGTATGACAGCTTAGACTTCTTATTTCTTAGTTCTTCTCTCAAACAGAAGACACAACCACCTTGTGATGTCATGTGGTAATACAGGAAGTGCTCCACTGTGTTTTTAAACTCCATACACCTTCACTAGAATCATTTGAATAATTTCAGCCTGGAATTGCCAATCTCCACTGAACTAAAGGTAAAAGGACTAAATGACATCACAATGTGGAACAGAGCATTTTGAGCTTTGGAGATGTAGACAGACTAATAATAAAGGTTTACTCAAACACGTGTGAATGAAACAAAACACAACTCCAGGTGTGTTTTTGCTGCGGTAACAACATTATAACATGTCTTAAAGATCACAAGAGTCAATTTTGCCTAATATAGGACATTTAAGTGAGTGATGGTGGTGGTCGGAGGGGCCGATGGCGCAGATTGGCAGCCTCGCTTCCGTCAGTCTGCCCCAGGGCAGCTGTGGCTACAGTAGTAGCTTACCATCACCAAGTGTGGAATGAATGAATAATGCTCTGTAAAGCGTCTTTGAGTGTCCTGAAAAGCGCTATATAAAACTGATGCATTATTATTATTATAAGTGAACCATTGCTCAGTGCTCAAGTTCTTTTAACAGCTTTTACTGGAGAAGAAGGTCATTCTGGGATGGCATCAGGATGAGGAATATCCAAACTCTCTGGCCGGGAATTAGCAAGGTTGACGCTGTCTATGAGCTTGGCAGAGATAGAAAAGGCACCATGATTGTCTTTGAAGGTAAAAGTTACAAAAAAAAAATTGAAAAACAGTTCATTTTAAAGGTTTTGCAGTGGTCCAAAGTTATTCCTCACTTACCTTATGCATTTTGAGCAACCTAATTATTCACCATGATGAGTTTATAAGCACTTTTCACAACTCTCTGGGTTGTGAAGCAGGAACTAACATGCTAACGTGCACTTTCTGATCATCAAACACTAAAATGCTTTATAATAAGATTCAGATAGCACACAGGAGACTTATTTTGCCCTCCAGAAAAGCGGCTTATACTATATATCTATACTGGGGCAAGACAAATGTTGCACAAATACATACGAAAAATCTGATACAGGGCCTTTAATGTTTACCATTAATTACATTTACCCATATAATTGTCCATTTTAATTACAGGCAAGATGTACTGGAAAATTAGAAGACACACTATCCAGTCTGGCTACCCTAAACCCCTGAGAAACCTTGGTCTGCCTTCATACGTCGGGAAAGTGGACGCTGCTGTACATTTGAGCTTCTCCAGCAAGACTCTCTTTTTTGTAAACAATATGTACTGGAGGCAAGTGAACAGTCAAATGTTGCATTTTTAAAGGTGCTTCTCTCCATGGAGACATTGCCTCAAATGTTCCACAGTATGACATTACTATTATTTATCTCTACAGAGACAGCAGATGAAACCACAGGGCCAAATTACAAAATTACACATCAGATCAGCTGAGAGGCAAGTTTTTAAGTCAATAAAAACCCATGTTGTTGAGTAAATGCAAGATGGGTACATTTAATGTCATACCGGGACATTCCAGACAAAACAATAACATCTCCATGGAGACAAGCAGGGGGCGGACTCTCCACCAGAAAAGTTACACAGTGCACCTTTAAGAATATAAAATTTGTGTCTTCTTATTTTTGTTTTTTCTAGCTATAATGAGCGCAGGGACAGAATGGATCGTGGCTACCCAAAATACATTTACAGAGAGTTTGGTGTGTCCAAGGTTGATGCGGCTTTTGAATACAGAGGTGCTTCATTTTATGTTATGTCTTATATCAGTAGTACTGTTGTGTTATCCTGTGGTGTGTAATAACATGTGTATGATAGGACACCTGTATCTATCATCTGGATCTACACAGATAGAGTTTGACTACAGAAGAGGAAGACTAATTCGCTCTTTTTTCAACAACCAATGGATGAACTGCAGTTAAAAGACAAATCCAATCCTGGCATCATCAACACATCAGTCTTTTTCTGTACTGTTACTAAAGCTTTGGGTCTGACCTGTGGAGTTTTGTTTATACTGCTAATAAGGTACAACAAAGGATAGGACTTTGGGCTTGACTTTGACTTGAGACTCACTTGGGAAAAACATGAAAGGAGCCATTTCAAAGGCAAACTGCAAGACTTTAGACCATGCTTATCTCTGGATACATTCAAGCATTTTGCAGAAACCTGAAATTAAATTATTTGTCTGTCCTGAGTGACCTCAGGAATCTAAAGACAGGGGTGACCAGAAGACATAACATAGTTCACAATGGGCAAAGATCCTTTAAATATTGTAGTAAAGGTTTTATACTCGTCTTTGTGTCTTCAAACGACAAATATAGACCCAAAATCATACAAATGTGATACGATGAGGCTTTTACATACAAGGAAAGACTCAAAATGCCATCTCAGATACTCAATCCAAAAGTGCCTAATCCACATTGTTGACATTTGAATGATGTTTGTCCAGTGTGAACAACTGAATGTATTTGGATACAAAGGCTGTGAGCAATTTGGGAGTAAGAACAAATGCTGTTGGGACTACAGAAGGTGTTTCCTCAAATAAACTATCTGGTGTAATAAATAACAGTGGATTCATGTTCACCCTGCTGTCCTATCATGTCATTTATTTGTCAGTTGTCACCAGCTGACAAACAGGAACTAATTCAAGAAAATCTGCCCAAAAAATAGGAATTTCAAAAAGATCAAAGACTGGAACAGACGGGTATTCAGCCTCTTTTACAACATGTTTGATATTTATTATCTAAGCAGCACAAGATATGCAGCTTTTTTGTTATTTAGCAATTTTTTTCTTTATTATTTTTTTACACGCCTAAAGGCATAGAAGGTGGCACGCCTCTTTAGAACAAACTTATGACAAAACATTTTACTTTGAACGACTTATCCATCTCACCCTGACGCCTCAAAAAAAAAAAAAAAAAAAAAAAAAAAAAAAAAAACTACGCTAACCACAATCCACTGCGGCCCAGTGCGTAATGGAAGCGCACACCTCTCGCTGTGATTGGCTGACTGCGGCTCTGCTGGAGCTGAAGGTGAAGTGCTGAGGGTCTGAGTTCCCGAGAGCAGAAGACGTGTTTTCTGGACTGTCCCTTAGCCTGTCCAAAATGTCAACCACTGGACTCTTAACCATGCGCGCATATATTTGCAGACGCTTGGTGAGTTTGCAAACTGCCCAATTGCAGTGATAGCAGCGGTATTCACTAGCTTAGTATGCTAACTGGTATGCTGACAACAACAAACGTTGCACTTTAGCAGCGTAGCTGCAGCTAACACATTTTTCGTGTGCGTGTCGTCCTTGAACAACATTCTCTGAATGTTGTCCAGAGAACTAATTAGGGCTGAATTATTTTATTTGGGTCAAATATTTCAAGGTAGTATCTTGACTAAACAATCATAACTCAAATAAATGGAGCTGGAACTTCACATTAATAGAGCTATTTATCCACGAAAATAAAGCTAATACATCACCACATCATTGCTATTTATCTCTAACAAATTTTTAAACGTGATGTTTTGCATGAATACGCCTGTCCATAGACATTTGCCTATAAGCTTTTTCAATAAACGTCATTCATTGTTTTATTCCATTGCAGAGTCACAAATGTCTCTCAAGAAGCTACACATCTCGTCCTTCCCTAAATGTAAGTATAGTCATTTAAAGTGTACCTTTTGGGATACCACATTTCCAGTGTATATTTATTTCATTTTAGGAGGTGGTCATCGTCAGTGCAGTGCGCACACCTATGGGCTCCTTCAAAAGCTCTTTGTCTTCTGTTCCAGCCACAAAACTGGGCTCTGTAGCAATAAGGGGGGCCATAGAGCAAGCAGGTAGGTCCAGTCTAACACCATCGCTTACCAAAAGAAGGGAAGAAGGGTTCAGCTTTTATGTGGCTACATACTGTACACCCCTAGTTATTTTAAATAATACTGATATCATCATTGTTTATATAACTTGTGTTAAAGGAATTCCACTGGAAGAAGTAAATGAAGTCTACATGGGCAATGTTCTTCAGGCTGGAGAAGGACAAGCTCCCACAAGACAAGCTCTGCTTGGTGCAGGTCTGCTGTCTTTATTGGCTAAGTTGACTGAAATTCTCATAAATTAATTTAGTCTTTAATTAATACAAAATAAATGTTCCAGGCTTGACACTCGGTACTCCTGCAACTACAATCAACAAGGTGTGTGCCTCCGGGATGAAATCCATAATGATGGCAGCTCAGAGTCTCATGTGTGGACACCAGGTGAGGTGAAATCATTTTTATTTATTTTTTTCATCAAGGGGAAAGTATTGTTATAGATATAAATTGCTAACCAGAAAAAGATAATGCAGAGTTTACCAGCTAAAAGTATTTGTATAAGAAGTTAACAAAAATATTATATGCTAACATAACACTGCTCTTAGCAATGTATGTCATGAAAAGATGTGTTGTGAAGAAATGAATAATTAGACTGATTTGATACCCGGTGGTCCCTGTTGTGTTTTAGGATGTCATGGTGGCTGGAGGCATGGAGAGCATGTCCAACGTGCCTTATGTAATGGCCAGAGAGGCCCCTGCCTATGGAGGAGTGAAGATGGAGGACCTCATTGTCAAGGATGGGCTCACTGACGTCTACAACAAATTTCACATGGTAACCACCCACCATTGTAGTATATTAAGTATGTCATAAGTGGTTTAGTTATCGCTCTATGTTGTTTTACCTAAACATAAAAAAGATTAGTCACTGATTTGGTAATATTTATACAAAGATTGACTTCCTTGTGTGACTCAATGTTTTTTGGGAATTCATATTTTTGCGTTTCTTCCTGTTACACTTGTTAACAATTATTACATCCCCTTTACAACTGTTCAGTATTTTGATCCTAACTGTGTGGTTTCATGTAGGGAAACTGTGCAGAAAACACAGCCAAGATCTACAAGATCCCAAGAGAAGAGCAAGATGCTTACGCGATTGGCTCCTACAGTCGCAGCAAAGTGGCTTACGAGTCTGGAATCCTGGCCAAAGAGATCGTACCAGTTAGCATTCCCCAGAGAGGTAAAGCAGTTGTAATTAAAATGTTTAGTTGTTTTTTTTCTAAAAATTTCTAAAACTTGCCACTCAAGGAACAAACACTAAGTTAATGTTGGCACAACCTTATATCCATTTTCAAGTCTAAACACTCCTTATCAAAACAGTTTGTAATAGTATTCAGCTATCAACTATTTAAACACAGATTACTTTGTAACCTCTGTGGACATGCTATAGTCTGTCCACATAAATATTGCATACATTTATCAAAGTCCATAGACCAAAAATACAAAAGACAAAGCAGGACTTGGATGAATCACAATATGAAGATGTTTTATAGACAGACATAGAAGTGCAAAAAAAACGCAACATAAGAGACTTCTGTAGTGAAAACTTATGTGTATCTGGTCTTCATTCATTTCAGTTGTTTCCTAAATGATTGTGTAATTTCTTACACATATTTACAGCATTTACCGCACTCGAACCATCAGAAACAGAGTGAAACAGGTCCTACAGGTCTATGACTCCCTCATACTACAAGTCTAAAAGTGGATGTTAGTTTCATAAGTTCATAAATCTGATGACTGCGTTTCTATTTTAATCACAAAGTGTGAACAAAATGGAAAACACTCTTGTAGAAAGAACAAAGTTACCTTTTTCCAAATATTCTGGATTGTTTTTATGTCTTGCATTTTGCAAAAAGATTTGCAAAAGATTTTCCAGATTTATGAAAAGTTTCAGAAAATGTGCCAAAGCAATTGAAAAAAGTGTAATATCAGTTCATATAAAAAGCAACTATTTTATAACAAAAATCTCCTTTAGGTAAACCAGATGTTGTGGTGTCTGAGGATGAAGAATGGAGGAGAGTGGATTTCAGTAAAGTCCCCAAACTGAAGGCTGTCTTCCAAAAAGAGAACGGTAATACATAGTCTTTCATTGTTAAATTCTTGTTGTTCGCATGTCATCATATTTGTTACACTGAATCTTGTTTTAGGCACTGTCACAGCAGCTAATGCTAGCACCCTGAATGATGGAGCTGCTGCTCTTGTGTTAATGACCGCTGATGCTGCAAAGAGGCTCAACGTCACCCCTCTCGCCAGGATTGTGTGTAAGTTTTACTCAAAAACACAGGGTTTCTGAAAGGTATTATGAAGATATTCTGATATTTTATTATGTGAGACCAGTTTTGTTCATACATATTAGAGAGGCTCAGTAATAGACCAGGGTTTCTCTTGTTACCACTTTAGCTATATAGTAAAGGGGAACCATACATGTACACCGATAAATTAATATTGGTTTGGCACACTGAATTCTGTGTAATTTGTTTTAATTGCTTTTACAGCATTTGCTGATGCTGCAGTTGCTCCCATTGATTTTCCAATTGCTCCTGCATTCGCTGTACCAAAGGTGAGAAAGGATTTGGAATAAAAGTTTTAAGAACAGTTAAAACAAAAACGCTGCTTGAACCTGATATGGCTGTTGTCTTTGTTTGTGGCCAGGCCCTGGCGGCAGCGGGACTGAAGAAGGAGGATATTTCTATGTGGGAGATCAATGAGGCGTTCAGTGTGGTGGTTCTGGCCAACATTAAGATGCTTCGTATTGACCCTGAAAAAGTGAATGTGAACGGAGGAGCAGTGTCCCTGGGACATCCCATTGGGTAAGATAATCAAAATGTTTTTTTTAATATTAAAAAAAAAAATCCTTATCAAAATCTCTTTTGTCATCAGCATGTCTGGAGCAAGGATTGTCGGTCACATGGTTCACAACCTGAAGTCTGGAGCGTATGGACTGGCTGGTATCTGCAATGGAGGGGGCGGGGCATCCTCTATTATCATCCAGAAAATGTAGGATCTGTGCTTCATGAACACTGTTCTTCAGCCAGAATACTGCTCATGACCTTTTTTTTTGACCTTTTCTTTTTTTCATCCGATCATCCAAAACAACACTGCCTGTGAGGAAATAGACTGTTACTGTTTCGATTGGGAAATAAACACTCCCGGTGACATCATACCTAGTGTCTAAGACACTCATTGGACATTTTGTGCAAATAAATATTTAATATTTAACTAAAAAGGTCATAAAAGAGTTGAAGTGTGCCGTGTAAAAATAAATCTAAATCTATTTTTTTTATCTACATAAATTTGAGAATTTAAATCGTTTGATTGTCAAACCTCAGTATTTTGATTGCCCACTAGAGGGTGCAGTATGCAAAACATTTTGTTGGTGGGTTTTTTTAATAATATTGTCTACAAAGTTTGACCAGTATTTCTAGTTAGATGATCAGTTGCTTAAGAACATCACGTCCTGTGCATTGTATGACTAAAGTATTTTTTTTCCTGCCTGTTACTCAGTTAAACAATAAGTTAAACATTAATTTGTCCTGAGAGCCTTTCAAATCCCATGTTTTCTATGTCTTTGTTTAGCGCTTGGACATTTGCTTAGCCATTACTCATTAAACTAGTGTGACTCTGGAGAAGAATGAACAATAAACTACAGTCTCATAACCGAGTGGTCAAAATCAACCTTAGTTAGCTGATTAACATTTATAGACTTCAAGAAGTACTTCAATAACTCTACTGGAAAGAAGTCTTATTATTTATTATCACTCTTTATTGACTATTATTACTAAAACATTATTTGGCTAGACTGCTTAGTAATCTTCAATAAGCAATTTACCTCTAATTGTAACTGCTCTAAAATGAATCTATTTGGGATTGACATTGTTTACTATTTATTCTGCTTATCTCAAAGAGTAACTGGAAAATGCCTGGTAGTTTTAGTGGTTGCTGTTTAACTTTAAGTACTGTATAAATGAAGGCTTGCGCACACGGTTGAGAGGGTGTGGCCCTGGCTTCAGATTGGATTGAGTAGTGAACTAGGCATAACGCAGGGCAACAGAGAAGAGGATACACGCAGTCAGGTATGTACAATGTTGACTTAAACTATAATTTTTTCTATTTAGTGTCTAAAATTTAAGATGAAGCAGTCATAACTATAATGTTTTAAATGTATGTTGTCTTATCAACTTTTTGATGGATATTTAATGTGCCAATTCACAAGTTTCAGTTTATATGTTTGAATTTCAGTTTGGACTTTTTGTGGGCAAAGCTGTGTGACCAGTTTTAACATGAATAATAATCAGGTAAGTCATTATTTTAACTTCCCATTTTTTACGCAGTACAGTGAAAAGAAACACAGAATCATCAAGGAGTTAATGAAAAACTTTTGTGACTACGAATTAACTATTACAGTTTTATGGTTATATAAAATGTGCAAATAAAGAAGTAGAAGTGAATTGATAAAGGTATTCTTTACAAATGGGAGAGGTGTAACTTTTAGCTCAATATAAAGCACATTCTTGATACAGTTTACAATACAGTTACAATTTGGCCTTTTATCTATATACTGTTATGGTATAGGACTTCAGGCTTGAGAGAAGATGGTTGTTTGGGAATACAGCTGTCCGTGCTGATTTAGAGTTAGACAAATTTCATTGATCCACAAGGGAAATGATTTGGACACAGTAGCTGACACATCAGAAAAAATATAATAATAAAGCACAAAAATGTACTACACCATACTAAAAATATCAATGGTAATAATAAATTCAAACCTAAGACTAAACTATGCTGTATTTCAACACTGAATATGTTTTCTATGTGCAGGTCCCAGCTCCTCCAGTCTATGATAACATTGGGTTTCGGCATGACGATGAAAGACCCCCTCCGTATGTCCCAGCTCAATACCCTCAGAGTCTGTACCCTCCTGTCCCAGGCAGGACTGCCCCACACAGCACTCCACAGTATGTCCCCACCAAGCCTAACACCATCAACACTCACCAGACTACCTCACCAGGAGTACTCCAGACACAAAGGAAAGGTACGAACACAGGTTTTATCACATACTTTAGACTTTTGATACTAACAGTGCTGAATAGAAGAGTAAACCTTTACCCGCAGACAGTCAAACATTATGAATGTGAACTATGATGTGTGCTTTCCCTGAATCATTAACTTTTTAGTTTTGGTCTAAAAGTGAATCCTTCAGTCCTTGAAAAGCTTGCATATTGCTAGTTTCATGTATGTAATTGTAATTTAATGTATGGAAATTTTGTGGTTTAACACAGTTTGCATAACTGCCACACCCTATTCAAATATCAAAACTCTAAAAATGGATCACTGCTGTACTATGATGAATGTTTTCATTTCACATTTGCAGGTACAAGATGCCAATGGAAGTACATCTTATGTACATCAATGTGTGTTCTTCTAGTCATAGCAGTTGTGTCCCTCTTGCTTTGGTACTTTTGTAAGTTCATTTTAATAATAACTACCTCTGTTTATTATTACCATATACAGTATGTACAGCCTATATGAATTATGAGTATTACTTTAGTATATGTATATTTTCAACTGTACATTTTTGCCCATATGTTCCCTATGAATGGCAAAAAATTCTTCCACATGAACTGGTCCCACCTGGATACTTACGTATACATTAAATGACCAAAGTTGAGTTTGAGCTAATTTCACAGTGCCTTAAAGGTCCACTGTGAAACTTTTCTGGTGTCTCCACGGAGATGTTGCAAGATGACTTGCTTAGAATGTTCTGCAGTAGAGCATTAAACTTTGGTCTTGCATTTATTCAATCACAGACGTTTTTATTGCTCAAAAACACCTTGAAAACCTTACATTCAAACCGTCAGCGGGTTGCCTCATAGATTTGGAATTTGCATCTCACATCTGCTTGTCTCTATGGAGATGGATAGGTTTAATGCCATATAGTGGTACCTTCTTGGCAAAATTATAATGTCCATACTTAATTATACATTAAATACCATTGTGCTCTTTGATAGTTATAATAATCCATTGTCTTACCCAAATAGGAGTATAGAATAACAGGACACCGCCTTGTTTGTTTAATCCCTCTCGTGCCAATCTAAGTCAGTGTGTACATTTTATTTGATGCTGTTTTATCCCGACCTAATTTACCGTCGTCTGTTGCAGTGTATTACCAATGTATCACGGGCAGGTCTTGTGGCGGGAAGTGCCTAAGCCTCTCACAGTGGTGTGATGGCGTAAAGGACTGCCCTGACGATGAGGATGAGAGCCAGTGTTGTAAGTGTGCTCAGTTTCAACACATAGCCTCCACCCTCATGTGTTTTAGATAGTGTTTTACCTGACCCTTCCTGTGTTGCAGTTCGATTTCGAGGCTCCAACTTCCTGCTGGAAAGTTACTCATCGGCCAGTAGGTCATGGCTCCCAGTTTGTGCCGATAACTGGGACGACAGTCACGGGAGGGCAGTGTGCCAACAGATGGGCTATGACAGGTGAGGCGGATTAAAGGGCCCGTGTTACACTATTGTCTGGTCTATGTTTTAATGTTGTTTCCTCATCACAAACATACCTGGAGTTGTGTTTTGTTTCATTCACACATGTTTAACACACAAACCCTGCATATTTAAGCTGAGTTATTCTCTCAAACAGAAAACACTCTGTTCCACCTTGTGATGTCATGTGGCAATACAGGAAGTGCTCTACTGTGTTTTTAAAGTCCTTACACCTTCACTAGATTCATTTGGAAAATTTCAGCCCTAGAATTGCCAATCTATACTGAACAAAAAGTTAAAGGTTGGTGTTAACTTGAAAACTACCACTTGATGATAACACAAGGTGGAACAGAGGATTTTGAGCTTTTGCGATTTACAAGTAGACAGATTAATAAGGGTTACTCAGAGATGTGTGAATAAAACAAAGGATGGCTGAAATCTCACAAGAATCTATTTTGTGTAATATAGGACCTTTAATCTACTACAGTCAAGGAAATATAATAAGACATATAACTACAGTGTATTTGCTAATGGATCAGTACTAGGGGTGGGACAAGACACGATTTCCACAAAATAAGACGAGATGCAAGATCTGGAAAATTTATAATCAATACATTTGGAGGTTCAATTCACAGTTTTGGTCTTACATTTCTGAATTCAATTTATGTTATACTTTTTGCTGTAGCTTTTTGGAACTACAGCTTCCCAAGAGGTGAAACTAAACAAAGCTAACCATAATGTTTGGCCAATCCAGAGGTAAACACGTGATCATTGCACACGTGTGCAGTTTTTTTTATTCTGAGAGATCTTGTCCCATTTCTAATCAATACAATAAACTGTTCAGAATCAAGCCATGTAAAATGTAACCATAACACCAGATACTCCCTCCCCAATTGTTTGTATTGCCTTAAAAAAAAGAAATTTCACATGTGACTTTTGAAAGCATCACAGAAACCCAAAGAACTTGTGGTAACACTAGTATGTGTAGCTTTTGAGTGTCGTGGCAGTTAATTGTTTCACTGTGTAATTATTAAATATTTGCTTTCATGTATCATATAATATTTGTCTCATATTCTCTTTGTGTCACTCAACAGGGCGGATTATGGGGGTTTCACCCAAACAAGAGCAGATTCTTCAGCTTCAGGATACCTGAGGCTGAACTTGACCAGTGGCAACGTTGCACGAATGCAAGCACAGCTCAGTCATAGGTCTGCTCTTGTGCACATTTAAACTCTTTATTATGATTTGACATTGATCAAATATTGGCTTATTTAATATATTTTCCAGTCATACCTGTTCATCCAGAGCTGTTGGACTCACCTGTATTGGTAAGGACACGAAGTTTAAAGTGCATGTGACTGATTTATACTTCCTGTTGGACACGGGTACCAGTATCAACCACTTTGTGAATAAGGGCCAAAGTTTGTCTAATATTTATTGTTAGACAAATAAAAAATATATATAAATACACCTTTATTTTCTTAAAAGCATATTTACATGAATACTTGTCTGAAAAATGATATTGTTAGTATAAATTTGTTTCTGAATTTTGTGTACTGATTCTGAGTTCTAAAATGGAATCCCCACTTTAAAAAAAAAAAAAAATAGTATTTACTATGTTTACAACTTTTCTCCACAAAGTGCTGCTTTAGTATTATAATACTTTGATAAATATTTACCGCAAACACCAAACGATGTGATCATTAGAAAAACAAGTTAACCTGTCATATGAACTTTAACTGATTATTTGCATCTTTGCCATTGCACCATGACCCTGTTACTGCTCTATTGTTCCTCCATCGGGATCATTTTTAATTACCACAAAATCACAATGCCTATTTTAAAACATACTTTTCAGAGTAGGACTGCAACATTAATTGAAATTGAATCAAAATCGCAATTTGAATGGATGCATTTGGTAAATTACAAAGTCTGCTTTTGAAGTACCATAATTTCCTCAACAAACGAAACAAAAAAAAAAATCTTGACTTATTATGCATAAAAACTAAATATTGCAAATCTAATCATTGCGTCATAATTGTCAGAAATATCGCAATTACACTTTCCTCCCACATTGTTCTGTCCTGTTTCAGAGTGAGAGGAGAGGTCGTCCTTCAGCAGTGTTTTTGACAGTGTTTTGCGTTTGTTCAGGCTGTGGGGTGAGCTCCGCAGCACCCAGTTCCCGTATCGTGGGTGGCACTGAAGCTGTGAACGGGGCGTGGCCGTGGCAGGTCAGTCTGCAGATCCGAGGACAGCACGTGTGTGGCGGCTCCATCATCAGCTCCATGTGGATACTGTCGGCGGCGCACTGCTTTGAGTCGTAAGGCGTCACTGTTTAACACCGACAAGGATTATTTTAATATTTGATTTTATTATTTATTCATTCTGAGCATCCAAATTATTCATGGTGATAAGTTTATAATCATTTTAAAAAACTTTCAGAACCCAGAGTGGACTTTTGCCGCCACAGTCATATTCATAGCAGCTAGCATGCTAACAGTGCGATTCCTGATTATCTGACAATAAAACAGTTCATAATTAAATGCAGATAGTACACAGTAGACTTATTCTGACCTCAAGAGCAGGTCAAACTTTGCTTAAATATATGGAAAGACTTTGAGTACAGGGCCTTGAATACTGATAAATATTAAAATCAGCTCAACTAATGCAGATAATCTTTTAAACTACAAAATTAATCAATCAACCAATCAATAATAATAATAATAATAATAATAATAATAATAATAATAATGCATCAGTTTCTATATAGTGCTTTTCTGGACACTCAAAGACGCTTTACAGGGCATTATTAATTCATTCCACAGTTCATCAAATCAATGTGTTTCAACAGGTATATTAGTTTACCATATACACAATAGCAGCTACTATTTGCATTATCATATTTCATCATAAGATTTAAAGTTCTGACTTCATTCCTTCCTCTTCTCTTTTCAATATCAGGTATAATCGAGCGTCCATGTGGCGGGTGCAATATGGTGACATCAGCTTATACCAAATGAGTAGAAATCAGTCACCCAAGTTCGTGGAAAAAATCGTCAGCCATGAAAGATATAACCCGGATACTAGCGACAACGACATTGCTCTTCTGAAGCTGAGTTCACCTTTGACCTTTTCATGTGAGCCATAACCTACCATAGCCATTACTTGTCTTTAATGTATGTTTCAGTTTCTTATGATTGTGCTACATTTACAGCCAGAGTTAAACCGGTGTGTCTGCCCAACGTTGGGGTGAATCTGTCACCGGAGCGACAAGCCTGGATCACAGGATGGGGAGCACTGCGTTCATCGGGTAAGACCAGTTTTAATTTTGACAAGAATTTATAATTGGGTAACATCTTTTTTGATTTAGTCAGATAATATCTATATAATCTGTTTATTTATTTATTTTCATTCAGTTTCTTAAAGGTGCATGCATTGTGTACCTGATGAAGGGTCTTTGTGCTTTGCTTTGTCGCGAATGTTTCACAGTATGTTTCTATCATTATGGAGACCAAACCAGACCAAGTTACAGGGCAGATCTGTGGAGAGTCAACTCCACTCACAATCAGAATGTCAGTTTTCTAGGTGTTTTTGAGCTATAAAACCACCAATAATTGCATAAATGTAAGGTAGAGCTGTTTAATGTCATACTGTGGAATGTTCTAGGCGGAGCAGTGACAGAGTATCCATAGAAACAAGCAGGTGATAGACCCCCAACCAAAAAAGTTACACAATGCACCTTTAATGTACTTAGAGTAGAAAACTAGGCACATTAAGTACATTTTTTTGGTTTTAGTTGACAGAAATGTAAAATATTTAAAACTATAATGAATGCAATAAAACATTGCTTCATAGTCACTTTTGTGCTTTAAAGTTGCACTATGTCACTTTTCTGAAGCAGTGTACACCACCTGCTTGTCTCCCTGGAGTTTATATGATGCCTAGTATATTGCATTTAAGTATCTATCTCACTTTTATTAAATTACATTGGTTTTTATTGCTTGAAAATACTTAAATAATAAATAATAAATAAATAATAAGGCAACCTGTATTACTGAGGGTCACTTTTCTCCAGTCTTTGGCCTGGTTGACATCACCTACACCAGATCCTCCACTAGAAAGAGTCCATAGTGCACCATGAAGTGTTTAACATGTTTTAATGCCTAACAGAGCTGTGTATGAATCATTAATATTTCCTAGGATCAGGTCCTGACGTAATGAACCAGGCTGAGGTGACGATTTACCACAGAGAAACTTGTAACAAACCCACTGTGTTGGATGGGGCTGTTACAAAAACAATGATCTGTGCTGGAAAACTGTCGGGAGGAGTGGATACGTGCCAGGTAGGCCACCATACCACTATTAATGTATATTTGAACTTTGCTTAAAGGCGCTGTACCTGATTTTTACTGCCTTAAAAACCATAAAAAACTGAACTAGTTCATTTTGCAGTGGTCCAAAGTCATTCCTCACTTACCTTATGCACTTCAAGCATCCTAATTATTCACCACGATGACTTTATAAACACGTTTCACAACTTTAAGATAAGACACCCGGCCAGAGTTTGTCATCACGGTAATGCTAAAAAACAATTAGCATGCTAACCTCACACTTCCTGAGTCTTAGACTGGATGTAGACTTATTCTGACCCACAATATATCTGGACTGGGGCAACACATTTTTTTTTCAAACACATGGAAAACTTATGGGGTACAAACCTTTTAATTACATAATCTCAATAAACATCGTCTTCAAATGCAATGGCAGGGAGACAGTGGGGGCCCTCTGGTGGTCAAGCAGGGAGATGTATGGTGGCTGGCTGGGGACACGAGCTGGGGCATTGGATGTGCTTGGAAAAACAGACCGGGAGTCTATGGCAATGTCTCCTATTTTATTAACTGGATTCATGAACAAATGCAGGTAACTGTCTCTATCATATTGACTATTACATCTATATAGAGTTTTGTAAATATTATTTCACTGTGTTCTTTCCACAGAATAAGTAATGGCTTTCACAAATCAGCATCACACCTGCACTTTGAAATAAATGTCCTGAAGATTATCTTTCGTCTCATCAATCGTATTAAAACATTAAATGTATTTTGTAAACATTTTTCTTTTTACACAGATTATGTATTTATTTTTCCCAATAAACAGAAATAATGAAGAAAAATCAAGTTGTTGAATCATTTAAATTTCTTTAAGATCAAGATTAAAATGCTTTCTGCTGTATTTTAAACTTGTTTTTAGTCTACATGCGTTTTGAGTGTATTGCTTACTCTATTCAATATACTGCTCTTACGCATTTATCCAGTATTGTCACAATTTCAAAGGACAGCTAAATTTTTCATTTTGCTGTAAAAGAAACAGTGTATGAAGAGCACAGATTTTGCTTAATATTTTTTTGGCATTTAAAATTTTCAAAAATGACTTCTTTTATCAAACTTGTGGCCAAACCTCCTTGTTAAAGCCTGATCTTGTCTGATCTCAGAAGCTAAGTAAGGGCCTTGTTAGCACTTGTTTGGGAGCCCACAGTGGGGTTCCAGTGGTCGTTGTGTCCTTAGGCAAGGCACTTCACCCACATTGCGTAGTATGCACACACCACATTCATGAGTGATCGGTGGTGGTCGTTTCTGTCAGTCTACCCCAGGGCAGCTGTGACCACAATAGTAGCTTACCACCACCGAGTGTGGAGTGAATGAATAATGCACAAAATAGTACATTGACTTTGAGCATCTGGCACTTAAAAAACTAAAAAAATAAACTTTTACATTGATTCTTCCGTGTTCTTCAGTTATTAGTCTGTTTGGTAGCGTCACAGTCACATACCTCTCTGTCTGTCCTTCCTATGACTATACACAGTCTCAGCTGCATCTGCTCCGTTTGTACCAATGAACAGATCTGTGATACGGCCCTGACGCCTCTTCACTGGGGTAACAGATCACACAATTAAACTGAGAGGGCCCTTGTTTCCTCATCTCCAACTGTGGGGCTGAGGCTTTCATCTGTGGACTGTTTCTTGTGGCCTCTCAAATGAGGTGTGGGTGATTGGGGCTGTGGTGTGGAGCCCGCTCACTTTCTCAAGATCCTCTTATTATCTCTCCAGAACCACCTCAAGCCACAGCGGTGCCTGGACATTGTATTCCACTATAGCAACATACTACTGTGGCATAACTGTGTCTAAAGCTTAAAGCTGCACTATGTAGCTTTTCTGATGAAGGATCTGCTACCTTCTTGTATCCATGGAGACAAGCAGCTGACACCCCAGGTCAAGTTACAGGTCAGATCTGTGAAAAGGTGCATCAAATCACTGTAAAGAATGCATGTTTCAAGGTATTTTAGCAACATTTTTAAGTATAAACATGCAGTTGAATAAACGCATAATATTTTAATGCCATACTGCTGAATATTTCAAGCAACGTGTTAATATCCTTTATGGAGACAAGCAGATAGCAGACCCTACCAGAAAAGTTACATAGTACACCTTTAATTTTCCAATCTCCTCTGAAAATCTTTGGTTATGATAATGTATACAATGGCTATGACAACATTATAATAATTTTGTAAATAGCAGTAATCTGTATGTTTAAATAGGCTCCGTAACATGATTCCACACAGAGGAAGTGAAGACCTTATAAGGAAGCGCGTGTTTAATGTGTAACAACAACATGACAACACCGATGATGCCAGGGCCTGTGCTAATCTTGGCTGGAGGGTAGAGTGAAGTAAAAATAGCCACGCTGGTTTGATTGTGGTCCACCTCTCATAGTGTACATGTGCAGGGCATCTGTGGAAAAATCAGGTCCTCATAACTTAAACCCTTTATTATTAGATCAGCCGCATGGTTTAAAGTTCAGACACAGGTTAAATAGTCAAGGTTAAGATTTAGGTTAAATTGATAACATTGATTCTTGTGAGCTTTAAGACATGTTATAATGCTGTTACTTCATCCAAAACATACCTGGAGTTGTGTTTTGTTGGATTCACAGGAGTAATCCTTTATTATTAGTCTGACTACATCTCAAGCTCACAGCTCAAAATGCTCTGTTCCACTTTGTGATGTCATGAAGCAGTAGTTTTCAAGTTAACAGCTACATTTTCTCATATTCAGTAGAGATAGGCAATTCTGTGCTGAAGTTATCCAAATGATTCTAGTGAAGGGGAGAAGTTTAAAAACACAGTGGTGCACTTCCTGTATTACATGACATCACAAGGTGGAAATGAGTGTTTTTGTTCAGTGGTTTCTTTTCAGTAACTCAGTTGGTAGGGGGTTTGGCCACGGATCTGAAGGTTGGTGGTTCTAATCCTGCGCTCTACATAAAACATCATTGGTAGAGTGGTCAGATCCCACAGATGAATGCTGCCATTGTACCCTTGGGCAAGACACTCATCCCACCTCACCCCACCGTTTGCTTACAAAGGTATATGTGTGTGTGTGTGTGTGTGTATGGGTGAGTGGTTCCTTGGTGTCAAGTGCTTTCAGTGCTTTGAAGGTGGAAAAACACATAACATGAGAAGAACTCAGCCTAAATATGCAGAGTTTGTGCGTTAAACATGTGTGAACGAAGCACAACACAACTCCAGGTATGTTTCTGATGAGGAAACAACATTATAACAGATCAGAAATTAGCATCAGTCTCCAGAAAATGAACGCAAAGCAAATCAGTGTAACGTTACAAGCCTTGAACCCCAACATGAGTGCAGTGGAGTATGCACACGGGCTGCAGCTGTATGTCTGTTGTGCACGTGAGCGTGTACATCACAAGCGTGTGTCATTTTAGCACAAAGAGTAAGATCAATGCAACATGTTGAGCATCAGCCAATGGGAAGGAAGGCCTTGTTACCGGGCAGTTATGTGTTTATTTTTTCCCTTTTCTTGTGTGAGGTCGATGTCACGCGTCAGGCCTCATAGACTCTCCGATGAGCGTGAGTCTTTACGACACTCCGGAGCTGCGCGCGCTCTTTTCGGTCAGCAGGACTCTCCGTGCACAGGGTGACACGCACACACCAACACACAAGTATGAGCTACGCCTGCAACACCTCTGCATGTTGAGTTTCCATGCTTCTTGAGGTCATTTATAGACTGATCCTAACCTTAACCATAGTCATGTCCAATTAACCTAAAACCTACTGATTTTTATGCCCATAAGGAAAGCAGGTCCCCATAAAGTGAGCGGGTATACACCTCTGTACACAAGTTTGTATGTGTGTTTGTGTGCATGTGTTTAATATAAAATGAAGCAATATACTGCACAGACTTATAATGTAATATTGGGATGCCCTTGAAATTCTCATTTACGAGTGAATTAAAAACAAAACAAAACAAAACAATAAACACAGATACTGAGACATACATACAATACAATAAATAAAACAGAAAACTTATAGAACAAACCATGATCTTAAGTGGATGTGTAACCTATCCTATGAGAATAATATAATGGATTTTGCAAAGAAGGAAGAACTGTAGTAGCTGCATTTGGAAAATATCTTCTGTATGTCTAATTTTGTAGGTTTATTAAAATTAAAATAAGTATACTAGTATTATGCAATTTAATAAAATACATTAATTATTATTTTGACTAATCCTCAAGATGTACCGATTATCTAAACTGCAATACGTGCCCTGTCCACACGGTGTCGCCCTTGCTTGCCTTCTGACTAAACCTGCCCCGCGCCATTGACGAGCTCAACGCACAGGAAATCCTCTTTACTGGCAAGAAACAGTTTTAATCTTGACAATCTTTATCTATTTCAGTATAAAAACAACAACAAATCGTCAGTAACAATCAGATCACAGCATTTGCTTAAATCGATAACTCCAAAACTAAACTATATGGCCCAGGTAAGAAAACTGAACATGTTTAGATGCTTAGATATTTTTTAATCAAAACGTGATTTATTTTCAGTGTCACATCAGAATATTACAGGAGGTTTTTAAGGTGAAGCAGTGTTAAACGTTAGCTCCCTCTCCTTGTGTTGCTGTTTTGTATTTAGGTCAGTTTGGGCCCCTCCGGGTGTGACCAACCACTGAGTCTGAGTCCCCCTGATTGACGCTTTTCCTTATCGCGAGCGAAGTCCTGCTCCTCCAGTTTTACATTCTTGATGAGTAATACGATAGCAAAAACAAAGCAAAACCTGCACATGATCTCCTTTAATTCTGGCACAGTAATATTGATCATATTTTCCATTGTCTAATTCAGTTAAAGATTTTCCAGTGGAGGGTTTGCCACGTGATGTTTCCATGAAAATGTTATTGTTTTGTCCAGAATGTTCCATGCCATTGATTAAACCCATCTATCACAAAGGAGACTAGCAGGTAACAGCACTATGCAACATTACAGTTCAGATCTGTGGAGAGGCGCCCTATTCACAGAAATATTGTAATTTTAAGCAATAAAAACACTTGTAATGAATAAATGATAGTTGGATATGTTTAATGTCGTACCATGGAACATTCTAGGCTAAGCAATAACATCTCCATGGAGACAAGCCGATGGGAGACATCCTTCACTAGAAAAGTTGTGCAGTGCATCTTTCAGGTACAGTCTTTTGTGTCCTCTGCGTTTGACCCATCCTGCTGGAACAACCTGCAATACAATTTCCAGATCTTGAGCCAGGCTTGGTAGGACTACCTTATCTTCAGGATTTTAGAATTGGGATTATGCACCAGAGATTAATTAGTTCTTTCTTTTACCTTTTCCCCAGTGTCTCCTGAAATCACCTTTGTGGTCTTTCAGTTCCCACCCTTCACAACTCAGCCCAAAGTGCCTGGAGAGTACAAGCGCGTGCAGAAGGTGACTCCAGCTCCTGACAGGCGCTGTGTCTGGTATGAGGCAGGAGAATGTCCCGGGGCACCGTGCCAACACCGAGGCCATATGGGAGCCCCCCGCCCCCCGCCCCTGTCCCATCTGCGGTGACCTGCCCTGAGCTGTCTGCAGTTCAAGAGCGCTTGGTGACAGGCTGCTTGTATCGCCATGGACACAGCTGTGCAGATGTTGTCTTGAATACGGGTAAGGTTTATATGTGTGCTCCCTGTGGGCACTTACACAGTCACTATGATATTATGCAGGTACTCTGATGTAGTTGCACAAATGGTGTACACTTTAAGTTAGGTGAGGCAACTTTTTATGTGGTACTATTGTATTTAACAGCTAGAAATAGACCTGTCATGATAACAAATTTTGAAATATTTCTAAAGAAAATATAAAAAGTAATGTATGCAATACAATAACACAATAACCCTAAAAAGTAGAATTATCCCCTCAAAAACTATTTTAAATATTAACCAATCATATCATATGGTTAAAAAAATTAAATGCAGTAAATAAATAAATAAATAAATAAATAAATAAATAAATAAATTAAACACTTAAGTAGTTAGTTTGTGTCTATAATGAGTCAAAGAAATTATGTATTCAACTCTCCACAGCTCAAATCTTTTTTGTTTTACAGAAAAATAAAAAAGTTCCCCTCTAATACAAAGAAACAATGTCCACAATAAATACTGACCCTCCAAAATGACTGTTCCATCTATCACTTATTGAAAATTTATATAGTAATTATTGGACAGGCCTAGGTACCAAAGAGGTATTATGATAGATGAGTTGTTTCTTTGTTTATCAGTTCACGGGTATCCACAGAACAAACGCAAACTTGTGGCTGATGATGGTCGTGCTTTTTCCAACTTTTTTCATTTTTTGTGACAGTGTCTCCATGGAGATGAGCAGTAAGTGGACCCATCACTCATCCACTGCTGCTGTTTACAATCCCATAAATATGTTTTAAGGATTACTACAGATTATGCCAGAGTACACTAAATAGGTTTACAAACCACTGTGTTGTGATGCTGATAGCAGATTATAGGTCAAACATTAATCCCACTGTTTTCCCAATCTCTGTTGCAGTATTATCAAAGGGTTTATTTATTTATTTATATTTCTCTGTCCCCATGCAGGTATAGCGTTTCATTGTAGTGTGTGTACAAGTGGGAGAGAGATGGGTGACGGAGGGAGCACAACAGAGCAGGAAAATGAATAAAAGGACTTCATACATTTTTATGACCGCTGCGATAAGGTCAGCCATGTGCTGTGGTTACTAAGCAACGGTGCCCGTGTTGGACTGTGCAGACCTGAGGAGTCAAAGTCGGGATATTTACTGTAGAGCCGCTGAGTGCTGACTGATGAAAACATAGTAACAATACATTTATACTGGGTGAATATTTGCTTCACCAGGGGATGCCAATTTGCAAAAATTGTTTTATTACATCAATTTATGTATTCCAACCAGAATATCGACTGAACCGATATTTGGAAGATATCCCATCCAGCAAATTTTCAATATCAGTATCGGAACATTGCATCCCTATAGTACAACAGACAGTACTTTTGCAATATCAGAGTAAAAATGCACCAAATTGCAAAGAATATTTTTATTTTCAAAAATACTATTACATGTAAGAAATTTGTGTTGTTAAAGGCTACTTGAGTGTTGTAGCTCATTCACAATTTATCATTATCTCAAGGTTTACATTCAGTACAAACTAAACCAGTGACTTGCAGGTTTATGTGGAAATCATTGATGTTCAATAATTTTTGAGTGGCCTCTTTGAAATATGGCTACACAAAAACACACATTTCCATTTAATAGTATTTTAAACGTCCACAAATCTAAATGATGTTTAATTGGTGGAATTACCTCTGGATGACCCTGCTGTCCACTCAGTTCAGGGAGACCCTGAGAAGCTGTAGTCAATGACAGGGATCAATGTATGGATCTAGAGGTGGTCCATAAGGGGCCTGGCTCTGTCCACTCGGATGGTCACTATGAGGCTCTGTGCTTATGAGTGTTTTTCAGCCTTGTTAAGCAGGACTAAAGCAGGCACTTAGACGGGCTTGGCTGAGAACGACTTCCAAATGAGTCACCAAAGTGAACACACTGCAGTGCAAGAGGAAATTGCTATTGATATATAAATATAATTGTTACCTGAACCAGTTCTGAACTCTCACATATGTACAGAAAAAGCAGCAGTTTTAGTACAGATTTTTTTTATGGCAAAGTTGAAATAAGGCCAATCCTCTGCCGTCCCAAATGTGGATGCATATGTGGCTCTTTCAGTCAGTAAAATGCTTCAGTATTAGAAGTACAAAGTGATGCTTTTACAGCATATTAGGGGGGAAATTAAATGTAAAAGAAAAACACTGGATACCGCCTTAAGTTACTTTTACGTTACAAAACAAAAAAACTATCCAAATAGCTACTTTGGGTCTATGAACTGCGGTGGGCTGAATTTCAATGCACACTTGTACACTTTGTACATTTTCAGTTAATGCCACAATGGAGACCCGTGCTATAGGGCCTTTAGGTCCAAAGCTATTGCATTGCTTTATATTTGCACACACAGCACTTTTTGTCCCTGTAATGGCAGTGAATGACTCCAATGGGAACATGCTTTCTCTATGTCTTTATTCAGCAGACATGTCCACTCATTAAACTTGAATTGTGTCTCAAGATCTGCGTGCAATTTATGAGCACAGAGAAGGATTCACAGCTGTGCTAATAAAACGGTGCTCTATAGAAATATACATTCTGCGTTAATTTAATTATTCATTTGACTGTGGCATGTATTCACACGGCCCACAGATGGAGATGAAGTTCTTAAAGGCGTTATCAAATATATATTTATGCTGCGTATACAATATAATCAAAGTACTGTGTAGTTAATAAGTGCTATAAAAGTAAGCCCGGGGGGATACGAGGCTCTCTTATTAAGATTAATAGACAGTTCTTCTCAGTAATGCAGTGGCGGCTTGCTCAGTATGCAAACACTACATAACATTTAAATGAGGTGCTGAGAGATCTAAATTTACTATGGCGTCGTAAACAGTTCAACAGGTTCATAATCACCTCAAGCTGAAAACATAAATTCATATTAGCACTTACACAAAGCTAATCTTTGCCAGAGCACTTCATAAAAATCAACGTTTTCCCTGGATAATAGTTAATAGTAGTAGTCTGTTACTAGATTGATTTAAAGTGCGTTCACACTTAACTGGGACTAAATCTGGACTAGACCAGGACTAAACCAAGACAAGAAACCAAACGATAGACTGTATATATATATGGACAGAGGTAACCTGCTAGCCGCTGCGTTCCAAAATAGGAAGTGAGCATGGGGCAGCTTCCGGCTCCATCGACTTTGACTCCAGTTGACTTTACATTGAAAAATTGCCACTGCTCTCCCTGTGACTGCTGCTGTGAGCCACGTCATTTTGGTGTTAAAATGTTCGTATTAACACATAGTATTTTTTCATGCATACAAATTTCACAGCAGTACTTGGACTTGTTATTGAGTACATTTTAGCCATGCAACTGTGTCTTTACGTGTCTTGAAATGTTTCCGCCTCTGGAAATCGTGACATAATTTTCAACTGAATATCAGATGCTTTACTATTGTTTGGCGAAGTTAAGAGGCTTTTAAACTGACTCCATAAACTGTTTCTGTAAATATATAGTCCAACACAAGTCAATGAAAAGACTTGCTCTCAAAGTGCTCATCTATTATGCACTGAACTGTAAAGCGGATTCTGAAGATGTTACAAAACCCTTACGCAGCAATACAGTTAAACCAACTGGTAATGTCTCAATATAGTTTTCATAATTTAGGCTCGATGCACTACTTATCCTGGTAGAGGGTCCGCCACCTGCTTGTCTCCATGGAGATGTTATTGCTTTGCCTATATTATTCCACATTAAACTCGACTATCCCTAGCAGGCCAAGTTACAGGTCAGATCTGTGGAGAGGCAACTCAACTCACTTGACAATGTATGTTTTTCAAGGTAATTTTGAGCGATAAAACCACATAAATGCAATATGTCATACTGTGGAACATTCCAGACAAATTAATAGCATCCCCATAGAGATGAGCAGGGGATGGACCCTGTGCCAGAAAAGTTACATAGTACACCTTTAAATTAGGTAGATGGCTAATATTGTGCTTAAATAGTGCAGCCGAGGTATGTATACAGTTTACAAGGAAAAATACTACTCAAACTACTTATTGCCAGTTACTTTTCAAAAGTTTTAGAAGTATTTTAGCTCACTCTTATACAAACTTGATCAATTAAACAGTTTTAAACCACAATCTGCATATTCTCAGAGCTCTGGCAGGTATGTTTGTCTGTAGGTGCAGAAAGGAGCAGAGACACTGGTGACCACAGACTGTATAAAGAAGTGGACCAAGGGAGAGCTAAAAATACCAGGATCATGTAGAGTGGGTTAATACAAACATTTTGAGACCAAAATGACGAGGCTCACAGCAGCAGGTACAGAGAGAAGAGTGACACTTTTCCAATTTAAGTCAGTTGGAAAACGAGTCACTGGAACTTCTATTATTTCTACATCTAATGAAGTACAATTACATCCAATACAACACAATTACAATTATTTTAAAAAATCTACTCAGTTGCTGTAATAATTTATAATAAGACACTTTACAAAAAGCACAAAAAAGAAACTAAAAAGTAATGCGCTAATTAGTTATTTCCACCCCTGAAACATAAATATAAAGTGCTCCATAATCATCCTGAGCTGTTTACCATTAAATAACATAAGGATTTAAGTGGATAACATCTGTTTTGATCATAACCTCATGACATATGTATCAGCACCTCGGAGCAGGGATTACAGACACAGGGACTGAGCTCTTTAGGGCCAGTCTGTTTTAATCCAGTCTGTTACTCACACAACAGCCAGTGGATAATAATGTAACATATGGTCTGGAGTGGGCAAAACAATAGGGTTTATAAAAAAGGATCAATGTTGGGACAATTATGGTGCAATTATGTTTCAACCATAATTATATACTTTTTTATTAAATTATTAAATGTTCTTATATTAACATAAAACACACATTTAGACACGGCGTTTCAAACATGAAAAGAAGTATTAGGTCTCTAGAACAATTGTTAATTTATTAGGAACTCACAATTGATAAGTGTTAATTATGTTAGGGATGCACCAGTACCGATACTTTTGTTGAATATCGGCACCGATACAAAAAAAAAATAGCTGGATCAGGTATCGCTAATGTGATATTGGTTAAGATTATAGAATAAGACTATTCACAGGCTGATTTTAGCCTAGAACATCTCATAATGTTTGAACTTTTATTCATACAAACCTGTTCTGTGGTTATTTAAAGGAAAAATAACATAGTTACATAACACAATTGAATCTCTTGTGTAATAAGCTAACTGTTTTTTAAGGAAATAAGTGCCATTCTCCATCGTTACACTGGTATTGGTTGATATTGAGTATCTGCAGATACTTAAAGTCAAAGTATCGATATCAGAACTAAAAAAGCATTCTTAGATTATGTACCAAGATATAATAATACTTGACATATATAATGCAGTTAATTTGGGTGCATTCACACTTGTACTTTGTGCTTTGAGACCAGTTTAATTCTGACGCAGACTTGGTTTTGTCCTGTTCTAGTCCAGGTTTAGTCCAAATTCTGTTGTGGATGTGCTGTGAACGCACACTTAATTTATAATGTGTTTAATTCACTCATTTGTCATAAGTTTAGAGGAGGAAACTTCTAAAGGGACAGACAAAAGACAAAATCAACAAGAGCAGAAAGTCTCATTTCAAGTTCCCATATCACACTATTTTCTGATCTGTGTGATAATGTTTCCTCATCGCAAACATATCTGGAGTTGTGTTTGTTTCATTCACACATGTTTAAGACACAAACCCTGCATATTTAGGCTGAGTTCTTCTCTCAAACAGCAACATTCTAACATAGTTTGAAGTTCACAGGAGTCAATTTTGTGTAATATTGGACCTTTAATGATACAATACAGCCAAGATGTCACAATATGCCTGAAGATAACACAGAGTTGTTTACTGCATATGTGGAAGAAAGGCCAATTTTACTGTGTGAATGTGACTGCAGAGGTAATGATGAGTTTTATTTTAGGCACCTGTCGTGGTGTAACTGTGACAGGGTGCAGACAGGTGCTGACAGGTTCTGTACTGGTGCAGAATACGAGACAGGCAGTATCTAGCCTCCCTCTCGTTCCATCTCAGCATAAGCGGACCATTCCCAATCGAGTGTCACGGAGCACGACTACACTGTGGTGTCAGGGATTTACAGGAATCTGCTCCAACTTCACACAGAGTAAAATGCAAATGTGACTGGGAGATTTTAACCTGTGAGTCAGAGCTTGTACAATCACCTTATGTCTGTGCACACTTAAATCTGAAACAATATTACAAAATAGTAGGGATTATTGCTTATTGGCCCCTCCCACTGATTTAAAGGGCCCATATTAAGATATTTTCTGATCTAAGTTATAATGTTGTTTCCTCATCACAAACATACCAGAGTTTTGTTTTGTTTCATTCACACAAGTTTAACACACAAACCCTTATTTAGGCTGACTTCTTCTCTTAAATTGAAAACACTCTGTTCCACCTTGTGATGTCATGTGGTAATACTCTTGTGTTTTAAACTCCATACACCTTCACTAGAATCATTTGGATCATTTCAGCCCTGGAACTGTCTGTCCCTCTGAACTAAAGCTAAAATGTTGCTGTTAACTTGAAAACTACCACTTCATGACATCACAAGATGGAACAGAGCATTTTGAGCTTTGGAAATATAGACAGACTCATAATAAATGATTAATAAATGTGAATGAAACAAAACACAACTCCACTTATGTTTGTTGATTATGCAACAGGGTTATAACATGGTCAAAGCGCTCAAGAGTCAATTTTGAGCAATATAGGACCTTTAAAATAAAATTGTTAGAGAGGTTCTTGGTTTTGAGCACATTTTGACATTTTGAATATTATAGTATTATTTGACCTTAAAAATGTATGTGTTGTTGGTTGCAAGTGTATATATAATGGCACATTTCTAAAACTGATTCTAACCTTAATGTTACTGTCCGCACTTGTAATCTCGAAACACAATTTTTCTATAGGCGACATCGCTGCGCAGATCCTTCTTAACTGTTATGATTCAGAATGAAGGTGAACTCATGCAGGGGGTGAGAGCTTGTTGAAGTCTGACATGGCCGGCGTTTGATGCCCCCTGGTGCACTGGAGGGGGTTCGGTCGCTGCTTATATTTGTCAAGGTCAATTAATGAATAGGAGGCTAATGCGTGCCAGGACCCCTCCTTCTCTCGCCCCCGCCCCAAAACAAAAACTGTCCCTGAGGGCTCATAAATTATCCAGGACTCGAAGACTGAATTTGATGTCTTCCAATTAAGACAATTTAGCGTTTTTCTCCTCCCCTTTTCCATTGCCTCCTCTCGCATCATGCCTGCATTGGGTCTCCGGTCAGGTGTGTTCCCTTGCCAAATCTCTCGTCATCACATTCTGCTTTTTAATAACGTGCATGTTTTTCTGACTGGACACCATAACAAAAGATTATTTAAGTATCTCCGCTGTAAAGACCTCGTTTCTCTCTCTCTCCCCCACCCTGCTGCACCTTTTAAGGCAGCGGATAGAGAGAGAGAGAAGAGAGAGAGGAGAGAAGGAGGGAGGGGGTGAGAGAAGCGACGGCTGCAGAGGAAGCGCGAGGAGCTGGTCTTTTCTGTTCCGCGAGCGCAGGCAGGCAGCAGGGAGGCAGTCTGGTCTGGTGTATGTATGTGTGCGCGCGGCTGCAGTCGGCGGGGAAGATGCTTGTGCTTGTTGCTCGCCGGACGGAGAGAGGCGACGGCGAAGAGAGAATGACTTCCCAGCGCAGCTAACAATCAACTCCAGAGAGAAATCTATAAGAAAACCCCAACTTTTTACGTCTTTTACGCAAACCTGGTATGACACTTTTACGCGCGTCTTTTTCGTTTTTTCTTCTTTTTTTGGTTTGATTATTGAGTTGGCTGCGTGCATAGGCCGGTTTGTCCTATGCTTGTGACTCAGCAGCAGAAGAAGCGGCTCACCTGGACCGGAGTGCACGTGCCACGCTCCCTCATGTTTCCTCAACTGCGCGCTGCACAGGGAGACAATCAACGCAGCGGCAGCAGCGAGGGTCGGAGAAGCCCGTGCGAGCCTCCTCCTCTTGTGCTCTTGTGCTTCATCTTCTTGGATTGAGAGAGAGAGGGAAGGGAAGGAGAGAGGGGCCAATTCACAAGCTCCCCTTTCTTTCTATCTTTCTTTCTTTCATTTGGACTTGTTGATAAATATTTTTGAACGAAAGGAAACGCGTAAGAGTAGAATAAGGACATTTATCAAGACAGTGCCGGAGGGAAGAAGAGAAAAAGCACCATCATTGGATTTTGAACGGAGCGGGGCATGTGGATATTGGCTCTTATCTTTTCCCAGTGCATCCTGAATGGTAGGTTTATGGATTTTGTTTTTGATTCAACTTTCAACTTTTATGAAACTGCACACAGAGAAAGATGTGGAGTAGGTTTTATAAAGGCGAAGATGCAAAGATGCAGGTCCTGCTGGTGCTGGAGATGCGCGCAGGAGCAGGCTGTTGCTATGTCCTGACAGAAGCACTGGAGAGATTTTCAGGGGGGTGGGGGTAGTGGGGGTAACAGTTGCGTTAACCTTCATACAGCATGAAAATATCGAGCTTTGACCGCCTGTGCGTTTTAAATAAGAGCTATTAAGAAACTGGGTTCTAGTTTGTCCGTCCAAAGGGAGACATTCGGAGTGACATCCAGTGATGGTGCTGTGGACTGATAGATGCAGCTAACGATGCACTTCAAACTAAATATTTTAAATATTCCTTTTATATTGTATTTAATTTTAGTTTAATCAATTAGTGTTAGCCCGCTGCAGGCCTCAGAATACATCCATTCACTTGCCTTGATTCGTAGTTGTGATTAAGGCTTGTTTATTCACTGCACTGCACTGGGCCTCAGCCTTCCTCCATTTTCTTTAGATCATTTGTTAATTCTAACCTTTATTAAGTAAAACAGTTGATTTGATTTTACTTGGATTAAAAATATGACTATTTTAGATTTTTGTTCAGGCACATTTGCATGTTGACGTGGTGTAATCTGCATTTCTTAGCCTTAATCTCTAATCTTTCAGTCCATCTGTATTCTAGTGTAAGAAAAAACACTTAAATCGATTGAAACAATTTATTTACACTAAATTACAGTGAAATTTTAATTCTGAAATCATTCCCTGAGATTAAATTTGTGATAAGAAAAATGTGCTTCTGCAGCCTTGAATACCAGATTAAAGGTGCAAAATGCTATTGATTTTAGTTTTAATCAGAATACACAGCAAAATCTATAACATTATAACACAAACCACACCAGTTTCATCGTGTATCTTGCAGAAAAAAACACAAAATAGGTTGGCTGTGCTTTTTATGGCTCTTCACCCGCCATATTAGAAGCGCAGACATGGAGTCATTTTGGATTGGGGAGGGAAAAAAACAACAACAGACCTATCCTTATCTCTTCAGACCAGCTCTCACCCTTTTAAAATACCACAAGTCATTTCCACAAAAGAGAAATTTCTTTGTAATGTTTTCTGTGTTGTCTTGTACTAAGCGATTGTAAGTAGGGTGTGTGTTGGAGGGTGCAGTGGGGAGGACAGGGGGTTTATAGGGTGGAGGGTTGGTTGTGTGTGCGCGTATGGGAGGGCAGATAGCAAAAACTGGGCATTTATGGATATCGAATGGGCCATAGCGATGAGATGAGGGTTTGAAAGATCAGACTGGACTAGTGGAAAGTGCAGGGTGCAAGCAAACATGTCAAGAAGGAAAACCATTTTGTGTTTGAATGAAAGCTGTTGAATATATGGCGGACGCACTAGCTTACAAAAAAAAAAAAAAAAAAAAGCACTGGAATCCGTTGTTTCTAAGCGTTGTAGTTTCCTTAGGGCACATTGATGTCCATTTGAAATCCCCCCTGGTGCTCATCCTAGTGTTAGCCTATTTTGTTGCTTTAGCCTGCACCGCTCTTCCAGTCTCTTTGGCGTTGCAAAATGGCTGCTGCTTTTGCTGCTACAGACATCCTACATGGAAACTTTGAATGGGGAGCATAGCCACTTATAATTGTGATGAATGCTATGCTAGCCTTTTCTCCTCACTGCTGTTGATGCAAAAACACCGGCCACATCGGTGCATTTCACTCTAACCTTTTATTATTGATTTCAAACATACACATATCGGTTTGTGGGGAGAATTATGGCAGATTTCAATTTTGCATTTTTTGTGTTATGGTGAATTTCTGTGTGGTAAACAGAACGGGGGTAGCTGAGTGTGGCTGAAAGGTACATGGAATAAAGGGCCTTGATTGTTGATCAGACAAAGTGTATTTTTTGCAGTGCACTTATGTTTTAATGAATAGAGATGGGAGAGATTAGCCGTAATAACAGGCTCCCATCAGAATAGAACATTGTGCAGCTCTTGTGGACTGTGTTGCTTCCTGAAATAAAGGCTTTTAGGGCTCTGGTCCGGTGCGGTGCGGGCTGCTAAGGTGGTCTCTATGGAGACATGGGTAATGAGTACTGCAGTGTTGGACTGAGCAGCTCCGCGCTCCATTCAGGTGACCCTGGAAATACATTGAATACATCTCTGCACTGATACCTACAAATACGAATCTGGTTTATTTTGGAAATTATTATCAGACCTTTTTTGCATCCTACTTCCATATATTTTACAATTTCCTCATACCTGTTCTTGTAATGCACTGGGCATTTTTCAATAGCACTATGGTCCAAACCCCATTTTGTTCTCAATTGCCAATTTGAGCACACATTTGCAAGCTTGTGGAGGCAGTGGAGATAAACAATCGACAGCGAAATCTGCTGGAGAGTTCACTTCAGTGGTGCTTGAGTCCTTAAAGTGCTCTTGCAAAAGTGTCTATTAAAAACCTAAATGGAAAAGCGACAACATAGAGCTAGTTATGAAGAGAGGAAATTGGGGAAATGGCATAATGTTGTTTCTCAGCTTTGCCAGCAGGGTAAATCTGACACACGCTCAGTTGGACACTAATAAGCAGTGTAAATATATAGAGCCTGAGCGCCTCAACTGGCATTTAATATCATTTTGCACCAGTGTATTTTTAGCTTTTGGGATGACGAGGAGCTGCTGGAGAAAAGGGAACATGAACTTTATCAGACATCACATATTTTTGTGTAACTGTCACTTCAGACCTGTGAAAAAATAAGTATTAACTATTACAGGGAACTAGCAAAAGAAAGATTCAATTCTGTCAACTGGACAAAACATGAGCTGTCCTTATCTCCAGATCAAATTTTGTTGTTGACAAAAGTTAACAACAATATTGTTAAGATTGTTAATATTGTTATTTGGTGTTGTCTCTCATTTTGGTTGCCAGTTCATCTTATTGAGTGAATTCTGGAGGTTCTGAGCTTTCACATGAAGAATGGCCTGTCTATACTGATATAAATACACTGAAAACCCAAGTTCAGTTGTGATTCATTGGTAACTCAAACTCAATTTTTATTTCACTTTGTTCTGAGAAAAATATATGTATCTGTTGGTGGATCAAGCTCTATAACGCATGCTTACAAACAACATGCAAATCCTGTATTATATGTTGCTTATTATGAGAATCCATTAACTTATAGTGCTAGTTTTAGTTCCTATTAGCTCCAGTCAAAATCCATAGAAGTTCAGGTCTAGCCCATGAGATGAAGTAGGTCTGTTTGTAACTCAGTCTTTTGGTTTACATCTGTCACTTCACATAAACCAGCCAGAGATGAACCAGCCCAGCCCCAGTCGCCCATTAAGATCAGCCCCAGTCAACACAATGTGGGACAGTTGTATTTACATGGACCTTAACAGTGGCTGGCAGATAAGGTTGATCCATGGACAAGATTTAACAGAAAATATTACTAATGCAAGCATATATAGGCCTGTCACAATAATTACTATATTGAGTCATCGTTCAGTATATCATAGATGGAGCAAATTTTTTTTGGGGGGGGTCAGTATTTATCGTGTGTACATTTTCTTTATACTACTGGGGAATTTTTGGTTGTTTTTTTTTTTTTTTTACTGTACGATAAGATTTGAGCCATAAAAGGATGAATTAATAACTTTAATGATTCATTACAGATGCAAACTAAGCACTAAAGTGTTTCATTCCACTATGTATTTATTGTAGTTTGTGTTTTTTAACTATATTATACTTTAATATTTTTAGGCATAATTCTACTTGAGGATTATTTTGTCAGTGGCATAAATTAGTTTTAGTATTATCATTTATTGTCTATATTTTATTCAGGGATATATTGTACTTCAAAAGCTTCACCTCAGTGGTTCCTGTGTACAATTCCCTGGTTAACTGTACACAGTTGATACAATTTTGATCATAAGGGTCCAGTTGTAACGCATCCCTATTTTAATACAGATTTGGGACTGAACACTTATATTATTGCTTGGGAACTACTGTCTCTTCTGTGTTCTATATTGTCAGAGAGGAACCTTAGTTAGAAAACCACAATATTGTATTTTGTTTACACAGACCGACCTATCATTTTGGTATAAACAATATAATGAGCTGTATTTAGTCATTTCATTTCTCAAGAGTTTTCTGAGCACGGTTTTCCATTGCAATATTGTAATAAATATTGTATATAAGACTCGAATAGCTTACATATGAAAAAAGAAAACATACAAAACATCACATTTTGAATTCATATTTTTATCCCAACTTATTTGCAATGTGTTGTTTTAATTTCATATAGCTCTTATTTTTATAAATATGAAAATACATACAATACAAAATACAATACAATAAATAAAATACATTACTGAAATTGCATGGCTGAATAAACATAAATGAAATCAAAAAATGAAATATTACAGATCATGTCCCTTATTGTGTCTTCTGTATCCATTGGCTTGCAGTGTTTGCTTTTCCATTGACTTGAGTGCAGAGCGTATGCTAATGGCTGCACATTGAACTGTTAAAGGTTGTATTTAACCCAGGCCAGAGTGCTTAAGGAGATGATAGTGGGTAGTGAGGCAGAAAAAGCAGAGGGAGAGCAGGCGAGCGAGGAGAGATGCACATGGAGCGGGCTACTGTTGTTACGGCGATGTATCTAACACTTTCACAACCACATCGCGTCAGCCTGGGCCCTCATGCATGCAGAAATACTGGGTTCACATAAGAAATAGATTCACACTGATGCAGCTTCTGTCTTGAAAAGGAACTTATTATAGACTTTAATGGGCTTTTATTTATGTTTTCCTTAATAGTTTTTCCTTCATCATCAGATTACTCAAAGTTGTTTATGCATGTTTGAGTAATCTTGCATTGTCCTGCACTTGATGATTTAGTGCTCAGAAAATTTCAGTTTTCACCTACCCCCTATCTCCACCTACTCCTCTGTATCAGTTCTGAACTTTTGAACAGGAAGCCAATGGATCCACTTCTGCTGTTAAGCTTTTTTACAGCAACATGCAATGTAAGAAAAGTAAAATATTTATTTTTTTTCCCCCCAAACATGTCTTGTTTAAATAATAGCTGTAGTAAAATGATCAAAAGGACAATGGTCTGACTGCTCTGTCTGGATATATTTTTGGAAATAAGAGCAAAAAAACTGTGGTGAGGATATAAACTTTTTACTTTTAGGTACAAGGGGAAAGCATGAACGTGTTCTCAACTGGCTGCCGGAGGTGGCTAGTATCATGACTAGTAGTGTCATTATAAAATAGGCCAGTAGGTTAATGCTGAGGATACAGGTTCTTAAGCTTATATAAGATAAGAACATGTTTTGCTCATTGTCTAACACTAATAAGGCAATGTATGGTAACAGTTTGTAACTCGCTGATATCAATGGTGCATCATTTTTCTACTTCTTTGTGCATTATAGGATCGATTGACACTAAATTTTGGATATTGGATGTTAAAATGGCAAACTTTACGCTTAAACTATAAAAAACTTAGACAAACTTGGACTTAGACAAACTATTGATCCACAAGGGAAATTATTTGTACACAGTAGGTCACACATCACAATATATTATAATAACAAAGAACAAAAGTATAAATGGTAATAATAAATTCAAAATAAGTTGTAGAAATAGCAAGAAAAAAAGAAAATTACATTAAAACAAATGGACTGGAAATCCAATTTAAGACTGAATGCACAAAATGTACGATTTTTTAAAATTATTATTTCATAGAATCAGCAACAGTTCCCAGTATTTTTAATGTGACATCGAAGAATTTTTAAAAATGACATACTCGAACCTAATGCTTTTATAGACAGGTAACACTGTCAGCTGTATATGTTAATTTTCTTTGCACATTTACACTTAACATCCTTCAAGTAAATCAAAACCCTAAACCATTTTGTCATTTCTGTTAACCCAAGCAGAAATGAACAGCCATATTTGTCCTCCCTGTGGCTAATTCTATTCATTAGCCTTAGCCCCACTGCTTGGATTAGCATTCTGTTTGCATCCTCTAAACGTGTTACATTTTCAGAGATTGGGGCAAACGCTGTATTAAAAGTCTGTGGCCCGTGGCTGTCCCTGGCGTCGGGGCTCTATCAGGCCTACCCCGGCACTGATTATGCTAATTGCTGTTTGATCATATGATTAAATTATAATTCCATTAATCCTGGGCACTAAATGCTCTGGATGTCTCGTGTTGTTTGCTGAAGCCCCATAAAGCTAGTGCATATGGCAAGTTTTCAGGGTTTTCTATGTTTTTCTAATTATTACTTGATTTGGTGAGGTCGTTCCTGTAGTAAATATTTATCATAGTTTTGCACCAGTTAAGTGGCAGTTTGTAGAAAGGAAAAGTACAAAAATACAGGAAGTAGTGGTGAGTTCAAGACCGGAAATACCCATGTCATCACCACCAATAATTACATCCAAAATGCAGGAACAATTTCGATGCAAGGAACACATTTTCTGACAGTTTAAACATACACAACAAAATAGAGCTGTTGTCATGTATTTTTATAATCATAATCATAATTATTTTGGCCCTTGTTAAGTCAAGTCAGTCAAGTGTATTTATAAACCACATTTAAAAACAATCACAACTGCCCAAATGCTGTACAAAGGTAATGTAAAGTGCGATAAAACAATACTATGCATATGTCCCGTTTGACTTGTGTTAAAAAGTCAGTGCATACAAATGAGTAACATTATTGTTGCTAAGTAACAGTTATAGAATTACCTTTTTTAACCTTTTTCTTTAATTTTTTTTTTTTAATCTTATAGGTGTATTGTGTAACTTTCTGGTTGAGGGTCTGTCAAATACTTTTCCCCATGGAGATTTTATTGCTTTGTCTGGGATGTTTCACAATATGGCATTAAACTTTTCTATCTTCATACTTCATGGTCAGATCTGTGGAGAGGCGACCCCGCTCACAGTCAGAATGCCTGTTTTTCTAGGTATTTTTGAGCTATAAAACCACCTGTAATTGAATAAATGTAAGGCAGAGTTGTTTAATGCTATACTGTGGAACATTTCAGGCAGAGCAATCACATCTCCATAGAAACAAGCAAATGACGGACCCTCCACCGGAAAAGTTACACAGCGCACATTTAAATATAATTCTGTTAACTGTGTTTTAGTGAAATGAGTACTGCCATTTGCTCTTTAAGTACACACTGATGCACTGGCCTGGTAATCATAGAAAACATGATTAATATGGGGTGGATGGGTTGTGTGTGTGCAGACAGAGTGCAGCTTTAATGTACATTGGTGCCATTTTCTCCGCCATTGCCTGTCTGTTAGTCTCAATTGAGCGTGTATCCATCACAGTGATTTATTACAGCAATGTATAGACAGGCTCATTGGACTAAATAATCAGAGGCCCTATTCATGGACTTATTCATAGGCTCAGGTTTCATAATAATGGATTTTAGATGTGAGAGAAGATTGTGTTCTTCAAAATGAAATAATATAAGACCTTTTTAGATTTTATTTATTTATTTATTTTTTTATTATCAAAGGAGCATTGCACAACTTTTCTGGTGAAGGTCCGTCACCTGCTTGTCTCCATGGAAATGTCATTGCTTTGTCTAGAATGTTCCGTAGTAGAGATTAAACCTATCTCAAGGGAAACAACTATATGCTACATTACAAATCAGATCTGTGGAGGGACAACCCTATTCACAGAGAGAAATATTGTATTTTTGAGCAATAGAAATACACGTAATGAATAAACAAACGCCTGATAGATGTGTTTAATGTCATACCATGGAACATTCCAGGGAAAAGCAATAACATCTCCATGGATACAAGCAGGTGACAGACCCTCCACCAGAAAAGTTGTGCAATGCACCTTTGAATTTGTAAACTTGCCACTGTATCTGATAACACAAGATTTGTTTATTAAATTCAGCAGCTGCAGTAATATTTTGAAATTGTGTTTATATATTTCAGATTGCATGTTAATATAAAAACAATTAAACCAAAGAATAGTAAAAATAAGTTTGTGTTTAACATTTGTATTTATGTTAAATTATGAACAGATTCTTCTATTTTTACCACATATATTTCTTTTCTGTCATATTAAAATCTCTAAAATCCTTGTGTGTGCGTAGCCTGCGCTGATCCCCGTGCAGAATCGTCCCTCCCCTTGTGTTTGCTTAGCTGAAATAAGGCCCACACTCTCCTGCAGTGGGGTTACTCAAGATGAAAACGGCTTGGCTCTGAGGCAAATGGAGGATGTGGAAGGGGAGGGTGGGGGGGTGCTTTAAGAGGGGGAGGGGTGGAGTCAGGGAGTGGGCGTAGGAAGGGGGTAAAGGGGGGTTAGGTGGGGGGCTGGTGATGTGTTCGGAGGCACCAGAGAGGAGAGGATGCTGCGAGCGCAAAGGCAGCAGAGTCTAGTCATCTGACCCACAATCCCATTTAACCCTCTGGATGTAGATTTGCCCTCCACTGTCACTGCTTTGCCTATTCTGCTTTCTATTTTGCTCTCTCTAATTCAACGATGGGATTATTTTACTTTATGAACTGTAGCAATGAAAATGTGCACTCTGTTATAGAGCTAAACGTATTTTGAAAGGGAATGGCAAAAAAATACAACTTGGTCATTGTAATTTATAAATAAACATGGGCTTCAGCATTCAAAAGATTGTTGTTTTCCACGACAGCAGTCTTAATTTCATCATTCTGAAACTCACGGATAATGGAAATTCTGTATTATTGTCTATCTGTGACTTCCAGTTAAAGGACCCATGTTTATTTTCTGATCTATGTTATAATTTTATTTCCTCATCACAAATATACCTAGAGTTCTGTTTTGTTTCATTCACTCAAACACTCAAACACTCTGTTCCACCTTGTGATGTCACGTGGTCCACACACCTTCACTAGAAGATTAGTAGATTTGGATAATTTCAGCTCTGGAATTGTCCATCTCTAGTAAACAAAAGGTAAAAGTAGCTGTTAACTCGAAAACTACCACTTCATCATCACATCACAAGGTTGAACAGAGGATTTTGAGCTTTGAAGATGCAGACAGACTAATAATAAAGGATTACTGAAACGTGTGAATGAAGCAAAACACAACTCCATGTATGATTTTTTACGTGGTAACAACATTATAACATGGCTTAAAGCTCTCATGAATCAATTTTGTGTGATATAGGATCTTTTGCAGGGTATTGCAGGGCCTTTAGATGAAATATGGTCCTTGCTATTTTGGATTTAAGACACTTCTCCAAATCTTAAATCTTCCAACATTTCTATTCTCTGTATTTTTCACACACAATCTAAAATTAATATTCGAAAGCCTGCTTTAGCTTGCCCTAGCACCATTTCCACATTGGCCTCTAAACGCTCCGACAGTGTCCTAACCTGTTATTTCTATATGCCGCTATATGGCCTTATGAAGCTATTATTATGCTGTCTATAGGAGCTGACTGCTATGGGGTATAAGTATAGAGATGATCTGTGGGCTGTCAGTCTCATGTTAGTTGGTGTGTCCCTGACTGTGTTCACCTGCGCCTGAGCTCCATCTCCTCCCACTGTGTCAGGACAAATCCACTACTCACTTCTCCAGTATTTGTTGTCTGTAATAGCCTTATATAAGCAGCTCTCTGTACTGTACTGGATAATGTGTTCAGGTTGTGGATTCACTTGTATTTGGGCTGCTTGTTTCTATAGATATGTTTTTGCTGTGCCAGGAATGTTCCGCAGTGTGATATTAAACAGCCCTACATTAGATTTATTAAATTACTGGTGGTTTTATAGCTGAAAAAACCTAGAAAAACAGGCATTCTGACTCTGAGTAGGGTTGCCTCTCCACAGATCTGACCTGTAACTTGGTGTTATTTGGTTTCCATGAAGACAGAAAAGTTTTATGCCATACTCTGAAACATTCCAGACAAAGCAATAACAGCTCTATGGAGAAAAGCATTTAACGGAGCCTCCAAAAGTTATACAATGCAGTTTTAAGAAAAAAAAATATAGGGCTGAACGATTTGGCAAAAACTATCGAACTGCATATTTCTCACCAGCATTACGATTTCTATTTGCGATTTATATTTTAGTAATAGGATTTTTTCAAGGTTCATGTTATAAAATCATCCAGAAAACTTGACAAAAAGACATTTCAGAAGATGTTTCTACAAATCTTAACTACACGGTTAAAATAATTATGATTATTTTGAGATTTAGACAATATAGGCAAAAAATTAAATTCAGATGTCAAAGTACCGGTAAGTATCAAAAAGACTCATATGCAGATTTGTATATGTACAAGTATTATATATTGTAAAATATATCTAGAGTATACACAGTAGGTGGTGGGGTAGAAAGAAACTGTGCAAAGCTGAAATAGTTATTTGACATGACAAAGGATTATCTTTTAGCAATTTATGTTTTGACTGTACGATTCTGGTCGAAGTTCACATTTTAAACACATCCAGGGGCGTCAGCATTTAAGAGAAGACTGAATTTTGAACTGCTAAACTAATACAAGAATCCCATGTATTTCCGAATATGTTTGTAGTGGACTGTACTACAAGGTTAGCTGTAACTGTTTACGTAACAAGACAGGATATTTTAGTTTTTGCAAAGAAAATCAGCTAAATAATTAAGGTCCTTGCGATTTGCTTATGACTATTAAAATTTCATTTGCGCTGTAACTTGTAGGCCTAGTTGTTGATTCAGACTTGAGCCTGTCACAATAAATATTATATTGACTTATCTTTTAATACATGAAAGGTGGAACAATAATTTTTAGAGGTCAGTATTTATCGTCTGTACCTTTTCTTTTTTTATTTTATGGCTTATAACTTCTAGGACTTTGTATAGATACAAACGGATTACTTAAGTGTCCTCTATTTATTTATTGCAGGTAATTTTAATAATATTTTAGATTTAGAATTGTTTTCTGGAGATAATCCTGCTTTATGGTTATGGTGTCGGTGGCATAAATTAGTTTCAGTGTTATCGTCTAATCATCTGTTTTTAAAGGGCCCATATTATAGTGTTTTCTGGTCTATGTTATAATGTTTCCTTATCAAAAACACTTGACATCAAAGCATTTTGAGCTTTAGAGATGTAGACAGACTAATAAATAAAAGTTTACGCAAACATGTGTGAATGAAACAAAACACAACTCTAGGTGTTTTTGAAAACATGTTTGAAAGCTCAGAAGAGTCAGTTTTGCATAATATGGGCCCTTTAAGCAATATATACTTACTTCAAAATATGTTAATGTGACAGGCCTAATCACACTTTTACTAGTATTTCCATGTGGAATAATATGAGAAGATGCTACGCTGGGTACACGCTGTCATCTCCGTGCAGTGTCACTTAAAAAGGCTAATGTGGCTTTATGAATCTCTCATGTGTCTGTTTCCCCTCTCCTCTCCTCTGTGGATGCGCCTATGCAGATTAACCTCATAGCGCTAGCACATGCCCGGCCTTGTTTACTCTCCCTCCTCCCCACTCCAGTCACTGTCATGTGTCTGTGTTGATTTGTAGCCCGTAGTCCGTTTGCTCTGCTGATGTAACTGATTAGGGTCTTGAGTGTGCCCAGGACTCCCCCTCCTGTTGGCGCGCATTTAAATGAGCGTTTATATGCATCAAGCGCCCCACTCCACCGCCTCTCGTGTGGCCCCCGAGACTTGACATCAGAGCGGCTCTCATTGGTTTTACATAGCGCCGCTCGCCACTCAGCTCCACATTATTCATGAGAGCAAATTGGGAAGTGCAGATTTGCTGGAGGAGAGCTTGTCAGTCTTTAGGGGAAGCGAGGTATCGCCTGAGGGCACAGGGAGAGGGCATGAGTATTGACTTGGTCTCTGTCGCGATGAGGCCTGTAGTTTGAGCGCTTCTGCTCAGTCTGGACTTAAAGCTGCACTGTGTAACTTTTTCTGAGGGTTCCGCCACCTGCTTGTCTCCATGGGGATGTGACTGCTTTGCCTGGAGGATTTCACAGTATGGCATTAAACTTCAGTGTTTCCCATAGATTTGGTTCAGACTATGATGGTTCTATTAATGGGAAACACTGAACTTATGTCAACTATAAAAAAATATATATATCATTCAAAATAGAATTATGTTTTTTTATTATAATGTTTATTTTAACACATGTTAATGTGCACTGTCCCATTAAATATGGGACAGTGCACATTAACATGTGTTAAAAGTCATATTAGTCATTAGTTATTAGTCATATAATAGTCATATTAGTAAAATTAGAACATGCTAAAAGCACACAGCACACAGATTAAAGACAATAGACACAATCGCAATCACACAACAAGACAGAGACATTAGCTATGCGATGTTAAAGCACAAACAGATTTAGTTATGTTCATAATGAAAGGAAACAATATCTGGTTTATTATCTGCAGCTTTCTCTATCAAGCTTTCAATCACCATATTTCAACCTTTATTTTGTTTATATTAATGTATTTAAAAAGTGTCAATGTACATTAAATATTCGTTTGACTAGTCAACTAATCATAAAAAAAAAAAAAAAATACTATTACTATACTAATCGTTATAGTTACAGTCCTAAAACTTTTCTAGCCTGTTCAGTTGCAGGTGTTTTTATCACTATGAAAATATATTTTCTTACTGTTATTGTCAGTAATGTTACTGTTACTGTTAGCAGGGTCGGCTCTTCAGTATCTAACCTCTAATTTGGACTAAAGTGTAACCTGCCTGTGTCCTTTGAGCTCGATAAACAAACATTTCAATGGATGGAGACAAGCCAGTGACTTACCTTCCATCAGAAAAGTTCCGCAGTGTATCCTTAGTTCTGTTTGTGGCCTTGTGTTAGTGACAATGAGCCCGTCCTGTCCTCTGCCTCTGCTCAGTCTTAATTACCCCCACATTCTGCTCTGCCCCAGTGGAGCTGCCCCAGAACACACCACAGCTCAGTGACCAGGCTCCACTGTAAATACATAAAAAGAACATCATTGTTTTAAATATGGCTTGTTCTATTGGTTCAGGCTTGCTGAGGGTTAGATCTCTTCTACTGGCCTGGTTTTGAGCTGGTTAAAGGTCCACTATGTAACTTTTCTGATGTAGGACTCATCATCTCCTTGTCTCCATGGTAATGATATTGCTTTGGCTTGAATGTTACACAGTACGGCATTAAAAATACTATATATAGCTGACAATATAAGTTTAAGAGCGGGTAAATGATGCAGATTTTACGCAGAATAACAGGACATTTTGTTTGGGGAGGAAATTATGGTGGTTACTTCAAAAATTACAATTGTGTCCATTCAAATTGAGATTAATAATACCTTTAAACAGAAGAGGAAATATCAAAAATAAGGTGTTTTATACACAGAGAACAGACAGTGGTCCACGGTTGATGAATGGAGTTGGGTGAAGGTAAATACAAGCTGAACAAAGAGCCTCTAACACATCACAGCCTAATGCACACACTAATGCATAGGCCTCTTATGCTCTGTGTTAGGGCCTGTATTGATCAGACATTTACTTAAATAAATTGCTTACTGATTTGGAAGAGACCACTGATGGACATTGACAGAGTGCAGCTCCGAGCATCTGCAGCAGTATTTCAGACACTGCAGTTTTCAGATTTGGTCAAAGAAATAATGGGGTATTTGAATATTTACTGCGTTATCTTGTGGCAGGCCCTTCTTAATTGTAGGCATGTTGTAAATGTCAATTGTTATTATAAGAAAAGAAGAGGTACTGTGGTCCAAAACAAGAAAAAGATCTGATGAAGGCTTTTTTACAGAAATGCTCTATGCTTTTTTTTCACTTTTAAATTGCAAGAAAAGAGACAGATTTCTTTTAAATCATTAACCAACATGATCCACTAGTCTTTGACATTTTTTATTTTTACTTTTTTTTGTATTAGGACCTAAACATGTAAGAATGTAAAATTACCATACTGTAAAAGGTATAACTGTGCATATTTTTTAAACTGATCATTCCTCATAATATAAATATAGATAAACATGGATGTCTCATATAGTACACTGGTGATAGGTCGGTAGCAATAGATCACTTACCAGGAGTTTGAAGGAGTGCATATCCATGTGTTTCAGAGTGATTAAAATTTAAGACCAATGCCGTAGCTATCGTTGTGTCTTTGTGCCTGGCACTTAACATACTTGACATTTTCTCCTGCATCGGCGCGCAGTGGTGTTTGAATATTTGAGTAGGTGAATAGCATTTTGATGTAGACCACTTGGAATGACCAAAGGAGGCAGAAAATCTCATTAAGATCATGAAATAAAAATGGGGGCTGTTTAAAAAAATACATCAAATTGGTGTTTCGGCGATTTGCAAAATTACAGTTACTTAGTAAATCGTCTATAATTAAAATCTGTTAAAAAGCACTGCAAAAAGAGCTGATTCAAATAATAATAATAATAATAATAGCAAAATGCAATGTAATCTTCTAAATAATCATATAATCTGATATTTCTGCATTTTTCTGGTTAACTTTTTTATTTTTATTTTTAGGATATTTGAACCGTAACCAAGACATTTACATGCACAATTTAACCCAATTTTGATGGACTGCCAAAATCCCATCTGAATACTGGCATCGGGATGAGAAAAAACAAAAACAAAATGAGATATTAGTTAGAGTCCACTCCTAATCATGACCATATTTCTCCCACTCCAGGGTGAAATGGTGTCATACTAGGCCTGTCACTGTAACAAATTTTGAAGCAGGATATATCGCTACAGAGATATACTGCGATAAACGATAATATTGCAACTTCTTTATGCCACTGACACAGTAACAATAATACAAAATAATCCCAGTAAACCTTTTTTAAATAGATAGTATCAGTAAGAGGCCTGAGCTGCAACAAATGAATAACAGAGTGAACCAATAATTAGCCATAGAAGTCACATATTCAACCTTCTACAGCTCAAATCTTGTTGCACTAAACCAAAAATCTCCCCACTTTTACAAAGAAACTGTACATACAATATATTCTGAGACTCAAAATATATTGTTCTTGCTTTCATATATTGCACGATAAGTTGATATAGTAATTATTGTGGCCTATGTGATAGACTTAGACAAACTTTATTGATCCACAACGGAAATTATTTGGACACAGTAGCTCACAAATAACAAAGAGCAAAAATATAAACAATATACATTCAAAATAAGTAGCAATTATAGCAAGTGACTGGTGTCAAATAAGGCATAATTATATAAATGTATATGTACAAGTAATAATAAAAAATATAGTAGTACAAATGCATCTCTCAGCTATATACAAGAGGGTGTAAGGAGGAAACAGGCCAAAGATGAAATAGTGATACTGGAGCCCTGTCTGTAGACTCGTCAAAGGTCCAGACATTACACTCCCCCTCCTCCACTCCACAGCTCTGCCCTCCCCTTGACCGATGTGTGTCTGCTGCCCTTGAGATCGTGAAGGGGGTGGGGGGATCACTACAGCGTCACCTACCATCCTCCATCACACTCCTCACCCAGGGCTGCCCCAATATGAGCTGACACCTGGGGCAGTGCCAACCAGAGCCGGACACAGGGCACACCCACCCTTCACTCCTCTATCTGACGGGACCACCCCCTCTCCTGTCAGCCAAGCTAAAACGTACAACATAGGAAAAGGCATTTATTATACATGGTTGTTATTCATAATTAAACAATATCTCTTTTTCCTCTTTGTGGTTCTGATCTGGGGTAGCAGATGTTGATTAAGACTGCTCTGGTACAGGCTGACTTCTGTTTTTCTCACATATTAGTTTAGTTTAGTTTAGTTTTTTAATTAATGAGACAGGTACAGTGCATAATACACATTAACCAACAGGAGAAAGGCATTGTTCCAGGTTGTAGCTCTAGTGCTAATTTGTACCTGTAGTCCCTGGGCAGGCTTTAAGTCATGTGATGTTGTTACCTCTTCAAAAACAAATCTGGAGTTTTGTTTGGCTTCATTCACACACGTTTGAGTAGCCCTTTATTATTAATCTGTCTACATCTCAAGGTGTGTGCAGTTTAAAACACAGTGGAGCACTTCCTGTTTTACCACATGACATCACAGAGTGTCTTCTGTTTGAGAGACTCAGCCTAAATATGCAGGGTTTGTGTGTTAAACATGTGTGAATGGTACAAAACAAAACTCTAGGTATGTTTGTGATGAGGAAACAACATTATAACATCAGAAAACAGTGGGTCCTTAAATACAGCCCCACTCTTTCTTTACCCTGACTGCCCCAGCTCACATTTTTACTCTCCTCTTTAAGCGTTATCCATAGACTCTGCAGTGTAGACTTGTTTCTTCTGTGGAAACCGAACATTGAAATTCTCACTTGTGCATTTGCGAGTGTTAAATCTGAATTGGACGACAGCTGTTAATGAGATGATTATTCAACAGTGTGAACACAAACAGCACCTCCCACGGTCTGTCTGGAGCAGCACGTGATGAGTCCAGCCTTGTTTGTTATGTCTTGTTCACGGGTTAGACAGGATTAATATCAGCTTAATCTAATTTTGTACATTTGAGGATGGTGAAGCGATCTTCATTCTTTTGAAGATTGCAGTGCCTTGTTCTGTTGGACTGTTTATCATAGTATAACTGATTTGTCTTGTCCATAAGTAGGTTTTTAGAAATATGAAACTTTTTTTTGATATTTCTGAAGAGTTAAAGGTACACTGCACAACTTTTCTGGCGCAGGGTCTGCCACCTCCTTTTCTCTATAGAGGTCATTAATGTTCCATAGTATGGCATTAAACTTATCTATATTTATGGAAACAAGCAGGAGACGCCAGAGGCCAAGTTACAAGTCAGATCTGTGGAGAGGCAGTCCTGCTTACAATAAGAATACATGCATTTTTAAGCAATAAAAACACTCCTAATAAAAGTGCAAGAAATATTATTTTAATGCCATGCTGTGGAACATTCTAAGCAAAGCAATAACATCTCCATGGAGCTAAACAGTAAGTGGACCCTCTGCCAGAAAGTTACACAGTGCACCTTTAAGGCTATATTATAATTATGATGTAATATGCGTCCTAATTTCAGAAGTGGTCCATTAAAGAAGTTAAACCAAGAATGTCAGCTATTAAGTTATCATACAGAAATATTTTGTTCCTTCTTATATCCTACATTTTTAAAACTTCGACAACAAATGTACAAAATTGCATTAATGCCTTGGACTGTTCCAGTAAAGTTATTATTTGCCAAAATGTTCTCTATAAAACTGTATAAACCAAATTCAACTGAAAACATTAACATTTTTTAGAAAGCATTGTAAGTTATTTCTTGAAGACACTTGGAGCTGGAAACTCATTCAAGCAAAAGACAGAAAAATATAATAAAGGAAACTGTCAAAAATCAAATACTATTCGATACTAAAAAAAAATCACATTACTAGAACAAAATTTGAGCTTTCCTTAATAGTTTTAGTATTATTTTCAGTTTTATCATAACAAATATAGGATCTCACGCTAAGATAAAGAAAGCACTGTTATTTTGTATATGAAAATTACATTCTGTTAGTAAAAAGGAGCATGTTTTAGCTTCATTTTGTTTTCATAATTGTATCGAGTATTGACTGAATTCCAGGGTTTTAAAGTCGAGTTTGAGACTTTCGTATCATCGTGACAACACTAGTTTACAAAAGACCCATGTCTCCAGATGTTGCGCCCTTTCGCCCTTATGTTCTTCCTGTTTGTATCTTCTCTACTCTGAAAAATAAATGCCTTTGTACCAGATCCACCAGGGCTGTGGAGATGTGGGAGGCCATCAGGCTTTCTCGTGTGAAGGACGCAGCCACCCAGAAACCACGGTAACGGTGGAGTGGAATAGTGGGGTGCGCTCAATATTTTATAAGTTATGGAAGAGCAGATAGAGACAAAAGCACTTATGAAGACTTATTCAGTTCATTCATTGGGAAGAAAGGGTGATTCTGATCGTGTTTTTGCATGATGGTTGTTTTTGTCGATTGAACATTCATGGCAAAGTTGTCAGTTTTTATACACAGTTGAAGAAGAAACTATGGCAGCTAATTATTATGTCATTATTGTCCACTTCTTATTTTTATTGTTGCTGGTTTTGTAAAATTCTAAGCATAAGATTGTTGGTTTGACTCAACGTAATTATATGTGACATGTTTTTCTTTTATTATTGTAGGGAATAAATGACACCAGTCAAGTGGCTCATTGAGAAAATATATTTAAAAGAAAATCTAAAAATTACACACACTTGAAGAGGGGGACACATAATCTGAGCTAAGGCATAACATTTTGAGATCACAATATTACAATACTATATTTGCCAAAAACAACATATTCATGTTTTATAAGTTTCACTTTTGTTTTTGAGTCTACCCTCCCCAACAAAATCAGCATGCACATCGACATCGCATCCGGTTTGTCAAGTTGTAGTGTACAGTTTTGTATCATGTTTTTCTGGAGAATCGTCACGTGGGAGCAAGGATGATGTAGGCTTGTGGGCTGAGCATTGCACAGAATCTTACAACTCAAATTCGCAAACATACGTGGATGACATCTAAAACCTCTTCAGGCATGTTTTTGGTGAGGGAACAATGCTATAACATGGAAGAAAGCTAAAAAAAATAGTTTTTGGTTTTTTTTAATAAAATCTCCTCAAAAAAAGATGTCAGATTTTATCCATTACATGTGGTTTAGATAAGGCTTGTCCCAAAATAGTTTCTCAGAGGTTATAGGGCTGCAAGATTAACTGCAATGAGAACATCACAAAGGCTGCAGTTTTTGAAGTACTGTAATTTCCTCCACAAACAACAAACAAAATTTCTTATCCTAAATAACCCTGTAGTTTAGATCTGTACAAATGTGATTCTTGTATTAGTTTGTTCAGATCATTTTTCAGTCTTTTTGTCAATTCTTCTGAACTATTATTACAACATATATCGCAAATCTAATCGCATATGCAATGCCAGATTTTTCCCAAAACGCTCGGCCCTAATGGAACCATCCAGTCTTAGTGGGTCATTGTGTTATTGCTGCATTCTAAGTATACAAAACTGCATATTTCTTCCCTAATATTATGCAACTGTCAAGTCCATTCCACATTTGTAGAGAACAATTCATTTATTCTTAATTTACCTGCCTCTAACTGCCAATACTGTAAGAATATATAATGTAAAAACATGTCGGACATGGTAACACTTGTTCAGTAACGCAAAATTTATGCAGATGACAGCAGCCAATCAGTGTTTGTTTGGGATCTGTGTGTGAATGTGATGAAATATGGGATGTCAGCCTGGGCCCTGCCGCTCACAACAGATGCTGGGACTTTAATACGCATTTCAGACATCAGTGACAAGCTGTTTGTACAATTACACTGCACTAAATGAAGCTTGGAGAAGATGTTCAGATGCATTATGGGTAGTCAAGATTGCATAGTAGAGCGGGCTGAACAATTTTGGAAAAATATCTTACTGTGATTTTTTGGACAAGTATTACGATTAAATTTGTGATGTATATTTTAATAATAGGATTCTGTTCAAAGTTTGTGTTTTGTTTTGTTATTTGTGTAGTTTGCTGATTGCGTCCATTGAAATTGCGATTTTGATCTGAATACCATTAATTTTGTAGCCCTAATAAGTCAGAATTCTGCCTCAATAGTTATAGCAGTATGTATTTAATTATTTCAAATTCCAAAATGACCATGTAAATAACTGTAATGTTGTCAGCTTCTTTTGTTTTGTCTTACTGTGTTTTTTCCTCAATAATATAGAGGTGGGGAAATTATAGAAATATAGATAGTATTGTGATAGTTGGCTATGGAAACAGCATTTGCCCCTGAACTAAATGAGCTCCATCTTTCATTATATTATATCAATCAAGAGTGGTAAGGATATTATTAACCAGTACATGTGTCATAGTACTATTTTATATCTATTTAGCATTGCTGAAGTATACTTTTGTAATTATGCATGTCGACAAGCGCTTCATCCTTGTGACATTTATTATTTATTGGCCTGTAGCACTTTAGTTCCTCTTGTCATCACCCAAACTCCCAATTGCCCCATGTTTTGAAGCTAGTTAAAGATCACGTTTCCAAATCAATAAAGATGTCTTCACAGCTGACCATCACAGTCCCTCTCTCCTCTGCTCCTCGTGGATGGGACCTACAGAGCTTTAACTGTCAACAGGTACAAGTGTCTCCTCTTCAGCACCTCCAGCTGGCTCTCCTAAGTGCCATACGTGTGAAGTGACGGGGTCTATTCTCCGATGTGCAGAAACACGTGTCTGTGGAGCTGTTTGTTTGTCATAACAGGTCGAGGCGAGCTCTGGGTGGAAGTAGCCGGTGATTTGAGTGAGATCATTAGGAATTTATGAAGCGCTAAAATGTTTGGTCTCCGGGGAGCAGGGATTGGCAGCTGTCGCACATGGAGGCGAGCAGGCGGAAGGCAAGGCGGGGACCGAGGACAGAGGCATGAGAGCAGGCTGTTACCATGGGTTACAGTGGGTTATACTGGGTTACAGTGGGCTACACTGGGTTACCATGGGTTACAGTGGGTTACCATGGGTTACAGTGGGTTACCATGGGTTACAGTGGGTTACCATGAGCTATTGTAGATTACAGTGGGTTACAGTGGGTTACAGTGGGTTACTGTGGGTTGTAGTGGGGTATGGCAGGTTACTTAACAGAGCAGGTTTAAGCAGCACACTGATGTAGCTGTCCGGTGTATATGGAGAGAAGTTCACCTCCACATTCTCTTATTTTAAGCCAACAAACTTCATATTGTCCTTCAGACAAATCTCCTCTTTGGTCAAGAGCAGTGCTACACAATTGCTATGCTCGTTCTAAGCCAGGACTAACCAAGAGGTCAGGAATATGGATTAAATATCAGGTTGTTGTTGCACTGTTTGTTTGTTTACTTTTTTTATACTGTAATGCTTCTCTATGGATTTTGCACACGTGTACACAAACATGGTGGATTTTGCTACTACTGTTACTTTATTGATGTTTTATATATATATATAGTAGAAGTAACATGTCTGTACCATAAAGTAAATGAATAGTTGTTTACATTAAACCAGTGTTTTTCCCTTGTCTCTTTGGGGTTTTGCCAACATGCTCGTCCTGGCTGAGTGCCTGCAGGGTGGATCTCCTTTACAGATGAGAGTTGCACTGTCAGTTTTATCCCACTGAGGAACCCAGTGTCTGGAAACATGATCCCTTTACATTGTCTAGCTTCATTAGGCCAGATCAGGAACAACTGTTCACATAACACATGAGTGCTCTTCAGCTTTTAGAGCCAATTTGGTCAAAATGAGAATCATAATTATGAAAACACAAACTGAAACGCTTCTGTATTAGCCAAATGTAAGAGTGATATATGAAGTATAACAGATTAAATATCATTGAGGGTACAGAGCCGTGTAATTCTGATTAAATCTCATGTAAATGAGCCTGTCGGGAGAATGTATGGATTTTTGGCTACTGGTTCAATAATTTATACAGTAATGTGCATAGGAAAGATTACAGCAATCCATTAAATGTTCTATGTGCAACGTGTCTTCTTATTCGACAAAAATATATAATACTTGGGTATATAACTACAATCCTATGTCTAGGAATGTTAGGATAAAATGCAAAAAAATCTAAATTCTTGTGATTATGTAAATGTATGTTGCTATTTTCACTGTTCTGGACTCACAGGGACTCAAAGGGAGATTAGTAATCTCAATGGAACTGATTAAATATTGCCATAGCAATTAGCAATCCGATACAAAATAATACATCATGTCAATGATCAAAGGTTCTCAAAATAGTGTCCATGGCAGAAAATAGCTATGTGACTGAAACCTATGTATAAACAACTGCATAGACAAACTCAAGTACATTTAATTTAGCTTTGACTTCATTTTAATCTCATATTATATAATATGTCTAACCTTAGTGTTCTTCTCTCTCTGCAGTTTTCTGTGAAGATCTTCGTTCCAGCTTATATTTTGTCAATGCATCTGTGCAAGAGGTAGTGTTCGCCAGCACCACAGGGACCTCGGTGCCCTGTCCCGCTGCAGGAGCGCCCCCTGTCTCTCTGCGCTGGTACCTGGCCACCGGCGAGGAGATCTATGACGTGCCAGGGATCCGCCATGTGCACCCCAATGGCACCCTCCAGATCTTCCATATCCCCCCTTCCAGCTTCAGCAAACTCATCCATGACAACACCTACTACTGCACAGCGGAGAACCCCTCAGGGAGAATCAGGAGCCAAGATGTCCACATTAAGGCCGGTCAGTATCCTCTATAGTTCTGTAGTACTTCAAAAGGTGTAGTAATATATAATTACTTCAACAACATAAAGAACAGATTGCTTTTAAGATTATTTTTGGCTCAATAAGTTGTGTTCACACGACATCACAACTTTCTATTTGAGCTCGAGAACAAGCGAGAATACTATGGTGGAATTGGCTGTTAAACTGCCAGATTGCACCTGATTAATATCTCTGTAATTACCGAGCTAAGCAAAAACCAAAACTGGAAACCTCTTTTCTGACAGCATAAATAAACAAAAGAAAAATGTTTCACAGTAACATAAAGTTGGTTGTTATTATTCATTTCCAAAGATGTGAGTCATATGAAAGGACTTTAGTCATAAGATTACAGGAGACAGGAGATATAAGGCTAATAGCAAATATGCAAAAAAGGGGCAAATATCGGCCTGAAATACGGGCAAACGGATACATGGGTCTGTCTATTCAAAATATGTATAGTGTCTTGGTAGAGGCCTATCACACATACAGTCCCTGACAAAAGTCTTGTCGCTTATCCATTTTGTAGAAACAAAAGCTTATAACCTGACTTTAAATTAATCGATTGGTTTTAGAAATGTCTCATATGAAAGCTAAAACCCTCCCAAATTATGCTCAATATACTAAAATAAATTTGCTTCACTGAAGAAAGATTGATCATTTAATGAACACAGAACAGTCAGATTTTGGCAAGACAAAAGTCTTGTCGCCTTGTCATATGATGCACCCAATCCTAGATTACAGCCTCACCTGTGATCAGTTACTGATCAATCAATTAGTGGGTGTGTATAAAAAGAACCCCAGCACACCAGACCTTCACATCAACTGCAACTTGACCTCTGACAACATGCCTAAGATCCACCCTGAGACCAAAGCGTTAATTATCAAGAGGCTGAAAACCAGATCCACTGCTGAGGTGACTGACACCTTCAATGTGTCTCAGCGTCAAGTACAAAGAATAAGAAAAAGATCTGAAAAGACTGGAGATGTTTTTGACAAGCCCAGGTCCGGCAGACCCCGCAAGACAACTGCTCGGGAGGACCGTTTGTTGATTCGAAAATCCAAGGCCAGCCCCTTTTCCACTGCAGCAGAGCTCCACCAGGCCTGGTCACCTCAAGTCCCTGTGTCAACCAGAACAGTTTGTAGAATTCTGTCTCGAAATGGCCTCCATGGTCGAATCAGTGCACAGAAACCAGCACTAAACAAAAGGCAATTAAAAAACCGTGTGGCATTTGCCAAGGCCCACAGCCTGCTAAAAGGATGGACACTGGAAAAGTGGCAGAAGGTGGATTTCTCAGATGAATCCTCGGTTGAATTACATCACAGCCGCCGCAAATATTGCAGGAGACCTACTGGAGCCCGCATGGATCCAAGATTCACCCAGAAAACAGTTAAGTTTGGTGGTGGAAAAATCATGGTCTGGGGTTACATCCAGTATGGGGGTGTGCGAGACATTTGCAGGGTGGAAGGCAATATCAATAGCCTAAAATATCAAGAAGTATTAGCTACCTCTTACATTCCCAACCATAAAAGGGGTCAAATTTTGCAGCAGGATGGTGCTCCATCGCATACTTCTATCTCTACATCAAAGTTCCTCAAGGCGAAGAAGATCAAGGTGCTCCAGGACTGGCCAGCCCAGTCACCAGACATGAACATCATTGAGCATGTCTGGGGTAGAATGAAAGAGGAAGCATGGAAGGCAAAACCAAAGAATCTTGATGAACTCTGGGAGGCATGTAAGACTGCTTTCTCTGCTATTCCTGATGACTTCATCAACAAATTGTATGAATCATTGTCGAACCTCATGGATGCAGTCCTTCAAGCTCATGGAAGTCATATAAGATATTAAATATGGATCTCACAGCACCACTACTTAATTCACCGACGTTATGCAACATATTTTCGTATTGGAAGTAAATTATTTGTTCAATTTTCTGTAGGCGACAAGACTTTTGTCTTGCCAAAATCTGACCTTTCTGTGTTCATTAAATGATCAATCTTTCTTCAGTGAAGCAAATTTATTTTAGTATATTGAGCATAATTTGGGAGGGTTTTAGCTTTCATATGAGACATTTCTAAAACCAATCGATTAATTTAAAGTCAGGTTATAAGCTTTTGTTTCTACAAAATGGATAAGCGACAAGACTTTTGTCAGGGACTGTACACACATATATACAGGTACATTATATCATACTGAGCTTCCGTGTGTGTTTGTAGTCCTCCGGGAGCCCTACACAGTCCGGGTGGAGGACCAGAAGGCCATGAGAGGAAATGTGGCGGTCTTCAAGTGCATTATCCCTGCCTCAGTGGAGGCCTACATCACTGTTGTGTCCTGGGAGAAGGACACCATGTCAATCAACGCTGAAAGTAAGTCTTTAATACCACACATAGCCACATACTAAGATGTTCGGTGTAAGAATGCGGGATCATATTTTTGATTTCATTGCTGTAAGATTTGAAGCTTTGACAGCTAGGGGTTTGCAAAAGTATTGAAATATCGATATATATGGTGATACTAAATTTGGTGATACAGAATCGCTATTATGGGCTGCTGCATTAATTGATATATCGCCTATCGAGTATTTTTAGTATCTTTATTTTTAGCAATTTTAGGTATTTTTTTTGTGACAGCACTACAATTGCGTATTTACAGTTACAGCGTATTTAGAGAATGGAATCTTGTTTATGCAGTACACTTGGCATATTCCGGTTTTGATTATTAAAATAGATGATTTTCAGTTTAAGAATGTTTGAGAGGAAAGAAACCAAATCCATTATGAAGCAAAGGTATTTAAATAACAAAATGTTTATGGCGAACAAAATGAGTAGAATGTTGTATGGTCCTATAGTGTTATAGCTTATTGTTATTTTAGTATCAACAGTATTCGCTGATGTAGTTTATTGGTTATAAGTGACGATTGTTGTAATAGTGACAATAGCAGTACAGTAGAAGAAGCTTTATTGTAGTAGCTGAAAAAGCTGTGGCAATAGGTATAATTAACAATAATTGTTGTACCGGAGATTTGCAAGTGAAATGTACTGGGGTCTGCACAATATATCATGATAAAATTTAAATCCAGACTTGAGTTGCTACAATTCTAAAATCACGAAGGTTGCAATAATTAATATAATAGAATATCCTCTGTAAAATATCCAGTTTTTTTGTTGTTTTTGTTTTATCTTGTTGTTTAGACCTATAGTTTAGATCCCTTCAAACATGCATGCAGATGAACAGAATAATACTTTTTAAACATCAATCACAAGTCTAACTGCAATTGAATAAAATCACAATTGAATATTTTTTCGCCCTTAGTGTTCAATGAAGTTGTGTTAAAACATACACAGTCATTGTTTTGACTAGTTGCACTTGAGAGAACGTGGTTGGCCCTGATGCCCTGTCTGCCCCTGCTTTGGCTCCTCTCCGTCAGTCTGACCCAGTGACAGTGACAGACCCAGAGCCTCGGTGGTGTTGTGTATTGACCCAGTTGCGGTCTCACGTGCACCACTGCAGCGCCCCGATCATTCAAATCACTTAAATGGAGCGCTCGCCTGCATGATTGTTTCCCAGCCCTGGGGGGCAAATTCACTTTATGTGGGGCATTTAGCAAACTCAATAGACAAAAGCTAATGTCGTTTTGCTTTGGGATGGAGGGCAAACGCTGGCCACGGACCGCTGCTCTGTTTTTGTTGACGTTTCACATTTGTCTGCTGAGGTGAAATCGGCCATGTTGAAATCTATAGCAATCCCCTAATTGTCCATAAATGGATTTGCCCAGAGCATCTTTGAATACAGACAGTTGTTTGTGTTGAGAAGACAAACACTGACAACAGAAAATGTAAATAAATAATAATAAAAAAAAATAAAAAATCAAAATGTTACCATTAAAAGTATTGAATGTAATTTTGATGGTCGTTTCTCAAAACAGCTCTCAAAAAATCAGCACTAATTAGTCTCAATAAAGCAAACAAATTGTTTATTAAGAATGATTCAGGCTTAAATAATATCTCCTAACTCCTAACTTCCAGTCCCTTTATTAACTAGCTACCACTGAATAACAGCTGAATAACTCTATAACCTTTTGACACAATTCCTAGTGGATAAAAAATAGTTCCCCATAATACTTAAAGTGAAATATCATATCTCTATGTCTCACTGTCTAGCCCTTGCCACATCCTATAAATCCCATGCATCCGTCAACCATGTAAATGTTGTCAGAAAAATCAGGCTTGCACCGACCCAGTGCTCCTCTCTGTGCTGAATATTACATGACCAAGGCCTCGGTTTCTTGCTTGCAAATGGTCCTTATCCCTGTCTGAGTGCGCATACCCATTTTAGTGCTCTCTTGTATTATGTCTGCCAGTCTATATGCTTCTATAGCTGGCTAAACCTCCCATCACAACCTTTCCCCTGTGTTAATATTTCATGGGCAAAAAATAATATCAACACTTTAGCTTTAAATCCAAAAACTGTGTGGAATCTGCTCTTTGTGCCATTTTTAAATAAATTATTAAAGTAGCACTGTGTATGTTTTCTGGTGGAGAGTCCGTCATATGCAGTGATGGGAATACTTTGGAAAATGTGTATAGTTACCAAACACTGAATACCTGAATTAAAATGTATTTTTTAACATATTTTGCTACATGGTCCAATCAGAGTACTGTATTATGAATACTTAAAATACTTTTACATTGAGTTGCATTCAAATTATAGTGTGAAGATGTAACACAGGATTAAAACAACTTTATATTTATTTCATGGTTTATTTTGCATTTCCTATCTCTCATCAGAGAAGGATAAATCCCACATGCACCCACCACAAGAGTACTAGTATCTATTTTCTCACCAATTCTATGTAGTTTGAAGCCTAAATTGTGTAATCAAGTACTGCAATGTGTTCCTTTGATTTTAAGAAAGTAAATGTATTCTGAATACCAACAAATGAAGGTGAAACCGTGCTGGAATACAGTTACTCTAAATGTGTACTCAGAATATGTATTCTTGGTACATGTATTCTGTTTATCCTCAAAATGTTCCACAGTATGGCATTAAACATATCTATCTCCATAAATACAAATACATGACACCACCAGGCCAAGTTACAGGTCTGATCAGTGGAGAGAGGAGCCCACTCACAGCATGAGCTAGTATAGCAATTTTTTCAAGGTATTTCTGAGCAGTAAAAACACCTGTAACTGAATGAATGCAAGAGATAGATTACTTTAATGCCATACTGTGGAACATTCTGGGCAAAGTTATAACATCTCCATTAGACCTCCACCGAAAACTTACACAATGCACCTTTAAGTTGGCTTTTGAGTTTGAAAGTTTCGAGTTGTTGCAGCGTATACAATGCAGTCCATTAGAAAAGAATAGAAAATGAAGTCTCCATTTGTGCTCCCGGTAAAATGATGTGAGATATAGGTCTGGAGTTTTAGCCGAAGTCCTTTGACAATAGCATTTTCACGCTCCAGTTTTCTGCCCTACAGTTAAATAATAATGAGGTCCATGGGTGCAGAAGAAAGCCTCTTGTCATATTGATTGTCTTTTTGAAGATTTTTGCAGTAATAATTAATCACATTTTATCTGAAAAACTCGATATTTGTCTAAATTATTTATTATAGCCTTGTATTCATTCCAGCCAGTACATCTAAGGCATCAAAACATAGTCAAGTGGTGAATCTTGAGCGATTTTGAAGGCTTATTTTTGATATTCTTTGACCATCTGACAATCCCAAGCGTAACACAGCAAACTTATCTTTTTATTATTATTATTTTTTTTTAAGATTAAGTTGTCCAATTCCTGCAAAGCGCAAGTGGTTTTGATTTGAATGCCCATTTTAAAAGGTCTGTATCCAATTTATTTTCATGTATTTAATTAATCTTGCCACAGTATATCGATATATTGCATAAGCAGCTCTTGAAGTCCACTGTGTCTGCTTCTAATTATAAAGGGGTTTAATGACACAGAATTCGGAGGTGTGCAAAGTTATAAACTCATTACAGTGAATAATTAGGATGGAAGGTAAAAGATGAATGACATAGGACCAATGCAATCTGTTTACAGTAAAATGATCTAATTCTGTTTTTCATGTTTTTAAGACTTTAAAAATCAGATAGAGCAACTTTAAGCCCACCTCTACTCTGTTTACATAATCTGTAATTTATCTTATTTGGTTAAAACTACTACAGTAATCACAATATGCTATTTGTTCATTAAGAATCAGGGTTCATTTACTTTAAAGGTGCATTGCATAACATTTCTAGTGGAGGGTCCGCCACCAGCTTGTCTCCATTGTCTAGAATGTTCCACAGTATAAATTAAACCTACCATGGGGGAATCAAGCAGGTTACAGCACTATGCTACATTACAATTCAGATCTGTGGAGAGTCGTCCCTATTCACAGAAGGAGTTGTTGTGTTTTTGAGCAATAGAAACACCCATCAGGAGTACATGCTAGATGGATATGTTTAAAGTCATACAATAGAGCATTCCTGACAAAAGCGATCATATCTACATGGAGACAAGTAGCGGACCCTCCACCAGAAAAGTTCCGCAGTGCTTTTAAAGGCCTAGTCCTCTGCAAGTGTTTTCAAGTATGCAAAATCTCTAAACTGTAGTAAGAGGATTGTCAGTATTGTCAACAGAGCACAGCCAATCAGGACGCAGGCTGATCGCAATGGATTTACAATGCTTTACTGTGAATCTCCTTTGTTTATGTTTAGATAAAGCTAACACTGAGTTGCTGTAATAGTATTTTTCTATTCCTCAGTATGTATGCTTTACGCAAGACGTGGTCAAATGAAGCAGAGCATATTTATAAGTAACATATTGATTTGAAAGGACATTAGCATAAAGCCAAGTCACTGCTGTACGCTCCAGTGGCTAAGGTAACCTTGAAACAGCAGGTAGGCTCACACCTAAATAATTAAATGGTTCACATATGACCATGGGGAAACAAAAATGCTTTGTTTTGGAATCTTTGCTGAAATACAATATAACAGTAGACAAATATATTGGAAAGATCCTATAGTACACTATTTTCTGTTCTATGTTATGCTGTTGTTTCCTCATCACAAACATTTCTGGAATTGTGTTTTGTTTCATTCACACGTTTAATACACAAATCCTGCATATTGAGTTCTTCTCTTCTTCTTACTGAGTTCTTCTCTCAAACAAAAAACACTTTTCCACCTTATGATGTCATGTGGTAATACAGGAAGTGCTTCACTGTGTTTTTAAACTGCATACAACTTAACTAGAATCATTTGGATAATTTCAGCCCTGGATTGTCAATCTTTACTGAACTAAAGGTAGCTGTTAATTTGAAAACTTCCACTACATGACATCACAAGGTGGAGAAGATTTTGAGTTTTGGGGTTGTAGACAGAATAATAATAGGGATAAATAAGGATAACTCAAACATGTGTGAATGAAACAAAACACAACTCCAGGTATGTTTTTGATGACGTAACAACATTCTAACATGGTTAAAATCTCACAAGAATTAATTTTGTGTAATATACTGCCTTTGATGCCTCTTTCAATTCAAAAGCATTTTAAAATAGCAATAGTAGATATCCAATGCATATACTTTTTCTCCTTTTTAGATCTGAACACTACAGCTAAGATAAATAGAAAAAAAATGGCCATGATGTATACAGCGTGCGCTTGGTTTCTCTGCATGACCAGTGTGGCTGTTTGGTTGTGCTGTGGTCCCAGGTGCACAGGCTGCTGCAGTCACTGAGGATGCCTTGTAGTCATTTGCCTGGGTCTGCTCTGCTCTGTATTCAGAAACAGCAGCAATGAGAGGGAAAGAGAGAGAAGAAAGGAGATAGAGGGGAGGGAGGAGAGAGGGGAAAGGGGTAAAGTAGAGAGGGGAGAGAGGGAGGAGAATTGAGGGCCGACCCCATCTCTTGCAGGAACTATAGCACCATGGCTTCTTCACATTCTGCACACAGGTCTGGGCCTTTTTACAGTCACTTTTCTCTGCTGCGTCTTTGGTTCTTGCTCCCCTGTATGCGCTTTGTTATGTCAATTGTATATCAATGATTTTGCCCCAAGGAATAAAATTATAAATTGTCCACAACATTTGTAGATTTGGTCAGTATTAATTTGCATGCAAAATCAGAATTACTGTAGAAGAAAAGTGATGGATAATCATGTATCAAACCCCATTCTGCATTTTAGATTTAAAAAAAGTAAAGATATTGTGTAATTCCACCATTGTCAAAAAAATGTTTCATTCGTTTAAACTCCAGCAGCTGAACATGTTAATAAGAACATTTAGGCTACTTAATTTCAAGTGAGCAATATTGTAGGACTATATACGAAATGCAATATATATCTCCATCAAGTTGTTTTAAATTGTTTATCGCTATGGCAACTGTCTTCATTTTTAATCATGTATAGTTCCACAGACCCGGGCGGTTGCCAGAGCTGAGAGGCAGACTTATTTGGGTTAAATTGGCTGTGCATATTGGCCCTTTGAAGTAAATATCAAGTCTTGGTATCAAAAACCTTATCATCTGTCTGCAGTCTCTCTTTCTCTCTCCTGTGTGTCCCTTTTTAAACATGTATATTTGATGCACAGTTGTGGTCGTGGCGGAGGATGTGAGCACACCTAAGCTGACCTGTGTGTTTTCAAAGTCCTCCATCTTGTCGCCATGGAGACCAGTCACTCACGTCCTTGGAGGCTGCCATGCTGTGCAGAAAAATCACATTGATTTACTGGGCCACAAGGAATTATATGCAAAACGTGTTCATTCTGCTGTTTCGCAATTGAATTTTTGTATTGGCTTTGAAGAAACACGTATAATATGATAAGATTTGTTATTGAAGTCATCTGTGAGGAAAACACACGTTTAAAAGATCACTGCATCTTAATGTTCTATTACAACGGTTGTCAAAAAGCAAAAAGGGGTGAAATTGATTGTTTCAAATATTTTGTAAAACAGAATTTATTGCTGCTTTATTTTGATTTGACATATAAATTTAACATCATTTTTTGTACATAGTGCACTGATTCCCTTTCTATGCATGGCTTTCAGCTTCCTTTTGCCCATAAAAAAGATTGAATATTTAATTTTTTTTGTCTTCCAGTAAAATGACTGGGTAAGCATTGATTGTATCTCATGGTGTAATTTTAGGCGTAATATTATTGATTTCAACCAAGGCACACTACAAGACAAAATACAACCAGATTACTGTTCTTAAAGGTGCACTGCATAATATTTCTACAGGAGGGTCTGCCACCTGTTTGTCTTCATGGAAATGTTGTTGTTTTGTCCATAATGTTCCACAGTATAGATTAAACCTATCCATGTCGAGGGAGACAAGCAAGTTACAGCACTACGCGTCATTACAATTCAGATCTATGGAGAGTCGCCCCTATTTACAGAGAAAATTTATGTATTTTTGAGCAATAGAAACATCAGTAATGAATAAATGCTAGATGGATATGATTAATGTCATACCATGAAAGATTCCAGGTAAAGCAATAACATCTCCATTGAGACAAGCAGTACCTTTAAAGTGTATTTTTTGGGTGACTAAATCTACAAAAAAACAAGATTTGCACTGCCTTAATTGTAGCTATCTTTGGCGTATGGTGTGTTGTGTTGCTGTTGTCTTCCTGTAGAAGTAACCACTGGTGCAGCACAGCCTTAAGCCTGAGCTGGGAGCTGGTGCGTAATAGTTTTAGTGATCCCTGTGTGACTAAGAGACACAGAAACACGCAGCAGAAGATACAGGGATAACTGAGTGTATGCTTGTAGACAGGCAGGCTAGCTCCTATGACGTGTGCTCACTTTTACCATGCGCTGTCATCCTCTCTGTCCATGATTGGCTGGAGCATTGTTATCCACTCTGAAAAATGGGTCAGGTGGAGAATCTTGGTTTGTGTATAAAAATGTAAACAAAGCAATCGCAATAATTAGCAAATCGCAAAAGGTGCAGTTTTTGAAATACCATTATTTCCTCTTCAGACTACAAAATATCCAGTTTTATTCTGCTTTAAAATAGCTAACCCTATAGTACAAACATGTTCTGAAGTGTGATTCTCGTATTAGTTTGTCAGTTCATAGTTCAGTCTTTTTATCAGTTCTTCTGGACGTGTTTAGAATCTGCGCTTGAACAGAATCCTACTATTAAAAGGTAAACCGCAACCACAGTGCTTGTCAGAAAAATTGCAATTAGATATTTTTCCCGTATACCAATATAAACAAAGCTAGCAATGAAAATACGTATGAGGCCGGTTTTCTTAACATTTTCGCATCTTGCAAGACAATTCCCTGCTAGGGTCTTAGCTAGATGAAAAAAGGAGAGGAGGGGGAAGAGGCTAGGAGGAAAATCAATACGTGTGTGCATGAATCTAGCTGCGGCTGCCACAAAGCATTATGGGAACATGACGGGTAGACGGAGTTGTGGGCTGGACTGTGTGCGCTCTGCATGATAAACTTGCAGGCTAAAGAAAAGGCTGCAGCTTAGAGCATGTGGGGGAATTGATGGGGTTTAACTGTGCGTTGAAAATATAGTTGGTCTCTGCCAGTGCAAAGCTGTGTGCATGTATCATATTTTTATTTTACTTATTTTATTTATTGTTTTTAATTGATTTTGATATTTTGGCATATAATGATAATGCCACAGTGAATTTTGAATAATATTCCCTATTACTTTATAGTCTGAAAATACCTCTTCTATTAAGTATTTTTATAAACCCTAACAGATTTTAATTACAAAACGTATTTTTGTATTCATAAGCCCAAGCTCCCTAAATAAAAATGTGGAATAGTTGGAACCCATGTGTCAAAATAGCTCAATATATAATTATAGTTTGAATATAGCCTTTTTTTTTGTTTTTATGTCCAATGGCAGACTTGAAATGTGGTCCCATTCTACTGTACATCTTGTATGCTGAGTCTACCTAACCGCCTGCTCCAGATTGTCACAGATCTTCATTAAACTGCTGCTCCCCTTCCCTCTCTCTTTCTCTCTCTCTCTATCTCTTTCTCTCTCTCCTTCACTGACTCTGCAACCGTCGCGTTCCCTCCTGCCGCTGTTTGCTCACCAATAACCGCAATTTGTTCTTTATTAAACTCTTGGGGCTGCCAACAATTAGTCTGCAAGCTGACGAGGGGAGCGCATGCGTACTTGGGGCATGAGGCAGGAGGAGGAGCCGACAAAAAGTCTAGTCTTCTTCAATTCTGCACTTATTTCACTTAGAGGCTCCATGGCTAATTCAGAGATACTGTATCCTCCCACATCTGGACACATGCCAGGTCACACATGGACCGCTGCCAAGATACGGATTAGCTATAAGCGCTACATGAGCTAATTGTAGAAGGAGCCACAAATTATTGGGCCCTCAGACGTTGTGTGGACGACTGGGTTTGGAGCAGGGGGATCAGAATAGTTGCTGTGGTGTCTTTAGGGTTATGTATACAGTCACATATAGAGAATGATACATGGTTTTCTCTGAGTATGTGTGTATAACAAGTGCCATAATTAGAGTTAAGTTAAGTTAAATGGTTAAAAGGCAGTGTTGGGAAGTACCTGAATGCATGTACTGAAAATACATGTATTACAGTACAGCTACTCTTTCATTTGGTGATATTCACAGTACAGTTATTTTCCTAAATTAAAAGGAATACATGACAGTACTGCATCATGTAATTTTGGCATTGAACTGCACGGTATTAGTGAAAATTAATACATAACAATTAATACATAACAACAACATATCATAGTGTTTTTTACACTATGATATAATGCAACTCGTAAAAGTAGAATAAGTAGAGTACAGTACTCTGATTGGACAATGTATCAGAATACGTTATAAAATACATTTTAATTCAGTACTCAGTAAATTCATTTAGACGGTATTCTTCATACCACTGTTAAATGGGTACTATGCAAATTTTTAAGTAGAGGGTCCAAAACCTTCTCCATGGAGACCAGCTGGTGACACTACCAAACCAAGTTTTTTTTTTAGCTATAAAAATGCCTGGGATTGAATAAATTAAAGATAGATATGTTAATACCACACTATGGAACATTCAAGGACAAGCAGATGACGAACCCTCTACCAAAATTGTACATGTTTGAAAGTACATCATAACATTCTTGGTGAGCTCTCCGCTATCTGCTGGTCTTCATGGAGATGTTATTGGGTTTCCTCGAATGTTCCTCATATATAGTATAAACATGCAGTCTGTATCTAGCATTTATTCAGTTACAGTTGCTTTCATTGCTACACAACAACCTTGAAATACACGCATTCTTGAGTGGGCTCGTCTATCCACAGAGCTGCCCTGTAACTTCACCTGGTGACGCCATCCGCTTATTTTTTGGTTACAATAACATCTCCACGAAGACAAGAAGATGGCATAAAATTCAACAAATACAGTTGTAAAAGATCTCTCTCCATATTATCTGATACCACATCTACACAACATATTTTCAGTCTCCAGCTCCATGTCCTTCCCCAGTCTCTGTCCTGGATCTTATTAATCGTCTGTCAAATAAAGGCCCTATATATATATTTGTGTCATGGGTGATGGGGAGATCCGGGGAAGAATCTCTCCTGTTTCTCTTTAACCACAATATGATCAGTCTATGTCAGCGATAAAACCCAACCCTGACCCCTCCAACCTCCTCATCTCATCTGCCTCTAACAGAGCTGTACATTGACGTCAGTGGATATATCTCAAACCAGACCGTGATATGAATGAAGCCACCTTTGACAGGCAACAAAAGACTACCTGAGATCCAGCGTCACAACCTGCAGAGCGCCCTGTGTGTGTGGGGGCATATTTGTCACATTGTGTGAACTAAAATCTGTATTTGTGGCTTTGAGATTTAAAATGTCATGACGTCATACTTTTCAGATGGGGGGCAAAAGCATTTAACATTGTACTTTGCCATGAAATATGTAAAAGATAAATGCATAAATGTTGAACCTGATAATTTCTATTACTGACTAGACCCAAGAACTCACTGAATTAGAACAAAAATATTACAATACAATATTCATTTTAATCTGTAGAAATAATATTGGCCAATGTTGTGATTTCATGGTAAATGGTCACATTTTTATGTAGCACTTTTCCACCTTCAAGGCACTCAAGGCATCAACCACTCATTCACACACACATACAGCAGTGTACGCAGACACTGGGGGGCAAGGTGGGTTAGGTGTCTTGCCCAAGGTCACAGCAACGGCATTCATCTGTGAGAGCTAGAATCGCATCGCCAACCTGTAGGCCAATGGATCTGACCGCTCAACCAATGATGTTTTGATGTCGAGAGTGGGATTCAAACCTCCAGATCATCTGAAACCTAGCAGTCCAGATCTATCTATCTATCACAGGAACCAGCCTTTCGTATAGTGACAAAACTCTGGTCCCTACGTCGTGAATCCTTTATTATTAAATCAACAACATGGTGTAAAGTTCAGATATGGGTTAAAACTGGTTAAGGTTCGGGTTTAGGCAAGTAGTGACTGTGGTTAAAGTTAGGATGAGGCTTTAGGAACTGAATCAAAGTCAATGTAACATCCCCAAGAAGCACGAAACCCAATATTTGTGTATGTGTGCAGCAGAGTGGTGCGTAGGCCGAGGAGAGGAGGGGGGATTGGGAGGGGAAGAGGGGGCTGGTCTGTGAATGGCGTCTCTTATCACGTATATGCAGCTGGTGCAGTGTGTTTGAGAGACAGAGGGGCTGTCCGTGCTCTCTCCGCATTCACTCTGTGGTCTGTGTGTGCTGCATGCTAAAACAGGGAAACAGGGCCCAGATTCACCAATGGAGATTTACTGCACACTCATGACAGCTTGGGTCCTTACACCACGGGACAGGCCAGAAATTATCTGTCATCTGATATCAGTAGGTGCAGATTGGGTTGTGTTTTCACTGGTCAGTCAGCTTTCATTTTGAAATTACAACATTTACTTGTATTTACAACATCTTGTTCAATCGAAGCAGTTCTTGAGAGGTCCAAAAATAAGATATTATCACACAACTGAATCGAAACAACTGGACTTACCTGCTATGAATGTAACAATAACTGAAATATCGTGGTATCACACCTTCAAAAGTCTCACTAAAATATCGTGGGCCTTCACAGTATATCAAATTACAAGTTTCGTTGCTTAAATTCATTGTTATGGTGCAGCATCAGCTAAAAAAAAATACAAAGAGCAACATATACCAAAATATGATCCTTTGCTCAATTTCAGACTAATGTGCATGATGAAATAGCTATTATTAAGCACTTTTAAATCTTAATTTATGGATTATGACAGAAAAGTAGACTAATTTTGTAGACTCCACAAAATATTAACATAAATATTGTACTGTGAGACATATTTCGTGAGCATATCGTATCGAGAGATTTGGATATCGTGACTTCCTTATTACCTGCCCTCATTATTTCTAAATACATCTCATTTATTTAACAATGATTGAGTCAGGTGTATCTTATAATTGCCTTTTTTGCCCAGAGAGAGAAAATTATTCAGTCTTATTTTTATTAAATCATTCATCATAATACATAATTTACATCAAAGTCAAAATAGTGTACAATTTTACAATATATTCACACGTTTATACTTATATTCAAATTTGGATTGTATACATGCGTTTCAGCTTCTTGTTGCCATTTTGAGGATGGCTGACCATTCAGAAGATAAAAAGATAAATATCTATATATTTATCTCCACTATCTGCTCGTCTCCAAGGAGATGCTGTTGCATTTCCTTGAATGTTCCTCAAATATGGTAAACTTGTGTATCTAACATTCATTCAGTTGTTTTCATTGCTACACAAATTGTAATTTCTATGGCAACGGTTCTAACTTTTCATCATTCCAAAACCCATGGACATACTCTAATATACATACTAAAATGCATTTTATTTTTATAGAGCCCAAAATCAGCAGTCGTCTGATGTAGATGCATGTTTGAGAAGCACCTTTCACATAGTAAATAATGCCATAAGATGTGTTAATAAATACTGTGGTTATAATAAGGTACTGCAGACAGAGGTGACCTGTGAGAGCTCCTCCACACTGAGAGAGAGACATGGGAAATCACCTTGATGGATGGATGCCCCAGCAGTGCTATCCCTGTGCAGTGCAGGTTTAGAACACAGAGGAATGTGGGTAATGTAGTCAACAGACTCTCCCACCAGCAGCACACACACAACATGGCCGCCCAGGTGCACTGTCAGGTACACTGTGAGGACAGCCTTGACTGAGAAGGCCTTATTAACTCCAAAGACAATCAAGCTTCAGCCTGTGCCTTTCCGGTCAAGTATTTGATTTCATTTTTCTTAATGAGACAACCTGTTTTAATTTTGTTGACTGAAATAAACAAACTAACAAATTAATTATTGTACAGTATAAGTGAGGTGTGGTAGAAAAACACACAATTATTGCAGTGATTATTTCTTTGTTTGAAATCTGGCCTTGTCAAAAAGCCAGATTTTTCCCCCCTTTTTTTGTATGTGATATTTTGTTGAAATTTTTTGACTCTCAGAAAAATAAATTTGAGATGAATGCATTTCCTATCATTGAGTAAAACAAAAGGAACAGGACAAAAACGAATCCTTTGTACATTGTCGGATAATTTAATGTTTTTAATGCAACACTGATCATTTAGTGTTTATTATTATAGTACTAATTTACAATTAGGCCTTTTCTATAATCTAAAATCTGAATGTGTCATATTCAAGCAAAATTATATTGATAAACATATAGATTTAATAATGTTTTTACAGGTTTTTATTTTTAAATCAGTTAATTGAATACAGTGTAAATAGCTATAAATTAGCCACAAGAGCTTTGTATCAATGTAAGTGAATGTATTTGTTGAATATAAAAGACTTGGAATAGATAGAAACAAATCGTATTCTTTTTTCAGTTAACATTAATCTTTTATAACGAAATTAAATGTTCATTGCTTGTCCTTTACATTATTTATTCCACTGTGACACCCTAATTTCTGAAGTTAATGCTTTCCTAATTCTTTGGTTCCTCTGGGTGCTTTACACCACACTGAGGGCGAGTGTGTAAAAATAATACATGGGACAAAGACATAACTGATAGTGAATGAATGCCGCTGTCTTTTGCATAATCCCAGCTAATCCAGCTACAATGAAATCTAAAAATATCCTCCATGAAGCTCACTCAATTTTACATCTACATCTGTAGCAACAGAAATACATTTTTAATATTTAATTGCATGTTGAAATAAAAACATGTAATTTAAACATGTAAAAATGTTGGAAAATATGTCTATTTGCAGTAGTATTTGCTACTGAGTGCTTCTGAAGCTACATTGAATTTCTGGTACGCCTAGAGTAAATAGCCATGTTGTTGCTGAGGCCCTGAGTTGCTGCGTTCTGATTGGTCGATGCATACTATGACTCGCCCTGCGTTCAGCCAATGGGTTTGCACTCCTCTTTTTTTCCCTCTTCCCACCCTAAATAAATTGCCTGGAGAAATTGAACAAAAAATTAGAGAAAGAGAGAGAGAGAGACCCTTTCATCTAATTGAGACTCTGGTATTAGCTGCAGTAGGAAGATAAGCTCTTCTCTTGCAGCAACCATTAAGCTCACTGTACGTTAAAGCCACTGGCCCTGTCCCTCTCCTGTTCGGGTTTCATACGCTCTCTCTCAGTCCTCTCTTCGCTCTCTGGAGTTTCAGATGATGTCGTTCGACTGGTGAAATGAAGGCCATGTCATGTGACCTTGTGCACCCATTAAGATATCAACAGCATTTTATTTTTGGTTTATTTTTCTATTCAAGTTTATTTATATAGCACATTTAGAACAACTTCAGATGACCAAAGTGAGATGAGAGTTAAAGGTGCACTGCCTAATGTTTCTGGTGGAGGGTCCGCCACCTGATGTCTCCATGGAAATGTTATTGCTTTGTCTAGAAGGTCCCAAGGTATAGATTAAACCTATCTATCACGAGGGAGACAGCAGGTTACAGCACTAAGCTACATTACAATTCAGATCTATGGAAAGGCGCCCCTATTTACAGAAGAAATTATTGTATTTTTGAGCCAAAAAAACACCTGTAGCGGGTAGCGGACCTTCTACCACAAAAAGTTACATAGTGTACCTTTAAGATATGTTGAAGACAATTTGACAGATGTTTAGTTACTATATCTACATAAAAGTGAGTCTTAAACTGATTTGAACTTTTTAGTGTTGACATAAGATAAGGTGTTGTGTAAGAGAGCAAAAAAAGTAAAAATATTTTATTTGTTTTTTCAGTTGCTTCTGTTATTATTGTATACAACAATCCAATAGAGGTTTTCCATACATGCCACCACTCTGCCTTGTCCCCATGCGTTAATTCTCACCGACTGCACCCTAACATACGTTTTCTAATTGACATTGTGTTTAAATCTCAGCTTGGACTCATTCTTGAGGTGGTCCTTGATTACACTGTATCTTTATCTATTCACTTGATCCCCCTCAGACCCCAACCCCAGATTACACTTCCTCTCTGTAATCCTGAGTTCACTGGACCTTGGGTGGTCATGGTAGCCCCATAATGTATATCGAAAACAAGGGAGGGGGGGGCGCTATCAAGCAGTGATGTGTTAATGTTTGTCCAATAGAAAAGAAGGAGAGGAGGACTCATAAAACGTGTGGCGTGTCTGCTGCGGCTCTGGCTTACTGCCTCTTCCAGCCCAAGGCAGCCATTTTGTGTTAGACGCTCTCAGTTGCTTCAACAATGTTGCAGTGAATGGATGAACCTAAACATGTCTTTTTCTCATATAGAAATCATGTTTTATTAATACTGTAGAGGCCCTATGGGAGCCCGTAAAATAAACAATAAAGTGTGTTTTAATGCTTGGGCCTTGAGGAGGAGAGTATATATTAATGTGTGTAACAGAACTGCTGTTTGCTCTGGATTAACATTGTATGAATAAGAGAAATGCTTGGTTGGAATGAGCTGTCCTTGTGCATTGTGAATTGAGAAACCACAATCTAAAAAGAACTGTCTGGCACATTCAAGTATAATATAGGCACTAATACTAACATTTAAAAATTGATTTTGATAGTAAGGAAAAGCCTTAATACTCGATACCAACGATTATAAAAACAAAATAATTTTTAGACAATAGAATGCAATTTTCAACTTCAATTTTCCAGACGCTCAAGGACGTTTTACAATTTTGTGCATTAGTGTAGTCAATCTGTCCAACACACCAGGCAATGTAGGTGAAGTGTCTTGCTTAAGGACACAATGGTAGTGTACCTAGTATTCCCAGTGATCTCTCATCCAAGTACTAACCAGGCCCAGTCTTGCTTAGCTTCTGAGATCTAACAACATCAGGCTTTGACACAGAGGTTTGTCTACAATAGTCAATATGAAGATTATATATAATTAAGTGTTCATTTTTACTTTGTTCTGTACATGGGCAGGTGCAGCTCTCCACTCCCTCTCATCTAAGTCCCTTATCACTAAATTAAACAGTAAATATTGGCTGTGTTTGATGCTCTTGTGCAGTTACAGGCCCTAAGTAAACATGATGGACCTATAAGTGCTCATCACATTCAGGGTTTGATCATGATAATGCTTCTTACAGTCTGTTCCTGTGTGTGGTGCTGTGGCGTCTGGCAGATGGGCCTACAGGGATTACACCTGCTAATGAGGAGAGGGGCAGGGGCAGTTAGCAGGAGCTGAAGAAAGGCCAAGCACGACTTTTATTGCTTTTTATTACATGAGTCATTCTAGTGTAGAACATAACAATATACAGTTTAATTGTTTAAACTGTAAACATTTTAACATTAAGTGATCAAATCAAATGACAGAAAGTATTGTTCATTATGCTGCGAGGCAAACTGTTGAACATATTAAGATTTGAAGCTGAAACCCATGAAAACATTTATATTCTCCAGTTCTGTTTCTTTAAAGGAGACATGAATCAACTGTCCAGTATTATCATTTCTAGGTTAAGTCTTCTGTTATGCAAGTACTAAAACTTGGGGGTCTTCAATCTAGGACTATAATCCCTGCATCATCTTAATCCAAAATCCAGTGTTTCTAAATGCACAGTTGTTCCTTATGGTGGCCATTGAGGTCACCAGAGTATCCCCTGTAGCACATTGTAAAGAGATGCTCAATGACCAGCCAATCCCGCGCGATTATTCAAAGCGTATGTCCAGACAGCGCTAACCTAATCCGTGACACCCACATCACACGCGCCCGCCCCTCCCTCTTTCAACATATGGAGATGCCAGGAATTAGTGCAGTGGAATGAAAATAAATGAGTTAAAGCGGCCAGTGGCTTAACATTTCTTAGAAAATAAATCTTTTGAACAAAAACAACAGATTTTGGTCAGCGATTTAGCTTTCTAAAGATGTAGGTGGACAGGTTTAATGCTATAGTTCGTATGTTAAGTTTTCACCTTTTCTAATTATTACATGGTTTGGTGGGGTATCCCTGTAGTAAATATTTATCACAGTTTACATCAGTTAAGTGGTAGTTTGTGGGAAAAGTAAAGTAGAAAAGTACAAAAAATAGTCATTTTTTTGGTAGTTTAAACCTTCATTTAATACAATAAAAGTGTTGTTGTTGTTTATTTATTTTATTTTTTAATCTAATAATAAGTAATTACAAGTTGTTGCCTTTGTTAACAGTATGGTTGCTAGATAACAGTTTTGGAATTACCTCATGTCCAACCAGCATAGACTGTATAAAGAAGTGGACCTGTCACCTATAGCGTTCGGCTTCAGTCAAATGAAGCTCATGAAGCTAGCAGTTATAGGAGCGAATTTGGGGCCAGGTCCATATTAGGAACAGGAATTTATTTAAGGACAAAATAGCAAAATAAACACACCAGCATCAGGTAGAGTGGATTAATATGACCATTTTAAGACCAAAATGACAAAGCTCACTGCAGCAGTTACAGAGAGAGGGGTGACAGTTTTTCAGTGTAAAATAATTACAAGTTTTTGCCTTTGTTTACAAGTTGCTAGGTAACAGTGTTGGAATTACCTCATGTTCAACGAGGAAGTAAACTTTAAAAAAAATCACCAAAATAAAAAATAAGAAAATAAAAAACTAGGCAAGCATTTTAGTAACATGATTAAGTGAAATATGTTTGTAGTCTAAGATGTCATATGCACTTTAATTGGGATTACCACAGACTTCCGTTTGTCTTGATTGTGAAACGCCTTTTAGGACCAAAGCCACAAGTTGACCTGGCGTACTCCTCGTGTGACCCCACCAAACTCACCCCCTCCCCACCCCCTCATCCTAGATCTGGTCAAATAGGATTAGGTTGGCTAGCTGCCATTGGGTGCTTGGACAGCGCCTCTTATCTGCTGTCTTCAGATGGCTGCCAACAACAACAGAATGCACAACGACCTACATTAAACAATGCAGCTCACAGGTTTTGTTCTGGGCTCGTGGGGGAAAGATATTATCTCCCAGCTGATTTCCATGACAAGTACAGACCTGCTTATGTGGGCAAATGAGATAACATGATTGGCCTTCTAGGACAAGTCACAATAACAAAGGGCTTAAAGGAGATTTATAGCAGCAGTTTTATAGAGCTGCAATTGGCAATTCTGGATAATATTTGACACAATGACTGTTATAGAAGCAGTGCGTTTTCTAAGCTACAGGTGTCACATGGGACAAGTCAAGTTCACAGAAGTCTCAAAAGGTCAAACGCCAGACTATATAATTAGCAAATCTGTTCTTTACAAAGCTAAGTGAATAGAAACTGAAACTACAGAGGATTAAGTTATAACTTAATCTTAAATGTGCTTAACTGTTTGTAACTGTACTTCATGTACTTAATGTCAAAATAAGATTGCTGTGTGCTGAATTATTATATAAAGTGTTTCTTATTGCTGCAAACCAGGAGGTAACACTGGGGTGCTGTGGTTTGATAGACAGATAAACATGTATACAATCCATGTAAATAGACAAAAACTAGACAGCACCCAGACTGAAGACACCAAGATACCAAAGCGTCAAAGAGAAGTCTTATAAGATACAAAAATGTACATCAATAAATTTTTGCATTTTTAAGCATGTTGTGATTTACAAATTTAAAACTCACTCAACTCGAAATTATTGGAAAATATTGTAGTTTGAGTAGCCTAATTTTATACTATGATCTATAAAACTGAGAAGGTTTTTATTATTAGTATTTGGGGCTGTTTGCTTGTCACCTTCTCCAGGACAGTGCTATTATTAGGTTGACACATATTTGTCTATAGACCACAGCAGTATCATCCATGTGGGCCAGAGCCACCCATGTGACTATGTCTGGGTCCAGCCTTACTCTCCCTTGAAGCAGGGACTCCAATTCTACAGCATAAGAGGCTTTGTGACCAAATCCTCGCTGATCTCCATAAAGTTTATATCTCACAATTAAGTACAGATGGTTTGCAGCTGCCTATAAGGCTAGTAAATAACCAGGGCCTCTATGGGATTTGGTATTAATCCCTCTTTCTGACAGTTTACCAGATTCAAATCATTCATTCCTTGTACGTTGTCTTCAAAGCTCCTTATGTTTACTTGAATATGATCACCGTGAGGGGGCTACATGACAAGATGGAGATGTAGAGGAATCTTCAATTACCCTTAAGAGCCTTTGAAACCAGGAGAAGACAGGTTAAATCTGTTTGTAATCTGCAGCAAAATGTCTGGACAAATCTCCCTAAGACAAAACCAGTTATAACTGCCACAGTCTAAATCTATGTAGCATCCAACAACTATGTTGTATGGAGAAGAAAACAAATATAGGGTAAGGAAGTACAGCAATAACTTTAATGCCCCAATATGAAGTGTTCATCTAGTCAATAATATATGGATCTATATGAAGATTAATTTAACTTGAATATATCTTGAATGTTTTAACTTTTTAGGGTTATAATATGCGCTTTTTAATTTTTTTTAATTTATTAAAGTTACCATCACAATTAAACCTAGGCTGCCAGTGTCTTAACTTGCATATAGAGGACACATATAAGTTTTTTCTCATTGTCAGTATATGGACAGGTCATGTCTCATGTGAAACTTCAGAACCTCCAGAATTCTCACACTGCGCTGGGTTGCAGAGATAGCATAGCACTGATAATTGGCTGGAAATGCTGGGGTTTAGGCAGTGAGGATTCAGATCAGAGTTTTTTTTAGGTTTAAACCAACTAGATTTAGGCATAGTGTAAATGCTACCATACAACATTTGCAACAACTAAGATTCGCTGTTATAAATTTAGTATAAGAGTCAAAATTACTAGCCAGAGCTTTAAAACCCCTACCTTGTAACATGAGCGTTCTTCTGACTCCACACCTCTGCTAAAACTGTTAACATCTGGTGCTAAAACAAAACAAAAAACATTTGACCTCGCTACTCCTTGTTTTCTCGCCTTCTCAAATATATTCTCATTATTAAGCCCTCTTCATTTGCATAGGAGTGTAGAGAAGTGTCCCGGTGGCGCCTCGGGGACTTGCACAGATGGAGCCGTTTAGCGACCTTCCCCTCCCGTCTCAAACGCACACACTCTTGCGTCGAAAAATACCCCCAGCCTTCACCAAATGTTCAGTTAACCTGTCACTTCTCCAGCGAAGAAATGCAATGCGCCATATGCTAGCTTCTGACTTCTAACCCCGTACCACCCCTCTCCTCCGCTGTCTCCTTGAGCGTGATATGAAAGTCCCCCTTGAAACGTGATGAGGTTGTCGGTTTGATTCTCCGCACCTGCCCGAGATCACACAGATTTGCAGAGGGCCTTGTCTTGTTTAATAAAAGTGTAACACGGCAGCGATGTTATGGAGGAGCTGGTGGGATGTTTGATGATCTGTCATAGTTAAAATGCAGATCTTACAAAGCATCAGGGAACATTTTGTGTACTAGTACTGTGGTACTTTTTGGTTCTCAGTCATTGGTTGAAATTTTAGTTAGAGAAAATAATACAGTGATGCAAAATAATAATATTTTGTATCATTGTGTTATTTTCTCTAACTGTTCGCTATGAATCTTGCCATAGTTTAGGTCATATAAAAAGTTATGCAAAATTCAGTGGTGCAGTTGTAGCTGTTGTCAGCATAGTTTATCTGCTACATAGAAAATAATGCACTTGTCTTTACTTATGTTAAAATAGTAGATATAACTAAATTGCTTCCTGATTATAAGACCAATTGGCAAAAGGAGAAATTCAATTTGTCAACTGGACAAAAGTTTACAAATTGAATTTCTCCTTTTGCCATGGATTCTACCTGGACGACTGAGGGATTCTACACACATCTATAAGACCAATTATAAGAACCTCATTATAAGATTGACTGCACCAGATCTGTGGAGAGGCGAGTCCATCCACTATTAGGGTGCATTCACACATGGACATTCACTTCATCAAATTTGGGACTAAACTAAAACCAAACCTAAACCTGGACTAAACTTGGACTACACAAGGATTAGCCTAGGTCAGGACCAAACCAAACATAATGCAAGATTGATAGGTTTAATGCCATGCTGTGGAACATCCCAGGGAAATCAATAACATCTCCTTGGAGACAAGCAGATGGCAGATCTTCCACCATAAAATCTACATAGTGCATCTTTAATGAAAATAGCTCATACATATACGTTACAGTGCAGACACCTCTGAGCTTACAGTGTGTGTGGAACTTTGGCATTAGCCCAGTGTCCTGAGTGGTCCAGGCCAGTTGCCCTTGTGCAGAGGGCGGCTCCCAGCAGGCCCGGCCACACTGACAGTTTGTTGTTGTTTATAAGGTCATCCTCACCACAGGGGGCAGCATATTCATTACACTCACCCCATGGCTGTGTGTGTCTGTGGCCGTCTGTTTCGCTGTGGGCTCCTGTCAGCAGGTCAAGAGGGTCCCACTCTCACCCCAGTCTTGTCCTCGCCCCAAAATCCCAGGTTTCCACAGAGGTCAAAGGTTAATTGGCCAAAAGATATGAACGTGAGTTTGGTCATTGAAGCCTGGTGATATCAGGTGCTCATGGGTAATTAATACATAACCTGCTGTTGTGGTCTGGTTGGGAGAAGCGATCAGAGAGACATGACCAGTGAAAGGACATGCAAAAAGGAGAAACCCATACGGCTAGTTAGCCATTTTACACATTTTTGAGGAATATGATTTGTGCAATATTGTACATTTAGACTTTTTTGTGGCTTAAATCTGCTCTTGGGTGATTGTGTCATTGGCATAAATTAGTTTCAATATTATTGTTTATTGTCTATATTTAAGTAAGTAACAAGTGAATGTCTTATGATTTATTTTACTCAAATTTATTTCACAATATCAAACAATAGTCTATAAAGCCCTGTTTCTCACCGTGCCTTGTTCAATATACGTTTCCCCACTACATCCTGTACAATTATCCAAATGGTTTCTGCTGAAAATGTCAAACCAAGCAAAATGTTCCCCAATATGTAGACAGATGTAGATGACTCTCCATTCCTAACTAGAATCCCACTTCCAGCCCTACGTATTCTCGTTGAGGACTGAGAATTACCCACGATGCAGTGCTGTGAAGGCAGGAGTAAGACATACACAGTGAGGAAGTGTCTGCACTGAGTGGGTGCAGCCTAAGTGAGGTTGTTAGCAGTGGAGGCTCTGACAGTCCAATCCAGCGATTCAAAAGACAGCTCCCTTTTGTTTCTACCTCCCCCTTTTCCTCTGCCTGGATCTAACCCACTGACACCCCCTCCTCCTCCCCCTTACACACACACACATGCACATGCACACACATGCACATGCACACACACACACACACACACACACACACACACGCACACACACACATGCACACACACCAGCAGAGCACTCTCCCTCTAGCTCTCCCTCTATGCATATGCCATCGCCCAAGAGTCACTCTCCTGGTTGCCACAGTAACCAGCTCACCTCTCCTGCCTCTGTCTCCCTTCTCCACAATGCACCTAAACAGCACAATCACAGAGCGAAGGAAAAAAAAGGGAAAATTGGAGACAAGATGCTACACAGCAACACTTCTTTTTTAGTTTTACAAAAGCGCAGCGCCCAAATAAGAGAATAAAACAAAGATGTCGGCGTGCACTTGCTTGTTGCTTGTCACTGTAATTCTAGCCAGTCTGTTCCACCTGCTCCAGCCAAGCTCCCATCCCCCCTTTGCTGGAACACCCACCTCCTCTGGCCCCTGTCGCTGTGAGTGGCAGGCAGTCAGGTGGTACTGGTGGAAAAAAAAACTGGTGAAAAAAATATTCTTTTAATGGGGCTTCAGCAAAGGCCTCTCATTGGCACCTGAGCTCTGGTTTGATGTCCGTACGTCACACTCATCTGCAGGTCTCTTGATGTGCACATGGGCCAATTACACCCTCATTAGCTTCCAATTACCTCGGACACAACACAGACTGGTCAGCACTCTGAAAGGACCAATGTAAATCAGTTATATTCATTCTGACAGTGTTTCTGGGACGTATTTTGCGCTGGTGGTGGCATGGTAAATGGTCCCCCGGTGATTGTGGTAATTTAGAGCAGTATGGTAATGGTGTGATGTGCTTTTTTATCCCTCCATGAGCTCAGGCTGCTTAAATGACACTGAAGGTTTAATTGGGGATTGGAGATTATGGCCATCATGCACATGAAAGCTGAAAATCACATCTCTGATCATTGATTATCAGTGTTAAGAGCAGAGGACATAAATTACAGCATCATTGGCTCATGCTGCTTTATTATGTGCTAACGAAAGGACAGAGGCCAGGCTGCGGTGGGAGGCACAACCAGCAGTGTCTAGTGTCATGATCAGTGTTGGGAAGTGACTAAATACATGTACCGAAAATACATATTCAAAATCAGAGTTTTGTTTTGAGCAACAGTTACTTTCCTAAATAGAAAGGACTACATAGAGTTACTTTATCATGCAATTTTGGCTTTAAAATGCAAGTTATATGTGAGAATAAAAGAATTGCAATGTGTACATTTGCAATTGTCCTTTCTAATTAGACATAAGTTAATGCAGAACAAATATGTATAATAATAAACTGTTTGCAATACTATGTAGAATTTGTCTCACCAGAATATAATACAATTGCAAATATAATGCAATTGCAATTCAATGTAAAAGTACTCTAAGTATTCAGAATAGAGTGCTCTGATTAGCCCATGTATCGCAATATGTTACAAAATATATTTTAATTTGGGTATTCAGTATTCTGTAACTAAATATATTTTCAAAACATTTTTTACAGTTCTCACAAATTCATGTTTTTGGTCTAGTGGCATCAACAATATTAATATTTATGGAACGTTACAATTATCGGCATGGTCCTGTTAGTCCATAATGCGTCATTTTATTAACTTTTGGTGCTATTATTAGAGGTCAATCCAGTGTCATTCCTCATCAATAGTGTTTGGACAACAAAAACATGACAGATGTAGTCAGTTATGTTTTGCACAGATTAAAGGGCCTGTACCCGATTTTTTTTCCCTCATGCACTTGAGTTAAATTTGTCTTCTCTTACAGATTTACTATATCAGCAGCTCTTGAGGTCAAAATAAGTCAGCTGTGTACTTTCTGCATCTAATTATAAGAAAGTACACAGCTGACGTATCTTAGGTTGGTTTAGGTTTATGTTTTGTTGATTTTGTATCCTCGTGGAGCAGAGGTCAGTAGCACTGATATAACATACAGACTCGACATAATAAAGAACAAAAACAAAAAACATGCTGAACTGGACAATGTACAGTCACTCCACACATACCACACATCTGCAATGAGAAAGTGCACAGTTAACATGCTAGTTATTACAGTGACGGCTAAACTCTGGCCTCTGAAAGTTCTGAAAAGCGCTTATAAACTCATCACAGTGAATAATGAGGATTCTCAAAATGCACTAGGTAAGTGAGAGGAATAAAAATCGGATTATTTTCAACACCTTTAAAGAACCTCTGTGTAACTTTTCTTCAGCTACAGTTTTACCACTGAACATTCATCTATGATCTCTCCTCCTCTTTCCTACCTCCTTACATCGTTAACTCGTGTTTGTGATTGCAATGTGAAAAAATCCACTTTGCCATAAGCTGTTTTGCTGTATCACGTGTGAAGGTCAGTTGAATGGAGGCTCTGGTGTTTACAGGGCTCCTCCTCTATGGGCTGCCTGCTTAACGACGGAGGGGGGACTGGTTGGCACTAATTGCGGTGTGTGATTTATACCAGGCTGGGAGCTGGCGCATGATGGCACTCCGAGACCAGCTGCTTTGCCCAATATTTACTTAACCCTGCGCTGGCGGGCTTGGCACTAGCCCACTGTCACCAGGTCTATGGGGAGTCGTTCCACCGGTTAGAGCTACATATGGTGCCATTGTCAGAATATGAGCAGAGCATTATCAGGAGTTGATTAAAGCAATTACAGCCAATTTGATGAAGAGACGCAATAATGAGCCATAATAGGGGTTAAGATATTGGTAATTCATTGTGTGTTTTATTGAAATGCTGAGAAAAAGCAGTGCATTCTCAAATCGCTGGCCTTATAGCGTAATTGCCTTAAGTAATTTTTTGGCCAAATAAAGTTGCTCTCATTTCTCTCTCCAAACCCTGCTGCATCTGTTGGTGTTATTGGCTCCATCCACGGCCAATCAGAAAGAAATTTGGCAACCAAAAAACACAAACTGCCCCAGTCATCTTATTGAAGTTTATTTTTGTATTTTCATGAAAACATACACTACCAGTCAAACGTTTGGACTCACCCTCTCATTCTCATTCAGTGTTTATATATATAAAACACCCAGTCATATCATTGAAGATTTATAATGACAAAACCTTGATCTCAATTTAAATGTGATTAATTGCACAACCCTAGTCACCAGTTAACTGATTGCTGTAGTAGTAGTTGTCACTGTGATAGTAGAAGTAATCAAAAATCATAATGAAATTGTAATAACTAGAATAGAGTATAGAGCGTGAGAATTGTGAGTGTTCCTTCTGAACTCAACTCTTTTGACTTTTTAGAAACACAAGCGTTTTCATAAAATGTACGAATCTGTGAGAAAACTGCCAGGAACACATTTTCCCATAAGCAACTCCAACTCTGGGAATTGTAAACAAGAGTGTGATTGGTCTCCTGACAATTCCAGTGTCCTGGAGGAATTGCTGCTAGGCGATACTAAAGCAGGAACATAAACTAAACAGATTTTTTTTTCCAATCAGGGCAATAGACCCTTTAAAATCCTAGCAAAGTCAAGCAGAATATATTTTCAATGATTAACTAATTAATATATAAAATAAACAGCCATTTTGAATTTACATGGTACACAGCTTAGTAAATTTGCTTCTCTGTTAAGAAGGATGGAAAAATAACATTTTCTAACCTCAAAATTGTATTTGAGCTTCATAAAAAGTATAATTTATGATGAAATGTGTAATATATGTGTAGATGAAGTGGGAAACTGTAGTGTTTATCATAATCTCTTCTCAAATTAACAAATAACATAAAACACAATTGTAAATGTTTTTTTTAAACCGAACATCACTCACATTTGTCATCTTTTGTGATATTCTGAAGTTATTCCCAGTTTTCCCATTAAAATCACATTATGTTCCACTTCACTTTTGCCTCCAGTTGCCTCTATTTTGGAATTTAGAATGATTTTGTTTACAGTTGTTTAAAGGGTCTATAGTCATCTTCTTTTTATAGTTCACCAGTAGCAGTGTCGGCAGCAGTGATCTGTGGTTCATTTCAATGTGGAGGAGCTATATTGAGGATTGTAATTTGTAGCGTGTTCATTCTTATGTCATGTGAGTTTGGTGAGTGACACTTCCATCCTACGCCTGTCTCTGAGTCTCAGCCCCAGTGATGGTCTGAGCAGGAATCTCTGGGCCCCTACGAGACTCTGTTAGTCACACCTCAACCAAATTAGCCACTGTAAGAGTGTGAAAAAATAATATAAAATCACTACACGGTATCTAAACAGTAGCATCTTGTATTGGGTTTAAAGTGACACATTTTCACGTTTTTGTAATTATTACTTTATCTGGTGGGATAGTGCCTGTGGGAAAATAGATTTACATAAGGATGTGCAAAAATATTGAAATAGAATTTTAAAAAAAAGTAAATAAAGTAGTTTTTAATATCGTTTAGCGTTTTTTTCTGACCGCACTTGTTTATGCAATACACTTATATACATATTCACTGTTTTGATGATTAAAATAGATGTATTTCATATTAATTTTGCACAAGTAGTAGTTTAAGAGTACAGAGTATCATGTGCAGTATATCAAGTATTGCATTTACCACCATATTGTGATAATATTGTATCATAAGCCATGTATAGAATCGAATCATGAGGGACTTTGTGATTCCAGCCCTAGTTTTACATCAGTTAAGTGGTAGTTTGTGGGGAAGAAAAAAAAGAAATGCACAAAAATACAGGAACTAGTGGTGAGTTTTAAAATGTAATACCTCTACCAATGTCAATTAACAGAGAAGAGTCCATCCAAAATGCAGGGACACTTTATGGACACTTTCAGGAATTTCAAACATACATTCAATAAAATAAGCATGGTATTTATTTAATCACAGTTTAGTCATAGATTTTGTGCAATTTAGATATCAAATTATGTGTTTGTATATTCAGAAAGTACAATAATAAACTTCACCAGAATAAAAAAAAAAAAACTAGACAAGATTTTTTTTTTCAAATCTAAATATTATGATGTAAACAATATTTTAGTCCACTGAGTAGTCTAACCTGTCATATGCACTATATATAACAGTCCAGTTATACAGAAGACGACAGGGTTAAACTGTAACACGGGGACGAGGTAGAGACGGTCTCCACGGCAACATTGATTGATATTCTTCAGGTGGAGCAGCTGTCAAGCGGCCTGGCCATGCTAGCTAATGCTCTGGGGGAATAAGGGTGGGGGAGGGGCAAGTGCACAGGAACACCAGGGGAACAGGCACAAGAAAGACAGCAAAGAATAGAGCACGGATTGAAAAGCCATGATACAATAGCAGCGTATTTTAACAGTGATTTTGAGATGGAGGAGACCGTGTGATCACGTGACACTGTTGGTTAAAAGGGGCTTGTGTGTGTCATAGATGGATGCTTATCAAGATAGGGTTGTGCTAAAGATTAACATTACTCAAATAAATTTAATTGCTGTTTTTGCTCTACAGTCATTGTGAGTGTCAAGGAAACTTTAAATTAACTGTATTACTATTTATTTCAACAAATAATCTCACCAAGTGTTTTGCGTATTAGTTTTAGTCATTTTAGTTCCTTCTTTCTATGAGTTAGGAGTAGAGATAGAGCAAAGTGTTGGTTGGCCAGTTTTTTTTTTTGTTTTTTTTTCACTGGTTAACTGGGCATTATTTTTGTATTGGCCGACCTGGTACCTACACCTAAAGCTTTACTTGAACACAAAACGTGGCTGTGGTGAGTTTGGAATAAACTTTAATTACGTAATAATAATAACTGGTAAACATGATCAAAATCTGTTCTGCATTTGGTACAAAAATATTAGCTGTTATTTGCTATTATTGGCCAAAAAATAAAAAAGCATTTCAGCTAATCTCTGCTAACAACTGAGTATACACTTTGTGGCAAATGTATGTATTTAAACAGCTGTGTGCTGTTTTGTGATCACGTGGCATTCAAGTCCAACCGTAAAAAGGGGTGTTTCTCCATGTGTAAAATCCCACATAAATCACAATGGGAGTCATGTTACAGACTGGAGCTCCTCAGCTGATGCGTGCTCAGAGCTGCTTTAGGTTGTGATCAATTTCTTTAGCAGGTCTGGATTTACAGTAATGAACAGCTCCTCCAATCAGTGCACGGCTCAAATGGAGAATACTGATTGCTTTTGTAACTGTCTCATCCGTCACATCACAGTGGCATTGAGATGTCAGTGCATGGCTAATCGTATATCACCAGGACTGTCCTCAGATATAAATAGAAACAGGCCTTTTTAAATGCTTGGATACTGCAGGGAGTATTTAGGATTTTTAAAGGGGCCTGCGTTACGCTATTTCTGATCTGTTATAATGTTGTTTCCTCACCAAAAACACATCTGGAATTGTGTTTTGTTTCATTCACACATGTTTAATACATAAACCTTGCATATTTAGGATGAGTTCTTGACTGAAAATACTCTGAAAAAACTGAGGGTATGTTTTTTAGGAGGTAACAACATTATAACATGGCTTAAATCCCGCAAGAGTCAATTTTGCGACATATAGGGCCTTTAATGTAACGTGGGATTGCAACTGACTCCGGCATTAGCTGTCATTTACGCATCTGTCATATGTGTCTACTTGGTTCATTATAAGTTAGCTTTAGTCAAAGTATCTGGTATGTTCAGCTAATCGAATAATTATTTTATAACAACATTATAACATAGATTTTAAAAAAATAGCGTTATATGGGCCCTTAAATAGTTTTTTTCTGAAATCAATATTTGCTTTGAACGTCTTTATATTCAAGAACAGAGAAAAAAATCTACCTGTGCTAAAAATAAGAGATTTATATTAACTACACTTTTAATAGCCTTAATAAAGCATAAACACAGTCTTAAATCAGAATGAGCAAATATTTTTAAGAATGATTCAAGCTTAGTAACTTTCTAATGAATGCCCTAACTCATAAACCCTTAATTAAGTAGTTACTAAGTCTGAATCATTCTTAAAAGTATTTGTTGATTAGGAATTAAGTCTGTTCGTGCTTTATTAAGACATATTAAGATGTAGTTGTTATAAAAATTGTTTAAGTAGTGGTGGTGATGGTAGTAGTGGTATTGAAGTATGAGTGAATAGCAATGGAATACTTCGGTCTCCTGTATCTTCTGTATCTCTGACACAAAATGACATACACACAATTTTTCATTTTTGTGCATATTATATAAAACTTCACAGCCTCATTGCCCTGTAGCTAACCTGAATGAATGTACTGTCTCAGTGGAATAAAGATAATCTAATTGAAGCTTGGGCACATTGTGAACCCTTCACATAGAATTTGGATTGGAGCCAATCCTGCTTAGAGATCTGTGTCTGAACCACTTTAGAGACTTTTGTTTACAAGTTTACCCAGGATTCACAGTGGTCTTCTTCTGCTGTAATTGCGCTCATAACTGCTTCCTGTTCATTTAGCAATATGCAAACACTGGTAATGAGCTTGATAATCTGCTGTTACGAGGTGCCGCAAAAGGTTTTATTGAGCCCCTCCCATCTGTTTCTCACTCAGCGCCGTTCATCTCATATTCCAAAGAGGGGAGTCATGTAAATCACATCTGAAGTGGTGTAAACACAGCATTATCACAATTGGAAGGCAAGCAAGTTGTATAAAGAGGGGAGATCCAGTGAAAAAGGGAGAGGAGCTGAAATCTCTATGGCTTTAGTGATTCTAGTGATAAAGGATGTAAGTTTATTGGGTAATTTAATATAATGAGAAATTAAGTTATTTCATTTCAATCTTGTAAATATTTATAATTTAATGTCACAAAACTTGTGCATAAGTATATTACAATCGAGTCATTTGCAGTGGATGGGGAGCTGTCCATGGTGCTGAAGTGTCACTGTGTCTTTTTGCCTCGGAACATTATCTATATAACATCAGAGCAGACTGCTAGATCTCACTGTTACTTTTGAATAGAATATTATTTTTCAGTAGTGACTGGTTAGTACCACGGACAGCTCCTTGCATTATATTGGCTGAAATGCAAGTTGCTGGCAGTATTTACTTTGCATGTTCATTTACAGAGATAAATGATCAATGTGCCTTTAGCTTAGTGAAATCAGCCAAGTTATTAGTAGCGCACTCCCTGCTAGAGCAGATAAACGTTTTCTTAATTAACTGTTTGCATCTGGCAACACAGATGAGCTTAAGTAGCTGTGAAAATAGCTCTCATAAAATGTAGACACTGGAGCAGGGACTAAAACTCCTGATAATCAGCACATTCAGTTAGGTCTATTAAAGCATGTAAGGTAACTGTTATCCTCCATCATTTGCCTGTCCATAAGCCCCACTATAACAGGCTTATACTTAGCACAGAGCAGAGCTGGTTCGCAGCAGGTAGGCCGAGCTGACCACAGTCACTAACTCCCTCTCACTCTGTGCACTGCTCCTCTGTGTGGCTCCCTGAATATTTAATGAAGCTGAATGACTGAGGCCCTCAACTGTAATGACGGTAAAATCAGACAATTAAAGCAGAAGCACTGAGCTGTGGTCTCACTCCCCCAGAGGAGCCCACATTATTTAAAGTGGCACACTGTTTGATTATCTAATCCTCCTCTTGCCCCTTCTGCTTTGCTCACAGCACAGCGCGGCTGCTCCACTTGCCATCGCAAATTAGCATGAAACAGCGCTGAGTGCTACGTTTAAGGCCTCAGCATAAACGGGAATTTGGTGCTGTGAAGTCCCATGGGAACAGTGCTATGGGAACTGTTTTAGGTTTGCGCAGTTTAGTGAAAGAAATTCTGTGTAATGAATAAAAAATGTAAAGGACAAAATGAAAAAAATAATTAACATGATGTTTGAGGGAATGTTCTGGACAAGTTAAACTCTGAAATCAGAACTCTATCACTGAAGGATCAGAAGTTTGTCAGTGTATATCAGTGATAGTGTTAGCACAGGGTTAAACTGGAAGTGATACAAACCCTCTGTGTTTGCCTTTAAACAACACTGGCTTTATAGAAGTTTTGGCTGTAAGTCTAATTGTTGTCAGTTTGACATATTAGCTACACAAAGTGGTGCATTGTGATGGAGCAGCTCATAAGAGCTTCCTTAATGCCTGTGGCACAGAGCCCCACACAGACACACATGAATATTCATGATACAGCTGAGACCCAACACTGGCTCATTTAGAGCTGGCTACAGAGAGGCCAATGATAGCAGAGTAAACACACACCATCACACTCCAATGGCCGATTCTGTGCTGACTAATTACATTGTACAAGCTTATTATTGGTCAGAACTCATACATGTGAGATGCATTATTATTGGTCAGGACAGACACATGTGAGACGCCTCAGTTTTGACTGGAGCAGATAAACGTTTGTCTGGTGGAAAGTGCTGCAGCTGCGAGTCCACAGTGTGCACCAGAATAAAGACAGACTCCTCTACAAACTCACTACAGACACTGATGTGTGATAAAATCTGTTTAAATCAGCAGTTTTCTGCTTTTGTCTAGAGTGAACACTGCCATGCCAGCTGCACAAACCAGCTCTATGTTGTTGGGGAAGGATTCAAGTCCACTCTCATATTAATTAAAGAAACACTTAGAGTCTCAAACCCAGAAACAAGGACACAGACATGAATAGTGCAGGACTCTACAGTGCACTTCCAGCCGCAGCTACACTGGCTCTGTAAACAGGTCCATATACTTTACCTGTAATAAAATGTACTGCAGTAGGACTCAGTGCAGTGTGTAAAGGCTCCGCTCTGTGTGACTGGGGAATATGGGACAGTGATGAGGAGCAGTGCCTCAGGCTCTGCTCCCTGTTGTCTCTCATTTGAATATCGTTGAGCGTCCATTTGCATCTAGTTTTAACAGTGGTTTATTCAGTGGAGCAGAAGATGACATCTTTATCTGTAGTTGACATACGAGGCTGTTAGCCTGGGGCTAGCGTGTGTCTGGTTAATGAGCAGAGGGATGCCGTCACTGATTAGGAACAACATAAAACCAGGACTTCCTCCTCTCAAGTGAGATCAGATGGAGTCTAGTCTGCTACAGCAGTGCTCAGATGCTTCTCCAGGTGTAAGCGAAATTAGCCAGATGTTCTGTTCCTACACCACTTTCATGTTTCTGTTTTGTTGTGTTCACTTAAGCACTGGCCTTTCTGACTAAACTCTAGTGTGGTAGGAGGTGCATATATTGATAAAACAGTCAAAGAAGTCACAAGCCTTTTAGTGATGAGCCTGGAAAAATGAAAAAGAAGGACAAAAACAATATCTACAGATGGGTAATACATATCTAAACTGTAGAGCTAATTTATAACTGTAGGGCAACACAATGTGCAATATTTATTTTTACAAAAATATTATCGTAAAACAAAACAAAAAATGCTGCTGTTTGCTGCACTGGAGATTTCCAGCAGTATCTGTATTTGTGCTTGTGTCTGGTTCTAAATAATGTGTCTGGGAGGACTGTGTGCGCAGTAGCACCTCTCCTCCTTTTACAGTACTGGGGAATATTGCTTGCTAAGCGAGTGGTGGCCAGTGTGTTGCCATGACAACCCCGAGCAGCTGTCAGTGTGGCTAGTGTAAGAATGACAAATGTTTTTTATTAGAGGGGCTTGAAATAGGTGGGTCTCCTCCTCATAGAGATGCTTATCTGCTGATCAGACCAGAGGCTGTGCCAATAACTGTGCCCAGCCTAATTACACACAGGCCTCCTGCCATCGGCACGCACTTATTATTACCCACTCTGCTGGAGCTGGCACCAAGCGCACTGTGACATTTTCACACAGAGAACAATGTGGCCGCACATATGCTTGTGTTACACTGGCAGTTACACTTTATTGAAGCCAGCCTCCACGCCCGCCATGTTTTCCTCTGTGATTAAAGCTGATTGGAGATGCTCAGTCACATGACTTTGAGTCCAAGGTTACAGTGACAGGGGGGACCCAGCTGTCTGCAGGGACCCTCTCCTCCCTGCGCTGCACTCAGGGCAGCCGCACAGCAGGGGGCGCACTGATGAGGATGCTCATATCTGCATCCTTTATTCCCATGTGTCTAGACTATGGGCGTCACTCAGATAACTCGATATGTGTGACACAAGAGGTCAAAGTCCCTTTAGGGCTATACTGTCATGACTTTAAAGTCATACAGTTGGAACAACACTGTAACATCATAAGGTAATAGTGTGTCCCTCTTATATGCACAAAAGTTTCCTCAGTTTGTGTTTCTTTCCCTGGTTTCACATTGTGAAACAGAGGAAAAGTGGAGAGGTAGGGGCTGCCAGTGGAGATCTGTCAGACAGGCAGAGCTGACATTTTTTTGATAATTGCTGCTGCTTAGCCATGCTCTGCATTAGCATATGAAAGTTGACTCTTTCTCCCTGACTGGGAGTGCTTAGCTGTAAGCTAATTTGTTAGTCATTTTAGATGACAGAGAGTGGTTGTATCCCAGAGGTGCTCTTTCCCTCTTGATCTTTTCATTTCTATCGCTCTGTCTCTTCTCCCTCTCCGCGGCTGCGCTCATGTCTCAATTATGTAGAATATTAAAATGAGGCCGGCTCAGTGCTGAGCTGGTGGAGGCGGTGTCAGGCAGATGGTGCTCTGTGGTGGCAGGTCAAAGAGCAGCAGTTTGTGTCAGAGATATTTCTCTTTAGGCTGACTTTAACCTCCAGCCATGACTGAATCTGTGAACACTTTGAATAAACTCAAAAATAAGTGCTCATACAGAGTGTATGAGCAGAGGGCTGCAGTCCTCCATCTGACTGAACAAAGAGGCTCCTTGCAGCACTCTGTGGCTCTGGTTTATGAGGATTCATTGGATCTATTGAGTGTGATCACAGAGAGAGACTTGTGTTTGTGTCCGAGCAGCTGGGCGGGCCAGAGAGAGGAAGAGCAGAGCCTGATGCTACAGCCACCTGCTCCACTGAAGCCATACTTTAGATTTATTCTGACACAGGCAGGTGTGGGCCCGGGCCATTCTCATAGCAGCTCTCCCTCACTCAGGGAACAGGGGCTACTGTCTCCAGAGCAGAGTTAGTATGCAAAAGGCCACGCAGTGAGGAGCGGCGAGGAACGGCCAGGAGCGTAGTGCACCAGGCGATCGTTATTATTGACCAGTGCTGCATGCAGCTGGATACTGCATAAACACATTCACACTCACACACTGGTACAAAGGGCTTTTACACACAGACGCCATGTTAGATTGGACTGTGGTAAAACAGCACTCTAATGCCTTTGAAGTACATGAACCACTACAAAACAAATACTACAACTCAAACTACCAGAATATAGAATAACTTATTAAAATTGTAATTAAAACGGGATGTTTTACATAGATGTTTTCAGTTATTATTATTATTATTTTTTTTATAACAAAGGAGTTTTATTTGTATTTATGTTTTGAGCTGCAGTAAGTGGCCCACCTCTGATAAACTGTTTGTATATGTAGCTGCACTCCCCTCTGCAGAGCCAGGCCTTTTGTCACCGTGACAGCCAGTCTGTTCTAATGAAAGCTCCTCTCATTCAGAAACCCGCCCTGTCAACCTCTAATGCTCCCCCCACAGGCACAAACAAGCACAGAAGGCCAATCAAGGGAAACAACACACGTATAACTGTAGCTATTGGCGACACAGCAAAATTATTAAAGGCCCCATTTTACTCTATTTTCTGTTCTATGTTGTAATGTTGTTTCGTCATGACAAACATATCTGAGTTGTGTTTTGTTTCATTCACTCATGTTTAACAAACCCTGCATATTTAGTCTCTAGTTCTTCTCACAAACAAAAAACACTCTGTTCCACCAAGTGATGTCATGTGGTAATACAGGAAGTGCTCCACTGTGTTTTTAAACTCCATACACCTTCACTAGAATCATTTGGATAATTTCAGCCCTGGAATTGATCATCTCTACTGAAATGAAGGTAAAAGGTCGCTGTTAACATGAAAAATCGCTTCATGACATCACAAGGTGGAACAGAACATTTTGAGCTTTGGAGATGTAGACAGACTAATAATAAAGGGTTACTCAGACATGTTTGAATGAAACAAAACACAACTCCAGGTGTGTTTTTAAAGAGGTAACAACATTCAAACATGACTTAAAGCTCACAAGTCATTTTAACATTATATAGGACTATTTGAATTTCCTTGTGTTTTGTTTTTTTCTTTTTACAAAACAAAATTAAAATGGCTTTCACTAATGGTGGTTTTCAGATTCTGGAATGAGATCATGTCATACTCCCGTATCATTTAATCTGTAATTGTTAAACTTGATGGTGTCTACATACAGAATAGTCTCATGTATAAACCTAGAGCTACCTGGTTCATGGGTTTTCTGTTGTAACTAGGTCAACTCTCCATCCTCACTCTCTCCTCGGTGGATTCCTCCTCCTTGTTCATTGTCCTCCCATTTGTCCATGTCTCACTGAATATCACAGCTCCTGTAAAAATGCCTGAGTGCACAAGTGAACCACTGTGCTTTTATGCGGGTAGATCTAAACTATGGAGCATGTTGACTGAGTGAAGTCTGACAGTGCATAAAGATCATGAACTGGCTATGAGACTATTTTATTACTTTCATAGTTTGCTCTAGCTTCCATGTATTAATGTAAGTGCTGTTACTTGACATGTCTCTGACCTAAAGGTACTCAGTGTAAATTTCTGCTTGTCTCCATGGAGATAGCTTTACCTGGAATATTTCACAGCATGGCGTTAAGTGTATCTAGCATTTATTTTATTACAAGCTTTTTTTTATTGCTCAAAAATGCCTTGCTTGGATTCTTACTTGGAGTGGGCTTGCCTCACCACTGATCTGACTGATAATATTGAACTTGGCTGATCTCAAAGTGCAGAAAATAATTTGCCATATTAACTTTATAATATTGAATTTTTAAGTACAACACTAAATGATACTTAATTGAATTGAATAGCGGCCCATACAGACCAAGTATATAACATTTTGCTATCCATGGGTTTCAGAGTGATGAAAAATTAGGACTGTTGTCATAGCAATTAACAATTTAATAATGAATATATTACTGAATGGTTTAAAATCCTCAAAATGTTATATATAATAGCAAGCTCTGTATTTCTGGTTTCCATTCAAGCCCCATCCCAAATATGCTTCTTCATCACCTGAACCAGCAGCCTGAACGCAAACATCACTCCTCATAAACACAGACTACCTCTCTCCATGCTCCACGTGCTCACGCAAATTAGCATAACATTAGCATGATATTAGCGCACATGACCTGCTCGCTGCTTCTTCCGTATCAAAGCACGCTGTGATCTCCGGCTCTACGCCTCAGTCTGGAGCAGGCAAAAGACACAGTAAAGAAGAGAGAGACACTTTCCCCCAGAGAGGCAGAGAGAAAGATGAGCTACATGATAACGAGACATGTTCTAGCGCTACACAACACACATAGTTGTCACAGTGCCTGGGAGCTAAACGGGCTGTTTGGTGACTACGATCGTACAGAGCCCCTGTGTTCCGCACTTGACTTGCAAATATTTGCTAAGAGAGACTCCAATATTGGATTTTCTCAATCCCCCCTCTTTGAATGCATAAGGTTTTATTCCAGCACGATTGGATAAATATGCACTTCGACATTGGCTGCGCAGTATTGTTTGATTTAGAGAATGCCTTTGGTTGTTTTTGCTAATGAAAGAGGGAAAACTGAGAAAATAGAAACTGTGGTGCTACTGATGCAACAATTTCTGATGTAGTCTTGGTTTTTGGTGTTTTGTTCTAGTGCCATTTGTTGTTAAAGAAATGTTTCTCAGTATAGCATTAAACTGATATTTCTCCATCAAAAATATGTGACTCCAACCAAGACAAGTTACAGCTAAGATCTGTGGAGAGACGACCCCGCTATCATTAAGAACACATGTTTTTCCAGGTGTTTTTGAGCACTTGTAATTGAATAGTGGCAAGATAGATATCTAAACTGCAATCTGAGAAACATATGCAAAGCAATAGTATTACGATGGAGAAAGGTGTACCCTCCTGAAAAGTTACATAGTGCAGCTTTAAGGCAAAAAAAACAACAAAAAACTAGCTATGCTACATCCCAATGGTGTATATCTGTGCTTCCCAAACCGTGGTACGTGGGCTGCTTCAGGTGGTACACGAGGTCTAGTACAGGTTTACTGTTAATTTAATGTCCAGTTTATCCATATTTTGATCCTTCTTGTTTAGAACCACTGTAGTCATGTTGTTGTTCTATTTTAGACTTTGATTAGCCTTAGTTCAGGCCTGGAATAATTATGTTTCAGACCTGGTTTAAACCTGGTGGAACTCAGAAAGCGAAACAATTTCTTAGGTGGTGGAAAAAGTTTAAGAACCACTGCTGTATATTAAGTAAGCTATTGGAGTGATCTACACTGTTATGATGTATTGTGGATTTCTTATGGTACGTGTGTTTTGTTTTGCAGTGTCCCGGTTCCTCATCACATCCACGGGCGCCCTGTACATTCTGGATGTACAGATGGAGGATGGCCTTTACAACTACAGGTGTATGACACGCCATCGCTACACAGGGGAGACCAGACAGAGCAATAGTGCCCGCCTCATCGTATCAGGTAACACTATTTTTACATGATCTTTCAGTATGTTATAATGTTTTTCCTTTCTCATTTACCTAGAGAAAGTTGTATTTAGAGCGATTCATGCATGTTTGAGGAATCTTTATTTTTTTGCAATCAAAAAATTCCCCTACCACCCAAACACTCCCACTAGTCTGTACCTACTTCATGCTCCAAAAGTGTATTTTTTCCTTAAACAGTGATGAGATCTGTCATGATAATTACTATATCAACATATCGCTCAATAGATGATTGATGAAACTATAATTTTTGAGGGGTCAATATTTATCATGCTACTTTTTCTTTGTTGTTATTTTTTTGTATTACTGTAAGATTTGAGCTCTAGATGGTTGAATGAACAACTTATGAGTCATACATACAAATTATCAACTAAAGTGTTTAATTCTGTTATTTATTTATCTATCACTGTTTGTCTTTTTTTAGCCATATAATATAATACTTGTAGAATAGTTTTTGAGAATAATTCTACTTCAGGGTTATTGTGTCAGTGGCATAAATTAGCTTCAGTATTATCTTTTATTATCTATATTTTCTTGAACAATATAACTAACAGTGAAACACGTAGAATTAAGAAGCAATTTTGTTAACATGTTACCATGACCTGTAGCTGTCTATAGGTGGAGCAGTCAGCTTGGTCTCGCAGTGTGGCATTTTTTCATGATGATGGTGCAGTTTTCAACCAGAACTGATTTCTCGTATTAAATAATTTTAGTTCAGTATTGCTTTTTAAAATGTCTAAAATTTAAACACGTGTCATTGATTATAATTATATAGTAGACAAAAGAATAATACGTCATAACATATCTTCTCTAAAGTTACTGTTTAGCTTTGATCTTTGCTGCATGTTGTTATTATGGGTGTAGACAGAGGAACATATGGAAATAAAATGCTGCTTGCAGAAACAGACAGTCTGAATCAAATGGAAAGTGACAGAACGGAGCCATGAACGAAAAAGAGAATGACATATGATAAAGGTCATTACAACTGTGCCAAGCGGGGGATGGGCCAAACATGGGAAACTTTAGCCCTTTGTGTGAAAACGCAAAGCAGTTGTCAACTAGAAAGGTTTTTCATATAGTTAGTTAGATTAGGCCTCTCACAATAAATACTATATTGACTTATAGCTCAGTGTATGAAAGCTGGCACAATATATTTTTGAACAATTTTTTCTTTACAATAATGGAGAGATTTTTGTTATTTTAGTTGTAGTATGATAGAATTTCTGTAGAAGGTAGAATAAGTAACTTTAATGGCTAATTATTGCTTCATTCTGCTATTAATTTGCTGCAGCTGAGACATTTTAATTATTACAAAATTTAAACAGTGGTTTACTGAGATTATCCTGCTTTATTGTTTTTGTGGCATAAACTAGTTTTAATATTATCATTTATCATATTTCTCTATAGCAATATATCGTACAAAATTTGCTATAGTGACAGGGCTACATAAAAGTTGATTTTGGATATTATATTACTGCTAATTTCTTGTTTTCTTTATATTGTGTAGCCAGCTTAACATTACAGTAATATATTATAAACGTTAAAACAGAAAAAACTCTAACTCAAGTGTGCATGTGTCCTGATCAGACCCCACCAACTCGGCGCCACACATCCTGGACAGCTTCGAGCGTCGTGAGGTCATGGCATCCCATCGGGTGGAGCTGCCCTGTAAAGCCTCGGGCCACCCTACACCCAAGTACCGCTGGCTCAAGGACAACCGGCCCCTGGAGCCTGACACGCGCTTCAGGCAGAGCGTCACCGGGCTGCTCATAGAGAGAGCCCAGCCCACTGACACCGGGACCTACGTGTGCGAAGTGTGGAACGGATATGGGAACGCCGAGGTGGTGGGAAGGCTGCTTGTCAAAGGTGAGTGGTACATTAAAAATATTGATGGAGCAACAGGCATATTTAAACCAGAATGTATTCAGTATAGCACCTGTTTCATAGAAAATTCTAGTCTACCTAGTTAGAGATAGACCCATATATATTGGTAGGCCGAGATATTGGGCCGTTATTTGCCCTTTTTAGCGTATAGGCTATCGGCCATAAATGTCCAGCAGAGTCCGATGTTTTATTTGGTCCAACCAGCAGCCTAAATATGCATAAAAAATATATGCATAAAACTTTTCACTTTAGTCTAATCATCATAAGAATTGAGGGCACAGTTCATGGTTCTGGTTTGGGTCCATTTTAGTCTTGTTGTAGACTTGATTTGGTCTTGTGTTAGTCCTGGTTTAGTCCTGCTCACATCCAGGTTCAGTTGAGAGTTTTGTCCCAGTTCTGACGTTGTCTATATGCAAATATGAATGCAGGTCAAGTCTTACCCTGTTATCTCTGATGTCTTGTTCCAGAGCCCCTGAATGTGCAGGTGAGTCCACAGAAGGTGAGGGGGAGCGTGGGCAGCCAGGTGTCCCTGTCCTGCAGAGTGACCGGCTCCGAGGAGTACCAGTTATCATGGTACCGGAACGGAGAGCTCATCTACCCTAGCAACAGCGTGCACATGACGGGCCAGTACAGGGAGAACCTGGTGATGGCGGGCATGGCCAAGAGTGACGGAGGGGCCTACCAGTGCTTTGCAAGACACGGCAAACTGTCTGCTCAAGATTTTGTTCAAGTCATCCTGGAAGGTAAGGAAATAAGTCTGCTGTGGTGCTCGCCTGACCAGCCAGTCCCTCCTACATTCTGATCGAATTTAGAAGGGACTGGAATCGGACCACAGAGTGTGAAAAACCTCTATCCAAACTTTCAACCACAGATGCTAATTTGTAGCACGTGTGCCTCAAATGCAGAAGAAATCTCCTTTTGGAAATTCTCTTAACATTCAGAACAAAATATATAAATTCTTTTACCTGAGATAAGTTATAGTTTGGTGCTTTGATTGTTGATTTTGTAAAAATCTGCACTGTTTCTTAGTCCTTTATGTTGTTTTTTCCCCTTTATTACGTGTAAGCAGCTATGTTTGTTTTTGGGGGGTTTTTATGCGGTTGGAGCATGCATTTCTCTTATTGGTTAATCCGCCTGTTAATTATGCCCTCTGAAATCAGGGAGAAAGGATACAGCTCTTTCTCGTCTCGTCTTTGTAAAGTTTTATCAAAGCCTGCGGTTCTGGCTGATTGGGTAAGGTACGATATTGATACGTATTGTGTGTTTCTTTGTCTCAGATGGAACCCCTAAGATCCTGGCCTCATTCAGTGAGAAGGTCTACAACATCAATGAGTTTGTGTCTCTGTCGTGCACTGTGAAGGGGACCCCGGAGCCCAGGGTGACGTGGACCCTTGACGATGAGCCGGTGGTCCGAGACAGTCGTCATCGCATTTCCCACTACACCAACGGCGAGGGCCACGTGGTCAGCCATCTTAACATCAGCCAAACACAGGTCCCAGACGGAGGAGTGTACCGCTGTATCTGTAACAACTCCGCTGGGACTGTCTCCTACCAGGCGCGAATAAACGTAAGAGGTGCTTGTCAGATCCACTTTTACCCCACACCATCACATATACATAAAGGCATGTCTTGATTCAGTTTGGGCCAAAGTCAATGGACATGTATTTGGATTAAACCGATTAATATTAATTATGCTTTTTGATATACTACTTTATATGTAAGGTAATTATATTGGTTAGTAATAGTTTAGTAATAAAAGGAGAAAAAAACAGACTGGTGGGTTAGAAAAGGTGTCAAATAGGCAGTTAATTAAGATAAACAAAATTAATATTTAATACAAGGTAGAGAAACATTTTTAGTTATCTTATAGTATCAATACAAATCTATTGCTTTCCTACAACTTCTACATGTAGAATAATTCATTACCAATCTATTTCTTATAACATAAAATTGGAAATACAAAGGTTTGACCCTTGATAACATTGCAGTTAATAGTAGTTTTGGTAATTAAAAAAGGCAAAGTTTTAGTAATAATACATAGCAGATTTTAAGTTAAGTGTAATTTTTACCTAGTTTCATTAGTTATCCAACTTTTTTGTTGTTGGTCCTGGAAAAAAATAAAATAAAAAGTATTATTTATGATTTAATTTATTTGAGGATCAGTTTAAAAAGCACATTATGACACATTCAGGTCACAATAATTATTAAATAAAAGAAACCGAATGTGATGAACAGTAATATACTGTGGAGTCCATGAAGAAGTTTTAAAATGTATTATATCCTACCAGCAATGACATATCCATAGAAATGAGCAGATGAGCAACCAAAAAGTTACACGGTGCACCTTTAAAGCCATTATTATTACAGTTGCTGTCTGGGTCCTGTGCACTGATTATTCTAATTTGATTGTGCTCATTCTTGCATGTTGTCAGGCTAAATAGGCTGATACTGCAGCCCTTAAGCATGAGTCCATGGATGTTGAATGCAGCCAAGCAATGAAGATAAATCTCCACAGGTACCATAGACGAGAAAGTGTAATGATTTCTCACATCATTGGCTCCCTAATCGTGCTAAAAAGGCTCAAAGTACACTACTGAGTCTAGTTAAACTGTTTTCTACATATGTTAAAATGAAACCTATATGGAATCGTCAGTTTCTCGGATAGATCTAGAGCTATGGAAGATGATTGGTCCCCTTGTTAGTTTTTAACAAGTGCGCATAAGAGGCTCCAGTGAGAGTAATGGTTTTGGTGATAGTTTCATGAGTGGAGAAGGGATTGTCAGGACCATTCATAGCAGGAAGCAGAGAGGTAGACACGTAAAGTAATATTCACCTTAACTTTAAAGGTCCTGTGTTACAAAAAAATGACTTGTGAGGTTTAAGCCATGTTAGAATGTTGTTGCCTCATTGTGTTTTGTTTAATTCACACATTTTGAGTTATCCTGGTTTATTAGTTTGTTTACATGTCAAAGCTGAAATTGCTCTGTTCCACCTTGTGATGTTATGAAGCGGTAGTTTTAGCAGCGTCCCTTTAATTTAATTTAGTTCAGCAAAGTTAGCAATTCCAGGGCTGAAATCATCAATCAAGTGATTCTAGTGAAGGTGTGTGGAGTTTAAAAACTCAGTGGAGCACTTCCTGTATTACCACATGACATCACAAGGAGTATTGTCTCTAAATATGCAGAATCTCTAAATATGCAGAATTAGTGTGTCAAACGTGTGAATGAAACAAAACACACCTCCAGGTCTGTTTGTGATGAGGAAAAATTATAACATAGAACAGAAAAATGGGTGAAAAATATGGGTGAAAGTATTCTAAGAATTCAGAATCCAGTACTCTATTTGGACCATGTAATTTAATACATTACAAAATATATTCAAATGCAAATATTTGGTATTCTGTAACTAAATATATTTTATTTATTTATAAGTATTCCTTCCAACACAGACTAAAATGTGCATGGAAGGTTTTCTGTATAAATGGTCACTGTTTATGCTCCTTTGCTACGATCCAAAAACTCGATTATTCAAATGCCAAAATCGAAAAAACATTTTATATACACATATTAATTATTACCAAAATGAATCAAGACATGTTCGCACACTGTACAGCATGGATTGTAACCCGAGCCTCAAATTCATTGTAAGAGAGTTGTTCTTCAATGTGTTTCCCAAGGGCCGGCCAGCATCAGACCCATGAAAAATCTCACTGCCATAGCTGGTCGGGACATGTACATCCACTGCCGGGTCATAGGATACCCGTACTATTCTATAAAGTGGTACAAGGACTCCAACCTGCTGCCCTATAACCACCGCCAACGGGCTTTTGAGAACAACGGGACCCTCAAGCTGTTTGACGTGCAGAAAGATGTGGATGAAGGAGAATATACCTGTAATGTACTGGTCCAGCCTCAACTGTCCACGCATCAGAGTGTCTATGTAACTGTCAAAGGTAAAACATACAGTTACTACAGTCTCACCTCAATCCTGATTATTTTATTGGTTAGGTCGTACGCAAAACAATATTATTAGTTCAACTGGATTTTGTTGTTTTTTGTTTTTTTCTCACTAACTGACTATCGAACTAATCATTTTGATTTGAGTTTTTCCATACCTGGATTAGAAAAAATTAAGTTGAAATAATATAATTGGTTAGATGGAACCTTCTATATCTCCAGTTTGTATGACATTTTCTGTTATAATACTTAGTAATGCATGTTTTGGACAGGTAGAATAAATCCCACCACAGTCTGACCTTAGGCCTGTCACGATAATTACAATATCGACTTATCATCAATATATAATAGCGGGAACAATATAATTTGGGACTCAATATTTATCACATGTACAATTTCTTTGCAATAGTGGGGAGATTTTAGCCATTTTTTTTGTTAAAAGGTAAAACTTGGACTTTAAAGGGCAGAATAAATAACAGCTAATTAGGCTAATTATTGGTTCATTCTGCCATTTATTTGTTGCAGCAGATGCCTTAAAATAATTATTGTTTATCTCAGTATTTCTCTGTAGCAATATTATGCTTCAAAATGTGTTATCGTGACAGTCCTATCTGACCTTATACCGTGGTGCTCCATCACACAGCAGCTTCATATAGATATTGGACATTTAAGTTATGCCACATCATAAATCTACTCTAAAGAGCACAGACAGATGCACCCGCATGCATGTATCAGGACCTGTTTAAACCCCCACATCAATAATAGCCAGTGGTGGAAGGTAACAAAATAAAAGTAGTTAAGTACTGTATTAAGTACATTTTTTTTTTTTTTTATGATAGTTTGAGACCTGCTGAAAAGGCTGAGGGTTTTTTTGTTGTTGTTTTTTTTAACAAATGTGTAGTTTAAGACAAATAAACTAAAATATACATTTCAAGTGTTTATATTGAATAAATTTTAGCACAAATCTGTATCAAAATCAATACATTTGAAGCTTTATTACATCTCAAACGCCATACAAACTACTTTTACTTTTTACTCTTTAACATTTTTAAACAGGTACTTTTATACTTTTACTTAATTAGTTTTTTTCATGTGATACTTTTATTTTACTTGAGTATTCTTTTGCTCTGGTATCTGTACTTTTACTTAACTAAACGGAGTCCTTTTTCCACCACTGCTAATACCACTAACGCATCTCCATCACCACTTTATCTCAGTTTATCTCATCTGAAAACACAGCACACAGCAGAGCCAGACGATCATAACCCCAGATAGCTCTCTCAGTGACGTTGCATAATTTGAAATGTGGATGGGCAGACCCCCTCCCCTCGTTCACAGGTCTTGGAGTGCTAACAAGTACGCGAAAGGGAAATCACGCGGCGTAGACAAAGCTAGCGCGCGATTCCACCTCGGCTAATTTGCCTGCTGGCTGCTTAGCATTCCAGCGCTGCCGAGAGGGAATCCCCAGGAGCCTATTATGCCTATTTTGTTGTGAATTAAATAAGCGCTGAAGTGCCGCTTATTCCAATGTTATTTTAAATCATTAATTTTCCGAAGCATCTGTTTCTCACAGTGGCTAAAGAGTCCCCAGAGAGTGTGACAAGCATGTGTGTTGTGTGTTGTTTTGAGAGAAATTGAGTCTCAGTGAATGTGACATGGTAATAAACTGTTATCTATGTAGAGTCACAGCATCATGGGTTGATTTGGAAAGGAAATACATAGAGGTACACTTAGAATGGGCTGAAAAGGCAAAATATTTCATGCTGTGATTTTCAAACTGTCCTATGTCCCTTGAAGTTCTAGTGATTGCTTAAAGGTGCACTGTGTAACTTTTCTGGTGGAGGGTGGGTCATACGCTTTTCTCTGTGGAGATCTTATTGCTTTGTCTGGAATGTTTCACAGTATGGAATTAAAACTTTCTATCTTCATGGAGACAAAGCCAGACCAAGTCACAGGTCAGATCTGTGGAGCGGCAACTCACAGTCAGAATGTCTGTAAAACCACCTGTAATTACCTGTACCTGTAATTTAATAATTGTAAGGTAGATCTGTTTAATGTCATACTGTGGAACATTCCAGGCAGAGCAATGACATATCCATAGAAACAAGCAGGTGACGGACCGCCAACCAAAAAGTTACATATTACACTTTTAATTTAGAGTATATTTAACCATTTAAGTCCTCCTTTGGAAGTTCCTGGTTAAAACTACTGTGGTATAGTTGTTTTAGACCCAGTTTCAACCACATTTATACATTTATACTTTGTGTTAAATGTTTTATTCTAATATTTAATTACTGGTATACCTTTAGGTTCAGGTCCAATTTGTATGACTTCAATACTGAGAACCTTTATACTATAAAACACACAACATTACTATGCTATTAATACATTAGAACCTGTTAAAGTTCAATTGATCGCATCCATGAATTGATTATAATATATTTGTAATGTGTTTTTACTTCTTAATATCTGAAGGCTAATATTGTTGGACAGGATCTATATTGTGTAGACTGGATTTAGAAAAACAACATTAAATAAGCCACAAATCCGAAATATCACTTCTAAGATGCAAATAAACTTTGTCCTGTCTCCAGTGCCCCCTACTATTCACCCGTTTGAGTTTCCGCGGTTTTCCATCGGACAGCGGGTCTTCATCCCGTGTGTGGTCATGTCCGGAGACCAGCCTGTCTTCATCACCTGGCAGAAAGATGGCCGTCCGATCCCAGCCAGCCTCGGAGTCACTATAGACAACATCGACTTCACCAGCTCTCTGCGCATCTCCAACCTCACGCTCATGCACAACGGGAACTACACCTGCATCGCACGCAACCAGGCAGCTGCCGTGGAGCACCAGAGCCAGCTTATAGTCCGAGGTCTGAGTCGTACCAATTTACGTGAAATTACAGTATTCTAGTATCCTTAGTTTAGTTTGTTTGTTTAGAATAGCTTTAAATGTTTTTCTCTGTATGAGTCACTGTTTTTATCTTCCCTGAATTATTTGTTTATTGCTCTTTTTTAATACTTGTGTTGTAAAGCTTCTATATAAATGAAATCTATTATTAGTTTAAAATTGAGCTGGAGGACAGATCAGAATAGTTAATATATCTGTAATTACTGGGCTTTTCTACATGAAATCGAAACTAGCATAAGGTTTAACGTCTTATCTCTATAAATAAATAAAAGTTAAAATATTTTTTTCACAATGGCCTTAGAAAGTGATGCCATTATTCAACACCAAACACGTGATTGTTCTCAGTTTAAAGGACTGTGAGGCATAAGTTTGTGGAGCCAATTTCTAATAAATAATGATAAGGTTCAAGTTTTATGGATCATAAGTTGGGATATTGTCAACAAACAGTAAACCTACACAGGCTGCATTCAAGTTCTAGAGTTTGATATTGTCCTAATTTCAGATGGAGGGATGGGGCGTATATACTTTCTGAAATGAATGTGAAAACATAAATTTATGACAGAGAAGACAGCTTTGTGCTAGTTTTTTTTTTTTTTTTTGTGGCCCAGTAATTATAGAGATATTAAACCAGGTCAAACTATTGAGATTTTTGTATTAAATTGTGATCTCACATGAATGTAACCTGTAGCCTATTTCAATTCATATTTAAAAATGAATAGTTAAACTGATTTGTTTTTTTCCCACTTTCAGTTCCACCTAAATTTGTGGTGCAACCAAAAGATCAAGACGGCATCTATGGGAAGTCTGTGATATTGAACTGCTCTGCTGAAGGATATCCAGTTCCTACAATCCAATGGGAGTATTCCAAAGGTCAGTATAGCTCGTTATTGTGCTTATGTATTTTATAGCACTGTATCTTATGAGAACAAAAAAAAGCATATTTAACATAACTATAATTAGTTTAGTGTTTCTTACTTTTGACACAGCAAATTAAAGGACCTGTATTACACTAATGTTTAATATGTTATAATGTTGTTTCCTCATCACAAACAAATCTGGAGTTGTGTTTTGTTTCATTCACGCATGTTTAGGCTGAGTTCTTCCCTGAAACTTAAAAAACACTCTGTTCCACCTTGTGATGTCATGTGATAATGCAGTGCTGAATAAAAGGTAAAAAGTAACTAACTTGAAAACTATCACTTCATGACATCACAAGGTGGGACAGAGCATTTTGAGCTTTGGAGATGTAGACAGACTAATAATAGAGAAATAAATAAAAAGAGTCACTCAAACATTTGTGAATGAAACAAAACACAACTCTGGGTATGTTTTTAATGTGGTAACTTACAGTTCTCAAGAGTCAGTTTAGTGTAATATACGACCTTTAAGTACTTTTAAATACTAGTCAAAATAATAAAAAACTGACTAAACCAGACCAAAATGAGGCCAAAATATATGACATCGGAGAACATTTATGTATTTAGGTTTGCTTTGTGCAAATGTGTTTTTATTGCAAACCGTAACAATTGTCAGTGAGACAACTTTGTGTTGGATGTTCCACTCTCATGTTCTACTTTCATGAAGTGCTCTGCAGCGGTGTCAGTGAAGTGTTTCTCTTCTGTCTTCATCACAGTCAAAGTGACTGAAGTTGCCACTGTAGGTGAAACAATGTGCTGTGACCCCGAGGTAGTTCTTATTACTGAGGGACGTCCAGTAATCTCTAGTTAGCGCGACTGTGTTTGTGGGCCGTGCCGTGCTCGGGTGCAGTTGCCTGGGGTTCTGTGGCATGTCGCACGGTGGAGCTGGCGCTTTTGGCGGAGAGGGTGGGTCTAACAGCGTGTCTATTGAGTGGTGGGGCCGATGTGGGTCCTGCTGTGGTGCGCGCTCCTCCGTGGGTTTGTGGATGTGGTGGCGGTGCGGGGGAGTGGGGGCAGCCAGTGGAGAGAGGTGGTGGCTTCTGTCCACAGTCCTTGTTGTGGGTGGGTGTGGATTCGCCGTATGTTTTGGAGTGGACTTTGTTTCATGTTTTCCTCGTGTGGGTGACACTGATGCACGCGCAGGGCTTGTGTGGTAAAGTCGTGCCTGTGCATGGACAGCCGTGCCGTGCTTTGGTCCACCAACTCCAACTGGGACTTCTCAGTTTCGTACAAATTGTTTTTTTTCCTGTTTACAGCCGGATCTTGTAGTTTTTCTAGTTACTAGCAGTGGCCACAAAAAAATTGTTCACTAGGTCACGAAGAGCTTTAATCTTGCAATAAAAAAATTAACGGCATTAAAATAGTTTTGCATTAACGCATTAATAGCGCAATATTTTTGATAGCACTAATAATAACTGCAGTTTTCTGCTGTTTAGTTCACTGTGTGTGACTAGGGCTCATGTGTGGACCATTTCCTTACAAATACTCATTAATTTTACCTTCCCTGTTTTTCATGGCAGAAACCATTTCCCTGTTGTGTTGTTGAGTTTTCACTGACTTTGGCATTTTCTCTGCTTTGACAAACATGCTGAATTAGAAGAAGCTTTTTGTCCTTAGGCAAGCACATCCTTTGCAGAAGATGATGTGTTTTTGAATGTTAACACAACAAACCTCATGTCCACAGCCTTAAGGCATAAAACACCCACTGCAAGTCCAAACAAGAGTTTATGAAAACACCACATATCTCTCTGTGGAAGTGGCAGCAAAGATCACCATTATGTAACTTGTCTATGTATTAGTTAGTACAAAAAACATAAATACAGAGCATCTGTACAGAGTCTATGTTAGGTTTCCCGTCTGATCTGCTTACATTATTACAAAAAAGTGCTTATTTTATACAGTACATAACTTGAAAACATGCTACTACATGGAGGTACAGAATCTTTTATATATCATATATATATATATATGTTATATATGTATTATATATCTTTAATTGTCTTTGATTTAGACTTGAGCTAATCCTGGTTTAGTCCTTTGCTGTGTTAAAGGTGCTGTAAAGGTGAAAAAAAAACCCCATTAAACATCAAAATGAGTTTATTTATGCTCATTTCACAACATTCAGAGGCCAGAGTGGAGTTTTGCCATCACTGTAAAACTACAAAATATTTGCATGCTAACAGCACACTTCCTGGTTGGCAGAGGATAAAAAAGCTCTATAATTATTTTTTAAAAACCTTTATCTAAGCAGAAAAGTCCCATTGAGATTCAAAGATCTCTTTTTCAAGGGAGTCCTGGCCAAGAGGCATCAATAACACAACCCACAGACAACATTTCATATAAATCAGACTATAATAAAACAAACAATATAAAAATTTACATGCTTACATATGCTTATGTAGTTTCTACCCTAAGTGATAAAAATCTGGTACAGCTTCTTCTTTTAATCCCTAAAGGCCACCACACACTACAGGAGAATTTGCCCGATTTAATATGCAATTTGCTTCACTTTGAGTTTGGGGAGGTGTGACCCCAACTTTGAGTTTTGCGATTTTGCAGCCTCTGCGCTCCTCATGGGTGTGGTGTCAGTGTCACTCTGAGCTGCTCTGTCATATCATAACCACAAAACATCACCACGGCAACAGCCAATAAAACAGAGCATCAGGGGCAGATGGAGTGACGGACACAGAGGCGCAAGATACAAACTCAGGAAATAGCAAAAATAATTATTACTCACCTCTCGTAAAGATACATTTAAACTGCAGCATCTTATCCACATTATCCATAGAAATTGTCCTCCACAAATAATGACACCCAGTCCACAAAACCGCGCTATTAATCCAGTTTGAAGTGTTCTTGAAAAGTAAAAAGGCGAGAGTAGCTCCTCATGTGTGTCTGTTTACATCCACACAGTGCATGGATCAGGGTGAAGCTGCAGATTAACGATAGTGACTCTACTTCCTGTGTACTTTATCGCCAACTTTCTGTGCATTAAAATCATGTATCTGAAGTATTGCACCACATTTCGCAAATAATAATAACACAGTTTTGACTGACCCCCCTGTATAGTCCAAATGGTTTCTATATTGTCTCTCTTCTAAACTTTAAACATGCACTGTTGACTTTGGCAGGTGCGGGGGTCCCTCAGTTCAAGCCCATCCCTCTGAACCCTGGCTCCCGTATCGAGGTTCTGATCAACGGCTCCCTTCTCATCAAACACGTTCTGGAGGAGGACAGCGGCTTCTACCTGTGCAGGGTCAGCAACGATGTGGGCGCTGATGTCAGCAAGTCCATGTACCTCAATGTCAAAAGTAAGTCTGCTTTTTATCAGTACTTCAGTACTTAATGTTGAAATGTATATTATCTAACTTGTCTGCTGGAAGGTCTGTCACCTGCTTGTCTCCATTGAGATGTGACCAGAATGTTTCACAGTAAAGCCATAAATTTATTAATCTCCATGGAAACTTGCAAGACAGATTACAGGTTAGATTTGTGGAGAGACAACCCCACTCACAGTAAGAATGGATATTTTTAAGCAATAAATAACACCTGTATTTGAATAGATGCAAGACAGAGTAGATAAATACAATACTGTGGACAATTTAAGCTCCATGCTAACTCCATGGCATTAACATCTCGATGGAGATAAACAGGTTACAGATCCCCTCCAGAAAAGTTCTACAGTACACCTTTAAGTAAAAGTAAACACAATTTAGTATAACATTAGAACTTTTGCCCTTGTTTAATCTAACAATTTCAAGCTGAATTAGTTTAAAGCAACTCAGTTACAGTAACTTTTATATTTATAGCTACATATAACTCTGAGTATACACACACTGGCTGGTGGGGTCAGACAGACAGTAGGTGATAAAAACCTACCGTCTGAAAATAGATTAGCTCAGGCTCTTAAAGCTGTGGTCCTTTTAGCAACTTTCTCTGACACAAGACATGGTAAATCATGCATCGGGTTCATGGTTTATTAACTGTGCAGTGAAAGTGGCAGTATTTGGGCAAAAAATGAAATCTACCTGAATGTGTAAAAAAAAAAATCTTGTATAACTATCGGAGATGCTGATAAAAATTAAAATTTCATCTTTTTTTATTATTTCAATGACAAAATTCAGACAATATTATCACAATCCATCAGAAGTGTGCTACAGTGCAATTGGAAATTTCATTGAGGTTCAGTCAGATTAAACTGAAACTGAACTGAAAACTGAAAAGTGCAGAAATATAACCTTGTATGAAAGATGCAAACTGCTATTTTACTTTTTATAGTTATTTTTATTTTCAATTCATTAATTTGCAGTATTTTAAAATTTTTAATATAGACTAATTCTAATTCTGCATTTCTCCAACAACAGCAACTGTGATTTTCAATACCGCCCCCTTATAATTTAAACAAATATTTTTTGTTAAACTATAGCTTTTAGGCAAGGACTAAATAAACTATGTTTTCATTCAGTTACATCCCTCCTGCAAGCAAAAGCAAATAGGCTTAAAGATTGCCAGTGTATCTTATAACCATCACAAACAATAGAGAGTAAAAGTAGTAAAGTAGTAAAAAAAAAAAAAAGTTGAATACATTTTGTTCAGTATAAAATAAGAAAGATGAGTCCTGCATAAACCCTTCCTCCTCCGCACTCATCTCAAAGCCATCGTTTCCACATGGCAGCCCTGTGTGCATGCAGTATTCAAGGCTTAATGGAGCTGAGCTAAGTCCTCAGCTACATGGAGGATAAATGATGTACTTTCTTCAGGAGATGAGATGCTTCTGCTTCTGCTTGTGTCTAGATCCTTTTGGTGACATTTATTTATGGCAGCTCATGTTTTAATGGAGTTATCCTTCTTTTGTGTTTATTGTGTTAGTGGTATCAAGTAGCTTCAATACTAGTACATTTTTAAAGTGGGACTAAACACAAACACATTTCTAATAAGGCTGGTAAATTGGGCACTGCCTGAAGGACTAAAGAAAAGGGTGAGGAGGGCAGGCTCTGAACAAAGGAGGAACAGTGTGATTGGTCCATTAGGTAACCATACTTCAAGCGCCGCCCCTGCAGCCAGGTGTTTGTAATTGGAAACACCTGCATTTAATCAGGGCAGTCTTTTGTGATGTCACGTAGTACTTGAAATTTCACTGGCCACTGGAGGCAGCACACATTTGACTGTTTTTTTACCAGAAAGCTGCAAATTGACCTAGTTTGCTCCAAAATTACCAAGCTATGACTATAGGGACAATGAACAATGCTATTAAAACACTGTATACTGAGTTTAGTAGCAAAAAATATTTAATGTTTAGTTCCACTTTAACCATGTAACTGTACTTTTATTTGAGCACATTTTTTCAGTCTTTTCCCCACTGTGGCTGGGTCTCTCTCTCATCAGCTGCTATTGGAGGAAGCTTAGGCCCCTGTGGCTCTTATCAAGCCAAAGCAGAGTGCCCCCCTCTGGGCATCTCACCGTCTGCCAGACTCTGCAAATCTGCTGCCACTGCCCCAGTGTGCCCCCACCCCCTCATATTAGCCCCAGTGCCTTAACATAATCAGCCCGCTCAATATGCATACAGAGGTGTTGACTTATATCATTAAAGTTGAGCTAGGCATTTTTGAGTAATACTGGAAAGTCAATTATAACTGTACTATAGTATAGAGGTGTAGGTTAAAGGTGCACTGTGTAACATTTATTGTGAAGGGTCCACCACTTGCTTGTCTCCATGGAAATGCTATTGTTTTGTCTAGAATATTCCACAGTATAGATTAAAACTACCTATCGTGAGGAAGAAGAGTAGGTGACAGCACCACGTTACATTACAGGTCAGATCTGTGGAGAGTTGCCCCGATTCACAGAAGGCATTTTTGAGCAATAGAAGCGCCCATAATGAATAAATGCTAGATGGATATGTTTAATGTCATACCATGGAACATTCCAGGGAAAGCAATAACATCTCCATGGAGACAAGCAGGTGGTAGGCCCTCCACCAGAAAAGTTGTGCAGTGCATCTTTAAGGGCAACCTCCATTTTTCAGTTATCTCTAAATATGTTCTTTTTCTGACAAGGAAATGTGTAACTAACAATAAGGAATTCGTTTTAAACACTGCTTTAAATGTGCACTATGTAACTTTTCTGGTGGAGGGTCCGCTACCCGCTTGTCTCTTATCTATCCCCATGGAGACAAGCAGGTGCTGCTACCAAGCCAGGTACAGATTAAATCTGTGGAGAGAATGGCCCGCTCACAGTAAGAATACATGTTTTCCAAGGTATTTTTGACCAGTAAAAACACATAATTGACTAAATGCAAGATAGATAAGTTTAATGCCATACTGTGGAACATTCCAGGCAAAGCAATAACATCAAGGCAAGAAGGTAGCGGACACTCCACAAGAAAAATTACATAGTTAATTATAATGAATTACAAAATGCAATACAGTTTAACAGGGTACCTTGTGCATTCAACAATTTATTGTCAGAGGTAGTACTAGATGAAAGTGCAAATTGCATCTAATTCTTATTCTGTTATTATTTTGTTGTTGAAATGTCTCTAAACACGATGACAAACCACATTATGCAAAAGTATGGTAGACAATGGTACCTCTCTAATGTTTAATTCTGTATTTTCAGTGCAGTCAGAGGACATTTTTGGAAAACATCTCCTATCTTTTACTTGGCATGTGGTCTGCTTGGTAATATGCTTTGCTGTGATGTTCTGTTCTCTTTCATGTTGTTTATAGCGGCCGGCCAAGTCCACTTGAGCAGTGGCAGCTACTTAAGAGGCTTAGGAGCCAATTAGCAAGGCACACAAGCTGACACACGCCAAAGATCTCACGTGACGGATAGCATGATCTACGTTGAATGTTATTGGCTATTGGGAGTGTCCGCAAACATACAAATCAATAGAGCTAATCGGAAAGCTCACATTTACAGTGCTATTGTCAATTCACAGGTGCACAAACAGACAGGCACATGCACACAAAAGAAATCTAATGCAAGGATGTCATATATAGTGCCAACTGCAGTCATGACTAAAGGAATAATGGGCCAGGCTAGCCGGCTAATGCGCTAGTTCAAATAGAGTCCTGCTATTGTCCCGCTGAAATGAAGTGTGCCTACTGTGAGGACTGGCTCTGAGCTTTCATTGTTATTACTGTCTGTGTGTATAGGCTAATGTCTCGGCAATAAAGTGCAGATTCATCATGGGTACTGAGCTGCCTTCTGTATCAAAGTTTAGGTTTGCTGAAATTAAGTTTTTAGTTTTGATCTTTTAGAAAGCCTTGTTGAAACAGAATATGAGATTAGCTTTCAAGCACGTATGATATTTATTGAATGTGAGTAAAGTGTGACATAAAATGGATGTGAGCTTTAAGATGCTGTTACCTCCTGAAAAACATACCTGGAGTTGTGTTTTGTTTCGTTCACAGGTTTGAGCAATCCTGGTTTATTAGTCTGTCTACATCTGCAAAGCTCAAAATGCTCTGTTCCACCCTGTGATGTCATGAGGTGGTAGATTTCAAGTTAACAGCATCCTTTTACCTTTTAGTTCAGTAGAGATTGACAATTCCAGATCTGAAATCATCCAGATTATTCCAGTGAAGGTGTATGGTGATTAAAAATGCAGTGGAGCACTTCCTGTATTACCACATGACATCACAAGGGGAAACAGAGTGTTTTTCGTTCCTTTTCCCAAGAGAAGATCACAGCCTAAATATTCAAGGTTTGTGTGTTAAACATGTGTGAATGAAACAAAACACAACTCCAGGTATGTTAATTTCTTACTTGTACATGTTAGTCCAAGCAAATTATTGATTTGATTTTTAGTGAAGCGTCATGGAGTCTCAAAACAGATACAATTGGGTCAATTCATTAGCGATGCACAGTGGATGCTATCAGAGTCAGTCAACAGCCACTCAGCGTTTATCACTGACAATTAGGGCCAATCAGGACTATTAGACCTCATCATAGAGACAGGCCCGAGCATAATGAGGCAGCACTAAAGACAATGCGCCAGGATCCTCTGGTCACAGAGCTCCACATGGCATTACATTCTATATCCATATTTCATACAGATGGAAGGCAGCTAAACATATTGTCATTAAATAGATATATGTCGTAATACAGAGAGGTCTTGGGTCTAGTTCAAAGACTGTATGAAGAAGTGGACTAAGGGAGTGTGACGTCACCCATAGCATTCAGCTCCAGTCAAATGAAGCTTACTAATTAGTCAGATCAAAAAGACAATGAGGACAAACTGGGAATGACACATGGCCATACAGAGAGGACGATAGAAAAAACAGGTCAGTGCCAAATATCTGGGAAATATCTGGGAAATATCTTGTGAAAGCCTTCGATTTCACTGATAACCAGTAGCCTATCCCCACACAATTTAACCACATTTTTACTCCCTTAGCTGCATCCCAAAGCCCCGCCCCCCAGACCAGGATGACTTCTGTGGCCTAGTCTAACATTGTGCTATTATGCTCCATGTCTAAGCCAATTGTGCAGCAAAGAGAATTATTTCAGTACATTGCAGGCAGCCAGTGAACCAGTCATCTTTGTGCATTTACCCTAGTAACCCTTCCTCCCTTCACCCTCGCCCCTCAACCCCTTCCCGCCTGTGTCGACTCTCCAGCACCCACTTATAGTATGGCTCCAGGGCAGAGGAGCTGTGCATGGCTTGGCTCTGCTCCTGCTGCTCTGACCCTTCTCTTCCAAGTCAAGCCCTCTGGCCCTAACTCCGACAGTCGGACTAAACATAGACGCTAATCAAAATAATATGCAAAAGCAAATTATTTTATATTTACATGACTGAATTAGAAGAAAATAGTGCCTCCTCTTTGGTAATCTAATATGCTTCGAGATAAGATAAGATTTATTTGTCACGCACTGGGGAAATTACAGTGTTGCAATGTGAAGTTCAAGAACAGCAGGAGAATGAAAATATGTAACAAAAAGTTTAAGATAAATAACTATACAAAATACACTTACATCTAACACAACACTGTGCAAGCAGACTAAAAATACAAAGCTACAACAAGACAGTAATGTATTTCTGTACCACTTTAGATTGTTGATATTGTTGACAATATATGCATTTAAATAACCAGAATAAAAGTCCTGATGTGACACCAAAAGTGTAAAATGCATATAACAGAACATTGTGATTGCATTTTTAATTATTATTAGTCTTTGGTTCTAGTTTTCTAGTTTAAATTCGGTCTAAACTGTGGCAATGCAGTGCCATAAATGCAGCATCCTCAGACCTGGATGCTATAAATCAAATGAATTAGGTCAGGCTATTTTGAACAAAAAAACCCCTAATAATGTCTCACCTATACAAAAGAGTCATTTCGCTAATATGGCAAAAGCTAATGCTCTCATCTCTCTTGCCTTTTGAATAGGCCTACGTCAAGGTGGCTATTCTCTAATATTACCTCTCTGTAATTACCTATTCACGGTGCTTTCCGCGTCACTAGCCATCCACGATAAAGACATTATAAACCTTTCGTTCCCGTATCTTTCATTTGGCCCTGCATTGCGACATTCGGGGCGTGATTGTGTAATCATCATACTCTGCTGAAAATCAATGACAGGTCCATGTTCTATTCCTGGCTACTAGAAATGGCCCTTTTTCTAACAGTAAAGACTGGAGAGAGGGAGGAAGGAGAGAGAGGGGAGGAGAGATGAGTGTCCGATGCTGGTTGGCATGGTAACCTGGCCAGGTGAAAGGGAGCCTGGGAGAGGAGGGAGGGACCGCTGGGCTTTTGTCTCACAGGAGTAGCCTATCAGCAGCCAGCCGATCCCTGACAATCCCCTGCAGGCTTAAGCGTATCATCACTGCCCTCTGGGTTGCTGTGGAGGAACAGGGCCCTAATCAAAATACACATAAAAGACACACTGTACAGTACCACAAACAGGGACTCTCACATTATCTGTGCACTGAAATAAAACTATTACGTGTGATATAGTGGGACTGTTTAGGTAATGATTGCAACTTGGATTCAAATATCATAATGAATGTATTTTAATAATTTAATCAATGCATTTTAATAACATAAAAGCCACAGTGTACAGTACAACAAACCTGGACTCTCATATGATATTAACTGTGCACTGAAACTAAAGTGTGATATAGTGGGGCTGTTTAGGTGATGATGGCAACTTGTATCCAAATATTAAAATACATGTATTTTAATAATTTAATAAATGTATTTCATCCATCCATCCATCCATGTATTTCAATAACAGAAAAGACTCTGTGTCCAGTGCAACAAACATAATATCAACTGTGCATTAAAACAAAACAAAAGTGTGAGAACAACATACAGTGCAAAAAACGTCACACATTCTCACATGATATTAACTGGACTGGCCACAAAACAAATGTATGATATATTGGGAATACACAAAAGGGCCAGCTGATGATGGCAACCTGGATTCAGAAGTCATAATAAATGTATTTTAATAATAATTATTATTATGTACATTTATATTTAACTGTGCACTGAATTGTCAAAAAAACAAAACAAAAGTGTGCTGTAGTCAGAATATATAGAGTTCGCTATTATGACAACTTGGATTCAGATGTCATAATAACAGACTCTTTTAAGTCTAAACACTTACAGGAGTCTATAATAAGTGTATTGTATTAAATCAATCTTAAAATGCTCAAAACTACACATTTTTGCTTTATAATTATGCTGTGTATGGAATGAATAGACCACATATAGATTGCATTGCACTATTATCTTTCACATTCTCATTATTGTCATAAGCAACAATGGAAGTGATAATTTAATGTTTATAAAGTAATACTAGTAAAGTAAAAGTAAAGTAAATAAGTAAATGGTGTGCTCTTACATCATACTTTTATAACATATTCTATCTCCGCTTGTGCGTACATAATGAAATAACTGTGTAATACCACACAAAACAATCACAGATCAATGTAGAGTAAATATGATTGTGTTGTTTAGACTCACAGTAACTAATATGAGGTGTAACTGGATCTGTGTGTGGGTTCAGCTGTGACGCTGTTCAAATGGCTGATACCAGGGGGGCATCTCTGTAATGAACCCTCCTTCTCTCCGTCTGTCCCTCGTTCTCCTTGTCTCTCATCTTACCCACTCGGAGCCGGGACGTGGACTCTGGTTTCTGTAATTTCACAGGATATTAAAGAAATACATCAATACAACAGTTATAGAGGTACAGAGGGTGCCCCAGGGCTGGCTCAGCTGGCTGCTTGTACACACACACCCGAATACAAAGATACAGGCTGGGACACATATGCAGGGGGAAAAGGGTCTAGACACTGTTACTGACAGGTGACGTGTGTGTTATGTTTCAGATGTTGCAAAGAGGTCTTTTTAAATTGTTCTTACAAGGAAAGTTGCTCTGAGAAAATAAATCGCATTGAAAATTAGATTAGATTTTAAAATGTTTCATTTTGCGCTACATAATATGTATTTTTTACTACAAGGTGTACTTTATTGTACTTTATTGTCCCTATAGGGAAATTTATCCCCTGCCTTTAACCCATCCTTCAATGCCGCTGGGGCACCTCACCAGGAACAGTGGGCGCCACAGTGCCGTGCCAGGAGACCCATCTCTCTGATCTTGTTGCTAGGCTTGGTCAGGACCACCTTAGCTGGAGGATTTTACCTATAGGGTCAAAATTAATGTAGGCCTGTCACGATAAATACTGTATCAATCAGTATATGCTGGAACAATATATAATAATACATTTTGGGCCTTTATTGTGTGCACAATAGTGGGAGGTGTTTGCCATTTTTATGTAATAAGATAAGGTTTGTGCTCTAGAGGGTAGAATAAATAACTTTTAGGGCTAATTATTGGTTAATTCTCGTATTTATTTGCTGGAGCTCAGACCTTAATGGAAATTGTCTGGTTTACTGGGATTATTCTGCATTGTGTCAGTGGCATAAAGTAGTTTCAATATTATTGTTTATCGCAATATTTCTCTATAGCAATATATCGTGCTTTAAAATGTGACAGGTCTAAATGAATGCTTAGCAGAAATAAGGAAAAGGTATTTTTCATCATAGAATTTGTGCAAATGTCATGCAATGAGGTAGAATCATTACAACATAATAGATATGTTGCCTATAGTTGTGTTTGTTTGCATTGATAGTAATACATAACATTACAGTACAGGCCTATTTTTAAACCTTTTAATTTATATTCAGAATCTGTATTTACAAGGGAGTACCAGCCCATTGAACATATATGTATTTCTATATAATTCTTCCAGTTCCCAGGCATGAATCCTCCAATATGACATCTGTATTTGAGCTGTGTCACTATTGTACCAGTGTGAGTGCTTTGATGTGTACAGCAACAGCAGCAGCAGTAGTCAGGCAGACATCTTCCTCCCCTCCACATCCCGCCACACTTCTCCCAGTTCCTTGCTTTATGTCACCTAGCTCTGTACGCAACTGTCAACAACCTCGGAGACGATCCTTACTTGCCTGAAATGAAAGTAGCTTTAAAATGCAAACATTTACATGTACCCAAGCAACGTTTCACCCATTTTCCCTTTCTCACAAAAAATTCATACTTGTCATGCAAAATATATCAGCATTCTTTACCACAGCCGAGACCCAAATGGCTTGAGAGTGAATAAGCGATGAGACTTAAATGTTTGCGACCTCTTGTCTGACAGTTCCCATCACATCAGTCCAGTTATAGCGGCTGTATCTATGCGAGTGTGTGTGGGGGTGTTTAGCACATTGTGGGGACTTAAAGGGCCTATATTACGCTGTTTTCTAATCTATGTTACAATGTTGTTTCCTCATCAAAAACATAGCTAGCGTTGTAGTCCTTTATTATTAGTCTATCTACATCCCCAAAGCTCAAAATGCTCTGGTCCACCTTGTTATGTCATCTAGTGGTAGTTTTCAAATTAAAGGCTACCTTTTTGCCTTTAGTTTAGTAGAGACTGGCAATTCCAGGGGTGAAATCATCCAAATGATTCTAGTGAAGGTGTAGTTTAAAGACACAGTGGAGTGTTTTCCCTTTTAGAGAAGAAGATTTGTGTGTTAAACATGTGTGAATGAAACAAAACTCAACTTCGGGTATGTTTGTGATGAGGAAACATCACAAGAAATAGCATTATATGGGCTCTTTAAACATAAATTTCAAATCACATCACAATCACAATACATATAATTGATTTTTCCCCTAAACTTGTGCATCCCCTGAATGTAAGTCAATGTAATGTCCCCAGAAAGCATGGAAACCATACGTGTGTGTGTGTGTGTGTTTGTGTGAGCATAGGGAACACAGGGTTGTTATACAGTCTGCTGTGGGTGTAATGAGCCATGCATGTCGTTAGCGTGCGTTTAGCGTGAGTCTGGTGAGGACGGTTGTTAGCATCGCCGTCCATTTGGGACTCCGAGAGGCGAGATAAATATCCAGGTGGCTTGGTGCTTTCATCTCAGCTGAATGTAGTTGTGTCTGCAGTTACAGTAGGACATAAAATACACAATCAGTTATGCAACCTGTGTATAACAGCGTATTTAAAACTGTGATGTGGTGTTCTCTCTAAGCAATTAAGAACCAATGAATAATACAATAGTTCATATTTCAAACCATAAATATGTAAACTGTTGTACTAAAAAGTGAATGATAAAAGAAAGAAAGAGAATCGAGTTTAATGAGATTTTTATTATGTCATTATGGTGTTTTTCTATGATACGCTTACTTCAACTTCAACAATTTAAAGTGATTCTTGCATGTTTGAGTTCGGCATTTGAGGCTTGAGTGCTCTGAAATCTTCTGTTTACACCTAACTCCTATCTTCGTCATACATTTTGGGTTAAATATTGTAAAGTAGCAATTTCTCAACAAAAATAATAATCAATTTCTTCATTTTGCAGTTTGGAATATTGTAGTTTACAGTGAACAAAATGCAAAATAATGAACTATTTAAGTTATTGTTATTGTTATAGTTATAGTCTGATTCCAGCTCCCACAGATGATTGCTGCCCTTGTGTCCTTGGGCAGGACACTTAACCCACCTCACCCCTAGTGTCTGTGTACACTGGTGTATGAATGTGTGTGTGAATGAGTGAGTGGTTCCTTGTTGTAAAGCGCTTTGAGTGCCTTGAAGGTGGAAAAGTGTTATATAAAAATGTGACCATTTACCAAAATGTATCTGTAATGTAAGTGACAACACAAGGCCTGTCATGATAAATACTATATAGACTTATCGTTCAATGCATGACAGGTGGAACAATCATTTTGGGGGTCAGTATTTATTGTGTTTACATTTTCTTTTGTTATTTTATGGCAATGCAATAAGATTTGAGCTATAGAAGGTTGAATTAATTACTTCTAGGACTCAGTATAGATACAAACTAATTGCTAAAGTGTCTGTTATTTATTTATTGCAGGTAATTTTAACGATATTATAGATTTAGAATAGTTTTTCTGGAGATAATCCTGATTTAGGGTTATTGTGTTAGTGACATAAATTTGTTTAAATATTATTGTCTATTTTTAATTAAGCAATATTTCAAAATTTGTTATTGTGACTGGCCTAGACAACACACACTTTGGTAATCGTTCCTCATTTGATTTTCATATCAAGTAAAACAGTGGTATTTTAATGCATGTTTAGTTAAACACATTGTGTCTTTTTGCAGTCCCCGCCATGATCACATCGTACCCCAACACCACGTTAGCCACTCAGGGCGAGGAGAAGAAGATGAGCTGCACAGCACATGGAGAGAAGCCCATCATGGTGCGGTGGGAGAAGGAAGAACGCATCATCAACCCCGAGACGAGCCGCTACGTGGTGTCTGTGAAAGAGGCCGGAGACGAGGTCATCTCCACTCTGCAGGTGAGAACCCGCTGGTGCTTTTCAGATTCTAGGATGTGATGGTGTCATACTCCCACATGAGGTACTTTGGCATGAAATATCCAAAAGGTAAATGCACAAAATTAAAACTAGACATGGAAGTTATATTTAGGCTCATGCAGTTTTAAAGATGCATTGTGTAACTTTTCTGGTGGAGGGTTCTTCAAATGCTTTTCTTCATGGAGATGTTATTGCTTTCTCTGGAATGTTTCACAATATGGCATTAAACCTTTCTATCTTCATGGAGACCAAACCAAGTTACAGGTCAGATCTGTAGAGAGGCAACCCCACTCCCAGTCAGAATACCTGTTTTTCTAGGTATTTTTGAGCTATAAAACCACCTGTAAGTTAATAAAAGTAAGATAGGGCTGTTTAATGCCATACTGTGGAACATTCCATAATACAATATGCAATATACTGGGGCCTGCTTAAGTGTAAGATTGACAGCCAGTCTCTGTCAGTAAAAGCATGTGATGTCAAGCAAAGTTTAGTCTGGAGGACAAAATCTGACCTTTTTGTGTAAAATGATGATATTTAACAGTGACAATAGTGAAAGTCTGTGTTCAGGTAATTCATGTTTAAATCAAATTGTTTGTTTTTATTAAGACAAAAAATGTGATCAATATGAGGAAAGAAATCATGATCTGTTTGTTTATATCACCCAGTCTTAGTTGTATTTTTATTTTCTGTGTTTTCAGATCATGCCCACAGTAAGAGAGGATTCTGGCTTTTTCTCCTGCCACGCCATCAATTCTTTTGGTGAAGACAGAGGAATTATACAGCTCACAGTGCAAGGTATGGAGGTCAAAACTGCCACTCTTAAAAAAGTCACTTGACAAACTGAAATATTACATAATTCGTGTTTGTTTGCTTGAGTCTTCATAAACACTTAGATATCAGCACTGAGCAGCAACTGAATTTTGTTTACAGAACCTCCAGACCCTCCCGAGGTGGAGATCAGAGAAGTAAAAGACAGAACTATTGCACTCCGCTGGACCATGGGTTTTGACGGCAACAGCCCCATCACTGGGTTTGACATCGAGAGCAAGAACAAATCAGGTAAAAAAAAAACCCAATCTCTACCTACCATCTCCCATCGTGAGCTTGAGATGTCAGGGTTGTTAGGTTAAGCTGAAAACCATGATTATTCAAGTCATAATATACTCGTAGATGGTAACAAATAATTATAGTGCAAAAAAAAGTCATTTCCATTTCATCTTTACTCCCCAAAAAAATACATTAAAGGGCCCATATTACGTTATGTTTCGGAACTATGTTATAATTTTGTTTCCTCATCAAAAACATACTTGGAGTTGTGTTTTGTTTCATTCACACATGTTTCACACACCCTGTATATTTAGGCTGAGTTGTTCTCTCAAACAGAAAACACTCTGTTGCACCTTGTGATGTCATGTGCTAATACAGGAGGTGCGTCACTGTGTTTTTAAACTCTGTGCACCTTCACTAGAATCGTTTGGAAGATTTCAGTCACTCTCTACCGAATTAAAGTAAAAGGTAGCTGTGAACTTGAAAACTACCATAACATGACATCACAATAAAACAAAACACAACTCCAGGTATGTTTTTGAGGATATAACAGAAGAATTTTGTGTAAAATAGGACCATCAGTGTAAAGTGCTTTTTATCTGGCTGTTTACATCACCTCATCTTTCCTGATCCAGGTCATATACTGTAACATATTAGATCATGTAAAAGAAAGACAATGAAGGCTCTCACTGTTGTTTGGTCATGGCAGTGTGAATAATTGTAACATGGAAATTCTCTTCTGTGACATCCCTACCCTGAGTTCACATTGTGTCAGCACTATCAATTCATAAATCCAGGCCTAATGCACTTACTGAGCTTGGTAACCCCAATAAACTCTGGCCTCTCCCCCCACAGCCTCCTGGGACACGGCGCAGAAGACCAAAGATGTGTCTCCTCAGCTCAACCAGGCAACCATCATCGACCTCCACCCCTCCTCCACCTACAACATCCGCATGTTCGCCAAAAACCTGATTGGAAAGAGCGAGGCTAGCAACGAGCTGACCATTACCACTGACGAAGCAGGTCAACATGCGGAATTTAAAATAAAAATCTTATGTATTTCCAACTGTGGCATGAATAGAGAGGGTACTGTTAAATTTTACTTTAAGAGTGATCTGTGTTGCCATTTATTAATTTAATCACTAGAAATGTCTGTTTGTGGATTGTTTCATGAGCAGTTTTGCGATGGGTTAAGGCCTTTACCAAATATCACCTTATTTGTAGGGATCTGCCAATACAATACTGGTATCGGATATTGTGGTATAAGTTTAGCAATGTTGTTCTAAAACATCATATTAAACTTGTATTTTCAGAAAGCTGCTCTTTAGTAACTTGAAATTATAAATAACAGTTTTGGCGTTTGGATCACTTTTTACCTTATGCTGTTTGTGTGTATAGGAAATAAAGTATATTTTCAGTCTCTTGTTTGATATCGAGTATTGGCAGATACTTAAAGCCAAAGTTTCAGCAGCGGTAATCTGGTTCTAAAAATCTAGTTTGGTGCATCCCTACTTATTTGTATCCTCTTTACAGTTCATGTGACATTTTATTTATTTATGTATTTATTTATTTATTTTTACAAAAGTTTCCTGCCTTGAAAAGACACCCAATGACAGAAATATAGGCTTATGGACACAGCTCACCGTTGTATTGAACTTACAAAAAAACAATTCATTCATGCGACTCCAGCAGGCACAGCTGTACACGCATCATTAATTATACATGATACAGCGTAGTATTGGTGAACCTCTGCGGTCATTAGTTACTGTGTAAGTAAGACAGCACAGACATGAGAGGGGCACGTGCACTAAGAGGACCTAAAAGGCTGACTGGCTCAATTTATTAGAGCAGCAGTGACATCAGCTCCATTGGCTCTTCTGCATTATTGAACACACGCTGACCCTGCACTAAAAGCACAACTTTTCAATTAGCAGCCTCAGTAGTAAATGTCACACTCTGGTCAATAGACAGAGGCCGGACCCCTCTGCAAATTAGGCCCCCATCGCTGTGTCTCCCAACTGTCCTGGGACCCCTGCAGAGAGGGTCTTCTCTCTCCAGCAGAGATAAAAATTATTTGGTATGGGGGGATTAAAGCTGGGGTACCTGTTTTTTATGAAATGTGAATGTGGAAGTAGGTATTCAAACCTTTCTATATTATTTCTAGCTCTCACAAACCATTGGCACATTACTAGTATTCACAGGCATACATTTTTTGGCCACTAGCACAGTTTTAGAACAGCTTTTTCAGATGGAACCAGGAACCTTACAGACAATCAGCTCTCATTCCAAAGATTCACATGGCTCTGTCAAGTACTTCATGTTATAATGTTGTTTTCTCATCACAAACATACCTGGAGTTGTGTTTTGTTTCATTCACACATGTTTAACACACAAACCCTGCATATTTAGGCTGTGTTCTTCTCTTAAACTGAAAACACTCTGTTCCAACTTGTGATGTCATGTGATAATACAGGAAGTGCCCCACTGTGTTTTTAAACTCCACACACTTTCACTAGAATCATTTGGATGATTTCAGCCCTGGAATTTCCAGTCTCTACTGAACGAAAGGTAAAAGGAACTGTTAACTTGAAAACCACCACTACATGACATCACATGGTGGAACTGAGCATTTTGAGCTTTAGAGATGTAGACAGACTAATAATGATTACTCAAAATGTGAATGAAACAAAACACAACTCCAGGTATGTTGTTGATGAACATAAAAGCTCACAAGAGTCAATTTTACATAATATAAGTAAGTGTGTGGACTTCATTTTTTTGGTTCATTTTTGTAAAACTATATACTCTCTCTATTTAGCCCCTGACGGTCCACCTCAAGAAGTTCAACTGGAAGCCCAGTCCTCTCAGAGCATCAGAGTCACCTGGAGGGTAAGATTTTAAACTAAAGAAACTCCTCTTCATGATGTATAAAGCCATCAACAAAACAATGTGTGTTACATAATGATCATTTACACTCAAAAACCTGCATGTTTCTGCTGACAGCCACACACACACACGCACACGCACACACGCATATGCGCGCACACACACACACACACACGCACACGCACACGCACACGCACACACACACACACACACACACACACACACACACACATCTGCTAACTCACAGTCGCAGTATGAGGCTGATTGTGACATGCAGGGTCTGTGTAATAACCTGTCAAATCACTGTGTGTACTGTGGAAAACCTAAATACGAAGGAGCAGGACTTTATATTATTTATAATCATTGTTAGAATGAATTATATTGACACATATGTGTGTATCTTGGTTAAGCTTTAGTATTCGAGCTTAGGGGTGCATGATATTGACTAAAAATTATACATATTACAGGAAATGTCTAGCTCAAAATTAACCTTAAAAGTGTAGAAATATCACTTTATACTCTTGTTTGGAAAATTACACAAGATGTTTCTGGTTTGAGTTCATAGTTTTCATTATAGACTATATACTCAATATTGTAACTCCCCAACTTTAGTAATTTCCACCACAACAACCATTGCAATATGATACTTTCTTTATATATACAGAACGTATATATCTCCCACCTCAATTCAAGCTGCAACAGTTCAGTAATTTTATGTGCAAGGCATGAAAACATATATTCAGTAAATTTAATTCTTATCTTGTTTTCTCACCTCAGCCTCCCAAGAAGCACTTACAGAACGGAGCTATCAAAGGCTACCAGGTGGGCTACAGGGAGTACAGCTCTGGGGGCAACTACCAGTTCAGTGTGATCAGTGTGGAGACCACCGGGGACAACGCGGAGAGCCTGGTTCTGGACAATCTGAAGAAGTTCACCCAGTATGGAGTGGTGGTCCAGGCCAGCAACAGCGCCGGGACCGGGCCTTCGTCTACTGAGGTGGCAGCTACTACACTGGAGGATGGTAAGGGAATACAAACTGGTACATTGTTCATTCTTGTTAATTAATGAAAAATGCAACACAGTAAAAAATTACAAATCATGATTAACACAAAGGATTTTTTTCTACATAAAACACTTAGGCTGCCTCTAGCGGTGCGTGGATCCCTCTGCAGTTTGAGTTTTTAATTTTTATACTGTTTATTTAGAGGAAAGTCTTGTCATCGTCTTTAACCATGATTTTGGACCTAGATTAGTCTAATTTTAATCATGTTTATTCCTAATAGAAGCTAGATAAAGTCAAAGTTTAGATCTGCTGCTACTTGGAAAGCCAAATATTATTTTACATGGTACTTGGAGTGAAAAGTTTGAAAGTCACTGGTCTAGAAATTCAATATCTGGTTAGAGAGAGAAAAGTACTTGACTAAATCATCAATCCAAATAGTAACAGCATATTTTGTATCAGATGCTGTGTTAAACTGCTATTACAGAGTTACATTGAATGGGTTTTCTTAGAGTAGTTCATAGCATAGCATTGTCAACGCACAATCCAGATTTTTTTTTAGCTTATACTGCTACCTGGTGGAGATAAGTGTGTACTGCATCTTGCACGCAGCCGCTACATGGTCAGGTATTTGTATGCAGAATTGAACCTACACTCAATTCATGGGGAGCTGGATCTCTTATGAGGACAAAAATCAGGTTCCCATGTTGTAAAGATTCTTTATTATTGCATCAACAACATGGTTTAAAATGCAGATATGGGTTAAAGAAGGTTAAAGTTTGGTTAAAGCTAGGCTCAGTCTCCTGGAAGTTAATGTAATGTCCTTAAAAAGCACAGAACCTCACATATGTGCATCTGTGTGTGTGTTTTCCATCAGTTCCTAGCCGTCCTCCAGAAAATGTACAGGCCATAGCCACCACCCCAGAGGTCATCTCCCTGTCCTGGCTGACCCCTCCCAAAGACGCTCTCAACGGGAACCTCCTCGGCTTCAGGGTCATTTACTGGGCCAACCTGCCTGATGGAGGTACGAGCACATCACTGCAATCACACAAACAGTTGTAAAACAGTAGAGCAGCAAGATTTTAGTCATCCATTTGGGTGTGTTCACATTTTAAGACACAACACATTAATATTTGGACTAAACCCGGACCAAACTAAGTGTACCTCAGGATTACACATGTTGCATTCTCTTATTTATTTATTGCAGTTCGTGTTTTTTAGCAATAATTCTGCTTTATGGTTTGGTTTCAATATGATTGTTTATTGTCTATATTTGTGGTACTTAGGCAATATATCGCAGTTCTAGTCGGAATTTTAAATTTTAAGTCAACAAATTATTTTATTGGTATTAGAAAGGATGGTAAAACTAACACCTAAATTGCCTTAATAAAGCATGGACAAAAACTTAATGCATAATGTAATAATGTAATAATAGTTTACTAAGAATTATCCAGGTTTTGTAACTACTAGATTAATACCGTAACTTCTAGCCCTAACCATAACACCTTAATTAAGTAGTTAAGACTAAATAATTCAAAACAAACTATATCATTATGAATTAAGTCTTTCTTCGTACGTTATCAAGGCAAAAATGTCTAGTTATTATTGTTTATTAATACTTCTCTGTATTCATAGTTGTTTCCTTGTCTTGTGCATGGTTCAGATCATTCACCCTTTTAGTCAACTAATCAATATTAAACAAAGAATTTTTAGGATTTAGAATTTAAAGACAATACCATAAAAGGCAATTGTATTATGCAGTGCGTTTTGAGGGTCTCAGTCATTTGGATTGGTTTTGACAGCACCATTACCTCTGACCCTTGCCCTGTCACTTCATGTTGGTTTGTCATTTAGAGCATGAAAGCCAAGGATTTGACAACCAAGAATAGTTTGCTTAGTAACAGTCTGCTGCTATGCAAATGAGCACTCGAGCACCATATAAACCACACTAGCAGGAGTGGACAGTTGCAATACTGTTTTCTAGCTTTAAAACATACCTGGAGTTGTGTTTTGTTTCATTCACACGTTTGAGTAATCCAGTATTAACAAACAACAAAATATATTTGTTATTTTATGGCAAGAACTGACCCTATATCCCTCAAGAAACATTTTCTTATTCTTGTCTCAAATGCCAGTGCTCCTGGACGTGTGCCAGTGAATCCTGATTTAAAAATGTAATAAAATAAATAATTGTGATTTGGAAAACTTGTGCAGCCTTTGTGTTGGCTAAAAAGTGCTCCAGCATTAACATTTATCTTTTATCATTCTTATTTCTTATTTAATTTATTTGTAAAGGGACAGCACATATGAATGAAAATGTAAATATGTAATGATTATAGCCAGCGTGGCTAATTTCCATCTTCAGTCCCTCTGTAGGTCGACGTCAAACAGTTTACAGGACAGGAAAAATTACACAAAAGCAAATGCACACTCACCAGCACAGTCACTATACATACAATTAAGACAATTCATTATATTATCTGAAATACTTTATTGCTTATTCTTCCCTTAGAGCTCGGAGAGATCAGGAACGTGACCACATCGAAGCCCTCTTTGGAGTTGGATGGACTGGAAAAATACACCAATTACAGCATCCAGGTGTTGGCCTTCACCCGAGCAGGAGACGGAGTGCGCAGTGAGCAGATTTACACCCGCACCAAAGAGGATGGTATGGATATGACACCTCTCCTTTAATATACCAGTGTGGCTCTGCTTGTTACAGATAAATTGTGCATTCATGGCCTGCTTATTGTATGGCCTAAGGAAACCCGTTATATCAGCTCTTTATTACATTTTAATGGGATAATAAAATTGAGTGGGTAAAAAGCATGAGCTGTAGGTCTTAAATGTAACGTGAATGAATCTGTTATACTTTAAGCAATATAAAATAATTTGAAAGCTATTATTTCAATGCTGTTTTATGTCTGCAGTCCCTGGCCCTCCAGCTGGTGTGAAGGCAGCTGCTGCGTCCAACTCAGTGGTCTTTGTGTCCTGGCTCCCCCCACTCAAAGTCAACGGGATCATCAGGAAATACACTGTGTTCTGCTCCAATCCGCACCCCACGGTAAAGACAAACTCATTTAAGGGGGCTTATTATGTAAAATCAGCTTTTAGGAACCTTTAATCATGTTATAACAGTATTCCCTTAAAGGTGCACTGTGTTAGTTTTGGGTAGGGAGTCCGTCACCTTCTTGTTTCTATGGTTACATCATTGCTCAGCTTCAAATGTTCCACAGTATGACATTAAACAGATCTACTTTACATTTATTAAATTACAGGTGGTTTTATAGCTCAAAAATACCTAGAAAAACTGGCATTCTGACTGTGAGCGGGGCCTCTTCACAGATCTGACCCGTAACTTGGCCTGGTTTGGTCTCCATGATGATCGAAAGGTTTAATGCCAGACAGTGAAACATTTCAGACAAAGCAATAACATCTCCATGGGGTAAAGCTGGTGGCAGACCCTCCACCAGAAAAGTTATACAGTGCACTTTTAAGATCCTGCATTGTCCTGCGTTTGCAGCTTGAAAATTTCAGTTTTCACCTACCACTTATCCCTGCCCACTTCCCTGTATTTACTTGTGATTATTCAGATAATTCAGACTCTGGGTCATATATTTTGAGTTCATTTTTCAACGGTTTTACCACTATGAATAGGTACTGTCTCCCATTCAGCTGACATCAAGGGACCAGTTTCCAATATTAACCTGTTTTAGATCAATGTTGCTGTTTACAATAAGCACAATGTAAAATAAAGATCAAAGTATACTACAGTTTAATACTAAAGTTTTTCATTGATTAATATTTTTATGTACTCGTCTCGTCAGGTGAGCAGTGAGTTTGAAGCGGCTCCAGATGTGTTCTTCTACAGAATTCCCAACCTGAGCAGAAACCGTCAGTACAGCATCTGGGTGGTCGCCGTGACAGCAGCAGGAAGAGGGAACGCCAGTGAGATCATTACCGTGAAACCAATGGCAGAGGGTACGCGCTTCTCATTTAAATCATTTGTGAAAAGATGATTGAAAGGTTTTACTTGCAGTTTAGACTGATAACACTTTGCTGGCTGTCATTACTGGTTTGCTGTTGGCAGAGGGCAGCGTCTGTATTGGCACATCCAATTCTTCATTGGTTTGCATTGCCTTGTTTGTATTATAGCCGACTTTCCTATATGTAAAGGCGCTGTACCTAATTTTGATTGACTTTAAAATATGAATCATTCATTTTGAACTGTTTGCAGCAAGTTATTCCTCGGTTTCTTAACATATTCCTAGTATCCTAAGTGCCTTAAGATCATTTTTATTTTAATTATTTTAAAACAAAAAAATAGCACAATATCTGAACCCTGTTTACTCTCAAACGGGGTTCAGATAATATGCAAAGCTCTCCCTTTAGCACCACGCTGTGTAGACTTTCATGATCAAACACTCACATAAACTGTTCAGTATGTTAAAGGCGTGTGCTCCAGTGTTTCCTGAGGGGAGGCAGGGCCAGGAGCTCACAGTTAAATCACAGTAAATCAGCAGCATTTGGCCCTGTCAGCACTGAGGCGTGTGAGCCCTGATAAGACCATAGTCTGAGCCGATAGTTTCAGCTGATACAGCCTGTGGTATCTGGAGTCAGGACCCAGACCTCATATCAGCAGCCACATCCTGTCCTAGAACTGTATGATGGATGTCCCCCCTGGGTTACCAGACCAGTGCACAGGAACAAAGAGCTAATGTAAAGCCAATGTTACTTAAAGATACAGTATGTCAAAGAAGACATACTATGCAAAATGTACTTTGAAGTTATAACCATATTGTAATTGTTTCCCTTCTCATTGATTTATTCAAAGTGGTTTGTAGAGTGACTCAGCCAGTGTCTGACTAATATTTATTCTCCTGCATCCCATACGGCATTGCTTTTAAATTTCCCATTGTATTTTTAGCCCCTTCTCGCATCCTGACGTTCAACAGGACGGTTACCACTCCCTGGATGCGGGACATTGTGTTGCCTTGTAAAGCTGTGGGGGATCCTTCACCAACCATCAAGTGGCTCAAAGAGATGTATGTGGTGGATATTTTATAATTTTTTTGTGTTTTTTGTTTGTATTATTTCTTTTTATTTCGTTTTTGCTTACAAAAGTACAAAATATTTTAGTCGAGAAAATGAACACTGCCTGTAATCAGCTGTTAAATTCCCAGTGGAAGATTTTTAAACGTTTGACTTTTTCACAGCAATGCAACTCCAGCTCCTGTAGCAGTGGACAGTCGGCGCAGTGTCCACAGCAACGGCAGCCTGGTCATCCGCACCATCAAAGCAGAGGATTCTGGGAACTACACCTGTACTGCCAGTAACAGCTTTGGGTCTGACAAGATTGTCCTCAACCTCCAAGTTCAGGGTAAGAAATACTTTGTAACTTAGACATTACACTGAACATAGAGCTGTAGTCCTTTAGTCGCTTAGTTGGTTCATGTTTTATTATTTTATTTGGATTATAAGGATTTTAGTGCACAACAGTAGCAACACATGGAGGAAGTTAGCTAGAGTTTGGGGATTTTTTATTTATTTATTTGATAGGGACAGTGCATATTAATGAACTTCTGTAATTACAGTGTAAATATGACAGATTATAGCAAAGATCTACACGGAACAGTAAAAGGCCATATTAAAAGTGTTTGCAGACTTGTTTTAAGGGGTGACTGTACAGTTTAATCTGCCTTTTAAATTATCAAGATACTCCTAGGATTTCTCTAATTGTTTTTTTTTATGATATCCTAAACATTTTGAGGGCTTTTTTTTTAGCATCATGCCCCCTTTTGGTCCTTAAATCACTGCACAAGAATTACTTTGGTCAACCACAGACTTGTGTTACACTAGGGATGCCCCGATCTGATACTGGCTTACTGGTATTGTGATAAAAAGATAAGATAAGATAAGATAAGATAAGATATACCTTTATTAGTCCCACAGTGGGGAAATTCCAGTGTTGCAACGCACAGTTCAAGAACAGCAGGAAAATGGAACATGCAATAAAACAAGATAATAGATAATAGCTAAAAAAAGAATAATTTAGAAATAGACTTAAAGATAGACTCTAATTTTGTTTTGGTGGAGCAAAAATATAAAATACAAAATATAAAATACCAAAAAATACTATTATGTACAATAAAAGTAACAGTGCAGCATATGAACAGAGTAAATCTCAGTAAAGTGACTTCAGTATATTATGTTATTTACAGTAATGACTATGTTTATGTACAGACAGGATAAATATCAGTAAATGACATAAGTGAATTGTACCAGAGGTCTTCAGTATTGCACATAGATAGAGTTGAATGACACGTGTTCAGTGTTAACAGTGTTCATTGTACAGTCTGACAGCAGCAGGAAGGAAAGACCTGCGAAATCTCTCCTTCACACAGCGAGGGTGAATCAGTCTATCACTGAAGCTGCTCTCCAGAGCAGACAGGGCGTCCTGCAGGGGGTGACACTCATGGTCCAGCATAGAGATGACCTTAGCCAGGACCCTCTTGTCCCCCACCTGCTGCACTGAGTCCAGAGGACAGCCCAGGACGGAGCTGGACTTCTTGATGACCTTGTCCAGCTTCTTCCTCTCCCTCTCTGTGATGCTGCTGCTCCAGCAGACCACACCGTACAGGATGGCTGATGCCACCACAGAGTCATAGAAGGTCTTCAGGAGTGGCCCCCTCACTCCAAAAGACCTGAGTCTCCTCAGGAGATAGAGCCGACTCTGGCCCTTCCTGTACAGTGCATCTGTGTTGTGAGTCCAGTCCAGTACAAAAAAGTACAGGATCGGATATCTGCTTCTAATTATTGGTTTAGCCGATTTCCTGGTTTCATTTTATATAAAAAGGACAATTTACAGGTTGTAATTTAAACTATTAATTACACAAATCCGTTCTGTTCAGCTACACATGAATTTTACCTTCTGATATTTTTGTTTTAAGAAAATAAATGCTATTTTCAGTCTCTATGGGGCATTGACACGTAGCCTTAGTATCGAAATCAGTGCTGGAACTGAAAAAGCTTTATTAGTGCATACCTACATTACAAGGATGGCACTGATTTTTCCTTTTTGTAACAGTTCCTCCGGATCAGCCTCGACTCACCGTTACAAAGACAACCACCACATCCATAACCCTGTCCTGGATCCCTGGGGACAACGGGGGCAGCTCCATCAGAGGTCTGCAGTAAAGTTTGTGCATATTTTACTTTTGTGTGTGTACTTATCATGTGTATCCGGTCCAGGCTACATTCTGCAGTATTCTGAAGATAACAGCGAGCAGTGGGGTAACTTTCCCATCAGCCCCAGTGAGCGCTCCTATCGTCTGGAAAACCTCAAGTGTGGAACGTGGTACAAGTTCACACTCACAGCCCAGAATGCAGTGGGGCCTGGACGCATCAGTGAGATCATAGAGGCCAAGACCCACGGAAAAGGTATGCAAAAAAGATGATCACCAAATTAATTTAAATTAGTATTTGAACAATGTATAAATTAGCATTGCTGCTATGACCTGGCACCAGCATCTTTCCTATGACTTTTGTCTTGGTTAATGTATTGCTGTGTACTGTCCCTGTACAAATAAAAAGCATATCATACTAAAGTGCACTATGTAACTTTTCTGGAAGGGCTCCCACCTGTTGCCTCCATGGAGATGTCTTTGCTTTGCCTGGAATGTTTCACAATATCGCATTAATGTTTTGTTGGCAGACAAGAAGTAATGCCTCAAGGCTAAGTTACAGGTCATATCTGTGGAGAGTGGCAACCCCACTCACAATAAGAATGCTTGTTTATAAATGTATTTTTAGCAAAAAAAAAACCAAAAAAAAAACAAACAAAAAAAACTGGTAACTGGTTAAATGTGGGATAGATAAGTTTAATGCCATATTGTGAAACATTTGTGCAAAGCAATAACAACTCTACAGTGATAGCAGTGGTCAGTGTTGGGAAGAATACTGTAATTAAAATGTTTTTGATTACAGAATACTAAATACCTGCATTAAAATGTATTTTGTAATGTGTTCTGTTACATAGTCCTATCAGAGTACTGCATTCTGAATACTAAAGTCCAAATAACATGTACATGTGATATATTCCTTTGATTAAAAAAAAAACAACTGAATCCCACTAAATGAAAAAGTAATTGTACTAGAATACAATTACTCAGAATTAGAGACTAAGAGTATGTATTTTTGGTACATGTATTCACTTCCCAACACTGCAGGTGGCATAAATAGTACACATTCAAAATGTATTTCTATTCATTTGTCATTTATGTATTGCTTCATTTTGTGCCAAAACTTCTACTTTCTTACCTTTATTTAGCTGTCAGTTATGTTTAGTCATAATATATAGTCATACATAGTCCTGAGCACATTTCTTCATCCTTGTTCAAACTTTACATGTTTCCGTGTGTGCTTTTGTCCTGCAGAACCCCAGTACTCTAAAGAACAGGAGTTATTCACCAGCATCAACGCTACTCGGGTCAAACTTAACCTAAACGGCTGGAACAATGGTGGCTGTCCCATCACCTCCTTCACCCTGGAGTACCGCCCTGTGGACTCGCCCACCTGGACCACGGCCCAGCGCACCTCCCTCACCAAGAGCTACATCCTCTACGACCTGCAGGAGGCGACGTGGTACGAGCTGCAGATGAAAGTGTACAACAGCGCCGGATATGCAGAGAAGAGGGTCAAATTCGCCACACTCAGCTACGATGGCAGTAAGTTCAACACCAGACTTTATAATAACTACGCCTTAATTTGCCTTAAAGGGCCCATGTTACGCTATTATCTATGTTATAATGTTGTTTCTTTATCAAAAATACGTTTTGTTTCATTCACACATGTTTTACACACAAGCTTTGCATATTTGGGCTGAGTTCTTCTCTCATACAGAAAATACTCCACCTTTTGATGGCATGTGGTAATACAGAAAGTGCTCCACTGTGTTTTTAAATTTGTTACATCATCACAAGAATCAAATGGATGATTTCAGTCCTGGAATTACTACTACATGACATCACAAGGTGAACCAGAGCATTTTGAGCTTTGGAGATGTAATCAGATGTATGAATGAAATGAAACACAGCTCCAGGTTTGTTTTTGAGGAGGTAACAGCATTATAACATGACTTTAAGCTCACAAGAGACAATTTTGCTTAATTATAGGACCTTTAATGGAAGCGTTGGAACAGTCTTCGTAGTGATAGATACGTTTTATGCTATACTGTGGAAGATTACAGCCAAAGGAACAACATTTCTATGGAAACAAACAAGCCTTTGTGTAGGCCAAATAAGAGTCAGGTTTGTGGAGATGCAAGCCATGTTTTTCTTTTAGTGCATTATCAAAATTAACTTGTGTAGGTAGTTGTGTAGTTATTATAAAAACTTACCCAGACTTCCTCTATCCAAGAAAGAAAACATGTGTCAGAGCTAGTCCAGGGCAGTGTGCCTCTATGATTCACCCCCTCAGCTGTGACTGTCAGGAAGTTAACTAGGAGCTGCTGCACAGACTTTTCGCAGTGTTACATCTAGAATAGTCTACAGCAGTGGTTCTCAAACTTTTCACACCAAGTACCACCTACAAAAAGAACTGAAGTTTCAAGTACTACCCCTCCCCTCACCTAGCTTTTGTTCAGGTTCTGTGGTTTCTGGTCTTCTTCTGTCAGACCAAAGCGGACACACTATCAGACGGCAGTAATGTAAAAAGCATCTTGTGGTTTTATGTGAAAATACAACAGAGTAACGTTTGACTACAAATTTGGACTTTATATGTATTTAAATATAACAAATTGCTAGAAATGGCTTCTTTCAGGTCATTGTAAAAAATAAATAAATCAAACTTAATTTCTGTTTTCAGGTACTATTGCCCCTCTGGTCAAAGCCCCTAATGTCAGTGAGGACCACTCTGGAGGCGGAGAGGGGATGAAGATGATGGTGACAATCTCCTGTGTGCTGGTGGGCATTGTGGTGATCTTCATCGGACTGTTAGTGCTGAGGAGGAGGAGGAGGGAGCAGAGGCTGAAGAGGCTCAGAGGTGAGATGCATCAGTACAAACTGCTCTATATGGTGAATACAACTGTACTAATATTCAGTTTGTGTTTTAGATGCAAAGAGCTTGGCCGAGATGCTGATGAGGTACGTATCTTCAGTGCTTTTAATGTGTTGTGATTTATTTAAAGCTGTCCAGTGCAACTTTCCAGGTAAAGGGTTCACTACATGCTTGTTTTATTTTATTTACTTATTACAGGGGCATTGCCTTGCTTGGAGGGTTCAATAGTATGGAGTTAAACGTATCTATTTTATTCAATATTGTATTCAAATACATGTTTTTATTGCCTTAAAAACATTAAAACATGCATTCTTACTGTGAGTGGGGTCACCTCTTCATAGAATGTAGATGATAAGTTTATTGCCATACTGTGGAACATTGTGGGCAAAGCAGTCACATCTCCATGGAAACAAGCAGGTGGCAGACCCTGTACCTGCATCTTTAACATTGTATGAATTTAGCTAAATATCTGTGCTCTTATTTTCTTTAGTAAAAACACACGTCCAGCAGAACCAGTGAACAAGCAGCAGCAGACCCTCCGAATGCACATCGACATCCCCAGGGCCCAGCTTCTGATCGAGGAAAGGGACACCATGGAGACTGTCGGTAAGGCAAATGTGGACTTTAAAGACACATTTAACAGATTTTTGCTCTCTTCAAAATGTTGTCCTTCACATGTTCAAAAGTTGTCCTTCACTTATCTTATGCTTTCCAAGCCTAATCCTAATTATTCACTGTGATAAGTTTATAAGCTTGTTTAACACTTAACAACACAGCACACTTCATGATTCTCAGAGGACATAATGCTTTAAAATTAGATGCAGACAGCACACAGTGGTCTCATTTCTACCTTAAGAGCTGCTTACACAATCTGTACTGGGGTAAAACAAGCTTTGCTCCACTACATAGAATAAAATGGGTACAGCCACTTTAATTATATCTTTTTTAAATATTTGTTTGGAATCTTTGCTTTGTGAAATGCTTAAAAATATATTCACCTGCTTTGCATTTGTTGTTGCTGCAGATGACAGATCCACTGTGTTACTGACTGACAATGACTTTGGAGAGACACAGAAGCAGAAGACGTCCACAGTGACTCACACAGTGCATTACCAGTCTCTGTCCCAGGCCACAGGTCCTCTGGTGGATGTGTCCGACGCCAGGCCCGGAACCAGTAAGTCCAGTACGGACGCTTTTTTTAAACTTCATTTTCACTTCTGAATAAGTTGCACTGTGTGTGTGTGTGTGTGATGTTTGTGCTGTTTTACTGCTTCTGCCACTAAGGTTTTCAGTTTGGCACTGTTTTCCACTGTGCATTTTTTTTTCATTTGCATATTTTTTCTTTTGTGCATTTCGTTTTTGTGTTTTTGTGCTGTATTAACATTTATTACTGATCAATCTGAGGCAGCGTTGAAGAAATTGTCATTGTGTAGATTTCTGGGATTTTTTTTCTTTTACTCTGGAAGATTTTCTGTTTTTGCAAGAAACTACTACTACTATTTTGAATTTTGCTCCATATTTTGAATTTATTATTACCATTTATATTGTTCTATCTTTTTTATTATATTTATTGTGATGTGTGGGCTAATGTGTCCAATTAATTTCCTTTGTGGATCAATAATTTGTCTAAGTCTAAATGTCCAAACTTATGATCCACAAATATTGCCCATATAATTATTATTTGTTTGGTATTGGCTCCACAAACTTGCCACATTAATCTTATGGCTTTAAGTCCGTACAGCTCACAACAGTCACATCTTTTGAGAATTTTTCTAAATGTTGAACTGCGGTATTTTTTGTTTATTTCAGATAGTCTTAGTAATTACCATAAACCAGGTCAACAAATCTTTATTTTTACAGTTAAACAGTAAATTTCTCTGTAGATCTTTCTAACCTGTTTTCCAGCTCAGTTTTAAGCTATGAGGAGTCAAGCATGTTGTGACGTTATGTGAGTGCAGCCTAACCTAGTAACTGTGAATGGATAATTTATACAATATATTAGGTCTACTGCAGTTTCTTTGTCATTTATTTTGCTCAATCCCTCTTCTCAGGTTCATGAAGGCGTATATGGCATTTTAAAGTTCTGTTTTTTGCCCTCAGACCCCACTGCCCGCCGCACCGCTAAAGCTGGCCCTGCAGCTCGAAACCGCTATGCTAGCCAGTGGACCCTGAACAGGCCCCACCCCCCTGTGTCCTCCCACACCCTCAGCACAGACTGGAGACTGCCTACGCCCAGAGTGGCAGGATCTGTGGACAAAGAGAGTGACAGCTACAGCGTCAGCCCATCTCAGGACACAGGTAAACTGCACTGGGGTCCTCATACAGGCACTAAACAGGGTCACAGTGATGTGTCCTTTTTGTTTTATAGACAAACATGCAAACTATAAACACACAAAACTATAAACACACAAAACTGTCACAAATAACATGCCCAAAGAGGAGTGGGAAGAAGTATCTTATTTACTTCTGTACTGCTTTAGATGTTTTTTATTTGTTTGTTTGTTTGTTTTTTTCCATTTAGTTTTGTTTTATGAATTGCTACATTTACTTAAATAAAAATAGATAAATTGATGAATAGAATAATCTGATAATAAAACTATTAGTTTACAGATTTTTGCTGTGTGTTAACAAGCCCAAGAGAAATCTGATCAACAAAAACACCTGGTGCCATGTGTCAGTTTATCAACAGATTTGTTGGACAAAGTACATGACATTTAATTTATCTGATCAGATTTTTGGTGTGCATGTAAACATAGCCAATATTAGTTCTGATTTAGATTTGATTTCTTCATTTGGAGCAGATTTTGATTTCTTCTTGGGTTAAGACCTAGTCCTTGTTTAGGAAATAGGAATAGTGCTAGGGTAATCTGAAAATCTTGCAGTTGGTATAGAAAAGAATTCCTTACACAACTTTTATTTCATAATAACTAATTTTCCTAACCGTAAACATACTAACACCGGTAATGACTAACCAGACCGCGCGAGGAGCAGCATGGTGTCCACAGAGAGCGCTTCGTCCACATACGAGGAGCTGGCGAGGGCCTATGAGCACGCCAAGATGGAGGAGCAGCTGCGGCACGCCAAGTTCACCATCACCGAGTGCTTCATCTCGGACACGTCGTCAGAGCAGATGACGGCGGGCACAAACGACTACACCGACAGTCTGACCTCCAGCACGCCGTCCGAGTCCGGCATCTGCCGCTTCACAGCCTCGCCACCCAAGCCTCAGGACGTGAGCCGCGTCATGAACATGGCCGTGCCCAAAGCCCACAGACCGGGTGAGGCACGCTAACTGCTAACAGCTTTCTAAATGCTAATGTCTAATTTTGATCTCAATACTAATACTAATACTTGACTCTTACGTTTTGAATACATTGTCAGAATTGTTGACACAGAAAGTGTTGTCAGGAGAATACTTCGAAATTAAGATGATTAGTGAGTTTTGTCATTAGGATCAAAATTTTTCATTAGGATCTAATGGTAATCTCTCATGTGTCCTGCAGGAGGCGAGCTGGTTCACCTTCCTCCCTACCTGCGCATGGACTTCCTGTTAAATCGCGGCATGTCGTGCTCAGGCACCAGAGCGACCTCCAGCACAGAGCGGGCGGCCATGGGCCAGGCCTGTCTGGAGCCTCAGAAGAGCCGCTCTCTGAAGAGGCCGTCCCGTATGGCCCCGCCCACGCCCACAGAAGCCCCCCAGGCCAGCAGGGACGCTGCTGCCCAGTGGCAGCCGGGCTCTGCCGCCACACTGCCCCACAGAGAGGGCTCGGAGCTAGCACAGGCAGCCAAGCTCAGCACGTCCCAGGAGTCTCTGCTGGACTCAAGAGGACATCTCAAACAGAGCAGCAACCCCTACGCAAAGTCCTATACCCTGGTATAACAGTAGGGGGCGCAGTCCTACACGCTGGTGTAACAGCGGACTCACTGGACTAACACTCAAGTGCAGTAAACTGACTCACCACAGTTCTGTATATACGGCGCCCTCTGCAGGGCGGCCTCACTTTTACTAATCTCCTTTTATTTATTTTAGAGCTTTTGTTTTTCTCTTTTCAGTTTGTTTATACTGTTTTGTTTGATTCACTCATTGGAGACGACTCCAGACGGAGCTTTGCCAAACTTGAGTACTGAGGAGCATTATTTATTCTTGTTCATTCTTTATATTAATCAGTGATTATTATTGTTAGTTGTCAACTTACTGATCATTATTCTTGATAACCAAATGCTCACCACTGCTACAAGGTTTTCATACGAACCCGGACATGTTTTTGTTCTTCCGGAGTAGAAGATGACCATTTGGAGTCATGTTTTTCCTATGGAATATTCAGAAAAACTGAATAAACTTGGGAGAAATCTTGGAACAAAAGCAATTGACACCAGTCCAAACTTTTCAGCTGCTCTCAACTTGTTACTTTTTTGAAGAAAAAAAATCTATTTCCTATGGATGCATGGGGACTGACCAACTAAAAAGACAATGAGGATGACGACCGCGGCTGGGCAGACCAGTCGAGCATTTTGTCACACTATGAAATGATCCAATGTGAAGATTTATTATTCTTATTACTATAAATATATATATAAAAAGAGAAATCACTTTTATTTGTGGATATTACAGGGAGAAATTGATTTGGTTAATAAAGTCCTTAGTCATGTTTGCACATATCTTGTTTTAATTAGGAAATGGAGTCTCTGTTGATATTTCTCTGTGTCCCATTCTCTGATGGTGCAATATGAAAAAAGCTATGAAAAGTCTATGAAACTATACTGTACTGTAATGAAGTATGTTGTGAGTATCCTACAGGGCGGGACACTGCTATGTATTCAGGGGTATTTACTGCTGCAGTGAGCCAGCGGTAAATGTTGTTAGCTAGAACAGGGAGGTTTTAGACAGTAAACGGTTTGCACTTCACAACATCCCCACTACAGTGTGTCCAGATCAGTCCCCTCTCTCAGTGCACTAGGCAGAGCCTCCGGGCTCTCACTCTCCTCAGTAGATTTACTGTTGCTGCATTGCAGCAATACTCCTCTACAGGGAAAAATGTGAGACAATCCAACAGAATCCCCCTTCAAACCAAACCTAATGTCTATGGGAAATATCTAAAAATGTGGATATGCGTAAAGATGTTTTGTTCTGTCTACCCCCACCAGCTTCTGTTCTTTCTGTTGGGTCCACCGAAAGGAGTTTGATCCAAAATGCTGTGAGGTCATTCTGTCCGTTTATTTGGTTAGATCTTTGATTAACTGTCTTCATTATGATACATTTTAACAAAAGAATAATGTCACATTTTATTTTTAACATTAGTGTTCACCAAGGTGGCACTGGAATAAAGAGAAACTAACACAAAGTTCAAAATTTGATAAATAAAATGGCTGTTCCCCAAAGCGTCTTGTGCAGGTTTGAAATGTGTACAGATAAGCCTCATTTGTTCCTCAACAGGTCCCAGCTCCAGGCCCGCTGCTGTGCACTGCGGCCCCTCACCAGCAGGAGGCAGTGTGATACAGCCTTGGGTTGTGCAGTCACCAAGCAGAATTTACCTGAACATAGAGTCAACTTTACCAGTAGAATATATAAAATATGTAATAAACATGTACTGAATATAAAAATGATGATCCTGCACCATAAAATAGGCCGGAGTGGCCTAATTCAATCAAATCTATTTGGTTAATTTATAGGATCTGAACTGTTTTACAGACTACAGACTGAACCATCGGTACAACTGATAAATAAATACCTGTAAATAATCCCAGTCAAACTCAGGCTACAACTAATCAATATAAAAAGCTTTACTGTTAATAGGCTAATCCAACCACCCACCACATATTTTAGATCCAATGGGACGTTTTTCCCACATTTAATGGCGCATGCCCATTCTGTGTTGATTAAGGTTGTTTAATAACCCATATTATCCTGCAATCTATCAAATGTTTAATTTATTATTATTAATAATAATAATAATAATAATAATAATAATAAGTCATAGGCTTTATTTACTTAATACAAACGACAAACCCGTGCTTAAAATTATACATCCCTACTACATGTTAACGCTTCCAAAACATAAAATAAAACAAATGACATTCTTTTGTAATCAGTCATACATAACCACAACACTGTCCACATATTCTCACGGTGATGTTGGACTTCACTGCACACAATAATTTCTTTATTATAAGAAAGAAAGAAAAAAAATAAGTAATTATGAGAATTAACTGGATGTAAAATATGATTCATAATTTGAAGATGAAGATCGTTTAAAGGACAGACCAAAACGACATCATATCTGAAGGTAAGAAACACAAATGTTCAAATCATTTATTGTCAACATAAAGCTTTTGGTACTTGCTCACACTGGAAAGAGTAACTTAACGAGTACTGTGACTTCAAACTATGTTACTCATGTAGGAGTAAAAATATGTAAATGCACAATTTCTTTAAAAAGATACTCAGGTAAATGTAACAGAGTAACAGAGTACTATCACCTCTATGTGAATTGCGCCTCTGCCTCTGGTCTAGTTTGTACGTCGCTGGTTTATAATGATCTGATCATAAATAGCGGCTCTGGAGCTGGACTGACTCGTTCACTGTGATCAGTCAGAGAAATATGAAGCTGTCAGCAGCTGTCGCGAGGGGAATGAATCTGAAAAATGTTCTGTAATAAACTATTTTCCAGCACACCAGCACTCATTCACCATACGTACTGGTCTCATTTTCTGGGCAAAAGGCATACTGAAAAATACTGAACCAGTGGTGTATTATATTTTATTATCAGACATTGCGACACAAACCCATATTTTAGTTGATCAAACCCAATGTTATATTCTTTTATATGTTGTTGTATAATTTTTAGACCCTATGGCTAAACTAATGCACTTTCTTATATGAAGTCAATTATATTGTTAGTGCATTTGTATAGAATAATTATTGTTAGATCATATAAATAATTATATATATATTCACTTGCTTTTGTACTGAAAGGACCTGACTTCACATCTGCCATTTTACTGGTAAGATAAACCAAAAAAACTTACAGATGGTCGCTTTAAAATCCTAAAAATGAAAAGTATCCGTTATAAGCTGCTTGCCTTTTTATTACTGAAAGTAACTGAACCTTACACACACTTCTATGTAGCATTTGGTTCAACAACAGTTCAATAAGAAATCGTGACACAAAAGACATAATTTTCCAGTTCTTTATTGATTCCACTGTGAACCATAGTGTCTGAAGCTGCATGCGTTCATATGTGCTTGTACAGTATACAACGATACAGGAGAACAGGAGATCACATTAAAACTATAGACAAGGCAAATCAAACTACACACACTTGTTAATGTAAAGTAATGTAATATGCAATACAACTAATCACTCAGCAACAACCAGTGACAACGAGGTGTCCAAAAACCGTTATACTTCAGAATACAGTTAAAATTATATGTTTTTGTTTTGTATAAATCACATCTACATTGAAATCTTGTGGCTTTATATTCCTCTTTAAAGGTGCACTGTGTAACCTTTCTGGTGGCGGGTCGATCACCTGCTTCTCTCCATGAAGATGTTGCCTGGAATGTTCCACAGTATGACATTACACTTATTTATCTCTACAGAAACAGCAGGTGACGCCATAGGGCCAAGTTACATGTCAGATCTGTGCAGAGATGAGCCCACTCACAGTAAGAATGCAAGTTTTTAAGTCAATAAAAACCCAGGTTATTGAGTTAATGCAAGACGGATACATCCAATGCCATACTGGGACATTCCAGACAAACAACATCATCTCCACGGAGACAAGCAGATGGCAGACCCTCCATCAGTAAAGTTACACAGTGCACCTTTAACTACAGCTACTATTGTTTTTATAGGTGAAAAATACACAAAATGTTACGAAAAAAAACAAAAAAATAAAAATAAAAAAATAAAAACACTAAACTGGCACAAGAATTTTTTAAAAAAGTAAAAAGTAACAGAATACCAACAAATACTTCAATGTAAACACTGATTATTCATTTCATATTTAGTTACAGTAACACAGACAAATATACTGTTACCCACTTTTACTGCTCCTACCCCACTCCACCCCAGGCCCGTTGAGTTCATGACAGTGCTCTGTATTCAACATGCAAGACCACGCCCCCTTTCAGGTGTTGCCGTGGAAATGGGCGGGGCTTTACGACTTCACGTCCTGCTTCTTTTTCTGGTACTTCCTGAACTGAGACTGGATGGCCACGGCTGCCTTGGCCGTCTCCGGGTCCTCCATGTCGATGTCAAAGTCCTCGGGCTGGGTGTTTTTCTTATCATCTGAATAAAATGAAAAAGAGACAATTTATGAGAAGTGGTGTTACAAATATGACGACTTTTTGGAAGATAATACTTGGTTTGTGAGGGATAATAGTATGCAACAGTAGGGCTGTAGTCAACTAAAGAAATAATTTGTTCAAATGACTCTAGTGAAGGTGTAAGGAGTTTAAAAACACAGTGGAGCACTTCCTGTATTACCACATGACATCACAAAGTGGAGTAGAAAGTTTTCCATTTGAGAGAAGAACTCAGCCTAAATATGCCGGGTTTTTGTGTTAAACGTGTGAATGAAACAAGACTCTTAAAAATGGAGCCAAGTGGAGACATTCACAATAGAAAATTTAAATTAAATGTGTAATGTTAACACTTTAAAACTAAAAGTGACACAGTGCACTTTTAAAATACAAAACTAAACATTCGTAAAACTCATTTTGATTATTATAAGACAACTCAAAATTGTTCTCTACCTATTTGTAGCCGCAGTGGAGGAGTCTTGAAAAGTGCAATCCAATAGAGCGTGAGTTGGGAATTACTTTTTACCGTGCACAGCTGAGTAAGTGTGTAATGAAGCCGACACTGGTCTTGTGTGGGCTGTAGTCTGCAGTGTTATGGACCGGGCTCATTCATGTCGTAGTAAAGGCCAAATATGAAGCCTGACATTAAATCAAAGGCCAATGATAAAGTCCACATATCGACACACAAACAACGGCTAACATGGGAAGTGTCTGTGTTCGCTTTATATTTTAACTTAAAGGCGCATTGTGTAACTTTTCTGGTGGAGTTTCCATCAAAGTGCTCTTCACTATAGGAGATGCTGTCTGGAATGTTTCACAGTATGGCATTAAACCTTTCTATCTTCATGGAGACCAAACTAGGCCAGGTCAGATCTGTGGAGAGGGAGTCAGAATGTCAGTTTTCCTGGGTAGTTTTGAGCTGTAAAACCACCTGTAATTGAATAAATGTAAGGTAGAGGTGTTTAATGTCGTACTGCGGAACATTCCAGGCAGAGCAATGACATCTCCATAGAAACAAGGAGGTGATGGCCCCCACCAAAAAGTTGCACCTTTAACACTGTTTGTTTCAAGGGTCACCACTAGAAATCCGCTACTATGGTCCATAAGTACACAGGTACATCTCAAAAAGTTAGAATATCATGAAAAATTTCAATATTTTTGTCGTTCATTTCAGAAAGTAAAAAACGTATATTATTATCATGATATTCACATTTTGATTTACTTCAGATAGTTCACTTATAAACCTAAAATATTCACTCTACTACTCTACTTTAACATTTTTGGGACTTTTCACCATTCAAATGTTAAGATATTTGGTTTAAATTGTTAATTGCTATGGCAACAGTCTTATTTTTAATTCAAACCTATGCATAGGCTGTTTCACTATTACAGTTAACATGGTGAAATAAAATACTCACAATCAGGATTGTAGCTCAAGATCTGATTTCTGATTTATAACTTTTATGATGCAGAGAGCGCCACCTTAGATGTTATTGCTTTGTCGGGAATGTTCTAAAATAGAGCATTAAACTGTTTTATCACCATGGAGATGCCACCAGGCCAACCATTCTGTGGAATCAGTCAATCCATTATTTATCCATTTATTTATTTAAATTTTGTTTTCACACATTACTGTCATGGCAGTCAATTTAACATTATAATACGTACAACAAACCTTTTCTGTGACATTTGTACACTTACAATAATAAAATAAGGAAGTGCGAAGAAGTAAAGCTTTTGAACTGCCACCCCTAAACAGAGCAATAAAATCAGCTGGGTGGCAAAAGTTACATAGTGCTCCTTTAATAAAAACAAATACAAATAGTTTTCTTTTTGTTACTTTCCTGAGCATAACATAATCAATATAATAATAATTATCACCACTGAATAAAAGGAACAGCCCATCAGTTCCCCCATAGTTTGAACTCTGCTCCAAATAAAATGCTTTTACTGACAGGGTTGGCTCCAGACCTCTAAATTATAACAACAAAAGCTGATAATTGACAATTAAAATAAATAACTGCACCAGTCTTGATTAGAAAAAAATAATAACTGTGTGAATTAATTAGAAAGTTAGAAGAAAACACATTAACTAAAAGTGTACAGTGAGACAATAGAGGCCAGTGCTCAGAGAGTGGAATAACTCAGATGAATGTTCAGCTTTATCGGCCGCCGCTGGAGTTTTCACAATAAACAGAAATGTCACAATATATCAAGTCATGGAAGCGAAAGGTCAGAGTATTTTTTTGCGGTAGTGCAGTTGTTGTCGTGCTGTGTGGCGCTCAGTGCTCTCTGTGCTGACCTGCTGTGCTGGGACAAATTAAGTGACGTCTCCAAATGACCTACTTACGTTTAGATGGCGTCTTTTGTTCACCTTGAAGCTCTTAAAATGACAGGATTGGAAATGAGGAGGAAAATGGGATTACAAGATTGCAAAAGTTACTCATACCATTTATTATTTATTTATTTATTACACATGGGATAATGGGAAACATAATTTTGATTCTTTGTATGAAGAATTGACAATAAACTTTGAACTTGTACTTGAACTTGCTGCACTAGTACTGTACAGTGGTGAAGAATTACTCAGTTTTGTTACTTAAAGACGCATTGTGTAATTTTTCTGATTGTCTCCTTGCTTTGATTATTTCCAATTATGGAAATAAACTTGGTTATCACAAAGGAGACAAGTTAATGGTCAGATCTATGGAGAAGCAAGCCTGCACATAGTAAGAATTTATGTGTTTCAAGGTTTTTTTTGTTTTTTGTTTTTTTGAGCAACTGTAATTGAATAAATGCAAGGCAGATATCTTTAATGCCCTAGTACAGATACCAGAGAAAAAACAAACAAAAAAACTGGAAAAAAAATACTTTTACTTAAGGAGTTAAAATATAAGTAGTTAAATACCTGTTAAAATGTACTTAACGAGTAAAAAGTAAAAGTATTTTGCACAGATTTTGAGATGTAATAAAGCTTCAAATGTATTGATATTGATACAAATTTGTGCTGAATTTTGTTCAGTAGAAACAATTGAAATGATGTTTTTCCTAGCTGTTTTTCTTTGCATATTTTTGTTGCAAATTACAAATGTGCTAAAAAAATAACCCCTCAGCCTTTTCAGCAGGTCTCAAACTAGAAAAACAAATACTTTTACTTTTGAGTCCAGTTCAAAAATGTAGTGGAGTAAAAAGTACAGATACCTGCTCTCAAATGTACTGAAGTAAAAGTAAAAAGTAACCACTATAAATGTATTTAAGTAAAGTACAAATACCTAAAATGTATACTTGTACAGTACTTTACTACTTTTACTTCGTTACCTCCACCTCTGCTCATATCCGTCTCGTGTATTTTCACCGTGGCCCGTACCGCACGCACTTTAGCTCATGTGCGTGTGGTGAATGAAATGGTAAGCGCGACAATGTGCGATGGCGTATTTCCATAAGAGGTTTGAAAAAGGTCACGATCAAATGGCGTCCTGTGAGATTTCAGCAGCCTGGGAGAATACAGACAGTGATGAATGAGGCTTGGGCTGAAATTGTAACTTATTACCTCCAATCTCATTGAGGCTTGGCACTCACAATGCAGGTACCATCAAAATTTCAGAGGGTATGACAAAATATGCAGACATCGCCGCTTTTCTTTTTTAGCCACAATAAAGGTTTTTAAAAGAACAAAACTAAGAGTATCTTGTGAAGAAATCTGTGCACATGTTTTCTTGTTTTTGCCAGTTTCAGAAAATGTTCTATTGATGATTAATGGGTTTGTTTGTTTGTTTTTTTCTCGAGTAATGTAAGATTAAAC